>CM062811.1:314556778-315756778 GCA_031772625.1 Pinus tabuliformis
CGAACAAATAACCAGCAATACCAGATCTTCTCACTTCGTCAGACACCCAATGCTTACTCCTTTGCCTAATGATCTTCTCCTTATATAGCCTTAGGTACTTCACAATACCACGGTCCAAAACCATAGTAACACAATACCATCAACCTAAAAACGAGGGATCGACACGCCCATCGAGACACCATGGTCCGAAACCATAGGCACAACTTCCAAGGACTAACCGCCACGGACCAAAGGTACTTTTCCACATACACGCTCTTTTACTGAAGCCAAACTGCGTGTACATGCGACTTGATATATAGAGAACCTGCGTATACGCGACTTGGTATATAGTGAACCTGCTTGTATACGCGACTTGGGCTTAATGAACCTGCGTGTATGAACTTTCTTGGCATGCTGTACTAAGATCTGTCCTCTGATTAAGTTGCCATCACCTGTACCAACCTCTGAGCACCTGTACCAACCTCTGAGCACCTGTACCAACCTCTGAGTGAGTTGCCATCAAGGACAACACTTGAATCATAATGCCAACAATCTCCCCCTTTGGACTTGATGGCAACCACCACACCAAGTCACTCTCCCCCTTTGACATCAAGGGCAAAGGGCGGACCAAGATATTTTCTTCTTTGGTATACCTTCTGCTGTCCATACTGCTGTCCATACTCTCCCTGAGTACATGCTGAAGTTTCTGATTTGGCTCCCCCTTTGTTTATGCCAAAGTGTACCAATCTATCCACGCTCCCCCTGAGCAGATGCAGGTTCTAAGACCAACCATTCAGATCTGTACCATAAGCATAAGCCTGCAATACTATTCCTTTGATCAAACAACAAGATGTATCATTTAGTTTCATCAGCCACTTCTAACCATAATGCCAACAATGAATTATTTGAAGTATATGCTCCCCCTGAGTGTGAGCCAACCATGACTGAACCATTTCCTGAGTCTGTTCTGCTCCCCCTGAGCCTGAGCCAACCATGACTGAACCTGGGTCTGTTTTGCTGCCCTTTCTTCATATACGCGACTTTGCAGCCTGTAACTCGCGTATATACGCTACTTGTCTTCATTATATCAGCGTATGCAAGATGGAATACTGAATTTCATCACTTTCAGATTCCCTTGTGTCTGTTATGTCAGCTGTCTGAATTATGCCACACCTTTCTGTCTCTGTCTTCTTTAATTCCTGGAACTGTGATGATGTATGGTCCTCTTGTTTTGAATTTTGAAATCTGCTCCTGCATTCCCTTGCTTTATGCCCATAGTTGTTGCATGTATAACACCTTACATTTTTCATGTTCCTTCTATCACAATCAATTTCTTTGTGTCCATATGCATTGCAGGCAAAGCAATATCCTCTGAAATACCTGGAATGCGATGATCTTTCTTGAACCATTCTACTTCTACATCTGGCTGCAACATGTCCAAGATTATGACATACATAACATTCAACATTATTCAGTGGAGGAAATAATCGTCTATCACGTCCATAGTTAGGAGCAAAGGATCTTCCTTGAGGAATTTCTTTCCTTGGTTGTTCCTTGTTGAGCATTTCAGATTTCTCATTAGAGTTTCTTGCCTCACCTTGTGAACTAGATTCACCTTCAACATATTCATGAAAACCAAGACCAGTTTTGATAGCAAGAGACCTTTGGCTATTAAGAATATCATCCAAGACTTTAGTACTATCTTGAAATCGTAAAAGCTTATCCTTTTCTTCTAGTTTACCTTTCAAGATATTTACCTCAACTTGATGTTGTTCTTCCTTTATCAGATACTGATTCCTTAGGTCTTCTTCAGCTTTTCTTCCTTCTTCCACTTGTCGCTTTAGTTTGATCACTTCATGTTCTTGATATTCAAGAGCTTCTTTGTTCTGTTCTCTTGATTTTTTAAGATCTTCTTTTAGAGAGAGGATCTTTGATTCAAGCCTTTGAATAGTTATGCTCTGATCCTTTACTACATCCTGCAATTTCTCCCTTACCCTGGTTACTGTCTCCAATTGTTCATTTAATTTGGTAACTTCTTCAGTTTCTGCATTCTTCTTTTCATGTGCCATGAGACTTTTAATATCTTTGCTATTATTGGATGAAGCATTCTTCTTTTCATGTGCCATGAGACTTCTAATATCTTCACTATCATTGAATGGACTTGTAATATGGGTATAATAGCTTCTACCATCATCTTCAGATATCTTTCCTTTGTTATGAGGGCATCTAGCAGCATAGTGACCAACTCTACCACATAGAAAACATTTGAAAGGTAGCTTACCTTTGAACCGTCCAGTTCCCCGTTCAAGATTCTTGACAAAATTTACCTCATCTTCTTCCTCTGACACTTCGAATGCGGCTTCTGGTGGTACCTCTTGTCGCATTTCAAAAGCAGTTAAGATCCCGTGAAGCTGTGACATGGTGATTTTCTGTACATTCTCCTTTTCTTCTATGGCAGATACTTTAGAATCAAATTTAGCAGACAGAGATCTCAAAACCTTTTCAACTAAGACAACTTCCTCAAATTCTTCACCCAGATCCCTCATACAATTCACAATCTCATCCATACACAGGAAATAATTAGCTATGCTTTCATTACTATGCATCTTAAGAGTTTCATACCGGATTCTGAGAGTTTGAAGCTTTGCTCTTTTTACCTGATCATCTCCCTCGTAGCTTGTGACGATTTTGTCCCATATTTCCTTAGCTGATTTGAAATGCATGATCTTCATAAATTATGATTGTGTCAAACTACTCAATAGGACAGTAACAGCTTTGGCATTGAGCTCATATTGCTTTTTCTTTGCTGGATCTGTAGGAGTTGCTGATGGGAATTTGTATCCTCCTTCTACGATTCCCCAAATTTCTGCTCCAAGTGATTGTAGATATGCAGTGGTTCTTATCTTCCAGTGAGTAAAATTGTTCCCGTCAAAGACTGGTGGCCTAATGTGTGCCTCTCTTTCTGGATTACCCATTCTGATGGATCTTTTCCTTCAAGCGATCAAGCTTCCTCTGAAGAACCTGTTCTGATACCAATTGTTGGAAATAATACTGAGAGGGGGGGGGGGGGGGGTGAATCAGTATTATCAGATCAGATAAAACTTTTCAATTTCATACTCAGAAACATATACGCTACTTCAGTTAAGCGAACCCGCATGTACACGCTACTGTGTCTAAAGCAACTAGCGTATATCCAGAAATCTTGTGATTCAGTTAGCTTATCTTCAGTAAGTGCATCAGATCATTATTAACCATATTAACAGTAAACAGGTGCAGTATAACAGAACAGATCATCACACAAAAGCCACACACATGAACACCATGATATAAGGTGGAAACCCAATGTGGGTGAAAACCACCTGCTGCAATTTGTCTCTTTCTTGTTTAATAAGAAACTTCTTTTACAATGTACTGGTGCAGTCCTTTACCAGCACGCAGGCTACAACCTGCAGAGGGCTACAATCCTCTCTCGTTTTCCAACTACTTTTGGAAGGGAGCTACAACCCCCTCAGCGCTTGTACTAGCCGATCCATTTACTAGTACGTAGGTGCTAACCCTACAACCTTCTTTCCTTCAGGGACCACTTTTCATCAATTTTCAGACTGGATCCAAGAGTACAAACAAACATTACTGCAATACAATCATCAACTTATACTTGCATCATAATTCATTAAACAACCCAATACTGAATCACTGAAACCCTGTCATCAAGAACACAGAACCCAAACCAGAGCCCAGAACTCTGCAACAACCACCAGAATCAGCAGCAACCTGAAATATCAAATCTTATTATGCATACGCTACTTCACTGTACCAAAACCGCGTGTATACGCGCTTTCACCAAAGGCAACCCGCGTGCAGATCTAGAAATAATTACTTATACCTTCGCTGTCAGATCCGACCCTTGCCAAGCGTCCCGAACAAATAACCAACAATACCAGATCTTCTCACTTCGTCAGACACCCAATGCTTACTCCTTTGCCTAATGATCTTCTCCTTATATAGCCTTAGGTACTTCACAATACCACGGTCCAAAACCATAGTAACACAATACCATCAACCTCAAAACGAGGGATCGACACGCCCATCGAGACACCATGGTCCGAAACCATAGGCACAACTTCCAAGGACTAATCGCCACGGACCAAAGGTACTTTTCCACATACACGCTCTTTTACTGAAGCCAACCTGCGTGTACATGCGACTTGATATATAGAGAACCTGCGTATACGCGACTTGGTATATAGTGAACCTGCTTGTATACGCGACTTGGGCTTAACGAACCTGCGTGTATGAACTTTCTTGGCATGCTGTACTAAGATCTGTCCTCTGATTAAGTTGCCATCACCTGTACCAACCTCTGAGCACCTGTACCAACCTCTGAGCACCTGTACCAACCTCTGAGTGAGTTGCCATCAAGGACAACACTTGAATCATAATGCCAACAACTTGTGTAGACCTGGGAGGAGGGGGTGTTACAGTTTGGTATCAGGGCGGGTTGTGCTCTCTTTGGGTCATATCTGATACCATAGATTGGTATAAGAGCATGGTTGCACTCTCCTTGGGTGAAGGTGTTTGCCATGCATGCATGTTAGTTGCATGGGTGTCTCTTACACTTGCATTCCATGTGCTTGTTTCATTGCATCACGTTGATCATGGTTGTAGTAAGGTTGTCATGACGAACTTTATGTTAAATTTTTGGAATGCATCGTCACGAGTATATGACTGGTTACATATTTTTATATGTCACTTACATGTTGTTATATGTTGCTTGATTAGATCCTTGTATGGTATGTTGTATTCTTGGTATGTTTGATTACATGTACCCGTCTTGTAGGTTGGTTACAAGAATTGATCACTTATGCTTGACTACATGTGTTCATGCGTATGTGTAGTTGATTAGGCATTGCTTATGCATGTTGATGGTTGCATGTGGCAATGTCTACAATGGAGTAATGGTTGTTCTCATGCAGAGGTCATGGGTTTTGTAGTTGATATGGTCATGAATTGATGACTGGACTTTAGCTAGAATGATGTGTATATGGTTGGCACTCATGTGTTATATGCAGTTGTCATGCATGTATGGTCTTGGTTATATTATGCATGAATAGTAGGTCAAACATGCCTTGTGAAGTCATGTTATGCAACTTAGGTAATCAGGGCGATATTGGTATGTTATGATGCTAATGTGTTGGCTGAGATAGAGCATGAGATGCAGATCGTCATAATGAGGTTGCGGCATTGGACTTTGGTGTAAGAGTAGATCGTTGTACATGTATTATATGTTTGGCATGTAAGTATGTAAGTCGAGGATTGTTATATGCATTAGGTTTATGTACATGTCTTTTGATGTTATGGTTACACTCATGATGGATGTTAGTTTATTAGTGTAGTTATATGCACATGTGTCGGATAGTCAAGAATGATAGTAACCTCTAGTTGTATACATTGCTATTGTTGTTTTATATTACATAATCGGATGATTATGTTATATGTTGTTAATGATCACGATAGGTTAATTTGTTGTTGTTATATGCTAGTAACTTGATGATTAGGGTTATTACATTAATATATTGATGTTATATGCATCATGCTAAATTGGATTGGCCTGTGTAGATGGTTCAGGTTACGACATTCAGGTATGAGCCGACATATTTGTGATATGGTGTTGTACTAATATAGATTGACTTTGCATAGGTGTGAATGATAATTGTGAATGAGTTATGATGTAAACATGATAGCTAGTGACTATTTGGTTATCATGATCTTATTTATGTTTGGGTTAATATATTGTGAAGATATATCGTGCTAATATGGATTGACTGTGCAGAAAAGATTTCCTCCCCTGAGATACATTAAGGTAAGAGTTTTCTTACGTCATATACTTGGTGCTTCACTGTTTGATTATGTTGTCTATTGGGTGTTTGAGTGTTTGGTGTCGATTACATCATCTAGTTGATTTATTTAACATGGTATGGTTGCAAGTTGGTGGAATGTTTGATGAATTGCATAATATGAGTATGTGTTCTTGTTTTGAGATGATTGTACTAATACATATGTGTTGAGACAATTGATATGTACTTGAATGTAGTTGGTAGTTGTAGCATTATGTCTAATGACTATGAGTTGACTGTGGATTATGACATGATTGTTTGTAAAAGTTGATTTCAAATTTATAGATATGATTGTCCTGATATTTGGAACATGTGATTTGTTATCACTCAGGTTGTCCCTTGGATCCTTAAGGGATACGGCCGAGGTAACCACAAACCAATCTTTGGGTTGCAGGTCCTAGCCTACCTGCAGTCAGAGAGGGCTCTCTCTTTAATATTTAACTTTGTTTTGGGTTGATTTTAGGCTAGTTATGGTGTACATGGGTTTGTTTTGATTTTGGTGGGAAGGATGATGTTTTCAAGCAGAGTTGGGACACATAGCGTGAGAAGTTCAAACCATTGGGCATGGAGTCATGGATTAGGGCTGGATGTTGCGTTTTCTTGGTCACAAGAGGAATACAGAGCAGGATAGCTACACATATAAAAAAATTAGGCTGGAATAAAGATGAAATGAAGGTCAAAGATGAAAGGCAACTAAGAATATTTCATTAGCTAAGAGAGAGGGAAGGTGAATGAAAGTTTGTCTAGGAGCAGTCAAGAATTCCTAAATAACAGTCATATGTGAAAGAAACAGGGTAAACATGATCATTTAAGTATGCATATTCATAACCATTTCTGAAGAAAACATATAGAAATAACAAGAACTGAGCATAGGGTGCAGTCAAGCAAAACCTAAGCTATTCTTCTTTCTTGCTATTTAGATGGTAACACAATGGTGGCATAAACATATGTAAACTGTAAACAGAGGTAGGAAAACACTTATTGAGCCATGTAGTAGCACAGGAATTCCACAGTCACTCTTTGGCCATTAAATAACACAACAGTCAGTTCTTCATCCAAAGCATTCCAACAGTCTTTGATTACAGAGCTCTCAAGGTATACAGCGCAAGTCTCGAATGAGGATTATCAACCAACCAACCCTTTAAACAATGAATTAGGGTGGTTTATATAGAGAAAATATCCAAAAATATCTATTACAGCAGATCTTAAACAGATCTGAGGGAAATGAGTTCTTTAACCTAATCTTGTCCTGAAGTTAATGCAAGAAGATATTTATTTGAGCTGCGCTGGAGGCAGCTGCATCAAAATGAGTTAATATGGTGTCCTTGGTGGCTCGGTGTAGTGAGGCGGTTCTGCTGCTTTTAGGTGGCTTTAATGTGCACTAATTTCGATCCGATGAGCTTTGAATGGCCTTTACTACTTCTTTGACTTGGATGGAGGCCTTTAATGTTCACCTGCTTTGATATTGCTAATCTGATACTCTTTGCCGCTTCACTGATACTCTTTAATTGAATCTGGGCTTCATCTTTCCTCTGATACTCTTGAAACTGTCAAGTCGCCCCTTTTCTGCCCTTTCAAGGAAAAAATAACTGCTGCAAATGTTTTTCGTGGCCTCTAGAATGCTATCAGCACTGACCGATTGAATATGAACATACATGAAGAAATCCTGTTGCCTCCCACGAATTTTTGGGTTTTACAGGTAGCCGAGCCATGAGAAGCCCTCCATTTTGATCAATTTTTCTTAGCGATGTGCGATTAGCGCTAAGCGCTAATCGCGCATCGAAAACTGCCTCTGTTTCTCATTCCGAGCATTCTTTGTTGCGATTTTCGCCCTTCGCGCCTTTTTCGGTGATGACGTCAGCATGACGTCAGTGGTGGGTCCCGGTACGGAAGGGTGTCGTGGCAGTACGACAGGGTGACGTGGCACAGGACACGGTGGCAGGGTAGGGACGGAGGTAGATGCGGTGGCAGTGACGTGATGCCGACGTCAGGGGCGGAGAGACAGAAGGCGGTTTGTGGTTTTATCGGACCGCCTTCTGTACGAGGGCGGTATGTGTCAGAGGGGCTCCGATACAATCACGTGGAGACACGCCTCTTTTGTACGGTGGGGAAACCGCTAGCCTATCAGAGGCTAAGCGTCGGACGTCGGGGCGGCTCCGAAATGCACCTGGGCCGTTGGATCTGGGAGGGTGGATCGGAGGGCCGACGGAGCGAGGAGCTGACGGCAGGTTAGTGTATAGGGGCCCACCATATATTTATTTTATATATGTGCGGGGGGTTCAAAAACTTTGGGTTTGTGGGTTATGAGCTGGTGGTATTTAATGTTTATTCAACATTTTAACACTAAACTTTAAAAATGAGTGCGGGAGGGTAAAAATGATGAAATGTTATGGGTAAAGGGGTGAGGAAAGAGGTTATTAACTTAACCAAATGTTAAGTTAATCCCAGGGTTAGGACGCGGAAGGCTAATGCTAAGCCCCAAATGAACTCAACATTTCCCCAAACTGATGTTATAGGGCTATAGTGCCAGGGGATGGGGGTATGTACATAGGGGAGCTATTTAGTGCTTTTTAGTAAGGGGAGAGGGGAAATAGATAGGGATTTACATAATAATGTTAGAAGTTAATATGAAAATGACAAGAAAGCGCTAATTTTAGAGATCTTAGGCCACTTAAAAGGGAAAAATGACTTATAGAGTTAATAAGAGTACTCCTAAGAAAAAAAAAACCTTTACTTAGGCCAATGATATGACAAATGATGAAACTTAAGAGATATCAAGCAGATCTTGACCTCTTTAGGGAAGTTAGTGAATGATTTGGGGAATAGGAAGAAGGGGGGGTTAGACATGCCTCACTTGAGCTCCTCCAAATGAAAAATTGCCTCATAATTGTGATCTGAATAGATATAACACTTGAAAACATGAAATGAATCACATAGCTTGATTCTGCAACCACAAAACTACTTACCCAGCCTACTTACCTAGCATTTTTTCTTCTTTTTGCATGGGTGCACTTAGACTTGCAGACCCTGATTGTCTTCTTTTCTTTTAACTGCCCTCCTATCTAAAATCAACCCTTATCTCTTCCAAGGGCCCATATTAAGCAGTTGGGCTCCTTCATTTCTCTACCTAGCTACTGATCTGCCAAGCTTAAACTGTTTGGACAGATATTCATTCTCTATCTTCTAAAACAAGCAATTATAACCTAGGGAAGCCAAGATTAAGCTGTTTGGCTTTCCCTTATCTGTAAAACTCTTCAAAAATGGTATGATTCTTCAAAATGGAACTTCTTGGAAATATGGAACCTTGCAGCATGACAAGATGACATATTTGGAATGTAAAACAGTCAATCATGAAATATGAAACCTATTGCAATAGGAGGCTAACAGTGGCTCCACTTGGGGATGATTTTTTAGGATGAAAAGCCAAGAACAACAGGTCAGAATTCCTTGATCTTCACTTGTTGCCGTAAACTAAAATTCTCCTTCTTGCCAATGCCTTTGACTGAATTCTTATAAGCTGATATGCAATATCCTTTTGAGCTGAATTGCAGAAAAATTACAGCTCTGCTTCTTGCCTTTTGGGTGCTTGTAAACATATTGAAATCTGCTTGAGCACTTCTTTGGATTCATTTCAAAAACAGAGATCTGAAATAGAGCCTTCTTTGATCTTTCCTTCAAAATTTGCTACGTTGTTCCCTCTTATTGGCCTACTATAAGAAAAAGTGCTGAAAATACAAATATTAATGTACAAATAGTATACAGAGCTATGTTGCGTTCAACAAAAGGGATCATGATAGTGCTTTAGCATTCGACCATTGACAGGGCCTTCTTTAGCTGTGCTGCCATCCAAACTCTTCAGAAAATATGTGTTGTTGCCTTGAACAACAGAAATAATAAAGGGGCCTTTCCACAGGAAATCAAACTTGCGATGCTTTCCTTTGTCCTCTCTTCTAGAATCCCATCTTAAGACTTTGTTGGTTATGTAGAAATCTTCAGCCTTGGTTCTTTTGTCAAATATTTTCTTGAGCTTCTCTTGTAAAATCTGAGCTCTGTCGTACACTTGCTCTCTTGTTTGCTGCAAATGGATGGTTTGGTTTATTCTTAATCATTTGGCTCTGCCTGAATCTCTTGCAGCAATTTGATAACAGGGATTCCCAAAGAAGAAGGGAACTTGGCCTCCATGCCATAGACTAAATCATATGGGCTCATCCAAATGGATCTCTTGGTTGACAATCTGTCTGCCCATAAGGCATTTACAAGCTTTTTGTGCCAGTTCTTCTTGTTCTCCTCCAAGACTTTCTTAATGATGTTAATCAGACTCTTGTTGGATGATTCGGCCAAGCCATTACCTTGAGGGTAATAGGTTGTGGAGTGACCTAAGGTAATGTGGAATTTGTGGAAAAAACTGATCATTTTCTTGGATTTGAAGGCAATAGCGTTATCTATAATGATCTTCTCAGGACAGCGAAATCTGGACAAAATGTTGGTTTCAAGGAATTGGATGATGGTGGAGTCATTGGCTTGCCTACATGGGATGGCTTCAATCCACTTGGTAAAGTAATATGTGGCTGTTAGAATCCACTTATGCTGGCCAAAAGAGGATGGATGGATTTCTCCAATGAAGTCAAGACCCCATTGTTGAAAAGGCTTCTCGGTTGAAATGGGCTTAAGGGGCAAGGGCAAAAGCTTTCTTTTGCCTTCAAAGATTTGGAATTTGTGGCATGAAACAACAAAATTTCTCACATCAACAAACAAAGAGGGCCAATAGAAACCAGCCCTTAGTATCTTATCAGCAGTGGACTTCCAATATAAGTGCCCTCCACAGTCCCCTGCATGAAATTCTTTCATGACATTGTCAGTTTCATTCATAGTTAGACAATTCAACAATATTCCTTCATGATTTTTCCAAAACAGGGCACTATCTAAGACACAAAATTTCGATGCTTTCATCCTTAAAAATCTCTTTTTGGTTCTGGACAACCTTGGAGGAGCACATAGGCTTAACAATATAAAACATATATCAGCATACCATGGGGATTGCAAAAAAGCTTCATTGATCTGTGGAGTCTCCAGCTCCTGTTCATTGTCCAGTTGATTAATGTCTAAGGCTTGAAAATTGGTTTCGGACATCAGTTTGGCTAAACCTTGTCCCTTTATCAGCTTGGTGGGTTTTATCTCAATGTCATACTCAAGGATATTGGCAATCCATTTGCCTCTTTTGCCTTCTATGCCCTCTTGAGTTAATATGTCTTTTACAACAACATTTGGCACATAAGCAATCACATGTGAATATAAAATGTAAATTCTGAAATCTTTGATTGCTTTAACAAGGGCATATGCTTGCTTCTCCATGATTTGGTACTTCAAGGGTGCATCTCTAAGGGCTCGACTGAAAAATGCAATTGGATTTTCATTTCCCTGATCATCTTTCTGCAAAAGGACAACAACAATGGTGTGTTCAGATGCAAATGAAAAAATGATGAAATCCTTATCAAATTGAGGACTTGTGAGGACTGGGGCTTGGGTTAAGGCAGATTTTATGCCCTCAAAGGCTTGCTTGGCCTCTAAAGTCCATTTTACCTTGGAATCCTTCTTTAACATTTTATTTAGCATTCTTATCATCTCGGCCAAGTTTGGGATAAATCTCCTTAGGAAATTGATCTTTCCTAGGAACGCTTGCAATTCTTTGATGTTTCTCGGATAAGGGATTTGAAAAATGGCTTGGATTCTTTCTGGATCTATTCTAATTCCATCTTTCGAAATGATATGGCCTAATAATTTTCCTTCTTCAAGGCCAAAGAAAGACTTCTTGGGGTTCAAGGAAATGCCATATTTCCTACAGGGTAGGAATACTTGTCTCAAATGTTTTAGGTGCTCTTGATCAAATTTTGAGAAAGGAGTAAGGTCATCAAGGTAAACCACTAGGAAATCATGGATTTCCTTAGCAAATGCAATTTCCATGGCCCTTTGAAAGGTAACACCTACATTCTTTAGTCCGAAAGGCATCTTCACATACTTAAATGTTCCCCACGGTGTTGTAAAGGCTGTCTTGTCTTGGTCATCCGGGTGAACAAGTATTTGATTAAAACCTGAAAAGCCATCTAGCAAAGAAATCCTTGAAGACCCCACTACTCTTTGTAGAATGTGGTCCATTTTTGGCAGTGGGTAGTGATCTTTAAGGGAGACTTGGTTCAGATTTCTTAAGTCCACACATAGTCTAATCTCCCCTGTTTTCTTCCTTGTGGGAACAAGATTGGATACCCATTTTGAAAATCTAATGGGTGCTATGATACCAGCCTCAAACATTCTTTTCACTTCTTTCTCAATCAAAGGGAGAAGCACAGGATTGATTCTCCTTAGTTTCTGTTTGAAGGGTTTTTGATTTGGCTTTAAGGGAATGGTATGTTGAATAACGAAGGTGTCATAGGACTTAAGGTCCTCATAACTCCAGGCAAATACATTTTGAAACTCTTTAAATAAATCAACATATTTTGGTTTTTGATCGGGAGGCAAAGACTTGGACAGTTTAATCATTTTGGGCTTCTCTGCTGTCCCAATATTACAGTCTTCCACAACAGTGTTTAAGGGCTGCATCTTTGGATTTTTGGGGACATCGTTTGAATCAAATATGTCTTCCAATGGAGTGAGGCCAGCAGGTAGAAAGTTGTCCTTTAAATCAATGACTTCAGCCTCTGCTTCAGCTATTTCATCTAAATGCATTTGCTTCAGCTCTTGCATGTTTTTCTCATAAAAAATGGTTAGGTGCAGCATTTGATTTGCTGCTTCAGCTGTTATAGTTTGCTCATTTGCTGTTGTGGGTCATTCATGGCATCTTCATCAATGTTTAAGCTTGAGAATTCTTGCTGTAAGGTAAGAAAATTGTTGATTTGAGCATCATCCTCAAACACTTGCCAATCTTTGATATTGTTAGGGACAACAGGCCTGTGCTTTATCTCAGTAGTAAAGTGGTAATTGGGCTCAAAGGGCAGCTTGCAAGTGCTAGCAAAAGTAGCTAGACTATGAGCATGCATGTTATGGTTTCTAGAAATCTTAGCAAGCTTGGATTCGGTGAAGGAATTGAGTATTTCTGTGGCAGCAGACCTATAAGCTCTTAGCCTATTGTCATTAGTAACAAAGTTACCTTTCATCTGTTGAATGATCAAATCAGAGTCACCTAGAATGGACACTTTTGCAGCTCCTAGAGCTTTGAGCAGTTTGAGGCCTAAAAGGAGAGCCTCATACTCTGCCATGTTGTTGGTGCATTTGAAGTTTAGTCTGTAAGCATGACCCTCTGCATGGCTGTTATGTGTATTGTGAATCCATATTCCTGCCCCTGCTCCTAGCTTATTAACAGAACCATCAAACTCTAAATACCATGTGATTTCTTGGTTTTGGTTAGTATTAAGAGTTTCAGTCATTTTAGGATTGGGCGGACCTAGGTTTTGTGCTTCATGTGGTTCTTCTTGTATGCTAGTTTCACTAATTGTTTTAACAGTTTCACGGGTATGGGCAACCGACTCTTGATTGATGCATGTTTCTTGTTCTAAAGGAAAAGGCTTCTCATTAGTGGGAGGGCAGCTATCATCATTGAACAATATAAAGGAATCCATATCAGAGTGGATTGAGTAAATGGGAAAGTTTTGGGGTTTTTCCTCACTACTTACCACATACTTCATCAATGTTTCTCTATACAGTCTCTTTGGTTGTCCAAAGACTGAAATAGTGGCATAGGAGAGGTCTAGTTGGAGAGATCCTTGGTTTTGCTCCCCAAGATCTTGATAAGAGCATGCCATACTTTGGTGGAATGTCAGCAACCACCATGTCCATTAGGATCGTTTTGTTGGGAAATTGGACTAAAGACACACAAAGGTCTTTGATTAAGCCTAAACACTTGACCTGACTAGAATCAAATGAGAATAAGTCTTTGTAGGGTCTAGTGACATCAAGGTTTAGCTTCTCCATTACAACTTTGGGCATTACATTGTGTGAAGCACCTGAATCAAACATAGCATTGTGCAACACTTTATCATGAATGTGCAAACTGACATAAAAGGGTAGAACAGCTCCATGTCCTGATTTACCATTGACTTCAGGACCAAAAAGTAATTCAGGTTGATTATCTAAGACATTAACATCATCCCTGTTCTCTGGCATTTGCAGTGATCTTTTGATTTGCTGTCTGTACACATCATGTTTGGCAGGCTTAGAGAGAGGAATAGATATCTTTAATTTACCAATTTCTGCTTCTAAATCAAAAGGTTTTTCTGATTGTGTTTTAGTATTGTGACTGGCAGATTTTCCGTTTTCAATTGTATCTTCAGTGATCTTCTCTTGGTTATCAGTGATTTATTGAGATTGTTCTGTTTTGGGAAGGCTTTGAGGAGTGCTATTTACATCGTCTTTTGAGGGAAAGGATACAAAAGGCTGGTTATTAGAGGGATGCATGTCAGATACGTCCTCTATGGTCACTTCCTTTAATTTTGGGTCTGTTTTATCAGCAGGTTCTGTGATAGCGGCCTTGCCTTTTACTTTCTTAGCTTTCTTGGTGTCCTTTGGCTTGATGGGATCAGACACATCAATGGTTCTTGTTCTCAATTTGTATTGTTTATGGACTTCGTAGACAGCTGAATCACAACCTTGTTTGAAGTCAAATGACTCTCCAGACTTGGTCTGAAATTGATTTATATCATGGTCATCTTGGTCTTCTTGGGTTAGAAATACTTGTTGTTCACTTTTCAAACCCATCAAGTTTATGTGAGTGTCCTCTGTCTGCTCACTAGATGTGGATGCTTCAGCATAGTTTTCATGAAAAGGAGGTCTTATATCATGGTCAGGACTTGCCCTTCCAACGTTTGGGTTCTGATTTTTTCTAAAGTTTGGATTTCTGATAGGATTGTTTTGCTATCCTTCCAATGAGGCTTTTCTTTCAATAGTTCCCATTCTATTTTCAAAGCTGTCCATACCTTTGATGATTGTGTCCAATTTTTGCTCAAAGGTTGAAGGTTCATCCTTAAAAGTGGTTCTTCTTTCAGCTCTTGCTCTATATCGCTTGGCAATCATATTTGCCTCCACACTAACAGCTACATTTTGCATGTCTGCTAAGGTTTGAGGGGCTCTTTCCCTTAACTGATAAGCCATGTCTGAATCAAATCCATCAGGGAATTTGTATAAAGAAAGATCAGGTGGAGGTCTAAGGTTTTGTGGAATAGCGTTGTAAACATTGTTAAACCTGGCACAATAGTCTAAGACAGCTTCTTGAGGGACTCTTTTGATAGTGTCATACTCGGATAATATGTGCAGAGGGTCCTTCTTCTTCTCCCATATGTTAAGAAATGTTTGGTAAAGGGCCTCTGGGTCAGCTATGGAATTTGCAGGAAGAGCTCTAAACCAGGGCCTTGCATCTCCTGTTAAACTTTGGGCAAAAATCTTCATTCTTACACTATCATCATCTATTTCATAACTCTCAAAATAGTCCTGCATTTTCTTGGTATGTTGCAGGGCTGTACCAGAACCAGTACCTTCAAAATATGTGATTTTAGTTTGATAATCCTGAGGCATAGCCCCTGGATTTGCAGGTAACTGTAAAGGTGCATATCTGTTAGCCATATTTACAGGGATAAGTGGAACGACTGGAACAACTGGAAGAGCTGTAATAACAGTGGTGGTAGTGGTAGTATGCGCAGTGAATGGAGGTGTGGAAAAGGTGCTTGGAGAGGTGGATGATGAATAAGGGGAAGTGGGGTTTGAATGAAACAAAACTTTAACAGGGGTTGGAAAACAGCTTGGCTGAATTGTTTCAGGACTAGAATCAGCAAACACTTCTTGTTTTTGTTTGCTAATGTTTCTAGAGATTAAATTGGGATTTTCAAAAACAGCTAGTGGATTTGGGTCTGGATTTGACCTAGTATTATGTGTTTTCTTCTTGGGAGCCAGCTTCTAACTTGTTTTTTGGAATTTTTTGAATAAGGTCCCCAGTGGAGTCGCCAATGATGTTATCACTCAGGTTGTCCCTTGGCTCCTTAAGGGATATGGCCGAGGTAACCACAAACCAATCTTTGGGCTGTAGGTCCTAGCCTACCTACAATCAGAGAGGGCTCTCTCTTTAATATTTAACTTTGTTTTGGGTTGATTTTAGGCTAGTTGTGGTGTACATGGGTTTGTTTTGATTTTGGTGGGAAGGATGATGTTTTCAAGCAGAGTTGGGATGCATAGCGTGAGAAGTTCAAACCATTGGGCATGGAGTCATGGATTAGGGCTTGCTGTTGCGTTTTCTTGGTCACAAGAGGAATACAGAGCAAGATAGATACACATAGAACAAAATCAGGCTGGAATAAAGATGAAATGAAGGTCAGAGATGAAAGGCAACTAAGAATCTTTCATTAGCTAACAGAGAGGGAAGGTGAATGAAAGTTTGTCTAGGAGCAGTCAAGAATTCCTAAATAACAGTCATATGTGAAAGAAACAGGGTAAACATGATCATTTAAGTATGCATATTCATAACCATTTCTGAAGAAAACATATAGAAATAACAAGAACTAAGCATAGGGCGCAGTCAAGCAAAACCTAAGCTATTATTCTTTCTTGCTGTTTAGATGGTAACACAATGGTGGCATAAACATATGTAAACTGTAAACAGAGGTAGGAAAACACTTATTGAGCAATGTAGTAGCACAGGAATTCCACAGTCACTCTTTGGCCATTAAATAACACAATAGTCAGTTCTTCATCCAAAGCATTCCAACAGCCTTTGATTACAGAGCTCTTAAGGTATACAGCGCAAGTCTCGAATGAGGATTATCAACCAACCAACCCTTTAAACAATGAATTAGGGTGGTTTATATAGAGAAAATATCCAAAAATATCTATTACAGCAGATCTTAAACAGATCTGAGGGAAATGAGTTCTTTAACCTAATCTTGTCCTAAAGTTAATGCAAGAAGATATTTATTTGAGCTGCGCTGGAGGCAGCTGCATCAAAATGAGTTAATATGGTGTCCTTGGTGGCTCGGTGTAGTGAGGCGGTTCTGCTGCTTTTAGGTGGCTTTAATGTGCACTAATTTCGATCCGATGAGCTTTGAATGGCCTTTACTGCTTCTTTGACTTGGATGGAGGCCTTTAATGTTCACCTGCTTTGATATTGCTGATCTGATACTCTTTGCCGCTTCACTAATACTCTTTAATTGAATATGGGCTTCATCTTTCCTCTGATACTCTTGAAACTGTCAAGTTGCCCCTTTTCTGCCCTTTCAAGGCAAAAGTAACTGCTGCAAATGTTTTCGTGGCCTCTAGAATGCTATCGGTGTTGACCGATTGAATATGAACATACATGAAGAAATCCTGTTGCCTCCCACGAATTTTTGGGTTTTACAGGTAGTCGAGCCATGAGAAGCCCTCCATTTTGATCAATTTTTCTTAGCGATGCTTGATTAGCACTAAGCGCTAATCGCGCATCGAAAACTGCCTCTGTTTCTCATTCCGGGCATTCTTTGCTGCGATTTTCGCCCTTCGCGCCTTTTTCGGTGATGACGTCAGCATGACGTCAGTGGCGGGTCCCGGTACGACAGGGTGACGTGGCAGTACGGCAGGGTGACGTGGCACAGGACACGGTGGTGGGGTAGGGACAGAGGCAGATGCGGTGGCAGCGACGTGGTGCTGACGTCAGGGGCAGAGAGACAGAAGGCGGTTTGTGGTTTTATCGGACCGCCTTCTGTACGAGGGCGGTATGTGTCAGAGGGGCTCCGATACAATCGCATGGAGACACGCGTCTTTTGTACGATGGGGAAATTGCTAGCCTATCGGAGGCTAAGCATCGGACGTCGGGGTGGCTCCGAAATGCACCTGGGCCGTTGGATCTGGGAGGGTGGATTGGAGGGCCGACGGAGCGCGGAGCTGACGGCAGGTTAGTGTACAGGGGCCCGCCATATATTTGTTTTATTTATGTGTGGGGGGTTCAAAAACTTTGGGTTTGTGGGTTATGTGCTGGTGGTGTTTAATGTTTATTCAACATTTTAACACTAAACTTTAAAAGATGAGCGCGGGAGGGTAAAAATGATGAAATGTTATGGGTAAAGGGGTGAGGAAAGAGGTTATTAACTTAACCAAATGTTAAGTTAATCCCAGGGTTAGGACGCAGAAGGCTAATGCTAAGCCCCAAATGAACTTAGCATTTCCCCAAATTGATGTTATAGGGCTATAGTGCCAGGGGATGGGGGTATGTACATATGGGAGCTATTTAGTGCTTTTTAGTAAGGGGAAAGGGGAAATAGATAGGGATTTACATAATAATGTTAGAAGTTAATATGAAAATGACAAGAAAGCGCTAAGTTTAGAAATCTTAGGCCACTTAAAAGGGAAAAATGACTTATAGAGTTAAGTACTCCTAAGCAAAACAAACCTTTACTGAGGCCAATGATATGACAAATGATGAAACTTAAGAGATATCAAGCACATCTTGACCTCTTTAGGGAAGTTAGTGAATGATTTGGGGAATAGGAAGAAGGGGGAGTTAGATATGCCTCACTTGAGCTCCTACAAATGAAAAACTGCCTCATAATTGTGATCTGAATAGATATAACACTTGAAAACATGAAATGAATCACATAGCTTGATTCTGCAACCACAAAACTACTTACCCAACCTACTTACCTAGCATTTTTTTTTCTTTTTGCATGGGTGCACTTAGACTTGCAGACCCTGATTGTCTTCTTTTCTTTTAACTACCCTCCTATCTAAAATCAATCCTTATCTCTTCCAAGGGCCCAGATTAAGCAGTTGGGCTCCTTCATTTCTCTACCTAGCTACTGATCTTCCAAGCTTAAACTGTTTGGACAGATATTCATTATCTATCTTCTAAAACAAGAAATTTAAACCTAGGGAAGCCAAGATTAAGCTGTTTGGATTTCCATTATCTGTAAAACTCTTCAAAAATGGTATGATTCTTCAAAATGGAACTTCTTGGAAATATGGAACCTTGCAGCATGACAAGATGACATATTTGGCATGTAAAACAGTCAATCATGAAATATGAAACCTATTGCAATAGGAGGCTAACATGATTGACATGTGCGAGCAGTTGCAGGGTAACATGCTTGGTATTAACATGGCAAGGTAATAGTTGATGTGGTTATATAACTAATAATTGGATGATGTGATAGCATGTAATAAGACTCAATTGCAGCAAGATAAATGGTAAAAGGAAGGACTGGGGTAATAATTCCTTTGGCTATGTTTGGAAACCCTAATTCCAAATGAATGAGTGCTTTGCATATAGGAAGCCTTCTTAACCTTGGTTTTGTTTGAAATTATGTGGATGTGTGCTAGGTTCATGAACATGTACTTGATAGGTGTATTAGCTAGTCTCTAGTTACAGGTGGATTTGCAAGGAATTGAGGTTCCATGAGAGATGGCATGGATAATTTCAGTTGCAAGGCAACATACTTGGCACAACAAGGTAAGGTAATTGGTGTATTGATATATTTATTTATGCACTGACAATTATGTGTTTATGGCGGTAAGATGCAGGGGATTGCATGACAAAGAAATTGCCATGAAATTTTGAAGAAGGCTCTGGTTGAGCTTTCCTTGGGAACCATGGGGATATAGATATGGTGTCTGTGGTTAGTCTTCTACTTTTGGTCTTTTGTGATTGTTATGCTTGAATTGTGATTTTTCGTGTGTCTAGTGCATAACTATGCCACTTTATTGTGGTGTCATGTTGTTATTGATTTTCATGGTTTTCTTCTTGGTTATTTTTTGGTATTTCCTTTTATGTTTTAAGTCTTGGGAATTGGTTGGGAAAGAGGAAAGTTAATGGAGCTCGGGGAGAGATGTGTGGTACCCAACAGGTAATGCAAGACTCAAATGAAGCTCTATGCATGAATAAGTGCAGTGGAAGGTAAGACTATGATAGCCGGTTGGATTGGTTGGTCCATAGTGGTAAACGTATGGTGGCAGTACAAAGATGTGAAAAGTAACTAGGAAAGGTAAAGTAAATGGATCTGAGGTGTTGGATGCATTGGATATATTGGGAACTACTGTTCTCAATGTCATGCATGTTGTGCATGACTAAAAGAAGTTCTCTTAACTTTGACCTTATGATATCTAATAATTATGTTGCGATCATGATTATGTTGATGTTTATATGTATACATGTATGTATATCATTTTCTGACAGAATCACGATTTTTTATGCTAATATTTATGTAAATGTATCTATGTATCTTTGTCACTATCCGATAGGATTGTCCAGGACCATTCTTGCAGAGGAATGATTGCTTATGCAAGAGAATGGCATGAAGAGGTTCCTAGTTCATGAGGAACCAAGTGGGAAGAATAGCCATGACAAATATATGAGGGCAATATCATGTGGTTATGAGTTGATATTATGTGATTATATTATGTCTATGTTATGGACATGTTATACCAAGGGAAACATCAGTGAAATGAACGTAGTGTGGTCTGCGGCATGTTGGGGCAAGCACGGGTAAGACATTGTGGTTTTGGATGTGTGGTACTACTTTTGTGCATATGTTGTACATGTTGCATTTATGAAATTGTGTGCATGCAATATTGTGTATATATAGTGTGTGTACATGTTGTTTATGCAATGTTATGTATAAGGTGTTAGTACAGATAGTGTTGTATGAATGTTGCATACTCAGTGTTGGGTATAGATGGTGCTATGTACATGTTGGATATGCGGTGCTGTGTACATATTGTGTTGTGTGCATGATGGATATGCGGTGTTGTGTGCATATGGTGCTGTGCGCATGTTGGATATGCAGTGCTGTGTACAGATGATGCTATGTACATGTTGGATATGCAGTGCTATGTATAGGTGGTGTTGTGTGCATGTTGTACATGTGGTGCCTATGTATATATGGTATTGTGTGCATGATTGTACAAGTGGTGTTGTGTGCATGTGATGTTGTGTACATGTTGTACAATTGACATTTTGTGTAGGCAGTGTTGTGTACATGTCATGCATGAGGTGCTGTGTACATGTGGTGTCGCGTACATGTCGTGTGTGTGGTACTGTGTACATGTGGTATTGTGTACACGTTGTACAGTGGTGCAGTGTACATGTGGCGCTGTGTACACGTTGTGCAAGTGGTGCCGTGTACATGTGATGTTGTGCAAACGTTGTGTAGGTGGTGCTTTGTACATGTGGGATTAAGTGCATGTCATATGTGCTGTGTTGTGGGCATGCAATATTATGCATGTGCATTGTGTAGTCATGGTATCGTGACATATGCACTCATTGTGTTGCACTCTATATACATATTTGTGTTGTGCTATATATCGGGTGTATGTGTATGAATTTTGTGGTGTCTCATGTTATGGGTGGATGTATGTCTTGTGATGTACATTGTGTATGTATATGTATTGTGTTGTGTTGTACACTGGACGTAGGAGTATGTATTGTGTTGTGTTGTACACTGGGTGTAGGTGTATGTGCTGTATGTTAGGTATAGGTGCATGGTGTTGTATGTTGTGTGATGCACGCTATGTGTATGTGCACATGGTTGATGAGAAGGAAATAGGTGTTTGTCAGGTGTGGCAACCGATCTAGAGTGCGTACATAATAAGGAACAAGGTAGAAGCTAAGGATTGATTAAAGGATAAGTATCGATATTTTATTTCAGTTTTATTATGCATGTGATTTATGACTATGGTATATGATGATTATATGTGATTTATGATTCTGGTTTATGATGGTTACATGTGATTTATGATGTCGATCTATGATGGTTATGTTTTGAGCTAACTAGATGTGATATGTTTATACATGATGTTTTGGTAAAAAATGCTAGTTTGACTTGTTGTGACAGGAAGTAAACAATCTTGCAAGTGTACCTTATTGACGAGCTACCAACGAGGTATGATTTGAAGTTATTTCAATTTATTTTGAATCTAATAGAAATTATGTGATTGGAACAGGAATGCATGAACATGCTCGGTTGAGTGGTCGAAATCGACTGCAAGAATTATAAGCAATAGTGAAAGAAATTGGAAAATGCAGCAGTATGTTGGTAGAGCACTTCAAGAGCAGGGCCATTGTGGGACATTGGCACCCAATAATGTCCATTGATTGCCATGAGCGTGCTACGACTGGTATGATGGTTTTAAGGCAGGTATATGCCTTAGTTTTTGTATCTTCCGATGCAAGGAAGCCTTGCTAAGGAATGTATTGTCCGGGATGGGGGTGCCAATGAAACTTGGAAGGTGAGTGACTGCATGGAAGGGGATGATTGGATTTCTCGAGGGACTATATAACAGAGAAGGGAAGGTCGTCGATGGATTTTTTTTGGTCATTAGCATTTCCAGATGGAACCAGATGCACATTGGGAGTGTACCATGGAACAATGAGCTGATAATTGTTCACCAAGAGGAAAAGTGGCACAGGATTATAGCATTGGACATTAGATGCAGATTTTACTTTGCAGTGGATTATGGACTTCCTGGGAAGGACGTGAATCCTAGTATTACCTTGAGGGTGGAGGTGTGAGCCTCTGGATGTTGGCATTATG
This sequence comes from Pinus tabuliformis, assembly GCA_031772625.1. Taxonomy (NCBI): domain Eukaryota; kingdom Viridiplantae; phylum Streptophyta; class Pinopsida; order Pinales; family Pinaceae; genus Pinus; species Pinus tabuliformis. The sequence goes on from CM062811.1 coordinate 314,579,181, forward strand.
ATTCAAGTGTTGTCCTTGATGGCAACTCACTCAGAGGTTGGTACAGGTGCTGAGAGACTGGTACAGGTGATGACAACTTAACTAATGGACAAATCTCAGTACAGCAGGACAAGAAAGATATATACGCAGGTTCAGCAAGGCAAATCAGCGTGTACACGCAGGTTGGCTTCAGCAAAAGCGCGTGTATGTGGAAACGTACCTTTGGTCCATGGCGGTTAGTCCTTGGAAGTTGTGCCTATGGTTTCGGACCATTGTGTCTCGACGGGCGTGTCGATCCCTAGTATTGAAGTTGATGGTATTGTGTTACTATGGTTTTGGCTCTTGGCATTGAGCAAGGCCTAAGGCTATATAAGGAAAAGATCACTAGGCCAAAGTGTGCAAGTGTGAGTGATGAAGATCTGAGAAAGTGTGTGATCCAAGTGCTGGTTATGGGTTGGTGATCTGAACCAAGGTTTCACCCATGTGGAGGATGATGAATGATGGAACGAGATCTCAAGGCTTGGAATGATTATCTTCATATGGTTTGACTCTGGATAGACTAGATCTACTGACGCATGTTTATTATTATGATCTGGGTATGCTTTGATGTCTGATATAGCTGCAGAGTTTTAAGGTTGAATTTATAGATCTGTACGCGAGTTGGTTTTGGTAAAAGAGCGTATACACGCAGGTTGGGGTCATCCAAGTAGCGTATACAATGTGAAGTATGATATTTGAATATGGAGCTGGATCTGGTTGTTGCTATGATTGTCTGGTGATTGTTGACAGGGTTACAGTGATTCAGAATTGGGTGTTTCAGTGATTGATGATGCAGGTTGTGCTACAATGATGATTGTCTTATGGATCTAGTATGAAAATGTATGAAACATGGTCCCGGGTAGATCGTAGGCCGGCACCTACGTACTGGTAAACATATCAGCCAGTACAAGAGCCAGGGGGTTGTAGCTCCCTTCCAGGAGCAGCTGGAAAACGAGTGAAGGTTGTAGCCTTCTGTAGGGTTGGCACCTACGTACTAGTAAATGGATCGGCTAGTACAAAAGATATGAGGGTTGTAGCCCTCTGCAGGTTGCAGCCTGCGTGCTGGTAAATGACTGCACCAGTGCATTGTAAAAGAAGTTTCTTATTAAAGAAGAAAGAGACGAATTGCAGCAGGTGGTTTTCACCCACATTGGGTTTCCACCTTATATCATGGTGTTCATGTGTGTGGCTCTTGTGTGATGTTCTGTTCTGTTATTCTGCACCTGTTTACTGTTAATATGCTTAATAATGATCTGATGCATTTACTGAAGATTAAGATAACTGAATTATAAGATCTCTGGATATACGCGGGTTTCATTAGACACAGTAGCGTGTACACGCGGGTTCACTTAATTGAAGTAGCGTATATGTTTCTGAGTATGAAATAGAAAAGTTTGATTGATCTGATAATACTGATTCACCCCCCCTCTCAGTATTATTTCCAACAATTGGTATCAGAGCAGGTCCTTCAGAGAAGCTTGATCGCTTGAAGGAGATTCGTAGAACAATGGGGAAGAAAGCACGTCAGAAGAAGAAGACAGCTCAAAAGAACAATGACAACCTGTCGTTGTGTGGAAGAAAGTATTCAGATCCAGAAGCACCTCAGATTGAAGATGGACAAGCAAATGAAGCGTCAGATCAAATCATAGATCAACAAGATCTACCTAGCAAAAGGGAGAATGCCCTCAAAGAAGAAATCATCAGATTAGAAGAACAGTTGGAATGTGCCTTCAAAGTTCGAGAAATGCTGCTAGCACTGAATAAAGAGCAAGAAAACGAGATCCTCAAACTAAGGCATCAGTTGGATGAAGAAAGGAAAGTTGGAGAGACCTTGAAGAAGCAATGTCTTGAAAAAGAAGAACAACATCAAGTTGAGGTAAATATCTTGAAAAGCAAATTAGAAGAAAAGGATAAGCTTTTACGATTTCAAGATAGCTCTAAAGTCTTGGATGATATTCTTAGTAGTCAAAGATCTCCTGCTATCAAGACTGGTCTTGGTTTTCATGAATATGTTGAAGGTGAATCTAGTTCACAAGGTGAGGCAAGAAACTCTAATGAGAAATCTGAAATGCCCAAAAAGGAACAACCAAGGAAAGAAATTCCTCAAGGAAGATTCTCTACTCCTAACTATGGACGTGATAGACGATTATTTCCTCCACTGAATAATGTTGAATGTTATGTGTGTCATAATCTTGGACATGTTGCAGCCATATGTAGAAGAAGACGGTTTCAAGACCATCATGCAGAAAGATCATCACATTCAAGATACTTTAATGGATATTGCTTTTCTTGCAATATGTTTGGCCACAAAGCTGCTGATTGCTACAAGAGGAATATGAAACATGTAAGATGCTATGCATGTAACAAGTTTGGACATAAAGCAAGAGATTGCAGGAACAAAGCTCATGATAAGAAGAAATCATCAACATACGTGAAGATATGGAAGAAGAAGGAAGTTCAGTCAGAAAGATGTGGCACAGCACAGGGTACTCAGCACAGCACAGACATAACAGACTCAGGGGGAGCTGAAGGTATAGAACTTCAGTGTTCTGATTCTCATACGCAAGTTTCATGAAGACAAGTCGCGTATATACGCAAGTTACAGGCTGCAAAGTCGCGTATATGGAGAAAGGGCAGCAGAACAGACCCAGGTTCAGTCATGGTTGGCTCAGGCTCAGGGGGAGCAGAACAGACTCAGGAAATGGTTCAGACATGGTTGGCTCACACTCAAGGGGAGAATATTCTTCGAATAATGCATTGTTGGCATTATGGTTAGAAGGTGTTGATAAAGTCTATGAAGCTAAATGATACATCTTACTGTTTAGGAATGGTATTGCAGGCTGATGCTTATGGTACAGATCATGATGCTGTTGGTGGCTTTCATAAGTCTTGGTCTAGATATTTCATCACTATGTCATGTATCTCTTTTATGATGTCAAGGTCATGTAACGGCCTATGTTGGTTTCCCCACTATGCCTGGGATGAATGATGAAATGTTCATGTATTATCATGTATCTTCACATGGTTAGGTGAATGAGTCAATATTGGGATATCCCCACTAGGTTGGGTGATGAATGTATGTTGAGTCTTTTGGTGATAGAAAGGTCTTCTATGATGTATAAGTCTTTGTTCTTCTTGTAGAACATCTTTTACAGATCTTGCCTACAGTCAAGGGGAGCATGAACAGCACAATTCAGCAAGAGCAGGATGGATAGATTGGTACACTTTGGCATACACAAAGGGGGAGCACATTTGGAGATTTCAGCATGTACTCAGGGGGAGTATGGACAGCAGTATGGACAGCAGAAGGTATACCAAGGAAGAGAATATCTTGGTCCACCCTTTGCCCTTGATGTCAAAGGGGGAGAGTGACTTGGTGTGGTGGTTGCCATCAAGTCCAAAGGGGGAGATTGTTGGCATTATGATTCAAGTGTTGTCCTTGATGGCAACTCACTCAGAGGTTGGTACAGGTGCTCAGAGACTGGTACAGGTGATGACAACTTAACTAATGGACAAATCTCAGTACAGCAGGACAAGAAAGATATATACGCAGGTTCAGCAAGGCAAATCAGCGTGTACACGCAGGTTGGCTTCAGCAAAAGCGCGTGTATGTGGAAACGTACCTTTGGTCCATGGCGGTTAGTCCTTGGAAGTTGTGCCTATGGTTTCGGACCATTGTGTCTCGACGGGCGTGTCGATCCCTAGTATTGAAGTTGATGGTATTGTGTTACTATGGTTTTGGCTCTTGGCATTGAGCAAGGCCTAAGGCTATATAAGGAAAAGATCACTAGGCCAAAGTGTGCAAGTGTGAGTGATGAAGATCTGAGAAAGTGTGTGATCCAAGTGCTGGTTATGGGTTGGTGATCTGAACCAAGGTTTCACCCATGTGGAGGATGATGAATGATGGAACGAGATCTCAAGGCTTGGAATGATTATCTTCATATGGTTTGACTCTGGATAGACTAGATCTACTGACGCATGTTTATTATTATGATCTGGGTATGCTTTGATGTCTGATATAGCTGCAGAGTTTTAAGGTTGAATTTATAGATCTGTACGCGAGTTGGTTTTGGTAAAAGAGCGTATACACGCAGGTTGGGGTCATCCAAGTAGCGTATACAATGTGAAGTATGATATTTGAATATGGAGCTGGATCTGGTTGTTGCTATGATTGTCTGGTGATTGTTGACAGGGTTACAGTGATTCAGAATTGGGTGTTTCAGTGATTGATGATGCAGGTTGTGCTAAAATGATGATTGTCTTATGGATCTAGTATGAAAATGTATGAAACATGGTCCCGGGTAGATCGTAGGCCGGCACCTACGTACTGGTAAACATATCAGCCAGTACAAGAGCCAGGGGGTTGTAGCTCCCTTCCAGGAGCAGCTGGAAAACGAGTGAAGGTTGTAGCCTTCTGTAGGGTTGGCACCTACGTACTAGTAAATGGATCGGCTAGTACAAAAGCTATGAGGGTTGTAGCCCTCTGCAGGTTGCAGCCTGCGTGCTGGTAAATGACTGCACCAGTGCATTGTAAAAGAAGTTTCTTATTAAAGAAGAAAGAGACGAATTGCAGCAGGTGGTTTTCACCCACATTGGGTTTCCACCTTATATCATGGTGTTCATGTGTGTGGCTCTTGTGTGATGTTCTGTTCTGTTATTCTGCACCTGTTTACTGTTAATATGCTTAATAATGATCTGATGCATTTACTGAAGATTAAGATAACTGAATTATAAGATCTCTGGATATACGCGGGTTTCATTAGACACAGTAGCGTGTACACGCGGGTTCACTTAATTGAAGTAGCGTATATGTTTCTGAGTATGAAATAGAAAAGTTTGATTGATCTGATAATACTGATTCACCCCCCCTCTCAGTATTATTTCCAACACTGGATTCCCTTATTGCAGATGTAGGCATCATATCCTTTTATTTGTTGGTTGAGAAAATGTGTATATGTGTGTATTATTGTAAATACTGTATCGAGCTGGATTTATAAATCTCCATAGACAGTATGATTATTTTCTAGTTGAAGCAAATGTGTATGTGTATATGTGGTTATTAATGTAAATATAATAATGAGATGTGTTATAAAGATCCATTAAATGGTATGTTTGTCATGTTTCAGCAGTGGTCATTGTAAATACTGCAACGAGTTGTGTTATAAAGATCCATGGAACCTATGATTTGTTTCCAATGCTATCGGTGTCATTGAACACCAAGGATGGTGTTCCCCAAAGGGAGAGGGTTCTATAACAACCCTGGTGAAAATTTCATGTAATAAAATTTAATAAAGGAAAAATAAGACCACGGGTAAGGGACACATATTCCAAGTTGAATGTTGGGCAAAGATATCCTAGTGGGCATCACTGGATGTGTGTTTTGGTTAAGGAAAATTGGTAAAGGAATTAAAATGCAAAAAGGCATTTTTGGCACATTTATTTATGAAAATAAAGGAAATTAGGATAAAAGTAAGGTGAAAGGTTACAGGTTGCATGTGAGGAACAAATTGAAGGAAAATAATGGAAAATGAAGAAAATAGAGGCCTCATTAATAAAAAGGATTCTGAGGATCAGTGGGCAGGCTTGGTTAGTATAACCTTTTGTCAGTTCAAGTTTGGAGCTCTCTCATTATTCTCTCTCTCTCTCTCTCACACTTGGTCACTTGGAGTTTTCTTGGAGCACTATAGCTTTGGATCAAGGAAGGAAAAGCAAGGCAAGGAATGGAAAGGAAAGGAAAGTAAGGATCAAGGAAGAAAAACAGGATCAAGCAGCTTCAACAAGAATACTTGAAGGTAACCTTTTGCATTTGTGATTTCCTAGCTGGTTTGGACATGCATGGATTTGCATGTTGGTGTATGGTTCTTTTTCTGTCGGTGGCATGGTTTTGCTGGGTTATGACAGTGGTTTTTAGCCTAGGCTTGCCTTTTTCTGGATGCCATGGTATGTTGGGATGTTTATCTTGGTTTTGAGCTTTGGTTTGCTAGATGAATTTCAAAATCCAAGGTAGAGGTGGTCTCAAGGTTCATTCCCAAAGGCCCAGGAATCCCTTGACCGATTTTGGTGGGATACACGGTAAAGCTTGAGGGATAAGTATTTTTTTAGGGCCTAGTGATCTGGGTTTGGATTTCAGTAAATCCTGAGAGACTGGTCTCGGTTTAGGGCCTAGTGATCTGGGATTGGATTGTGGTAAAGCTTGAGAGACAAGGAGACAGAAAAATCCTCAAGGATAGTGATGGATTTTGGATGGCATTCCAAGTTTGGTTTAGTTGTGATTAGAGCATCAGTTTTGGTGTGATCACAGTTTGATGAGGGTGGAGGTGGTTTAACCTTTAGATTCCCTTGTTTGTTATTTGATTGGTTGTTCTATGAGATCCCACATTCATGCTTGGAATATGGCACGAGGGTGACTAGCTCAAAGAAATATTTGGTTCAGCCATGTTTATGGTCGGGTGGTACGTGGAAGTCCCGATCCTGGTCAGGTTTGCCTATGATTAATAAAAGCTAAGTTCTCTTACTTTTTCACTTGTTTATATGTGGATTTAATGGTTGTCGTATCTATGATATTTATATGGTTTTATGTTGTTTATAAGCATGGTTATATGACTGGTTCATGTCATGGTTAATTCATGTATTTACTTGTAATTGTTAAATGGGTGGATGAAATACCTATTTGATGATATAATATTTCAATGGAGAAGGTGGCGATCCTTCTAGTTATGTTTCATAAGTTCTTTCAGTCATTTATGCTCTGTCTTATATCCTAGACATGTAGGTTGCATTGATGCCAAGTGTTTGACAGAATGTCAGTCTTGATTGGGGAGGCTTAGGCCTAGTCTTGAGGTTGATTTTTGATTTGTTTATATTGTCATCATGTATTCGATGGATTCTGGAGGTTGTAACAAGTTCTGGGTAGAGGTAGGGATTCTGGAATAGAAAAGTGAGTCAAATCTCGGGGATGCTGGCACAGGTCTGCTGAAAAGAGTCTAGGGATGCTGGCACATAGGCCTGTGAGAGCGAATTTGAGTTTTGGACGCTATCATACCTATAACAAGAGAGCTAATTGAGGTTAAAAGGCTTAAAACATCAGTGGGACTCACGGACAAGATGTCAAAGTTCTTGACATGTCTCCTAAGGGTGTTGTTGCTAATGTGGATGGGTTGTTTGATATGTTCTGTCGATTCCATTTCCTTAAGGTCACCAAGGAGGTTGAATCCATTATAGTGACCTCTCATGTCGCATGTTTACCTTGGCTAGTCGGTTGCTTGGGTAGACCTAGGAGGAGGGGTGTTATAGCAACACAGATGTTCCATGACCTCTACAACAACCAATTTTTCTTTACAAACCCTTGGCATCAATTATGGCCCTCTGCACTTGGTATTCTCACATTCATTGTTACTGTACATTTATATGACCATGCCATAGCTTAAAAAAATTGTATGCAACACATAGAAGCTTGGATAACCTCATTTCATCCATTTTTTAGATTGTCCATGGTGGTATGCTCACCATAGAGGTACAATAATGGATGGAACATGGGGCAACAATGTTCAATGAACTTCACACAGGTGCTACAATCTCTACAAAGAAATTCATAAGGTGCATGATAACTTATTTTAAAGATGTTTTTGTTAGCTTAAATGGGGTTTTTTACATAATTTAGTTCGGCTTCTTGGTTTGAGATATATCATCAATTGAAGTCACACATGTATGTAAAGAAACATGGTCGCACATATCTTGAGTTTTAGGAATAGTTTTCTCACTCCAAATATCATTACAAAGTAAGTATCTTATATCAATGGAAAAGTATCTTTAATACCTTAAACGACTCTTTGAAAAAATTTGATTTCATTACCTATAACAAAAGTTATCATCAAAGTTGTAACAAGAGGTCCAATACTAGATTTTTTTTTTTAAAGGTTTGGTTTTGGGTTATTCACTAACCTTTGTAAGTTTGTAGCTGGGCTTCCTTTACTTTGTCATCCCCTTCATAATAACTTTTGAGCTTACTCCATAATTCTTTGCTTAATTTGGAATGCATCACTTTGACAAATTCAATATCTGATAAGCCACTTAAGATGGCATTTTGGCCATTGCATTAGATGTATAAAGAGATTTACCAACTGCATCAGTGGGAGGAGTAGCAGGTACTTGGAAACCATTCTTGACAACCATCCATACATCAGTACCCAAAGACACGATGTAGGTTTCCATTCTTATTTTCCAGAAAGCATAGTTTTTCCGTCAAATTAAGGAGGCTTTCCTAAAGATCTAACATTGGCTATCTTCCTTGTGATCAACCTTCTAGTGATTCACTATTCCTGAAGAAACCTACTCTGATACCAATTGTTAAAATAATGATCACACTGAGAGGGGGGTTAAATCAATGTAGCAACCAATTATACCAAATTAAATAATTTTATAATTTGATCATAACTCAAAACATGACAAAGCATCAATAAAAATCATGATCACATCAACACATGAAAATACCATATGTACATGGAAACCCTTATGGGATAAAACCACAAATATTTTATCTGCTTCAATATTTAACTACATTCATTTGCAAGTACCAACCCCTAAAATAGATTGTAGGAACCAACCTATTGTAGGCTACAACTTGATTAAGGGACCAACCTTGAAAATATGCAATCATTGACTTGTAGTACGGTTAAACCTAATTGAGGTAATTACCTCGATCGAGGATCCCACCTCATTCTCTAAATGGTAATGGATCAATTTTCACAATCTTTCAAACTAGATCCACAAGTTCAACACATTACACCTCTTCGAAATATGATCATATCAAAACAACCTCCAATTCTTCAAAAATCAACATTAACTCATTTTTAATTTCTTAGTATCAACACTAAACCTGCTCATATGGCCAAGAACACAATGAAAGAAATAAAAATTCTTGACCTAAAAAACCTATCTTCATGAATTTTCATGTTCCCCATATAGAAAACAAGAAAATTCAAGGCATTTCCCCTTTTCATAAATGAAATTGCCCCTCAAATTAACCCATAAAATATTATCAACATAACCATTCTACAAATTGTACCTTTTCAATATGCTACCTACAAAATGCACCGTTCCAATGTGCATTCTTAAAAATGCACTTCTTCGATCTGTTAAGTTGTTTGACAAAATGCACCTGTAACGACAAAATTAAATTTCGACAATCTCCATCGAACTTGAACCTGTGACCTCTCTTGAACCAAATAGAGTCAATACTATTTCGACTACTATGTTACTTGTTTATGTCAAACTTTAGGAATATATTTATCACTCCATTCATTAACAACAAAGCCAATTCCACCTTCGTGCCTAACCACAAAGTGATGCCAAATTGATAAAACAAAAGGTATTCCTTTGAGACATATGTCGCATGTATCTCAAACGATACTTGAACTTATAACAAAACCAAATATGCCTTCGGGCTTAACCACTAAGCCACATCATGTGTATATGTCTCAATCCAAAATCAAACTCATACTTGACCATTGACCCATGTCATATATGTCTCAGACCAGATAGAGTTAAGTATGTCATCAGACCTGCACCAAAATCCACCTTGCAAACATAACCAATATGCCTTTGGGTTGAGCCAAGAGTCATTGTATAATCAAAATCAATGTGCCTTTGGACCTAATATTCATAGACTAGAGTTAATACGTCTATAGGCTTCATGATATTTGTATTGGCACAATCAAAACTAATATGCCTTCATGATTTAACATACAAAACAAAACCAACACACCTTCATATTCATCGTACATATCTTAGAAAAACCAAAACCAATACACATTTAGGCTTTACCATACAAAATAAAACCAACCCGCCTTCAGGCTTCACCATGCATTGTAATCCAAACAAATTGATATGCCTTCGACGCCTCACCATACACTACAAATCAAACATATTGATATGCCTTCAGGCTTCACCATTCATTGCAAACCAAACAGATGGATCGATGATTGAATTCCCACACCTTGTCATCACACACACACACACACATGTTTGTGTGTGTATGCCCCTGGGGTTGGAGTTGACATAAATTTGTCAGGCTGATGCAAGTTTTAATTTTGGTGTTTTTGTAGAACCTTCCATGTGACCTTATTTAGATCCTAGACCATGACCATAATAGTCCCTAGGGCTTACCCAAATTTTCATATGACCATGCCCTATGACCTAGTCTTTAGTGGTCCATGGTCCATCCAATGCCGAAATCAACATGATATCATCATGCCACATAGCACTCTTTAGTGGTGCCACATGTCACCCAAAATTTTCCCTATTGGCCATTAAAAAATGTCGATTGTGCATGCCACATGGCACCTTGTTATGTTGCAAATTCATCATCGTACTTCCATGTCATGTATATCCACATAATCACCTTTAAATCAATCTCATGTTACCACATGCCACTATGTTGCCACTTGGCCAATTCAGATGTGCCACCTGTGTGTCCATGTTAGAGTGTTGTGTCACTGATGACCTATGCTAAGGGGGTCCACTTGGAAACTAGATACGGGTTCCACTTGACACTTCCCATGTGTCACGTTTTCATTGTTCCAACGTGGCATAGGTCAGATGACATGGGGGGGTGTGACCTCCATTAAAACCTATGCAAGTTTACGCTCCATGCACCATTCATGAAATCTATAACAACCATATCTATCTTGAAATGCATGAAGTGTAATCCTATTAACTAGTGCACAAGTCCACACACCATCTGTCATTGATTACTCACAAAGGCATGGATCCAATCCAAAGATGCATGACTATCAACAAATTTGATGTTTTTTCCCTTTTCCATTGTCACCTTCAAATTGACTTATCTTTTCATCCTAGAGGAGTTTAACAAAGTGTGATATACCATTGGAAAGGTCTCATAGAGGACTATCCAACTATACCATCTATAGATTGTTTAAACATCATAAATTCAACGAAAAATAATTAATCTTCAATCCACTTTGTCATCATTTATGTGATCTTTCAAGGAATCAAACCATCTCATTCTTTTGACATACCCTTTGACATCAATGACACTAGTTCTCATCAATGACAACACTATGTCCAACAATAGTAACCTTTGTCATTGATGGCAACACCACCATACATTGATAGTCATTAATGGAAACACCACCTTACATTGATAGTCACTGATGGAAATCCATTAAACTCCCCCTATCAAGTTGCTGGTCCAAATTTCTCTTTCTACTTTCTCTTCTTAATGAGTTTAACTCCTCGTATCAAGCTGCTAGTCCAAAATTTGATTTCTCTCCCCCTTTGAAATCAAAGGCAATGGGTCTTACTAAAGATGCATGCTTTTTTGATGACTGCTTATTATTCAAACAATGCTACATAATTTTTCATGTATATTCTTGTGGACATCTTGTGGACATACTCTTCTTGTGAATGGAGTCTCCCTTCGTGAATAAAATCTCTTCCTGCTATGGACATCCCCTTGGAATGCTCAACTATTATTTCTAATTGGTTCTCATCTATGATAAATGCTTCTTGTGATATGGATATACTCCCCTTTCGATTTGAAACACAACTTTTGTGGACTACTCAATTTCTCTTTCTATTAGTTTCTCCCCCTCTGTATGGTCTCCCTTCTTTCATCAAATCAACATCTATCCCACATATTCTTGCACGGGGGAAGAAACTATTAGAAAGAGAAATTGAGCAGTCCACAAAAGTTGTGTTGTAGATGTAAAGGGGAGTATATCCATATGACATGAAACATCTATTATAGAGGAAAACGTATTAGAAAGATAAATTGATAGTTCTAGGGGGATGTCCATAGTAGGAATATTTCAGAGGAAGAGAGTTTATTCATAGAGGGAGAAACTGTTAAGAAGAAGAGTAGGTCCATATGAAGATACCAAAACAATTATGTAGCATTGACCTAATAATAAACAGTCACTAGATAAGCAACCATCTTTAGTATCACCCTTTCCATTAATGTAAAAGAGGGAGAGAAAGCAGAGATTGAAAGTGAAAATAAATTTTGGACTAGCAACTTGAATGGGGAATTTCAGTTCATTAAGAAGAGAAAGAAGAAAGTAGACTTTGGACTAGCAACTTGAGAGGGGGAATCTAGTCTATTTCCATCAATGACCATCAATGTTTGGTGGTGTTTCCATCAATGACAAAACGTGATGTTGTTAGACATAATGTTATCATTGATGACAACCAGTGTCATTGATGTCAAATGTTATGTCAAAAGGAGATTGTTTGATGCCTTCAAAGATCACATAAATGATGACAAAGTGGATTGAAAACTATTGAGTTTTTTTTTGAAGTGATGATGTTCAAATGAATCTTTAGATGGTATGGTTGGATAGTCCTGTCTATACCTTTCCAATAATATACCAGACTTGGTCAAACTCCTTCAGGATGAGAATATAAGTTAGTTTGAAGGCGACAGTGGCAAAAAGAGAAAAAACACCAATTTTTTATTATTAATAAAAACAAAATTTTTGTTAATAGTTAGGCATCTTCAATTGGATCCATGTTTTTGTGAATAATCAATGGAAGATGGTGCATAGAATTGCGCACTAGTTAATTAAACTTCGTGCATTTTAGGATAGATCTAACCATTATAGATCTCATGAATGGTGGATGGAGTGCTAACTTGCACAAGGTTTAACGAAGGTCATTCCACCCCATGTCATTTGACCTTTACCACATTGGACCAATGAAAGTGTGAAACGTGGAAGGTGTAAGGTGGACCCCGTATTTGGTTGCCAAGTGGACTGCCTCAATGCAAGTGATCAGTGACACAACACTCTAATGTGGACACATAGGCGACATGAAAATATTGGTCAAGTGGCAGCATGAGACTGGATGAAAGGTGATGATTTGGACATACATGATATGGAAGTATGGTGATGATGTGGAAAAATGACAAGGTGCCACATGGAATGCATAATTGGAATTTTTGAATGGTCAATAAGGCCAAATCAAGGTGACATGTGGCACTATTAAAAATTTGGCACATGGCAAGATGACATCATGTTGACATCAACATTAGATGGACCATGGACCCTATTGTAGCTGCTAGAAACACCCTCTAAAATTTTTCCTATGCTTTGATTTTGGTGCCTTCCTTATTTCCATAGGAGCCTAGCTTCTTTAGTCATCAAGTATTCATGGTATGTTAAAGACTTATCTTTTATGCAGGCTTATGTTAGCTTGTTATGATCTCGATCTAAATCTTCTAAGTCACAAGCAAACTTATGACTTGACCTTGCGGCATTTCTAGGCTTGCCTCTAGAAACTACGCAATATTGGAAGGCATGCCAACCTTCCCTCCAGAGACTGCACAATCCTTCTTGGCTGGCTAGCCTTGAGCTTGAGAACTGTGCAGTTCTAGATGGCAGCCTAGCCTTGTTGATGGAAATTGCACAAACCATCCTTTGCACTTAGAAACTGTGCAATGCATCGAGTCAATAAGTTTCCTAGTCCTCGGGAATTGCGCAATCCTTCTTACCAATGTGCATGCAAGTTTCCCAAAAAATTAAAAAGAATCCCTAGGAAATAGGGATTGACTAATTGGTTTCCCAAAGGTGGCAAAGTTATTATTTTTGGAACTTTCCGCCAAGTGTCGCTTTTTCCTTGAGTTTAGGAATGCACATCATAAAATCTAGATATATATAATGGACGCAGCTAGAACTCATTTATACATTCAATCTTGGATCTCTAGCATTCCCAAGGAGATCAAGGAGCCTCCAATGGAGTTTGCGGTGCTTTTCCGGGTGAGTTTTGATTTTGTTGTCTTTTGTCACTTTTTCCATCGCTTTTTGTCATTTGGCTTCTGTGGGTGTTGATTTGGTTGTTTCTTTTCATGATTGTTGATGTTTTAATGTATATTAGCTTATACAAGTGTTTATTTGGTCCTTCATTTTCCTTTCACAAGTGTCGCATTAGTTTTCTTGTTTTTGCTCGTTAGTGGTGGTCGTTGTAGCGACTCTTCTTGCATGCTTGTTTTTCCTTTTGAATGTTGATATTTCACACTTGTTTTGAACTGATCTATCCATACTTAGTTAGATCAACACTTTAACATGCACCATCAGTCAGATCTTCTTGTTTCCCACACTCTCACTGGGCAGATCTGGTAATCCCTTGGCCAGTTTTCACCTTGTCTAGTTGGGCATAATGAAATTCTGAGATTCAAGCTTTCAGATTGGACTCTGGGACTGTGCAATGCGTAGTACAGGGTGACCCAACTATGCGTTGTGAAGTTCCAAGGTTCAAGCCATCACCCTTGGCCACTGAGACTTCGCATTGTGCAGTCTCTAGCCTCAAGATACATCACTGGCTGCGGAAACTGTGCAATGCGCAGTTCCCATAACTAGTCTCCCTCCCTTCACTTACATAATTGTGCAATTTTCCCAGTCAATGCATGTGTTTGTGCCTAATATTGCTTGTAAGTTGATTTACTAAAGCTAAATTAATGTCTGCCATGAGTCCTTTTCCCTCCCACTGGTATTGTAAGTGTTGAGCAATTCTTTTCATCAGGCACCGAGAGAACTGCTTCAAAGGATACCACAAAGAGTAGCACCGAGGAGGCAATTGAGTGTACACTAATTTAATTTCCAGTATACTTAGACACTCAACTGTTTGTAGAAAAGGAATCATATCTCACATGGCAGAAGGTGAATGAAATATTCTCAGCAAGAACCTTCAAAGAAGATCTGGAGGACTGACATGTGTATGTTAATCTCCATAAGTCGGGGTTACACAGGGTTGCATGCAAGTACCCAACATTCCCATGTCCAAATGTTATTAGCTGGATACTGTCTCACACAGATCTAAAGACTATGACCCTTGGCAGTACCATCGGACGAAGGCTTTCATCTTTTCTAGCAGCAAACTGTCATCTCATGTACCATTTGTCTGAGCTAGAATCGCTCATGGATTCGTTCTTCTATGCGAAAACCAACTACTTGAGTATTAAGGAGATTGTTAAAGGCTGGGTGAAAGAGCCATCAAAGTTTTTCTAGACACCCACTAACACATACAAGACAAAATCTCTCAGGAGGATCTATCAACTCTTGATAATACTATGTTGCAGAATCTACAGTCAACAGAGCACCAAGACCTTTCCTCAAGGGTGGGCTTTTTTATTGGACTAGTTTGTGAACGAAGGTAAACCATTCAACTCATTCAGTTTGTTGGCTCAGTGGTTGTGAATCCATGTACCTAATTCCCTTAGTCCTCCCAAGGGTGGGCAAGCTAGGTTTTATATGTTTGCATATCTACTGGATCCAATCTGCTCATGTAATGCATTCCCTGGCATGAATTCGACTTGGACACCACATGAGCCTGTCGTGTATGTTTATTGCAAGTTGCTTTAGGAGTGCATCCATAGAGGAGTAATGGAGAAGATAACTGATCACTTCCTCATTTCTTTATATGATATGATCTTTGAGGAAGAGCCACCTTGCATGTGACATGGGGAAATGGAAGTAGTATCACAGATAGCAGATTGGTTTGCCTCACTAGGTAGCATTTTCCTTAGGGTCTTCGAAGGATAGAAGTCTTTGAATATTTTACTGAGGTATGCCATCGATAAGCTAGTCATGCAAGAAGTTGCATATCAACTCTCCACAGGGTTTTCAATAGCTTTGCACACAAAGAAGAAAACACCTTGGCTAGCTCTTCCTATCTAGATCAGATTGTACAAGATCAAGAACTTGGAAGTTGCAGATATGAAGGGAAAGCGATAAAGAAATTTGCATTTGGTACTCGGGATTTTAATCTGTAAGATTTGAGGAATATTTACAAAGACTAGTGTATGAGAATCCATTTTCAATGTCTAAGCAAGACCTTTCATTGGCCAGAGATAGATGGATGGAGGAATTGTTACAATGCCTCCAAGTCCCGCAAGCTGATCAATTTTGCACGAAATTCACAGGTTTCTCCACATCAGGAAGGAAATCTAGAGGCAATATGAACAAAAATATGTAACCCAGTGTGCGAGAAGGGAAAAAGGAAGGTTGTGCGTAGTCCAGGGGGAGAGCGAAACTACAAGATGAAAACATATCCAATCATTATGAGAGCGTTATATTAGCGAAGAAGAAGAGGAAACAAAGGGTGAAAGAAGTAGAATAGAGGTAGAGGGAAGAATGATAGTAGAAGAGATTGGAGTAAGAAAGGAAGAATCAAAAAGAAGAGGAAAGGTGAAAGGCAATAGCAAAAGAAACAATGTGAAGACAAGCTGAAGAGCTAGAACAAAACCGATAATCAGAGGAGGAGAGCAAACAGATGCAGGACAAAGAGCTCGCTCAAGAAATAGAGGAGTTGATTGAAATTCAAGACATGGAGGAATCAGAGCTGCATAACTAAGATGTCGACCCGATTCCAAGTACACGACAGGTCACCATTCAGTCTCCCCATCCTCCAGCAGAGCAAGCTCTAAGCAAGGAAGAGGAAATTGTTCCTCTCGATGATGGTCCGATTATGGATACATACAATTTGACTTATGACAAGATTAAGCAAAAGATTGTATAGGAAAGGAAGAAACATTTTCTGGATGACCTCCCATCTCATTCATTCATCAGAGAAAGGGTGATCGTGACAGACATCAGAAGAAATCAAGGTGCCAATTTTGCAGCCAACTTGGTCTTCACAGGTGCTTCAAAGTTAAATACGAACTATTTGTTGGCTAGAAAACAATTAGCAAATAAATTACAGGCTTTTAGGCAAGAGGTTGAACAACAACGAGCAGAAGTACAAAACAAAGCTTCTACACAGGTCCATCTGGAAGAACTGAAGGCAACGATACTTAGTGAAGTATCGACACTCAGAGAGACCATGTAAAGTATTTATGAGGAGCTTTTTACTGTGCATAAGGCAGATGTCCACTTGCGTGTATTGAAACATAAGTGTAAATATTTTGCCAAAACTCTCATGAATGTACAAGTTGCAATCACCACCGTGCATGAATGGTCAATGCAATACAAAGGGGAACCGCTTGACTTGGGTAAGAAAATAAGGCTAGAGGCAGAGTTTGAGAAGGAAAAGGTTCGGATGCTTATCGAGGATAAAAAAAATTCACCTCGTTCATTGTCAACATTCAGGAATCGTATGCATGATTATACAACAACCTGGAATTCCTAGTGAAATCTCACAAGATCCCATCAGTCGGTTCACTCAGAGAGATCAAGCGCAGGAATCAGGTCAGGCAGGAGATTGAAGAATACTTGGAAAATTGTAGACATGTAACCATCAAGGAAGACCTTGGAGTAAATAGATAGAACATGCAGAAGTACATTGGTGGCCCTGTCTAAATCAACACGATGTTTCTCCTACTTAAGAAGGAAATGAAAACTGGTTCCAAGTCAGTGTACCTAGATGCCATGGAGGCTAGAGTCCACTTCCAGCTAGACACCATGGCATGGTTTAGGGATGTCATCGCATAATACCAAGCCTCACACCACTACGTAACTGAGAAACATCAAGTGGAAGTTACTGAGATGGAGTTTCCCCAAACTCATGCTTCACTATTTTGTCTTATTAGGCTATCTAGTTGGCTCTACCCAATTTTGTCTTATATGGGTACTAGTAAATTGTAATATTCTTTTGTAAATAGTTTGTAAGTGAAATTCCAAGTGTCAATATTGGAACGCAAAGAGTCATAATGTAAATAATATAATGAGTCATTTTGTAAAGAAGTTGAAGAGTCACAAGGGAGGTCGAAGAGTCACAAAGGGGAGTTGAAAAGTTGACCCCTCTTGTTATAAATATACCCTCATAACTCATGTAAACGAATTTTGGGGAGCTAAGCTTTTGGCTAGGCTTAGGCTTAGAATCCAGAGCTTAGGAGTTTGTGAGAGCCTTGGCTTCTTCGTAGCATAGAGGGAGTATCTTTCTTTGGAGGAGCAGGTGTTGAATTCATGTTCCATTATTGGGGTTAGTGGTCCATCAATGGTATATGTATGAATGGAAATTTCACTTAATAAAATCTCAGAGCCGACACATTTTCATGCATATGTTGTGAATATAGTAGGACTATTCTTGTCATGTTTGGAATGTATGTTATTCAATTTATGCTTATGCTTATGAACTATTTCATTTGCATTGGTACGAATCTTGTTGAAGGCGTGCTGTTGTTTAATTCCATTGCTGTTAACTTGTGAACTATTTCGAAGATTAGCTTGTGATTTATTTATGCTCATGTGTTCCTTTCAAGATGTGTACATTACAAGCTTCTAAGGGATTCACTCATTTTCCATTCAGTAGTTTAGAACCTCCATGCATTACACTTGACTTTCCACAGAGTCACACACTTGTTCCCACCAAAGTCACCATACATCAATAAATGCGTTATTGCAGCCAAGACACATAATTAAAACCCACTGCATCGGCAACTGGACTGTATTCCGGATGGGACTCCTACACCAAACGGTGTGAGGCATAATTGGGGCTTTATATCGGGGAGATACCCTGAATGTTGGCTAGTCCAACACCATCAACATTTCTAGCACTAGAAGGAGGGCCATATGACAAGATGAGCCCATGAAGTTTGTTTTAATGTTCCACATCCTTAATGGCTTCTTCCCAAATCATAACCCCAACATGTTTTTCTAGAATCGAAAATCTGAAAGTGCCCGTGGGAATAATTCGTGACTTTTCAAATCTGAAATTCGATGGTGAGCGTGGAACAAAAATTCTCGAGAAAACCACTTTTTTTTTTTCGAATTTTGCACAAAACACAATATTCACTACGAGGATACTGCGTTCAGGTTGTTCGTCCTCACATTCAAAGTGCATGTAAAGGAATTGTGTAATACATTATATGAAACTTCCATTCATTCTTTAGATCATCTTTTCAAACAACTTTATCACGCCTTTGACAGGTGTGATTACAAATATGTTTTCAAGAAAATTATGTGATTATGAAAGGAACCTGGTGAATCTCTTGATGATTTTAATGATCGTTTCATTCATTTTTGTTTTGAATTTTCTAAAGATGATATTGATTAGAATTTAATGAAAGAGAAATTCAAATTTCTTGTTCACATTTCAATGAATCTGCACGAATATGAATCTTTCGAAAGTCTCCCAATGTACCTCAGTTATAGAGCTTCTAAATCTGCGATGAACAAAGTTGCTATTCCAAGTGACTCTTCATCTTCCCCTCATCTAACAACTCCATTTCCACAGGTTGAGGTGGGAGAACTTGAGAGTTCATTCGCTGATTTACCACCATCTTCTCCTACCCCACATACTCAAAATTTCAGTGTAGGTTTGGACTGCGAATCTGATGTTTGTGATGATGTGTTATCTCCTCGTCCTCCATCTGTTGATTCCTTTGGTCCTCCTGATTGTGAGTTGTTTGGTTCACCTGTTTCAACTGTTTCTATTGATGTTCATGAGGATCAAGTTCAGGATGGAGTTAGTGTTGATAACCAAACCTACAATATCATTTATGATGATTATGTGTGGAAGTCTATCTTCGAACAAGAATTTGCAATGAAGGTTGATCTTTCTCCTTCCGCACCCTCATTATCCTGACATATTCCATGACTCTGTCACTCCTCTTGAATTTTTCAAAGAATCCGTTTCAAATGATGTTATTTCCAATCACACTTAGAACTCGCGGGATGTCAGTTTTACAGCTGAATGCAGAGAGGAAAAATCTTCTCTTCTTGATCTTCCCAATCCATCATCTGATCATTGTGAAGAATTAGAGGGTGAAATTTATTGTTTTCAATCTTCCCCTCTTTACAATTCATTAGATCATGAGGATGCATCTGTTTTGATCTTGAACTTTCTAATCATGGCTATTGTAATCTATTCATTGACACATATGGTCAGACTTTGATCTTTCTAAGCCACTAGTTTTTGATGATCTATCCTCTAATGTTTTGGAACTTCTGCAAATTGTTGAGGAACTTTAGCTTGAGATGATGGTTATGTTAGGTTCTCACAATCTTGAGGCCAGTTCCATTTTTGATGAGAACAACGATGTATCTTTCAAGGCTCCTCATCACTCCTCCACACAAATTGAAAATCCATCTATTTCACAATTTTCGCATCCTCCATCTGTTTTGCACGATCCCATCGCTCAATCTTTGGAGGGGTCATACCTGGTGAGGTTTTTTACGAAACATAAATTTTCTTCTTTCTTTATGTTCACCCAGTTTATAGGTTTGAAAGTTTGTTCTTGCATGTCTTTGAGTCGCAATGTGTTTGGACACCATAATGCATTTGCAAAATGCCTTGCATGTGATTTTCTTTCATATTTTTCTGCGTGAATTTTCAAAATTCGAATGTCCCTGTATGTATCATTTTATCTTTCTTGTTATTTTTGAATATATTTCTTGATATGTGTTCCCTCACTTATATAGGCTAGCTGATGCATCAGTGGTTACACTGGAAATTTCATTTTATGTAGGTCTAGCCTATTCTTGGTTTGTGTAGGAGTATGGGTAGTTTGTCGTTTTCTTTTCTTTGTTTTGTTTTGTTTGATTTACTTTCTTCTCTACTCTCTTTCTTTGTTTCAGTTGCAGGATAACTTCTGCATGAGACCGTGTTTGATTTTCGAAGCAAGCATGGTGAAGTTCACAAGGAAGTTGTGTTAATGCCAACGCTTGGTTATTTGTCTATTCCCTCTCTTTGCGTGAATCTTGCATATGTTAGTTGATGATACTCTGATGGAAAATACATTCTTCTTAGAGAAAACCATAGTGGAATCACAATGCTTGAATCTATAACTAGTACCACATACTCCAATCAATCTTTTATTTTCGGTTCCTTGTCAACTAAGTCGAGTACAGTAAGGAGGGGAGGAAACTTTAACAAGTGTGTTAGAGGTATATACATATCATTCTCTGAAGGGACAACCTCTTATGCTGTCAATAAGTTGGGATCCATCTTCCACCTCATTAAATCAATAAGTGCCTACACACAATTCTATGAACAAAATGAAAAAAATAAAATAAAGGAAAAAAAAAGAGAAAGGCTTCCTGCGTAGAGAGGTGAAGCAAGCAACTCTGCTGGGGTATTGTCCAGGCTCACTGGCAGCGGAGCAATCTTTTTGTCCCTGAAGTGACTCCACCGGGGTACTGTCCAGGCCTACTAGCAGCAAAAAAACACCAAAGATGAAAACTAAGACTTTTACAACTCTTTTCACTTGTGTATCTATATACTCCTCATCCCCAATTGAAACAACTTAGTTTGACTTGGCTTGGTTAAGTGTGTCGCTGATGAAGAGAATGATAGGGACTATATATTTAACGCAAGCTAAGTGTAGAAGCTACGACAATCAATGAACTGAAAAATACTTCCTGAAGAGTTATACCTGTTTTGCATGAGACAAGATCCATACCGAGAGCTGGAGTTCTGCTAGTGTGTTGCCAAGTCTTGTAGCTGCTACAAACACCCTCCAAAATTTTTCCCATGCTTGGATTTTGGAGCCTTCCTTCCGTTCACAGGAGCCTATATTTTTCTGTTGTCAAGTATTCATGGTATGATAAAGACTTATATTTTATGCATGCTTGTGTTAGCTTGTTTTGATCCCAATCTAAATCTTCTAAGTCACAAGTAGACTTTTGACTTGACCTTGCAACATTGTTGGGCTTGCCTCCAGAAATTATGCAATCTTGGAAGGTAGGCCAACCTTGCCTCTAGAAATTGTGTAATCCTTCTTAGCAGGCCAGCCTTGAGCTTGAGAACTATGCAGTTCTGGATGGCAGCCCAACCTTGTTGATGGAAACTGTGTAAACCATCCTTCGAGCTTAGAGAATGTGTAATGCACTGGGTCAAGAAGTTTCCCAGTCCTTGGGAATTGTGCAATCCTTCTTGGAAGTGTGCATGCAAGTTTCCCAAAGAAGTAAAAAGCATCCCTAGAAAATATAGATTCACTAATTGGTTTCTTGAATGTGGCACAATTACTATTTTTTTTAACTTTCTGCCAAGTGTCACTTTTTCCTTTTTTTAGGCATGCACATCATAAACTCTAGATCTATACAATGGACACCCTAGAGCTCATTTATACATTCAATATTAGAGCTCTATAATTCCCAAGGAGATCAAGGAGCCTTCGGTGGAGTTTGTGGCGCTTTTCCTGGTGAGTTTTTCTTTTGTCGCTTTTTGTCATTTGGCTTTTGTGAGTGCTATTTTGCTAGTTTATTTCCATTGTTTCTAGAATTTTAATGTATATTAGTTTGTAAAAGTGTTGATTTGGTCAGTCGTTTGGCTTTCACAAGTGTCGCATTAGTTTTCTTTTTTTTTCCTGTTAGTGGTCATCGTTGCAGAGACTCTTCTTGCATGTTTGTTTTTCCTTTTGTATGTTGATCTTCCAAACTTGCTTTGCACTGATATATCCATACTTAGTAAGATCTTCACTTTAACATGCACCATCACTCAGATTTTCTTGTTTCCCACACTCTCACCGACCATATCTGCTCATCCCTTGACCAGCTTTCACCTTGTCTAACTGGGCATTGTGCAAGTATGAGGCTCAATATTTCAACTTGGCCTCTGAGACTGCATAACACACAGTACATGATGACCCAACTACACATTGTGTAGTTCCAAGGCTCAAGCCATCACCCTTAGCCACTGAGACTATGCAATGCACAGTCTCTCCCACAGTCTGCCTAGGCTAGACTGTGCATTGTGCAGTCTCTAGCCTTAAGCTGCACCACTGGCTGTTGAGACTATATAATATGTAGTTCTCACAGCTAGTCTCCCTCCCTTCACTTCCATAATTGCACAATTTTCCCAGTCAATTCATGTAGTTTTGCCTGACCTTTCTTGTAAGTTGATTTTTTGAAGCTAATTTAATGTCTGCCATGAGTCTGTTTCCCTCCCATAGGTATTTTAGGTGTTGAGAACTTCTCTTCATCAATCACTATTTTTATGGCACCCAAGAGAACCTCTTCAGAGGATACCATAGAGAGTAGCACAGAGGAGGCAGTTGAGAGTACACCAGTTTACTTTCTAGTATACTTAGACACTAAACTGTTTGTAGAAATGGAATTAGATCTCACATGGTAGAAGGTGAATGAATTATTCTAAGCAAGAAACTTTAAAGAAGATCTGGAGGACCGATGTGTGTATGTTAATGTCTAGAGGTCACGGTTACACACGGTTTCATGCAAGTACCCAACATTCCCATGTGCAGACGTTATTAGCTGGATACTGTCTCACATAGATCCAAAGACTATGACTCTTGGTAGTAGCAATAGACAAAAGTTTTTTTTTGTTTTTTTGTTTTTTGTTTGTTTGTTTTGTTTATTTTGTTTGTTCGTTTGTTTGTTTTTGTTTTGTTTTGTTTTTTCTTTTTGTTTTTGGCAGTAGACTATCATCTCATTTACCACTTTCCTGAGCCAGAATCACTCATGGATTCATTCTTTTATGTGAAAACCAACTACTTGAGCACCAAGGAGATTGTTAAAGGCTGGGTGAAAGAGCCATCCAAGTTTCGTCAGACACCCACTAACACATACAAAACAAATTATCTCAGGAGGGTTTATCAACTCTTGATAATCCTATGTCGCAGAATCTACGGTCAGTAGAGCAATGAGACCTTTCCTGATGGGTGGGTTTTTTTATTGGACCAGGTTGTGAACGAAGGTAAACCATTAAAATCGTCAAATTTGTTGGCTCAACAACTTCGAATCAATGTATCTAACACCCTTAGTCCTCCCAAGGGTGGGAATGCTAGATTTTATACGTCTGCATATCTACTAGATGCAATATGCACACAATGCATTCCATGACATGAATTGGACTTGGACACCACTGAAGCCTACCATGTATGTCTATTGCAAGCTACTTTCATATTGTAGCCACAAAGGAGTAATGGAGAAGCTACATGATCACTTCCTCATTCCATTATATGAGATGATCTTTGAGGAAGAGCCACCTTGCATGTCACATGGGGTAATGGAAGCAATATCATAGATAGCAGATTGGTTTGCCTCATCGGATGTCACTTTCCTCAGGGTGTTCGACAAACAAAAGTTTTCGCATCTTTTACTGAGGTATGTCACCAATAAGATATTCATGCAAGAAGTTGCATATCATCTCTCCACAAGGTTGTCAGCAACTTTGCACAAGAAGAAGAAAACACCTTGGCTAGCTCTTCCTATGAAAATCAGATTTTACAAGATCAAGAACTTGAAAGTTACGGAAACCGAAGGGAAATCGATAGAGAAATTTTCATTCGGTACTTGGGATTTTAATCCATACGATTCGAGGAATATTTACAAAGACCACTATGTGAGAATCCATTTTCAATGGCTAAGCGGGACCTTTCACTAACTGGAGGAGGATCAATGGAGGAATTGTTACAATGCCTCCAAGTCCCATGAGCCTATCAATTTTGCAGGAATTTCAAAGGTTTCTCCACAATAGGAAGGCACTCCAGAGGCAACATTAGCGGAAACATGCAACCCAGTGCACGAGAAAGGAAAGAGGAAGGTTGTGCATAGTCTAGGGGGAGAGCGAAGCCACGAGATGAAAGAAAATCTAGTCATTATGAGAGTGGCTATAATAGAGAAGAAGAAGATGAAACATAGGGTGCAAGAAGTAGAATGGAAGCAGAAGGAAGAACAAGAGAAAAAGAGATTGAAGGAAGAAGGGAAAAAGAAAGAAGAAGAGGAAAGGTGAAAGGCAATCTCAGAAGAAACAATGTGAAGATAAGCTAAAGAGCTATGACAAAACTCACAATCAGAGGAGGAGAGAAAACAGATGAAGTACAAAGACTGTTGGTACCATTTCCTTGCCATCCTTTTCTTCTAGAAACACCATCATTTTTCTATCTTTTTCTTCTATAAACCCTCATATCCATCGAAATTGATTAATCAATAACATTATAGTTGTTAGTTTACATTAAAATTAATTTGTGAATTTTTATGTTAAAAATTAGGAATTTTCAACAAAAAGATTACATGATGTCATAACTTCCTGTAAACGGTTTAAGATGTGACACGTGGCATGGCAGGCAAGTCAAAGCAATGGATAGGAACGTGATCTGTAATGCACATGCATGGTGAAAAATCGATTCAACAACAAATCTAACGCTCCTGGATATGCGTTCAATGCTGGTCAAACCCAACCCTTTTGGTCACAAAGGCAACAAAAAGCCATGGTTTCCCAAACTGATTTCATTCTGCTTTTGGAAATCGGTTTAGATTAGAAAGGAAAAAAATCACTCTTTTGTAAAAGTAGAAACACCTGCTTAATGTATGTACATTCGATTTAGATAGGAGACAAGCAGATAAAGACTGCGTATTGTATTGTTTTCAAAAAACGATTATTATCTCTGTGTATTATTCCAGAACGCTGCTCTTCTATGTGATTTTCAATCTTCAAAACTTAATTACAGTCACTGTTTTACTCCAACAGTGTTTGTGCATTAACATTCTCGTTGCTTGAGGTTTCTTCAGTGTGCCAATGAAACGTGGACAGACCCTACGTGGAATTGGTATACTGTTACTTTCATTTCCATAACGTTTTGAATTTGAATAGTGTGCATAGTGTTTAATGTTATTTCCATGTCTGTGAGTTTATCGATTTGATTAGAAATTCTTGCAAATGATATACATGGTGATAGTTTGAAGATCCGATTGTTAGATCATTGAACAATATCTTGTAAAAGATTTGATCGATCATTAGATTTCAAAGCATCTCTGTAGACTTTGTTTCCATGCATTTAAAATTAAGTGTGCTTTTGATTTTCATGAATGCTTAGTGTGTTAGCTAGAAAGAGCTTTTGTGCATAACATCCTTGTAAGAGGGTTGAAAGCTCAGTCTAACAATACGCTGTATCTTTAGGCCAGTTAGATAAACTAGATGATCTGAGTGCTAAAGTGTGAGAGGAAACATATTTTAACCTCCTGTAAAGGAGTGCTGTAGCCTATCACAGTAAACACTTAGTTAGGTAGACGAGATCCTTTTTAGGTCTATAGACTTTAGACACGTGCCTCTAAGTTTACCTACCTTGGTTGATAATAAATCTAGTCTAATCTAGCACCCTAGATTGGCCACTACATTTTGGCGCCGTTGCCGGGGAGGCGCAGCTAGAGGATTTCTAAAAAATAAAAAATAAAAAAAAAATAAACAAAAACAAGAAAAAACATAGATTTAATTTTAATTCATCATTTTAGAAGTCATGTTTACTTATGCCTAGATCTAGAGATAATAAAGGTAGATTCATAAAAACCCCCCATCCAAAAACTAACCTACCATCAGGAGCAGACCCTTTAGGAAAAGTTGAACACACAACATCAGCTGAGGAAGTCACCATACAAAAATTAGAGGATAAACAGAAATCAAGGTAAAGACTTACACTCATCGAGAGGTAAATTCTATTAGCACACAAATCATAGAAGAAACATTTCCCTGAATCCTCTATAAAAGGAGAAAGTAGCACAACAACTCAACAATCTTTCCTTGAACTTCTCTTTGAAACAAGTGACACTGAACAAGAAATTAAATCAACAGAAGAACCTATCAAAATGGCTGAAGAAGGACATGGATCAGAAAGAGGACCACCAAATCAAGGTCAAGAGGAAGAGTCAACCTTTAAATTTCCTATTCAAGAACCAGAAGAGGATGACGAAATAAAAATGAAAAACATACCTCCATCTGTGCTACCAAACTTTTATGGCATGGCTTCAGAAGACCCAGATTCATTCTTGTTTGAATTTGACATTGTATGTCGAACATATGGTTACATAGATGATGCCCATAGGCTTAGACTCTTCCCAACAACATTAAAAGCATCAACATTAAGATGGTTCATGGGGCTTGGTGAACATGCGATAACTGATTGGGATGGCATGAGAAGAATATTCCTAAAGAAATACCAACCTTATTGTAGATCAAAAGATTCCAAAGATGATATCTTTAGGATGAACCAACAAGAGGATGAAAATTTAGAGGAGTACTTAGAGCGGTTTGTTTACAATTTACAAAAATCAAAACACAGAACCATGCCTCTTGATCTGATTCGAACAATATTTTTGAAGGGCATTCGAGAGGAATACTTAGATGATCTTAATTTTATGGGCAAAGGTGATATTTCCACTTTACCTTTTGAAGAAATTGCTGAGTTATGTGAAAAGTATTCTAGGAGCAAAGCCAAAATTGGAAAAAGAACCATATCATCCAAAGCCACAAAATCTGCTTCAGCAAGTGTCACAAGAGCTGAAATAGGAAACCTGTTAGAGGAATTCAAAACAGATCTATTGAGTACCTTAGGAACTCAAATTGACACTCTCAAAGCTAAGAAAAGACAAGAAGAGGAAGATCAAATGATGGCTATCTTTTGTCCAAAATGTCGGAAGAAACATGCCTTAAAAGACTGCCAATTAGAAAACATTCAAGTTTGTGCCTTTTGTACTGAAAATCATGATATATTTCATTGCTCTAAAGTCAAGGTTTTGTAGAATTGTAATGTGGTAGCTAACACAGATATGGAAAATGTGCATTTCATGGGCGCAAAGAGACCATGGCAGCCAAAACCTGCACCTCAAGGTATGTTCCCAAACCAGAATTTGCAATTTCTTGCACATGATCAGATGTATGCTCAGAATTTGTGGAATGTACCCATGCCATGGCAGCACCAAAATTACCCACAACAACAATGGAGACCATCTCAACAATACTCTCAACAATATCAACCATATCCTCAACCATACCAACCATATTTGCAGCCATATCAACAATATCATTAGCCATATTCGCCATATCCTCAAACATATCAGCAATATCCTCAGTAGCAAGTTGTTTACCCACATCAACCCCAACCCACTCAATAAGCATTACCTGCTCCTCCACCAATAAATCCACCACAATTACAACTTCCATCTAACCCACAACCTCCTAGACCTACTCAAATCCCTGCTCAACCTGTACCAAATCCAAATAACAGAGCAGAGAGACCAGCTTACAATGTAGATGAGGGACGCTCATATCCCACATTACCCTTGCAAAATATCAATTTGAGGTCTAGTAAAATACTTCAAAAAGAATCTACAACAACTGATAAACAAGAAGAAAATGAAGAAAATGAAAATGAAACTCCAATTCAAAGGAAACAAAATGATGACATCAAAAATAAACAAATGCAACCGTTGCATCCACCACCTTTTCCAGACAGATTGGTCCAAACAAAACTTCCCATGTCTATACCACAGTTTGATGTTTTAGATGAGCTAAAGAATGTCTATATAAAAATTCCACTACTACAAGCCATAAAAGACATTCCCATATATACTAAAGCCATCAAAGAACTGTGCCTTAAAAAACCTACTAGGAAAAGAGTTGATCCACAAACCATTCATGTTATTGGACATTTAGCTGGCCTTATGACAAACACCATTTCAATTGAAAAGTATGTTGATCCTGGTATCACCAGAGTCACTACAATCATTAACAACATACATATTCCAAACACCTTAATTGACCTTGGGGCCGCAATAAATGTGATGACTCTTGAAACAATGAAAACACTCCAGCTCACAAACTTGCAGCACACAACAATTGTTCTAGAACTCGTTGATAGGTCTAAAGTGATTCCTGAAGGGATTTTGGAGGACATAATTGTTTCACTGGACTCTTGGGAGTATCCAGTGGACTTTTTAGTTCTTCAGCCAAAATCCAATTTAGGAGGACACCCTATCATCCTTGGTAGACCATGGTTAGCAACTGCTGATGCATTCATAGGATGTCGATTGGGTAATATGATCATTTCACGAGGAACTGAAAGAAAACAACTCACTCTTTACCCATCAGCACAATCACCAGCAGTAGCACACAATTTATGGCTTGACGATAAATACAATGACAAGGAAGAAGTTCAATCTATTTTCAGCATCAACCAAATCTATGATTTTCAAGAACATAATAATGATGATTTGGTAGAATTGTTCCTTTCTCAACCTGATGTTTCCGAATAATTGAGAAATGACCAATATCATGCTGCAGATGAACTTTTGGCACAAAATTTTTAGGAAACATGCACCATTCCTTCCTTGCAAACAACATTTCAGAACATTTTTCGTATCCAATCTATCACAAACACACAGAGCAAGACCATAGAGATTAGTCCAGGAAAAACTTTGAATATTGGCACTCACCTAGACTCATCTCAGGAGGAAAAATTGATTCAATTATTGAGAAAATACCAGAAAGCATTTGCTTGGGACTACACCGATATGCACGAAATTCACCCTGAAACATGCACTCACCATATTTATACGGATAGTAATATCAAACCAGTGAGGCAACCACAGAGACGAATGAATCCCATGCTTCAGGATATTGTTAGAGAGGAATTACAAAAACTGTTGAAAGTCAATTTTATCTATCCTATATATGACAGTCAGTGAGTATCCCCATTGGTAGTAGTGCCCAAGAAAAATGGTAAGTGGCAGATTTGTGTTGATTACAGACAATTGAACAAAGAAACCCTCAAAGATTATTTCCCACTACCATTTATTGACCAAGTGCTAGACACATTAGCCGGGAAATCATCATTCTATTTTCTTGATGGTTTTAGTGGCTACAACCAGATCAGGATAGCCTTAGAGGACTAGGAAAAAACCACTTTTACTTGTCCTTGGGGCACTTATGCTTATAATGTTTTACCATTTGGACTTTGCAATGCTCCAGCTACAATTCAGAGAGCTGTATTAGCTATTTTTGTTGATTTAGTTCATGATTGTGTTGAAGTTTACATGGATGCTTTTTCAGTGTATGGTAATTCATTTGAACATGCATTAGAGAATCTTGAAAAAGTTTTGAAGAGATGTATTGAAGCTAATCTGTCCCTGAGCAATGAAAAGTGCTTTATGATGTTAAATGAGGGGATAGTATTAGGCCACTATATTTCTTTTCAAGGCATTAAAGTTGATCCATCAAAAATCTATATCATTGTCAATTTGCCAATTCCGAAGACTCAAAAAGAGGTAAGAAGTTTCCTTGGGTATGCAAGCTGTTACAGAAGGTTTATTGAACATTTTAGTAAAATAGCTTCACCTCTGTTTAAACTTCTAGCAAAATATACACCTTTCAACTGGAATGAGAATTGTCAGCAAGCATTTGAAACACTCAAAGAAAAGTTATCAACCACACCAGTCTTAAAAGGACCTAACTGGAACCTACCATTTCACATCTTTACAGATGCATTTGATACTGCAGTAGGTGCCTCACTAGGCCAAAAAGAGGAGTCTTTTCATTATGCCATCTATTTCATTAGTAAAAATCTAACACTTGCAGAACTAAACTACACAGTCACTGAAAAAGAAATGCTTGCAATCATACATGCTATGAATAAATTTCGACATTATATAACTGGTTATGAGGTTTTTGTACATACTTACCATTCTGCCATTAAGTATTTAATGAATAAACTAGTAACTAATGGCAGAGTTACCAGATGGTTGTTATTATTACAGGAATTTAATATCACAGTGTTAGATATACCAGGTAAAGAGAATCAGGTAGCAGATTTTCTTTCTAGACTGCAAAATTCATTTGAGGTTGTTCTGGTTGAAGATTCTTTTCCAGATGAAAATTTATTTGCAATTTCAATAGTGAATCCTTGGTATGTTGACTTGGCCAACTATTTGTCCACAGGAAGAACACCTCCATATTTTACTCCAAAGGAAAAGAGGAGGCTAATCAAACAAAGTGCTCGATACTCATGGGTTAATGGAGATTTATTTTACACTGGTTATGATATGATTATTAGACGATGTGTAAGAAATGATGAAATAATTGATATTTTAAAATCTTGCCATGATGAACCGTGTGGTGGGCATTTTGTAGCTAAAAGAACAACATTCAAGATTCTTAGTCTTGGATACTACTGGCCATCTATTTTTAAGGATTCCAAGAAGTATGTGAAGAGTTGTGATAGCTGTCAAAGAATGGGTAGGCCAACAGCTATAGATGAAATGCCACTTTAGCCTCAAGTACACTTAGAGCCATTTGAAAAATGGGCTCTAGACTTCATAGGACCCATCAATCCAACTTCTAAAGGTAAAAAGTACATCTTAGTATGTACTGATTACGTAACAAAATGGGCTGAAGCCAAAGCACTAGCCCGAGCAACTGAACAAACAATGGTAAACTTCCTTTTTGAAGAGATTTTTGTAAGGTATGGAGTACTAAGGGAGATAGTGACTGATCAAGGTACTTAGTTTACTTCAAAACTAGTTAAAGACATCACAGAAAAATATCAAACCAAGCATAGAAAAAGTACACCTTACCATCCACAGGCCAATGGCCAGGTGGAATCCACAAATAAAACTTTGGAAGGAATTATCACTAAGACCGTAGCAATGAACAGAAAGAATTGGGAAGAGAAGCTCAAAGATGCACTCTGGGCTTATAGAATCACGTGGAAGAACACTACATGATTTACACCATATCAGTTGGTGTATGGCAAAGAGGTAATGCTTCCTATTGAATTTCAAATACACACTTATAAGATGGCTGCAGATTTAGGAATTGATCTAAATGAAGCCCAACAAGAAAGAATTCAGCACTTGAACTAGCTGGATGAAATGAGGCAGCAAGCAGAGGAGAGAACACTCCTAATGCAGAAACAAAGGAAGCAGTGGCATGATGCACACATCAAGAAGAAACAGTTTAAATAAGGAGACTAGGCTTTACTCTTTGAATCTAAATTCAGAGATCATAAAGCCAAATTTACCACACATTGGATGGGCCCATATGAAATAGTTCAAGTTTATGACAATGGATCAATTAAGCTTATTATCATTGATGGAGAAGGCCACCCCTTTCTTGTCAATGGCCATCGGTTGAAACTTTACCATAAGCCCATCAGCAAGGAAGATTTTATTCAAACTGTATCTCAGCAAAGGGAGCTTGAGATATTGCAGCCTTCAGCTGTGATATCTCTACCCTAGTTCATTTCATTTCAATTTATATATAATAATAATAATAATAATAATAATAATAATAATAATAATAATGGTTTAGATGTGAAAACCAGACTCTCGCACACTCTAACCCAGAATTCTTACTTGAAAACCAGTTCTTTGGCTGGTAAGAATTCCTTGTTTTATTTGTTTCCTGTTTGCTTCATAGATTCAATAATGACTTGAGGACAAGTCAAAGCTTTAGTGGGGGAGAAGCATCAACATTTTTTTCTTCCTTATCCCATCTCCTCATTGTAAATTTCCAAAGAGTTTGTTTCAGCACTTCAGTATTTTAATAAAGAAGTTGTTTTTGTCTTCTAATCAGAGGGACCTGTTCAGAAGATTATGTTACCAGCACTAATAGTAGAGGGACCTGTTCAAAAAAAATCAAAGGGACCTGTTAAAGACTGCTATCTCAAGCTACTTCAACAAAGCTTCAACAAGGTTTCAATAGAATTTCAAAGGTTGCTCCATCAACACCAAGGATCAAGAAAGCTGCACACACATAGTTCTTTTCCAGATTTCAAATAAGCTGCACAAACATTCTCCAGATCTCAGAGGGACCTATTGTATCCAAATTCATCTCAGAAGGGACCTGTTATGGACAGTGAAGATTAGTCATATCTGAACAATAAAGATCAGTCCTACCTATGCATGCCAACTCAACTCTTGATCAACCAATAAAGTGTAATGTATTGTTGTAATTTTTATTTTTAACATTTAAATTCTTGGATTATTTTAGTGTTAAATGTGATGACTATGATTGCTTATGATAAATTTCAAAAACACCCCTATACCCATCACCCTTGTCATATTCCTAATTACTATCATTTCCCAACACAC
The DNA here is from genome assembly GCA_031772625.1 of Pinus tabuliformis. Lineage (NCBI taxonomy): Eukaryota > Viridiplantae > Streptophyta > Pinopsida > Pinales > Pinaceae > Pinus > Pinus tabuliformis. The sequence goes on from CM062811.1 coordinate 314,611,970, forward strand.
TCTAGCCTATCACCATACTCCTCTTACGATTTTTTAAATCTTCTCCTACACCACCCTTCAAACCTTGCTATTAACTCCTTATTCTTGAATCGGCCATCCAACCTTATTATCAGTCCAACATTCTCCTAATTGACCAAGTATCAATGAGCAAGGGACAGGTGGTGAATCATTGGAGAGCCAAGTGTTCAATGATTTCATTTATTGTTTTTTTGAATCGGCCAAGTTATAACATGATCGTTTGACCCAAGTCGACTCATGCAAACAACTATCCATTATCATCACTCCAACACTCCATATATGCTTACGACGTTCTCATGATGGTACCTATACAACCCAGTACAACTACTCCTCTGTCTTTGTAATATGAATGCGCTCTGTCATTATTATTATAGTGAATTGGGTCAAGTCGGCTGTTAAAGTTCCATTTCATTCTCAGTTTGTAAAAATGGCATTCCATACTAGTAATTCAAACACTGTGATTTCAAAGAAGGTCGAGAACAGTAGGTGCTAAAAAGGGAGAGCATAGTAATTGGGCTCACGGGTTTCCACCTTCGCCATAATCCAAGGACATTCATCCTGTCGTGGCCTAAGCCATTGAAGAAGCTGATCCCGAGAATAGAGGGCGCTACCAGGTCAGTTGAGTGGAGCGAAAAACAAAGGTAACAAATCAAGAGACCCTTGTTGAATTATTAAGCATAAACAAGGAGGGTTAGAACATGAGTTTCTTTGTCAAAATGACTAATAGAGCAGAGCCTAATACATTTGATAGTTCCCAGTATCATGATGACTGTATTACAATTTTAAGGGAAAAGCAATGGCTACCCTTCTTGGAGAAGTTTAATGGGAACAATGAAGAAGTAACTAAGCAGTTTGCCTTTACATTTAATGGAGAAAAAACATTGATAGGAAACTTCTCTTTTAGGATTTCAGAAGACACCATAGCACAATCCTTGGGGATCATCCCAGAAGGAGAAAAATACTTCAAAACAAAACAATTCAAGGAAAAATCATGGACCCAATTCATGTCTAGGTTGAGGGTTTCATCTGTTAATTGGAAAAAGGGTGTCCCTAGGAGCTGGCTGATGCACCCATGGGATGAAATGGTGTATATTATTCAGAAATTTGTTACGTGTGAGGGTCGTTACAACATAGTCTATTTATATCACATCAAACTCCTGTTGCACCTAAAAGGGCAATGCACCATCAGTTTACCTTACTTCCTCTTACAGAGCTTGACTAAGATGTCAAAAACTATTCAAAAGCAAAAGGGTAATGAAGATAAAAGTTTATGTCATTTTGGGTTAATTAAAATTCTAATTGAATTTGAAGTGCAGAGGAGGGGAAAAACATGGAAGGAATTTCTGGTTGCCAATCAAATCAAAGATGGAGAAGATGAACAGGAACAGCAAGAGCACTCAGGATTTATGCTTGACATTGATGAGGAAATCCCTGTGCACAAGACAAGCAATGTCCCTCCACCCTGCAGTAGTGTAAGGACGAGAAAGATGAGGCAAGAAGCTACCCAAAAAATGGAACAAGACAAGATTTCACTACATATACAAGAAGATCAAGGAGAATACAAAAGACCCAGACACAAGAAGATCAACTAGAGTCAAATGCACATGCACCGATGGACATTGAGAGCAGTGCTCATTCACAGCCTGGACTGGAAGCTGAAATGGAAGTTGAGAGAAACAACAGACAAGGGAAAGAGTCACCACCTGCAAACAAGAGACAAAGGAGGTTAGAAAAACAAATTGAAAAGTTAAAAGAAGAATTGATGGAGGCCAACATGCTAGAAAAGGTCATCAAGAAAGAGAATGAAATGTTGAGAGCTCAGAGTAAGGAGACTCAACAGAAAAATGAGAAGCTGAAGGATCAAATCAAAGAACTCAAGGTTGAACAAACCGACATTTGCAAGTAGGCAACCAAATGGTATACTCAAAAGAAAGCTCTCAAAGAGAAATACAAGAATTTGAAACATAAGCTCCACATTCAGAAGGATGCCCAAGCTCAGAAGAATATAGATGCATTGTTACAAGCAGCAGAGGCATAGGCAGGAACAGAGTATAAAGGAAGTACATCAGGATTAGCATGAGGACATGCTAAACCATTGAGCTTGGGGGAGATGTTGGTACCATTTTATTGCCATCCTTTTCTTCTAGAAATACCATCATTTGTCTATCTTTTTCTTCCATAAACCCTCATATCCATCGAAATTGATTAATCAATAGCATTATAGTTGTTAGTTTACATTAAAATTAATTTGTGAATTTTTATGTTAAAAATTAGGAATTTTCAACAAAAAGATTACAGGATGTCATAACTTCCTGTAAATGGTTTATGATGTGACATGTGGCATGGCAGGCAAGTCAAAGCAATGGATAGGAACGTGATCTGTAATGTACATGCATGGTGAAAAATCGATTCAACAGCAAATCTAACGCTCCTGGATATGCGTTCAATGCTGGTCAAACCCAACCCTTTTGGTCACAAAGGCAAAAAAAAGCCATGGTTTCCCAAACTGATTTCATTTTGCTTTTGGAAATCAGTTTATATTAGAAAGGACAAAATCACTCTTTTGTAAACGCAGAAACATCTGCTTAATGTATGTACATTCGATTTAGATAGGAGACAAGCAGATAAAGACTGCATATTGTATTGTTTTCAAAAAATGATTATTATCTCTGTGTATTATTCCAGAACGCTGCTCTTGTATGTGATTTTCAATCTTTAGAACTTAATTACAGTCACCGTTTTACTCCAACAGTGTTTATGCGTTAACATTCTCGTTGCTTGAGGTTTCTTCAGTGTGCCAGTGAAACGTGGACGGGCCCTACGTGGAATTGGTATAATGTTAATTTCATTTCCATAGCATTTTGAATTTGAATAGTGTGCATAGTGTTTAATGTTATTTCCATGTCTGTGAGTTTATTGATTTGATTAGAAATTCTTGCAAATGATATTCATGGTGATAGTTTGAAGATCTAATTGTTAGATCATTGAACAATATCTTGTAAAAGATTTGATCGATCATTAGATTTAAAAGCATCTCCGTAGACTCTGTTTCCATGCATTTAAAATTCAGTGTGCTTTTGATTTTCATGAATGCTTAGTGTGTTAGCTAGAAAGAGCTTTTGTGCATAACATCCTTGTAAGAGGGTTGAAAGCTCAGTCTAACAATACGCTGTATCTTTAGGACAATTAGATAAACTAGATGATCTGAGTGCTAAAGTGTGAGAGGAGACATATTTTAACCTCCTGTAAAGGAGTGATGTAGCCTGTCACAGTAAACACTTAGTTAGGTAGACGAGATCCTTTTTAGGTCTATAGACTTTAGACACGTGTCTCTAAGTTTACATACCTTGGTTGATAACAAATCTAGTCTAATCTAGCACCCTAGATTGGCCACTACAAAGACATCGCTCAAGAAATTGAGGAGTTGATCAAAATTAAAGACACAGAGGAACCAATGTCGCAGAACCAAGATGTCGACCGAATTCCAAGTACACAACAAGTCAAAATTTAATCTCCCCATCCTCTAGCAGAGCAAGCTCTAAGCGAAGAAGAGGAATTTGTTCCTCTTGACGATGGTCTAGTTATGGATATATACAATATGAATTGGGACAAGCTTAATAAAAAGATTGTACATGAAAAAAAGAAATGTTTTATGGAAGACCTCGCATCTCTTTCATTCATCATAGAAAGGGTGATCGTGACAGACACCAGAGGAAATCCAAGTGCCATTACCGCAACCAACTTGGCCTTCACAGGTGCTTCAAAGTCAAATATAGACTATTTTTTGGCCGAGAACAAGCAATTGGCAAAGAACTTGTAGGTTGTTAAGCAAGAGGTTGAACAAATCCAAGCATAAGTACAAAAATGTAGCTTCTGCATAGGTCCATATGGAAGAATTGAAGGCAACGATACTTAGTGAAGTATCGACACTTGTAGAGACCATGTAGAGTCTTTATGAGGAGCTTGTTACCATGCATAAAGCAACCATCCACTTGCATGGATTGTAGTAAAAGTGTAAATATTTTGTCAAAACTCTCAAGAATGTACAACCTGCCATCACCGCTGTGCATGAATGGTCAATGCAATACAAAGGGGCACCGCTTGAGTTGTGGAAGAAAACAAGGCAAGAGGCAGATTTGTATAAGACAAAGGTTTAGATGCTTATCCAGGATGACAAACAACTAGCCTCATTCATTTCCAACATTGAAGCCTCCTATTCATGGTTAAACAACAACCTGGACTTCTTGGTGAAATATCACAAGGTCCCATCAGTCGTTTCAGTCACGGAGATCAAGCGCAGGAATCAAGTCAGGCAAGAGATTGAAGAATACTTGGAACAATGGAGACAGGTAAACATCAAGGAAGACCTTTAAGTAAACATACTGAACATGCACAAGTACATTGGTGGCCCTGTCCAAATCGACACGATGTTGCTCCTAGTTAAGAAGGAAACACAAATTGGTTCCAAGTCATTGTACCCGGGTGTCATGGAGGCTAGAGTCCACTTCTAGCCAAACACCATCACATAGTTTGGGGATGGAATTGCATAATACCAAGCTTGCCACTTCTACGTAACCAAGAAACATCAATTAGAAGTTGCTGAGATGGAGTTTCCCTCAACTCAAGTTTAACTAATTTGTCTTATTAGGATGTCTAGTTGGCTCTACCCAATTTTGTCTTATATGGGTATGAGTAAATTGTATTATTATTTTGTAAATAATTTATAAGTGAAATTCCAAGTGTCAATATTGGAATGTGAAGAGTCACAATGTAATGAACATAATGAGTCATTTTGTAAAGAAGTTAAAGAGTCATGAAGGAAGTCCAAGAGTCACAAAGGGGAGTTGAAGAGTCACCCCCTCTTGTTATAAATATACCCTCATAACTCATGTAAAGGGCTTTTGGGGAGCCAAGATTTTGGCTAGGCTTAGGCTTAGAATCAAGAGCTTGGGAGGCTTCTCCATAGCATAGAGGGAGTATCTTTCTTTGGAGGAGTAGGTGTTGATTTCATGTTCCACTATTGGGTCTAGTGGTCTATCAATGGTATATGTATGAATTAAACTTTCACTTAATAAAAGCTCAAAGCCGACATGTTTTCATGCATATATTGTGAATATAGTAGGATTATTCTTGTTATGCTTGCAATGTATGTTACTTAACTTGTGCTTATACTTATGAAATATTTCATTTGCATTGGTAAAAATCTTGTTGAAGGCATTCCATTGTTTAATTCCATCGTTGTTAATTTGTGAACTATTTCAAAGATTAGGTTGTGATGTCTTTATGCTCGTGTGTTCCTTTCAAGCTGCGTACTATTACGAGTTTCTAAGGGACTCACTCATTTTAACTTCGTGTGTAAGAACCTCCATGCATTGCACTTTAATTTCCATAGAGTCATGTACTTGTTCCAACCAAAATCACCATACATTACTCTATGCGTTATTTCAGCCAAGGCACATCATTAAAACCCACTGCATTACAACTGGGCCATATTCTGGATGGGACTCCTGCACCAAATGGTGTGAGGTCTAGTTGGTACTTCATATCGGGGAGATCCCCTGAATGTTGGTGGGTACAACACTATCAACAAACCCATAAGGACCATGTCACATGGCATGGTCATATGAAAAATTAGGTATGCCCTAGTGGTTACTATGGTCACGATCTAGGTGCTAAATAACGTCACATGGAAGGTTCTACATAAACGGAAAAAATCAAACTTTTGTCGAACCAAGTTTTTAATCTACATCAACTCCAATCTAATATACACATATGCTTGTTAGTGCGATGCTAAAGTGTCAAAATTTCAATCATCGATCGATCAATTGGGTTTGCAGTGCATGGTGAAGCCCAAAGGAGTATCAATTTGTTTCATTTGCAGTGTATGGTGAGGCCCTGAAGGCATAACAATTTGTTTGGATTACATAGCATGGTGAAGCTTGAAGCTGTATCAATCTGCTTACTTTATAGTGCACAGACACACCTAAAGGTTGTGTTTGATCTGAGACAAACATGGCATAACTCAAGTGCATGGTTAGGCTCAAAGGCTCTGTCTTGTTCGAGACATACATGGTATAACTCAAGGTAAAAGGTGTATTGACTTCATTGTGCTGAGACATATATGAAGAAGACCGAAGGCGTATTGGTTCTGGTTATGATAAGTTTTATATGGTGAAGCCTGAAGGTGTGGACCTTTCATTTTGTATGGTAAATCCCAAAAGGCATATTGGTTCCATTGTGATGAGACATATACGAATAATCCCAAAGGAATATTGGCTTTAGTTATTCCAAGATATATAAAGTGAAGCTTGAAGGTGTATTGGTTGGCATGATGTATTGACAGTGAGATTGTTGTGTTGGCATTGATGTCAACTCTTGAGGTCATGCACTTATGTAAACCTTATGTTGATGTAGATTGATCGACTATGGTGTGTGTTGGTATGTGTTGGCATTGATGGAGCTTGGTGGTAGCATGTTGGTCATGGAGGAGTTGACATGTGTTGGAATGTACATTTATGAACATGTCATGATGATTATTGATGCTGCTACAGGTAGATGATGCTGCTACAGTTGATCATACATATCTACACGTGTCAGAGATGGTTGATGGCACATTAGTTGAGTTGTCAACTAGGACTTCATGCTTATGATTTATGAAGATGACTTGTTGTAGTGTGATTACTTCATGATGATGATGCTAATGTTGCAGTGGTGCTACAAATATGTTTTCAAGTCTGACAGAGGTGTTGCAGCTTGTGGTGAATATTGATGGATAATGCAGGACTTGTTGGCACACTTGCCAACATTGTTTGTTGGCCCTTCTAGGTCAACTTGGCAGTGACACTTGGGAGGCATGTTTCATCTACTTGCATATGTGTCAGAGGCCATGTCAGAGGTCTGGAGGCTAGTACAAATGCAAGGGAAGGTGATCCAACATGTGGTAGAGGTTTTAGACTAAAGAACTGATGTTTTTACTGAGCCTAAGCCCCAGTCACATGCACAGAGGCCTATGGGAGTGGTTGGAATGCTCCATTCACATGGAGGGAAGCTTATGGAAGGAGTTATAGCCCCATTCAAGTTAAGACAATTTCAAGGGTGCGATTGAGGGTTTTCACAACATTTACTCTGCTTTCCTCGTGCTGTTCGAAAGGAAATTAGCTTGGAAATTCCCAGAGGATTTCATAATTGTTTGAAAAGGTCAAAAATTGCTTGAAAATGTCCTCTCATAATTTTAAGGCATTTAGTGCACTAGTAGTGACATTCGTGGATTTATTTGGTCCAATTTGTGCACCTTTGATCCTAGCCCCAAGATTAATTTAGCCCTACATGTTTTATATACTTGATCTTGGAACTATGTGAGGGCTGATTGAGTTGTTGATGGTAGTATATGAGTGAGAAGGTTGCAGAGAGGTAGCATATGCTTCAGGCATATTGGAGAGCATAGATGCTTCAGTCTATGAGTGTTATTGACTAAATAGTGAGCAAATTTGAAGCATGTTTCAGTATAGATAAAAATTTGATGCTGTTGGAGTAGAGATTCTTTGAGAAAGTGTTTTTGTATGCTGCTGAACCATATGTTGGTGATCCTCTCACATTTGATTTGTAGGAGCCATTGATGCATGTAGCACATAACCATGTGTCTTATGTTGTTATTTGTATTATGCAACATCTTATTGTTGTGAGGATTTGATTATATTCAGTTTTTATGTGGTCACGATTTACTTGCTTACCTTATATTTGATGATGAGATCTTGCTGCTGAAAGCATGTATGTAGAGTTGATTTTTGGTTGATCATAGTGTGTTGGGATCCAGTTTGAAAAAACATGAAAGGAGGTCCGCATAGTGGTGAAGGAGTAGTGAATTCATGAGAGAGGAGAAGGGATAACGAAGCTTTAGCGAAAGGAACAAGTTTCTCAATCTAATGGTAGTTGGGTGAGAATCGAATGATTGTGGTGGCCTTTAATGGATGGTAGCCTATAGAGAAATAATTATTTTGAGTTGATCAGTAGTACCGAGTCTCCTAGCTGATCGGTATTGGCATTTATATATGAGGTCAAGTCTCCATGCTAATGGGAGTCAACAAGCTATGTAAAAGACTAATTTCTTGACTAATAGAATATCAGAGTAGAGCAACAACGACAAGGGTGGTTTTTTTCTCGGTGAAGGGTTTTCCGCCAAACATCTTGTGTCTTATGTGTGTGATGTGATTGTGTGCATTGTTTATGGTTTATATTGCTACTTATGGTTTTCAGTTACGCTTATGTGATGCACATGCTTAATGAATTGTTGCTAACATATGTGTGATTCAGTAATTGAAGTAATAAAAGGTAAAAATCTTATATATATCACACTATTGATTCATTCCCTCCCCTCTCAGTAGCGCTCAAAGGTTTCCAACAATTGGTATCAGAGCACATTTCCAACACTATTTTGCATGGTAAATCCTAAAATCATATTGGTTTCGGTTGTGCTAAGATATATACTATGAAGCTAAAAGTCATGTTGGTTCTATTTTGTATGGTAAATCTAGAAGGCATATTGGTTCCAATTGTGTCGATACATATATGATGAAGCCCAAACATGTATTAACTCTATATTATGCATGGTAAGGTCGAAGGCACACTGATTCTGATTGTACAGGGACTCTTGGCTCAGCCCGAAGGCGTATTGGTTATGTATACAAGGTGGCTCTTAATGCAAGTCTTAAGACACATTGTGCTCTGTTTGGTCCAAAACATATATGCCATGGTTTAGTGGTTAAGCTCGATGGTGTATTTGGTTCCATTACAAGTTCAAGTATGGTCTAAGACATATACAATGTATGGTTAAGCCCCAAAGGCATATCTTTTGTTTTATTAGTGTGGCATCGCTCTATGGTTGGGCCCGAAGGCTGAATTGGCTCTGTCATGAATGAATGGTGTGATAAATATATTCCTAATGTTTGACATAAAATAATAACAAAATATTCGATTTGGTATTGAATTTGTTTGGTTCATGAGAGGTGAAATGTTCGAGTTCGGTGGGGATTGCCGAAATTTATTTTTTCCCTCAGAAGTGCATTCCATCAAACATTTTGGTAGACCAAAGAAGTGAATTTGTAGAAAACGCAAAAACTTAAATAAAATTTATTAAATAATTATATATATATATATATATATATATAATTAATTAATTAATTAATTAATTGATTAATAATTGTAAATCATTCAGGCCGACATTATAAGCTAAAAGATATCAGATATCTTTCTAATCAACTATTAATAGCTTCATAATTTTCTCAACTCTCTCTTCTCAAAATACAGATCTCATTGCCCTGATGATGGACTCACCTAGCTAGTCCGAAACGTTGGTTTCATAAATTGTTCACAGGTTTTTCCAATAGCATAAAAATTCTGCCAGCCTGTATGGAATCTCTCTTTAACACCATAAAGGTGCATTTTGTAGGACATAGACCAAAAAATGCATTTTGAAGAACGATTAATGTTTATAATGTTTTATGGGTTAATTTGAGGGGCAACTTGATTTTTGAAAAAGGGGAATGACTTGAATTTTTTGTGACCTATATAGGGGACATGGAAAGTCATGAAGATAGGGTTTTGAGTTCAATAAGTTGTATTTATTTCATTATGTTTAGGTCCATATGAGTAGGTTTAGTGTTGATACATGAAATGAAGAATGAGTTATTGTTGATGTTTGAATAACTAGTTGAAGTTTTGTTGATATGATCAAATCTAGAAGAGATATATTATGTTGAGATTGTGGATCTAATTTCAAATATCGTTAAAAGTGGACCACTACAATTTGGAGAATGAGATGGGTGCCTCCATCGAGGTTGGTGCGTCAATCTGGTGGGAGCCTACTTCAAGTTGGTGTTTGCATATTTTTGATGTTGGTGCCTCAATTAGGTTGTATCCTACAATAGGTTGGTGCTTGAAAATCTATTTTGGGGATTGGTTCCCGCAAATCTATTTTGGGGGTTATTGCCTCCAATGAGTCAGTGTTTGCAAACTGATGTAATCAAATATTAAGGTAGATAAAAATATTTGTGGTTTCTCCCACAAGGGTTTCCATGTACATGTGGTGTTTTCATGTGTTGATGTGATGATGATGTTTATTTATTCTCTTAGCTATAATCAAATTGTAAAATCATTTAATTTGGTATAATTGGCTTCTATACAAATTCACCCCTACTCTCATTGTGATCATGATTCTAACAAGTTGTAAAGAAACACCAATGCACGTACCTTGAGGTTTAGGAATGGTTTTCTCACTCCAAAGATCATTACAGAGAAAGTATATTATATCAATAGAAAGGTATCTTCAACACCTCAAATGGATCTTTGAAAATATTTTATTTCATCACCTAAAGAAAAAGTTATCAACAATATTGTAGCAAGAGGTCCATTGCCAAAAAAATTAAAAAGTAAGCCATGGTTTTGGGTTCCCCACAAACCCACGGTTATGGATAAACCATGCAAAACCCTTCTCAAAGTTTGCCATTGCCAACTAGGTTATGGGTCATACACAAATCCATTGTTATGATTTAACCACACAAAACCCTTCTCTTCACTTGCACTTGGCACCTTGTAATCATGATGGTTAAGGGTCATCCACAAAACCATGGTTATGGATTAACCACACAAAACCCTTCTCTTCATTGGCTCATGGCATATTGTAGTCATGATGGTATATTAAGCATAATAGGGTCCCTTTTTTTTTTTATCATTTTGAATTATGGGGATCATCATTTTCTAAGGGGAGATGGTTGATTCAAATATTATGGGGTTTATAGTCTAAGTTAAAATGTATAAGTCATAAAGTCATATTTTATGTAAAATAGATCTTAATAGAAATGCAACTAACAGAGTAAACCCTAGTTAATGTTGATTTCATCAAAAAGATACCTTCTAAGAAGGAAAAGAGAGTGAAGGTCGAGAAGGAGAGGTCCTAAAATGGGCCTCATTTCAGTTGATGGTTCTTATTAATGGAATTCTTCTTCATCTATAATTATCTCTCTCTCTCTCTCTCTCTCTTCATATTTTTGTGATGTTTTCAATTCTTTTATCTTTCATGAATGTTCTCGTGATACATTTTATGGCATATTTGTGTGCTTTCTCTTCTCCTCTCTGAACATTCTAGCCTCCTGGATGTTAGCCCCTAATATCTAGATCAAGTTATATTGGTGAGGGTGCATAACAAACTCCTTAATTTTTTCCTTGTTTTGTGCAACATTCAACTAATTTTTTCTAACCATATAACAAGTCAAATGTCTAATTAACCATCTAATTAATGCCTTAATTTTATTCGTTGATCAATCAATTGTCAATTATCAACTAGCTATCTCTAGAAAAAATTATGTTACTTGAGCTCTACCTAAGTGTTGTCTATTCAAACTATAAAATCAATAAATGGATTCTACAGATTCACCAAATATTGCTCCATTATCCATGTCTTTTAAAATATGTTGGAACAATAGGCTATGTGGGTTCATGATGTTTATTTTTCAAATACAATGGATGCAAGTACTTTATTTTTGAACTTATGATAATTAATTCCAATGATATTCATGTTGTTTATGACAATAAATAGATCATTAAGTAATTATACTTCAAAAATTCAACCAAATAGATAATAAAACAATAGAGATCACAATGCACAAGAAGACAAGAAGATTTTATTGTGGGAAAAATCCAACCAACCGTTTCCTTAGAAAATCAATGAAACAAGAGATACATCGAATTCAAAACTATGGACAAGCTAACCAGTAAGAGCATCCACCAAGTGACAAAGTTATCCCTCTTAAAAGTGATTGTAATATCAGAGATAGCACAAAGAATTGAACTCCCTTTTTGGACGCAGATGAGCCACAGGGAATTTTGTCCAATAACACAAATATAAATCACAGTTGATCTTGCCTTTTCCACAAAGAAGTACCTCAGGGATCTTGACCATATACAAAAAAAATAGCCTAAGGTATCTCGACCCTAAACATATAAAACTAGCCTCAGGGATATCAACCCTAAGCACATAATTGTCCTCAAGAATCTTGGCCCTTAAACACAAAGAATGCTGCCACAAATTTCAGATTTATGTCATTGAATTTATGCCTCAGACTTGTGTACCAAATCATAGATTATTCTTCCTGATCCATATAATATAAACTTTAGAAACTAGTACAAGATTCGTCCTTTCTTTATTGCTAGAGTGAGCAAGTATTCTTCTATAGATATTTATGCTTATGTTCTATGTAACCCTCACTTGAACATAGATAAGATATGTGTGATCAAAGTTCCTTTGGGGGAGACTATAAATGATTATTTATAGTCTTCTTCTCAAGTGAATGGGCGTGTATTGTGGGTAGGCCGGCTTGACACAAGGAGGGCCGACTTGGTCACTTGTGTTGGCAAATACAACAATTTTAATTTTAATTTTTCCTCCTCTTGAGGAACATACAAATAAATAATTTCTTTTGAATGTAACAAAAAAAAAGAAATTCTTTTTCTTGCGAACATGAAGAACATGCTTCATATTAATTTTCTTTTACAAATACAATTTTTATTTCATCTTTTACCAATACAAAAGATCACTATGAAGATCGACCATAGCTACAAAGATTCAACACTCCCTCTTAGCTAGGGAGGTATTCAAAATGACTATCCAAATGTTCTCTGTATACATGATCTCTCTAAGGAAAGGTTCAATTCATTTATAGCATCATCATCATTATGTATTGTTGTCACTCCTAGAGACAGTCTCTGGGTTGATAGGAGACCAGTGCCTTGGGATAGTGCAAAAGGAAGTGGCCTCCTTTAATGCTGAATTCGACAGAGTGTTGCAAGCTGGGTTGCCTAACTATTGGGGACTTTATGGGGAGTTTCTCTCTCAGGAACAATACAATCAGAGGCTTGTAGAAGCTAAAATTAAGCCAGGTTTGTTCCATGAGAAAATCGCCACTCTCAAAGGTAAAACAATAGTGAACTTCGTGAAGTAGAAATTCCAATTGCTTGGGATGGATAGAAGTCTCTTTCATCGCAGGTTGGATTAATCTGGTATAATTGATTTAAAGGTCAATTATCAACGGTTCAGCTCCGCTCCTCACCCACCTCTACCGTTATGGAAACAATGTGAACAATTTGTTAATCCACCAACTATCTGAGTCATCGATCCTCAGGCACAACACACTCAACAACATGCGCTTCGTTCCACCGTCCTTGAAAAATATCTCTAATCATGTCAATATTGACATCTTATTTACATCTTTTATGTTATTCACATTTTATGTTTTATTTTGTTCTGTTAAATGGTTACATTTCAGTTAAGTACAACTGTGTAGTTAGAGATGCTGAAGTTTTGAGGTGCTTAGTCATCATGAACTAAATCAAGAAAATAATATTTTGTAACAACCTCTCTCTTTCTCATAAGGCATATATGAACAATTTTGAAAGAGGAAAGAAAGGTTAAGAATTTTTGGAAAGAACTCTTTTCTGGTTTCATGAAGACAATGTTATGAATCTCAATGTATGTATGTTTCTCAGAAAATTAATGCAAGATTTTTGGTGATTCTAGCTTATTGGATTATAGTATGTTCATCTCCCTTTTTGTTTTATATATATGTTGAATATTCTTCTCAGATTTCATGTCACGTAGCTACCATATATATTTCTCATAAGATGCATATTCATTTAGATCAAGTTATTGATGGATAATGCCTGTATGAATATGGAAATCAAGTCTTTAAAAGCGCTCCATGTATCTTAGCATTCCATGAACATTTCCTTTCTCTCATTTCTCTCTAAATCTAGATATATGGAATTCTTAAGGTTTAAGCTCTGTATGATGGATTTCTCATCTACTTTATTATACAATTACATCTGTCTTAACAACTGATTTCCTACAAGCTCTCAATCTGGATTGGCCACCACCGATTGATGATTATATTCCTGTGTATTCTTGTGTATGTGATGGTTCACAAATTGTATCTTTATGAATGGTTTTAAATCAATTTTATTTGATTTACATGAAAAAACTATGGTGCTACAAGTACTTAAGACAAATTTGACAACAAAGTTCGGATGTCCTATGCATTGGTCTCTTATCAACCCAGAGGCTGTCTCTAGGTTTGACAACATGTACCATAACCAAGGTTAGTTATTCCTAACCAATGGTACTCACTAGTCACTATGATCTGGTATGTGCCTTACCTCATGATACTCCAATTAGTTCAGAGGTCCCATCACCCATGGTCAAAACTTACGGAAACTCATGTCCCAAATCCAAAGGGGCCTCATTCTAGGCCATGATGCTTAAGAGTGTTGTGGGGAAAAATGCCTATTTAGGACGATCCTATCCACCTAAGGTGTGACAGCGCCTTAGCAACAAACGAATACAGCTACTATGATTTCTTCCTTTATGAAATGTGAAAGAGGAGAGATCGGCAGACTTACCGTTGTCTTGCGGTTGTCCCTCGAACTAGATCCTCTTCTCTTTGTGTGTCCACAGCTACTTGCCTCCTCGCTTGATCAAGAGAACAGCTACTTGAATCCCACGAGATCACAAGAGAACAGCTACCTGTGACAAGAGAACAGCTACTTGCGACAAGAGAAGAACACAATACAAAGGCAAATATACATATTCATAAATGATTCAGGATTAGAAGTAAATCAAATATACTAATGCAATCATACAAAATACACCAACATATAGGAAAGAATCAAGATAGCTTTATTGAAAGTAACAGGATTCAGGAAGAGATACAACCCATAGGGCTCCAACCCAGCATCTCCTTCCCAGCAGAATGGAATTCCTTCTTCAGCTCCTTTCAAAGCATAACACACCCAATGTTTCTAGCCACAAACCAACAGCAATTCTTTGCAAATACCAAATTCCAGCCTCCCTAGACCTCATGAGAGAGATCTATATATAGGAGTTTTGGAGAGAGGATGAGTCAGCTTGAGGCTGGCATGAAGCTGACTAGTGTCCTCTCCCACTTTAGTTCTTGAGTCCACTTGGAGGTTCTTGCTTCCACTTGGAGATTTGGAACCTCTTACTCATCACCAGTCGAATTCCCTGATCCAAGTGTCATTTTGGAAGCTTCCTGGGCATTGAAACCTTGAGGAATGACTCTGCCACTTGTCCAAACTCGCTCAGCGCAGGTAGCCTTCTTTACAGTTGATATTCAATGCAGGTAGACAGTGGAGCAGTTGACATTCAGCGCAGATGCTCAGTGGAGCAGTTGACATGATCCAGAATTGCCTTGTTTTGAGTGTTTTCAGGTGGAGAACTTTTGTGAATTGCTGTGGTTACTTGGCCTTGTTCCTCTAGGGGTAGGAACAACATGTTTAGGGACTTTGGATCCCTTGATTATTGACATTTCATGCTCAGTGATGCAAGGAACAAAAATGTCTATAACAGTTACCCCCTAAAGTATGAGGCCGTTTATCGGGTGAAATGCTTTATCCAGGAGGGTCCGAAGTTCATCCATCTGTTGGGAGGAGACCTGTAATAACATACAATACAATACATTATGATTCATACTGCTTTCATGATCTAGCTGAGGCGGGCATTCCCATGCTCAGCTTTATAAATTCATTTTTGTACATAGAACAGACGATCGTTTGATGGTAGACCGATAATTTTGGTGAAAATTATCATCCTTTGAGTAGGATGATCATCTGCTGCAATGATGTACATGTCAAATGTCTTTATTTTTCCTGAATATATATCGCAGCCCGGATGGATGAAACTAGATTCGGGGTCTTCAAACTTGTTCGATCTTCACTCTAAGTACAAGTCGATCCATGTGAGAATTGCGCTGAAGTCGAACATGGAAAGACATCGCTTGATTACCGGTCAATGATGTAAACCGTTAACAAGCGCGAGAGGAATCACCGATAATGATAATGACCCTCAAGGTACTGCAGTACAATTCACGTGGTGTGAATAAAGGACTTGGCGTCGAACACCACGCAAAATCTTCTGGTCGAAGTTCATTGATGTATACTTGTCGCCGGAAGTGAGAAACTTGCCATTGAGGCATGCAAGCTTCAAAGTACTGAAGGGGTTGTTCCTAGATCAACTTCTTGGATAATGAGCTGATGTCGACAAGAAGCGATCTGTCACAGGAGGGCCTTAATGAATCCCACATCAGTGACATGAAGGTGAAAACGATCTGTGACATATGATTCAGGGTGGCGGTCATGGGTGGATGAAGGATAATGTATGGCAGTGGATGGGACTCGGTTGACTCTTTCTGAATGACTTCTCTTGAACATATGGCGACACTGATGCGATGGATTGGTAGCATTACCCCAAATATGGATGGTATGGCGAGACCATGGTGATGTGACCGGTGAATGAAACAACCCAACCCGAATGTGGTACGGAGGAAAAGTGTCATGTTCAAGAGCGACCTGCTACCATCAAAGTTTTCTTGATTTTTCCCAATTTTTCCCCAGTCATTGCTGACCAGTACCGCTTTATTTTTGTCAAGCTTGAGGAGGATAACATATGCTTGTTCTATAACCTGCCCTTCGGGCAAGCCCATCGCTATGTTTTAACGAGCCTAGCGATAGTGAAACTCGTTCTCGTCTAAAGACAAGTTTGTCGCTATTTAATCATTTTAACGAGTCTAACGACAAGGATAACTTGGTCCTTTTCAGTTTTAGAGAGTCTGAAAAGGTACATAAAGTCAACTCCAAAATTTCTTTTTCGTCATCTAATCCCTTAAGTCCGAAAAAGTATAAAACAATACAGAAGGGATGAGTTTTCGATAACTTTAACGAGCCGAATAAAACAAGCGCTCGACCTTTTTGTGCAATAATCCCTCAGGTCCAAAAAGATTAAAATCTAGAGGAGGGATAGCTCTTCCGGTCACTGTAACGAGCTGGAAGGCCAAAACTCGGCAATCTTTTCATATTTTACGAGTCAGTTGAAAAGAGCTTAAAGAAGACTCGTCTTTTGAGGAACGAGTGATAAACAGGGATAGCAACTAATTCCAGGTACAGGTTGGAATTTTCCAATCACGGCAGTGTCACAAGGATGGCTAGGTGAAATCACTCTTCGCAGCTGTTCCTCAAAATGGGTAAACAATCATATGGAGGTGAACGATCGGCCAAATGAAAAGTGGAGGTGGTAGGTGCACATACGACCAAGGCTTTTATGGCTGATAAATTTACGATCACTGTGGTTATTTACCGGGATAGGTTCATTTTTTAGATAAAAATGAGCTTAAACACTGGAAGAAACTCTGCTCACTGCTTTTATTTATTTTTTAACGAGCATGAAGACCGCGTTAAAACTGCTCGGATCTTGCGTTTATTTTTTAACGAGCATGAACTTTATGCTAAAACTGCTCGATGATAAGTTTGCATGCCCCCAGCATAATAACGCAAATCGAGGTGCATGCCCCCCAAGCTTCATTGCATTCAACTCGGTGGTTGGAATGAAGGTTTACCTTTGAGAAAGGGGATTTGTTTCATTTTTTAATGAGGTTGACACAAGATAAGAACCGTCCTCGGCGTCCAAATCCATTAGATGTAGAAGGTTTCATATTCCACTGTGGCCACTTCCGCCAGATTACTCAGAGGCGGTAGGGCAAAAGTACCCATTAAGGCAGGGTCTTTTAGGAGACCTACTCTGATATTTTGGAGCGAATGATTCCTTCCATGGATCATTGGAATGCTTCCTGTAACTCGCGAACCGTTGGGGAGAAAAGTTTGTTGGTCAACGATTGTAATTCCTCCTTGGAAGGGAAATGCAATCTTCCTAAAATAGGTCGACACAACAGCTGCCATGGCATATATCCATGGTCTTCCTAGTAGGATGTTGTAATCAAGATTCCCATCGATGACTTCAACATCTATTTCTACCGTTTTTCCCTCTAGCTCAACTTTCAAGTTATTTAGTATACCATATGGGGTATATGTCCTTCCGTCGAATGCTTTTAACGTTGTCGCAGACCTCGACAAGGTTGGAGATCCTAAAGTTTTCCAGCAACTCATCGACATAATGCATGTAGATGCCCCCTCATCAATAATTGTTCGATGAACAGTTTTGTTGAGGGCTTTCACTTGAATAAGGAAAGCTAGTTGAGATGGTAACTGAGGGTCATATCCTTTATGATCAAAGGCCACAAGATTAGAATCCATTGGGTCAATTCCACCTATTGCTGATAATAAAGCTTGCTCTTGGGAGAAGCAATTTTGCGGTACCTCAAGTGTCGACATAACGGACGGTGATCGGGCCAGGTCCTCTATCTGTGCTATTTTGGCACAAGGATTAAATGTCGATTTGTGTACTACTCCCTTTTGCGACTTTATCATTGGCTCAGGGACGATGGGTGGTACAACTTCGGTAAAAGTTGTTGTCGAACTACTAGGTTGTTCATTAGCCTTGTTGTTCGACAGCTTTGGATTCCTGTAATCCTTATTCCTCGTCAAAGCATCATTTTGTTGCAACATAAGCACTTGGGATCGGGAAGCATTTTGATTAGCAACCAGTTCGATTCTCGGGCTTGGAAACGGATCAGTCAACACAGCTGAGGTTTTCGAACTCTTAAAGAATCTTTTAAGCTCAGCTTTGTATGGACAATCTGCTGTCCAATGATCCTCATCGCATATATGACACCCCGTAGGGGGTTTCCTTTTTCTCCCTTTCTTTTTCTTCTTGCCCCCTGGTTGCTTCAGTCGTTTGCCCTTGTCGTCCGACACGGCACTTACTTCCGAGGCAAGAAGTTCCTCATTTGCATTTTGACCGGAAATCATACGGGCCTTTTTAGATATAGCCTTTGTCGATTTCATGTCTGTTGTGCCAATCACGCCATCGCCGGCATGAGAGTCACTATTTGATATAGGAAGAGGAGGAATTGAAAATTCCGGTCTAGGGGCGTCAGGTATTTTATCATAGAGCGTGCCGGACTGAGTATATACTAATTCTAGATATTGTGCACGAGCAATAACTTGCTCCTCCGTTACGACTCCCCCCTTGGCCACATCTTCCGTTATGGCAGGAAGTAACGAATTTATAAACCATTCAGCTAACAGCTGATCTAGAACGTAAGTCTTTACCATCCTGTGACGACGACGCCACTCATGTATATGATCGGATATATGTGTGGCCGTCGTCTGCTTGAAGTTGGTTAAGATTTCCGTTCCAGTTTCATACCTTATCGGTAATTGAAAATGGGTTAAGAAAGTCGTGGCTAGGGAACTGAAATTGTCGAAAGAGGATCTAGGTAATTCAATATACCATTTAGCCGCTGGACCCGTCAATGTCCTCTGAAAAAGGCGAAGCCTTATCAAATCATCGTTCAGGGTGTTCGACAAACACCACAGATGAAAAGTCATGACGTGATTCGATGGGTCTTCACCTGGATTTCCATTGAATTTAGGAATGTCCGATGGAAGTTTATGCGGAATCGCTGGCCACCAAGGGGCATAAGCAATTGGATCATTCGTCAGCTGGTTTAGATCTGGTAATTCTAGAGTTGCTACAAAGGGCAACTGTTGATTCAGGTTAGGCAGAACATACCCAGGATAAGATGGAATCGCCTGAGCAGTGGGTCTTTGCATACCAGCATAATGTATTTGATGCTGGCAACTTTGACAAATTTGATGGGCATAACCGTTATTATACGGTTGCCCATTACTTACAAAGACTTGTTGCTCGGGTCCTTGATATGATTGCTTGAATTGCGGTTGTTGAGTTTGAACCAGCTCCGGTTGTTGGACCATTTGCTGTTGTCCAATACTGGATGATTGACCAAGATGAGGAGTCATAGTACTTGTTTGAGCCTGAGTCGCTCCAGATAAGGAGGCAGTAACCAGAGGTTGTGATTGAGTTGTCGAGATAAGAGGCTGTTGTATGGCAACCTGGGAATCTTGGGGTTGACATACAACAGGTAGCGCTTGTACTTGCGACGCAATCAACATACCAGGTATAGTGGCAACATTCGACACAGGGTGGACTGGTTGCATTGAATATGCAACCCTTGGTTGCTGAGGCAGTATTGGTACCCATCCGCTGGATGTAATTCCAGTTTGACCTGAACTTTGTTGTAAACTCCCATATGGTTGTTCTCTGGGGGGGAACAATGAAAAGGCATACTGCCCTCCATATGGTGGCAATCCAGTGCTTAAAGGGTAGATTGGCCTTTGAAGACACATTAGATCAAGTTGTTGAGTTTCAACATAAGAAATACCAGATGATAATCCGGATGAAGAAATAGGAACTAACCATGTCATCGAAACAGTCTCTGATTGGACTCCAGCTTGTTGTTGACAATTTGCCGGGACAGATGGTATACCAGCGAACATCGTTGGAGTAGCAACAGGAGGCTCTGCCGCTGCTGTGTCGGATGACATAGTCCTGGATGTCGACGGTTGTTCAGACATATTTAGTCTATCCAAAAGATTTCCTAGCGATTCTATAAGAACTTTGTGATGAAGGTAGACTAACTTCGAAGATCAACGCAGGAATAAAGGGTGATTGTTCCGTTTAAAATAAAATGTTAACGACGCTTTAGACACAACTTGCTTTTTCAGTTTTAAAGAGTCGAGAAAAAGCTAAAGATGACTCTAGTCTCCTTCGATGTTTTAACGAGCCCGAAGTGACAAATTCTCGGATGGACTTTTTCTGTTATAGAGTCTGAAAAAGGCCAAAAGAAACTGCTCTGGAGATCTAGGCAGAGGGTGTGCCAAACTTTTCGCAAAACCACAGAATACTTTTTATGGTACGGGTGGTCGATCTTCGTGAATGCTGTGTTCACTGCATTGCGATCAGTAGGGCGGCCGACACGGCTTCCTAAGGATAAAAGATATATGCCTATAGGGGTCTCCCAATATATACGCGACGGTACGTGGGAGCACAATCCGTATTAGTGCCACCGACTCTCAGGAGGAATCACCCACCTTCTTCGAGATCGACAGTCACTATGTTTAACGACGCCGGAACACGTCTCTAGCCTAGACCTCTATGTTGTGCGTTATGTTACAAAGCGTTGTTAGGTTCATTCAGTTTATTTTAGGTTGATCTTTTTAAAGTTTGCCTTTCAAGGTTCACCATGAGATGTATGATACAAATTCCTAAATGCAGTCTAAGATGATAAGCAAGCTTTACAATCTTTCAACTTTGAAAATCCTAGCTACTAAGGGAAAAGAGAGCGACTATCTTTTCTCAAAGAGCAATCAGCACACTCTAATGCACTTTCCCTAAATCCAACATGCAAGCTTATCAAATGCAAAATGCACAATGCAGGTGTTTGTTTTCACTTTCTTAGTATAAATGCCTACAAAGAAAGCTTTTTGCACAAATCTGAATTTGCTTTTAAAATGATCAATACAAACAAGCTCACTCTTTTCGAAAACAACAAGGGTAGAAGAGATTACAATCACTTTGCTATTTTTCGAAATAAAGACTTGTTCTGACACTTAAAAGACACAAATTCAAACCAATAAGCAAAAGTAAATCAATAATCAAACTGCACAAACAGCCAATGAACTCTCTTCTAAGATCACTCTCAATCAGATCTGAATCAAAGGCTACAGAAAGACTACTTTACTCATGCAAAGAAAGACTGTAAATGACGCCACAAACACATAAAAACATTCACAATCTTTTTGTACAAAAATGAGGTGGAATCAAGCAAAGAAAAGCTCATGAGACTGGTACCTATGCTGGTCAAAAGCTACAAAAACAGAGATCAAAACAGGGCAATAAAGGACAAAGAACCCCAGCTGCACAAGGCCACACTGGTTCAGCGCAGGTCCAACACTGTCAGTTTGACATTCAGCGCAGGTAGCCCCTTCGGGACCTGTGTTGAAATGCAGACTGCCTTCACAGTGCCTGCGCTGAAGAGAGAAACTCTCGTTTCTCTTGGTTTCTAGGTCACAAAATGCTCAAAAATCAACTGTTTCAGGCCAAATCAGAAACACAAGCAAGGTATAAACAGAGGGATGCTTTGATAGAGTACTAAAGACTATCACAAGGATCAATCAAATCGTTTGTGGATCTAGTTTAAATCATAGACAAGTCCAACATACTGGATCAAAGCAGCAACTTTTACTTTGCATCCGGGAAAGATGCAGTTCAAGAATTGCTATCAAGTCTATGAGGTAAACAAATGACGGAAACACAAATGAAATGAATAAACAAGTTCCTCCCCAGCGGAGTCACCAATTTGTTGTGGGGAAAAATGCCTATTTAGGACGATCCTATCCACCTAAGGTGTGACAGCGCCTTAGCAACAAACGAATACAGCTACTATGATTTCTTCCTTTATGAAATGTGAAAGAGGAGAGATCGGCAGACTTACCGTTGTCTTGCGGTTGTCCCTCGAACTAGATCCTCTTCTCTTTGTGTGTCCACAACTACTTGCCTCCTCGCTTGATCAAGAGAACAGCTACTTGAATCCCACGAGATCACAAGAGAACAGCTACCTGTGACAAGAGAACAACTACTTACGACAAGAGAAGAACACAATACAAAGGCAAATATACATATTCATAAATGATTCAGGATTAGAAGTAAATCAAATATACTAATGCAATCATACAAAATACACCAGCATATAGGAAAGAATCAAGATAGCTTTATTGAAAGTAACAGGATTCAGGAAGAGATACAACCCATAGGGCTCCAACCCAGCATCTCCTTCCCAGCAGAATGGAATTCCTTCTTCATCTCCTTTCAAAGCATAACACACCCAATGTTTCTAGCCACAAACCAACATCAATTCTTTGCAAATACCAAATTCCAGCCTCCCTAGACCTCATGAGAGAGATCTATATATAGGAGTTTTGGAGAGAGGATGAGTCAGCTTGAGGCTGGCATGAAGCTAACTAGTGTCTTCTCCCACTTCAGTTCTTGAGTCCACTTGGAGGTTCTTGCTTCCACTTGGAGATTTGGAACCTCTTACTCATCACCAGTCGAATTCCCTGATCCAAGTGTCATTTTGGAAGCTTCCTGGGAATTGACACCTTGAGGAATGACTCTGCCACTTGTCCAAACTCGCTCAACGCAGGTAGCCTTCTTTGCAGTTGACATTCAACGCAGGTAGACAGTGGAGCAGTTGACATTCAGCGCAAATGCTCAGTGGAGCAGTTGACATGATCCATAATTGCCTTGTTTTGAGTGTTTTCAGGTGGAGAACTTTTGTGAATTGCTGTGGTTACTTGGCCTTGTTCCTCTAGGGGTAGGAACAACATGTTTAGGGACTTTGGATCCCTTGATTATTGAAATTTCATGCTCAGTGATGCAAGGCACAAAAATGTCTATAACAAAGAGGTACCCACTCCATGAGTATCCATGTCTCAAGGACCATTCTCTCTAAGATGTTCATCCCTCATGCTATCACATCAATGCTCCCTCTCACTAATAGAGGGATTAAGGAAATTTCAAGATTAAGATAAGTATCATCATCAATATCAGAATCACCAACATCAACATAATCATTGTTCACCTTCAAACAACTATAGACATATTCTAGGTGAAACACCAAGGGTCTCATCAATGATAAACAAGCTCTCTCTAGAAAGAGATCCAACCATGATACTGGGAGGCTCATGCTAATTCTAGAAATATATTTTAGTGGCCTCTAGGACTATTCTCCAACCAATGTCTAACTGACACAAGGAGAATATCCTCTGTCAGACCATTCTTCAAACCAAGGTCAAAGTGACAAAGGGATAATTCATTCTCCAACCAAGGTCAGGGTGACATAGGAAGAATGTCAGTGTGTTGAACCATTCTTCAATCAAGGTATATGTACTTAACACATGGATAAACTTCCTAATTAGGTCACAGTACATGACACATGTCAATCCATGATGTTATATAATATATCAAATTATTCTCCAGCTAAGGTCATAATGACACACATAAAACTTCTACCAACCAATGTCATAATTAGCTGTAGGGCCAAATTAGCTGATGTAAATGTTAATGCTAGTTAATTATGAAAATGCTAAAGGTGAGGATGAAGACATGCCTATATGGATCCTGATGTTTGAGAAGGATATATTTCTTAGGAATCCTATGAAAGGGATTGGGAAGTCCTCCAAGCTTCCCTCAATTTAATGCCTAGGGCCCTTTGATGTGTTGGTTGAGCTACGAATTACCCCATGCAATTATGAGGAGTGGGGAAAGCGGTACTAGAACCACCCATGTATGGGCTGCGTACCTCATGAAAACCTTGATTGAATCCTAATATAGCTCAAAATTCCACCCCCTTGGGTTCATTAGGGAAGAACATCATACTGCAAAATTGAGATGTAGAAAGTGGTCCATGGAAGCTTCATAAAAACACATGTTTTGCACCTTCAACATTACTTAGACACTAGCAGAGAACGTTTTTATGCATAACAACAATCTATATGGCTTGATAGGGTGAGTTGAAGGGCTCAACAACTCTCCAATTACATTGTAAAAGAGAGTTGAAGCGTTAGTGCAAAGGGATAAGAGTAAATAGGGTCAAAGTTGATCACTTTTCGAGGATAAATATGGAAGGACCATATAAAACATGATAAAAAAAGTGTCTAGGTTCAATGCGATCACTACTTTAATATATCTATGAAAGAAATTTCCTCCATGGAACAAGAGGAGGAAAGTTTATTGTAAAAAAGTGCTACGAGAATACAAACTTGTGGAATTCCTTGCAATAAGAACCAATCATTGTGTGCCTTGACGATGAGTTGTGGTGAGAGAGAACACAAACCAAAGATTATGGAGGAGTGATGACTGTAACACTACAATATAATATAAATAATTAATTTCTCCCCCCCATCAAATCATTTGTCTTTATTTATTAGTGCATTTGAGTTTGTTTTTTCATGCTAATGCTAACAAGTGTTGTAGAAAGATGGGTTTGGTGAATTGTTGTTTGTGTGCAAGGAATTGATGTAGAGATATCTACACCTCTTCATAGAAGGTGCACTATAATTATTCTTCTAGCTTATTCTTTATTTTCACGTGTATGAGAGTGAGTAAATAGATTGGGAATATTACTATCTATGAAATGCCATTGGAAGGCCCATGGGTAAAAGTATCTTACTATTGGAGGATAAATTTTTGTTAACAGAACTGGTGATTCTGTTGGGGAGATCCTAGTGAGTCATTTCTAACAAATTTTTTTGATAATCTAGCAGATTTTGTTTACTTTTCTTAGCTTAGTATGGTGATTAGGAGTATTTGGAAACTTTGTTTCAGAAGCCCTTTCGCCTGAAAAACTTTAGACCTAGGTTAAAAACCCTTTCATTTCTCATATGAATGATTAATAGAACTTTGTTACCAATAAAAATAATTTCGTTTGCTCTTTGATGGAGTTTTTTTTAAATCTTTCAGCTCTCTATTAGCTATTTGACAGATCATTGAAGCTCTCAACCAAGGGTTTTGATAAGGTTCCTCCTAAAATTTGTCCAGTTTTCTTGCATGCATTTATGTCTACTTGTGGTTTATCTTTATATCTACTTTCCTTTGCCTTCTTTTCTATCAAAAATCTTAGAAATACCTCCAATAAGTGGATTTTTATTCCTTATTATGGTTTTTAATCCTCTTGGGTTTGATTCTCGACAGAGACATTGGCAGTTAGATATATCTCTACCACCATTGTCTTGTAACCCTTCACCTTTATGTCTAATTGAAAGTGTGAGTTAATCATTGAATAATTTTTTTAAATTCATGCTTGCTTGTAATTAGGGTTTTGGTTTTGAGTGTGTGCCTGTTAGTGTTTCCTTTGTTTCCTTTTTTCTTGCATTTTTTTATTTGGATCCGTGCTGCATGTTAAAGTGATAAAAGAGAGGGTTGTAAGGATTTTCTTCATATTGCATTTTAAAATATCTAGCCTTCTCATAAATAGATTTCATCAAAATACAAAAAGAGTTGCATAGGAATTCTTTGCACATCTTTCTTTGAAACAATTCATAACACCATCAAACTTGCATGCCATTTACCATTGACAGTGAATAACAACCATTAAAATTAACATTTAATAAAATCAATTCGACATATTTTCTTTTCTCTGGTTGCACATCAACATTAGCTTAGGATTTTAGGGCCTCAGAATAAGCTGGTGGGGCGAACTCCCCAAGGCTTCCAAAAACAACATTAGAATCTTGAGTTAGGTAGTGGAAATACATTTGTAGTTACACATTGCTTGGGAAACCATTCTGACACAAGAGTTAATCATGAGGTCACATTGGGGCCAATGAAGTGATCTACCCTTCTTCACATGGTCTTGGTGTCACAGTCCACATGTACTCAAGGGGTATCCTTAGGGAGGCTTTGGGCTAGATACCTTGCTTTTGCACGTGGATCCGACTAACGAATCTTCCCCCATGTCGGGTGGATTTACGTGGTAACCATAGTGGCCATAATATGAGGGACCTTACACAGGTAATGGTGAGGGGGGTGTCCTTACTATACTCGGGGTAGACATTGTTCAATACTCACTTAAGATCTCCTTGAGGTTCCCTATGCATAATTAAGGGTACTCACACCATGAGTTGAGACATTAAGTAAGAGGCCAACATAACTATCACAACCATATCTTCACAACTAACTTGGGCCCTGATCAACCAAGCTTCAGTTGTGGGAATATCACTTTGATCTCTATGTGGCCTTATGTTGTTTGGTCATGTCTAGTGGCCTTATTATGTTTATTTAAAGCTTTTGTATACATATTTTTCCACCACCGTGGTTGCGTTTAGTTTACATCATTCTTGTCGTCTTGAGGGCCTTCTCCCTACAAAGAGGGTCCAATTTTCCATAGACATAGACTTAACCCTTCCACTATCATAGGAACACCTACTTCAAGGGCCACTTTGGGTGATTCTCAAGGGGTTGAACCTCTAGTTCGCGAAGTGGTTGATGAAGGTAAGCCACCTCATCCTCGTTCCCCTGTCACTCACATCTTATCACCCTTCTCCCTAGGTGGGGGTGTAGACTTGTTTGGATTTTTTCACTTACATAGTCTTTACCCAGTGTCTATCACATAAAATATCACTTCCATACAAAAACCTAGTGTGTCCACACCTATTGTCACTGGCGATCTCCCTTAGACTACTTTTATACCCTCTTCCATGGCAATATGTTTTGTACACACTACCTCCACTGAGATTGTCTTCTCTTTCTATAATAATATTTTGGATCCCATTTCTATATGTTTAGTACATCCACTTTAGGTACCTCCACATCATCGACCATGCCCTCTTCATTTTTTTTTGGTGGAGGATCTAGTTCAAATATGAGTTCCATTCCCACATGACATGTAGTAGGTTCAAACTCCATGTTCACATCTTCATCTATAAGGCCCAATGTTGGTATTGGTATATCTGTAGGTAGTTATTTCATACCCAATGTTGGATTTCCATTTGGTCCGGGGGCACTTACATTTTTAGTGGATTAAGATTTCCTAGGGGTAGTCAATCGTTAGGGGGGTCCATTTTTTATAAGAACATCTTGTTTCCTTGGAATATCCAAGGGTTTGGGAGCACTATCCTTAATACCACGTTTAATCCTTGGGGTGCCAACCCTTTTGGTCCAGGAGCATCTCCTATTGGCACACCCTTTGGTCCTGGAGGTTAATAGCCTTTCAATGATCCTTTTGTTCCTAGGGGAATTCCCCTTGGGGGCACTAACCTTCATGATGTATACATGGGTGATACAACTCACCCGTCTAGTCAACCCACTTCCTTGAGTAAACCCACTTCTAGAAAC
The DNA here is from genome assembly GCA_031772625.1 of Pinus tabuliformis. Lineage (NCBI taxonomy): Eukaryota > Viridiplantae > Streptophyta > Pinopsida > Pinales > Pinaceae > Pinus > Pinus tabuliformis. The sequence goes on from CM062811.1 coordinate 314,639,697, forward strand.
CATGCTAGAAATGCATCCCTAGTGAGCCACTTGCCCTAGTGAAGGAGTTGGTCTACTTTGAAAACTTGATATAGTTAGATCCTTTGATGTTGGGTATTCTTGATCTATGTGTCCATGATATGATCAATTGTGGCTTGTTCCGAGCAATCTGGATTTAACTCTGTAGGTGTGACATGTTCTGCAATGTCTGATGTGTCTAATAATGGTGGGAAGTATGGTCGAAGGCGGTCCACATTGAACACTGGGTGTAGGCCAAGGAATGGCGAAATGCTGAGCTCAAATGCATTGTCTCCCACAACCTTGGTAATGGTGTAAGAACCATATTGGAGTGGTCTGAGTTTCTGATAGGTTCCGATAAGGCATTCCTTCTGTAATGCAACCAGACTTTGTCACCCACCTGAAACTTGTGTGGCACCCGATGTTGATCATGTCGCTGCTTGCACTTGGCATTTGATTTTTCCAGAATGTCATGGACCTACTGGCGGATATGTTGGATGTTCTTAATGAAGTTGTTTGCCTTATCGGCTTCAGATTGGAAATGAGCCGAACCTTCCTGAGTAGCTACAAATGGTATGGCCACATCAATGGGACATAGTGGCTAGAATCCCAAGTCCACATGAAAATGGTTATGGCCAATCGAGATGTGGAGAGCTCGATTATAGCTATGATGGACATAGGGGAGGCTCTCATCCAATGTGCATGGAACTTTGAGTTGTAGATGCGCAGAATGTGTACGATCAACCTGCTGACGACCTTTATCTGGCCATCAGTTTGGGGATGGAAAGTTGTGGACTTAGCGAGCTTGGTGTCTAGCATCAACCAGAGACTGGACAAAAATGTACTAAGGAACCTGCTATCCTGATCTGAGATGATGGACTGTGGGATCCCAAAGTGTACCAACACTCGTTCAAATAAGAGAAGTAGTGGCTTCTGCTGTGATATTCTTCTTGCAGGCCGCCATAATGGCCATCTTCGAGAATCTATCGACGACCACAAAAACATAGTTGTTGCCATGCTTAGTAGAAGAAAGGCCTGACATGTAATCCATGGAGATGGATTCCCAAGGTCGACTAGGGGTAGGTAGCGGAGTATAGAGGCCTTGCTTCTTGATGGTCGGTTTGGCAATGGTACAGGCAGTGTAGGATCTGATGTACTTCTCGACATCCTGTTAAAGATTCGGCCAATAGAAATACTTCTACATTACTTCCATCGTTTTCTCGACCTCAAAATTCCTAGTGGCCCAACTATAGTGCGCTTCCAAAATCATCTTGGCACGCTTGCTTGAAGTAGCACAAAGGTGGCCTAGGTGGCATAACAGGGCATCTTGGAGGTGAAAATATAGAACTTGTTGACCCCCCAAGAGCGTCTGGTATGTGTGGCAGAATTCTGGGTCACTTTTGTAGAGAAGTGGCCAATCAAAAGTCTCATGCCGACAAGAGTTGAGCACGCTGGTTAATGCCATGATCGGTGGTTGGATGAGGCAATCTACAACATTCTTGGTGATGCCCTTCTTATACTTGATATTTAAATGGAACTGTTGCAGGGATGTGGACTACTTTTGATGGAAGTCATTTTGAAACTTCCCTTGTGTCTATATGAACTGCAAGGTTCGGTGGTCTATGTGGATGATTGTTTCCTTCCCCATAATGTAATGCTTCCATTGTTGGTAGGCCTACAAAATGGAATACATCTCTTTGTCATAAGTGGGATACTTCCGGACTGTGTATGAAAGTGTCTCACTGTGATATTCCACTAGATGCCCCTATTGAGTAAGGGCTACCCCAATAGCATAGTCAGAGGCATCTGTCTCAATCTCAAATGGTTGTTGCAAGTCCGGTAATGTGAGAACTGGTGCAGAGAATAGGTGATGTTTCAGCTCTACAAATGCCTTCTGTTGAGATTCAGACCAATTTTTTTTCTTCTTTAGCTCCTCCCTTGGTGACTTGACTCAAGGGAAAAGTGATATGAGAGAATCCCAACATGAACCTGTGGTAGAAATTAGCAAGACCCAGAAAGCTGCAGAGCTCTGTCAGAGTGGTTGGGGCTGGGCAATCCCGAATGACTTGGATCTTAGTTGGATCCTCATGCACTCCCCATTCATCAATAATGTATCCAAAATACTGAAATTGGCACACAACTTGTGTTGCCTCAGTGTTTGGAGAACTCGTCGAATGTGGTGGAGGTGCTCTTCCCAACCCTGGCTGAAGATATGGATGTCGTCCAAGTATACCACTACAAATGAGTTGGTGAATGGCCACAAGATGTCATCCATCAGCCCCGTGAAGGTTGCATAAGCATTTGTCAACCCGAAAGGCATAATCAACCATTCAAAAATGCCCTCCTTGGCTTTGAAGGCAATCTTCCACACATCAGAGGGTTCAATTGGTACTTGGTGATATCCGGACTTCAAGTCAATCTTGCTAAAATATTTCCCCCCTTGAGTTGGTCCAGAAGGTCATCAATCCATGGGATCATGTGCCTATTTCAAACATTGATCTTGTTCAATGATCGATAGATAATACAGAGAAACCAAGTACCATCCTTCTTCTGTACCAACACGATCAGGCTCCCACAGGGCGATGAACTCGGTCGGATGTGACCCTTCTCTAACAGCTCCTAAATTTGCCTCTTGATTTCATTGTTTTCCAAAATGGAGTGCTGATAGATTGGTCCATTGGGAAACAAAACACCTGGGGTCAGATCGATGGAGTGCTTGACCTTTCAGTGTAGAGGCACCCCTACAGGGGAAGTGAAGATGTCCTCATACTCCTCCACAACCTTGTCCATCTGTTTTTGTCGTGCAGAGGGGCCTTGTCTGGAGGTTGTGGCCATCATCTTATTCTTTCCCTTAGGGCATATCATCAAGAAAACAAATGTCCATGTTTTGGAAATGAGCTTACTGCATTGTTTTGCAGTAACCAAAGAGATGGTGGTAGGCGGTGCTACCTCTAGTATCTTGTACAGCTTATTTCCCAAAGTAACAATAACAACGCGAGGCCTTGACTCATACACAAAATGTCGTTCCACAAGTATGGTTGGCCTAATAATACATCACCAACATCAAGGGGAGTAATGTCACATAATACCTCATCTGTGAAGGGCTTGATGTTGTATGGAAGGCGACATTGTTGTCTCATGCGAAGATCTCGTCCTTGGTGAAGCCACCTGATGGTGTATGGTTATGGGTGTGTTGTGTTCGGCAAGCCCAATCACTTCACGACCTCTGGTGAAACGAGGTTCTTTTGGCTCCCGCTGTCAATAATGAACTATAACGGGGAACCCTTTACCCACATCTGGGAGTGGAAGAGGAGCTCCTCCTCCTCTAGATCTTTAGGTTCCTCCTTCTGGATCTTCCTGGTGGAAACGATGGCATTGGGTTCCGCATCGATAATCTGCTTCCCTTTTTCATTCCCCTTGTCGGGTTATGACTCAGAGTCGGAACATGCAATCGATTCCGAAGTCTTCAGCTCGGCCACCAGTGACTTCTTGGCCCGACACTCACTTGTGTTGTGAGTGGAGCTGATCAAGTGATCAATATTTAGCTCAAAAATCAAAGTGCTAATAATTGCTCAAACATTGAATGAACATGTCCGTCTCGGAGAGAAGATCCCAACACAACTCGTTTCACTCAAAACAGAGCTCTAATGAGGAAGATAATTAGTTCTATCCACTTTGCCAAACAGAGGAATTTTTGAAAAAAAATGTACAGTCACTGTAGAGTCAACAATCCATACTACTGATGTGGTAGGTGACTGGGTAGGTCAAGGTTGGTCAATGTCCAATGTGGTTTTTCCAAGTGGCGCATTACAATTGGTCGACAGTGTGGTGATTTGGTGTTTTTCCATTGGTGGAGGATGGAGCAATGAAGAGGGGACATGTGGCAAGCTCGAAGGCCACCACACTTCCCTCCCCAAAGGTCAAACTATCGACGCGCTTCAACAAAATTTTATGTCAGGTTGATGGAGTCAAACCCATGACCTGCACTGAACAATGCCCACATCTTACCGTTACACCCACACTTTAGTTCTTAACATATAACAATTTTAATTTGTCTTTGTTATGTAATGGTTTGCGGTTTGGGGGGAGGAGAGGTGTCGGCCGGATAAATCATTCTTGCAGACAAGACCGATCTCCCTAGTATCTAATGATATCTAGTGACAAGCAAGACAAGAAAATTCTATCTTTCTCTAAATATTGTGATTTATAAATAAAAGCCAAGAGATGTTTTAGACCCTACCTTAAGTCTAATGCTAGTTTGTGGAAGCCACGCTCCGTTCGTCCAAATGAGTTCCCTTTTAAAGAACCTGCAAACAAAAACAGGCACACATCAAATAACATCTGCATAGCCAATATAATAAACCATATTTATCACGATGATAAAGGAATTCATGAAACAAACGATAGAAGACAGCTTATTGAGAAAAATGAATCTGATTGTATTAACTTTAAACAAAGAAGAACTTTACAACCTTGGCGCCTTGATGTTGTACAAGCTCCTCCCAGGGTTCAGCAAGAATCTCCCCTACTTTGACAAGCTTCACTCTCTTCCCAAAGAGATCAAAAGGTATGTAATCTCTCCTCTCAAGCTCAATTAGGAAGTCTAAATTCTAACAACATTTACCCTAAAAAATATTCAGCTTTTAACCTCCCTAGCAACCAGCCCAATGCCTCATTTTATGGTGCAGAGGAAGGAATTTACCAGGTCCAACTTCAAAGGGATAGAGTCCTCCTTCAAAGGGATAAGCTCCTCTCATCAAGGGGTTAGATCCTTTAGTTATGGGATGCATGAACCACCTAGGAGCGAACTTGCCACCTCAAGATTCCTTCTAGAAGCGTCTAGAATTAATCCAAAGTGAGTTTTTAATAATAAACTTGTGCCTTTTTGAATTTTACAGGAGTCCGCACCCATTCCTTTAGAGACAGAGTGGGCAGGTCCGCAGGTGACATGACCAAGGGGTGCGGGACCGCAGGTAATGCTAAGAGAAAGTGCGGAACCAGAGTTTTAGAGATTTTCAAGGACTTTCTCTCATTTGTAAGGCTTGACATGAAGAGCTGAGGTTTAAGACTTGCATAGGAGGACAATATGAGTGGTGTTAGACTCACACTAACTGCAAAAAGTCACGGTGACAATATTTTGTGTAACAGATTGCCCCCTAAAGTGCGAAGTCTGTAATAGATAGTATTTTTCATCTAAGAAGAGTGAAGTACTTTATCATTTCGAGGATCATCTTGTGGAGAGCCTGGTTAGAACTTGTAAAAACATTCAATACAAAATATATATATGAGATCATATCATCACTGAGGTAGGCATTCCCATACTTAGATCAAAACTGACTACAAAACTAACTAAACTGCTATGATATAGGAATGATCTTGCAATACATCACAAGTATAGACATATGTAGACATAGTATGGGCACAACCATCTATTTATGAATAGTCCACTGTATAATGAATAACAAAATTCCTCGCAACCTGGATGGTGGAAACTAGATCCAGGGTCTTGATTTCTAGTTCCCGAAATGGTATGATTCTATCCATTTGAATGAATGTGTCGAAGTCGAACATGGTAGAAACCACTTGATTACCAGTCAATGATGTAAACTGTTAACAAGTGTGAGAGAAACCACCAGTAATGTCAATGGCTCTCAAAGTACTCAGTACAATCCATGAAATGTGAATAGATGTGTTGAAGTCGAACATGTCATGGAATCCTTTAATTGAAGGTCAATGATGTAACCTATCATCGAAGGTGAGAAACCTACCATTGAGGCATGCAGATCCCAAGGTACTGACGATTTCTAGATCATCTTTCTAGATAATGAGCTGAAGTCGATAGAAAGCGATCCATCGTAGGCAAGCCCACAACACGAAATCATAGATCAAGTCTGAAGAAATATAGTTGCAAGGACTGACTCAGGGATGGTCAAGATGGATGACCGATATTTTGCAGATGAATGGTTTATTTGCACTGACCTCTTGAACACATAACGACACTGCAGATGGTTTGGTGACAATTGACCCATAGCTAATACCCAGAAACCGGCTGAAGACTTTCAATATGGTTTGATTAACTGTTAGGCAAAGGATTTCCCAACCCAGGTGAACAAAAAGTGTCGTGTTCAAGAGTGGTTAAATGTTTTTTTGAGACACAAAGCATGACAAACAGGTTCATTTTTCTCTCTTTTCCCCCACCATTTCTGGCAAGTACCTCTTTATTTTTGACAAGCTTGAGGAGGATAACATTTTCTTGATTATAAGCTCATCCTCCAGATGAGTCCAACTTAGTTTAAATTCGAACCCTAAGAAGGAGTGGTCCGTTCCTGTTTGTAATTGAACAGGTCCTTTACTGTTAAATTTTAACAAGTCCAGTATAGGAGAAACTCGACATTTTTCAATTTTAGGGAGTCTAAAAAAACTTAAGAAAACTCCGTGGTTGTCCTTTTTCGTAAATTTGTGTCTCCCAAGCCCGAAAAAGTATAAAATAATACTTGAGAGAACCACTTGACCATTACAATCAAGGAGTACTTTTCATAATTAGTGTCTCTGATCTGACAAAGTAAAAAAGCGATCAACGACACGTCGTTTTATAACTAATATCGAATTTTAAACGACAAAAATCCGGAAATCTTTTCATGTTTATACGGTCAGAAAAGAGCTGTAAGTGGACCGTCTTTTTAATTCTGTTTTAACGAGCTTAAAAAGAAAAACTCAGCAATATTTCCATATTTTAGGAGTCAGAAAAGAGCTTAAAGATGACTTTAATGTTTTTGTCGAAAATGATCAATTTTGCCTGAAAAAACCGATATTCTGCAAAAAATCTCAAACATTACTCATACCTGTTTAAAATAAATAAAAATTCTTCAAAAGTTACCTATTTAAAGTGAAAAATAAACAAATTAAAAATTCATTTATTCAAAAAACTTATAAAAAGGGCTTTTGTAAATTCATTTTTACCGTTTGACTTCTGAGTGAGAAAATAGAGCTTTTGGGTAAGAAACTTCCCCTAAAGATTGCGGAAAATCCGCCCGTTGGAATCGAACACCATCACCTCTAGGTAATCCACATCACTTTACTCTTACATTTCAACCGTTTGAATTTTGGTTTTAGGTTTTTATTTTAATTTTTAGGAAGAATTTTGTTTAAAAGTCCGCTCACAGGGGTTCGCAGGCGTAGCATGCGAAACCTGTGGACCCTGACTTTTTCCTACATAGGAAAGAGCCAGGGGCCCGCACTTGCTATTCGGGCAGAGTGCGGACCTACGCACTGTCTCTAACTAGAGAGTGCGGTCCCTGTGACATAGGAAATTCCAAATTCTTCAAAATTTTCCCAAAAACTTTGATTTAAAATTTTCTAATCTGCCTTTTCTTTCAATGTAGGGTATACACCATGCTTAGTTGGCAGGAACAGGAGCACGAAGATGTGGACCTCGCCGCAATCAATCATCAACCTTCAATTGATGCATTAAAGGCATGCGGGTTATTTAAATTCTGGGCCATACCTGGCATGAGGGCCCAAGTAGACTTTCTGCAGTGGCTGGTGGACAGGTGGAATGTACAGGACCAGTGTTTCATTATTGGTGGCCACCAGCTCGAAATGGAGCCAGAGGACATTTAATTTTTGACTGGTTTGCCCAAGAGAGGTGAACAATTGACTCTATTCGGGACTAGGCCAGGTGGCCAGTCTGTCGATAGCCTCCGGCTAGAGTTTTGTAACGACCAAACCAAGGACAAAGGGATTGATATCAAAACCATCTCTTGTCCTGAACTCAAAGTGATTGCATTTACTGTCACCAGACTCTGTGGAAGCGCAGCACTACATATGGCCACCAGATCCCAAATGCGGATGGCAGTAGACTGTTTTCGAGGCACCGTCTTCAACTAGTGTGAAGCTGTGTTGGCTAATGTAAAAGGCCAACTGACTAGAGCAAAGAACAGACAACTGAAAAACTTTGGATATGGTTTCTTAGTTGTGAGCTTTGGTCTAGAGAGGGTCCCAATGTTGGTCCCACAACATCTTTCCGTTGAAGCTTGACTTCCCTGAGAGCCGAAGCTGATGCGTTGGGTTGTAGTTATGGCCTGTCATCCTGAGGAGGGTTCAGAGGTTGTTCAATTTCCTCCTGAGTACTTTCATTGGTTAAATAACCAAGTTTTTGTGATTCAGGACTTTCCTTATGTTGGGATGGATTATCGTGGTGACCCAGACATGGCTCTTCCACCAGGAGAGAAATGGGATGACTCAGGTAAAATCATTTTCAACATTTTCTAATTTAAAAAATATTTTTTTGGTTTGTTTTTAAATCGTCCCAAAATTGATAGTAAAAAGTTTCAAATGCAGATGTAGGTCCACGACGACTAGCCACTCTCCAGCCCTATGAGAGGAAACATCCAGCTGCAGCAGTACTAGCCCCATAGGACGAATCTACAGAGACCCTGGCCGAATTGGAAAACCATCTAGAGCATTTGACAACAGACATTCCAGAGATTAGCATTGATGACATTCCTCTTAGGCTACAGTGCTATGTGATTGGGGTCCCAGGACCTTTTAGGAGGTTCCTTTGTAGGGTGGCCCGTGCAGTGGTTTCTTATCGTGATCATCACTAGTGATAGGATGATTGCCTGTTGTAGACTCATATGACATTTTTGCTTTTTGTACTATCATTTTTGCCGATCATAAGGTGTTTTTCAACCTATGATTGAAGATGGTGTATATTTGACACACTTCTAAACTATGCTATATCACTATTACTGGCTATCTTGTAAAATATGTTATGGAATGTTTTTAAATTTACTGTTTGATTATTGCAAATATCTACATAACATTCGAGAAGCAATTTCATATGTTAATGTATTTAAATATCTTGGAATATGCTGATATTCAATATAGTCAAATTCACGTTCCAAGAGATGAACTATAAAAAATAATCTTAATAACACCGGATTTCTAATGGCATAAACTCTATTAAGTTGCAATACAACGAGTTCAGAATCTAACCTCACAATCAAACTCTGAATCCCAAATGAGATGGATTCAGATAATAACTCAATCACTGCACTATACTCTGCAATGTTGTTCGTTGTTTGACCGAGGCTTACCCCATGCATAGATACCAACTCATCAAAGGGTGAATAGATAACCCAATCCGCGGAAGAAATGTTCCATTTATTACGACAAGCACCATCAGCAAAACTAATGTACGTTTGAAGATACGTCGACATCTGCAATATCAATAGTAAAATCAAGATAAGTAGGAATAATGACGAAAACACTCTCTAAACTAAGCACACTTTTCTAATCTAAAACACACCAGCTAGAAACAAAACTAATCTAACTAAAATCTCCACACCCAGATTTAAGCATAACATCTCTTCAGATAAACACCATTTCTGGGCTTACCTAAAGAGACATCGTCAAATTCTACCAATTCATGGGCCCCTTTTGCCAGCTTTTGCTTAACAACATAAGGACCATGCCACATGGGTACAAATTTTCCAATGCCTAACTTATCATTTGCTTGATCGTATAGTAAGACTAGGTCTCCTTCCAAAAAATTACGAGGTGTAACATTTTGATCGTAGTGAGCTTTAATACATTTGGCATGAGTTTCGATTGCTAGTGCAGCATCACGTCGATTCTCTTCTAGCTGAGCCAAGTAAAACAAACGTTTCTCCTCTTCATAAGTGGCTGGAAGTAATTCTATGGCTATTTGCAATGACGAGATTTCACATTCAATGGGTAACACAGCTTCCAAACCGTAAACTAGTTGGAAAGGAGTGAAACTAGTTGATGTTTTTACTAAGGTTTGATACGCCCAAAGCGCTGAAAATAACATGTTATGCCAATTCAACTTATGAATCCCAATGATTCGTCGGATCATAATGACTAGAACTTTGTTGATGGCTTCAACCAGACCATTAGCCTGTGGGTAATATGGAGTAGAACTATTGTGATGCAGGCCAAGTTGATCTGTTAGTCAGTCATCATGATGTTTCGAAAATGATGCCCATGATCAATGTAATCGCTTGTGGAATACCGAACCTAGCAGTTATATGATTGAAAACGAAAATCGCAGTAGTTTTGCCGTCTGCCGAAAATGTAGGCATCGCCTCGGCCCACTTGGTAAAATAATCTACCGCAAGGATGATATACGCATGCCCCCCAGCCGAGTGAGGGTTACATGTAATAAAATCGATACCCCATTTCGCAAAAGGACCGACGGCAATTATAGGGTGGAGAGGAGCAGGTGGAGCACGCATCTTTCGATCAAAAATTTGGCAGTTGTGGCATTTTCGGACCGCGTCAATACAATCTTTAAACAAAGACGACCAGAAATAGCCAGCGTGCAATATCTTTTGGGCTGTGGAAAACCCAGACATATGACTGCCACACACTCCAGAGTGAGAGTCATTTAGAACCATTTCAGCTTCCTCATGAGTTAAACAACATCGGAAAACAGAGTCTGCCCCACGATGATAAAGTGTATCTCCAATAATTTTGTATTGTTGGGATTGGAATCGTATTTTCAGACGTTGAGATCTTGAAATTTCAGTCCGAAAGGATTGGGTTTGGAGATAAACTATGATATCTCCATACCATCGATCAAGAGTGCTGATAAGAAACAAGGATTCATTCGCAATGGGCTCTTCTGCCACAGTTTCAGTATCAGCACGCCGGAAGTCAGACATCAACTCCGCAAAAACTAAAGATTTCTTTGATTTAGATTTTTCAAACTCCAAGTCAAATTCCTACAGGATAACAATCCATTTGGAATACTTGTCCCCTAGCAATTGTTTGGTAAAAATATAGATCATAGGGTTACAGTCGGAAATTACAGTAGTTTTGCGTAGTAAAATGTAATGATGAAATCGTTGGACAACTTAAACAGCTGCCAAGGCCAATTTCTCCACATGTGTATATTTTAGCTCAGTTGGATTCAAAGTTCAACTAAGGTAATAAATCACATGTTCACTACCGAATTCATCTTCCCGAACTAATACCATCCCAATGGTGGAATGAGAGGCGGTGAGATATAAGAAGTAGTCCTGGTTGTAGTTGGGAGGATGCAATAACGGTGCATGGGTCAACGCGTGTTTTAGTGCATCAAAAGATTTGTCAGCTATCTCATCCCAAAAGAATGGAGTATTCTGTTTCAACAAACTGGTAAAACCCTTTGTTATCTCGGTGTAGTTCGGAATGAATCGACGTAAAAGTTTGCTTTCCCTTGCAAACTTTGGAGTTGGTGAAGAGTCAAAGGAGGAGGCAATTTGACAATAGCTTCAACCTTCGAGGGATCGACATGAATGCCGGCTTTCGAAACAACAAATCCCAGTAAACGACCCGTTTCTATATAGAAGACACATTTGTGTGGATTCAACCTAATTCGATAATGCCTACATCTCATAAATTTTGCTCGTAAATGAATAAGATGATCGGCTCTACGTAATGAATGAGTAGGTAAATCATCGAGATAAGGTTGCACAATGTGCTTGATGTCATGAAACGCATAAGACATAGCTCTTTGAAAAGTTGCTCCTACATTCTTTAGCCCAAAAGGTAATTTGAAATAAGAAAATGTCCCCCATGGACAAATGAAAGCCGTTTTTGGTTGATCAGCAGGTAGAATATTGATTTGATTGTAACTGAAAAAACCATCCATAAAGGAGAATATTTCACTGCCGGCACAATCATGAATGATTTGATCGATATAGGGAGTCAGATAATTGTCTTTGGGACAGGCTCGATTAATATCCCTATAATCGATACATATTCTTATCATCCCTTGATTTTTATTAACAGGAACAATATTTGATACCCAATCCGTTAAGGGAATTGGATAAGTGAAACCTGCTTTAAGTAATTTTTCAACTTCTTCTTTAATCACAACAGCTTTTTGTGGGTGGATCTGACGCAAACGTTGCCAGACAGGTTTAGCATCCGGGTAAGTTTTGATTTCATGAACAACAATTGCTGGGTCAATTCCTGGCATTTCTTCATATGACCAGGCAAACACGTCACGAAATTCTTGAAATAGGGCCTTATATGTTTGAAATTCATCTTTCGTACAGGAGGCCCCTATATGAATGTTTTCAACAATTCCAGGCTTAACTGAAATGTCAATAGGAACTGTTCGAGAAATATTTCCCAAATTTAACTCATAATTAGGATTTTGAAATGGATTTTGAGGTTATTTGACATAATCAGTTGTAAAAATAGATGAAAAATCATTTTCAAAATGATCAATTTCAGGTAAGAACGAAGATCTATGATGAAGATCTTCCCATGGTAAATCGTCAACAGACAAAATTTCTCGAATCTGTTCATCAGTGTGAACAAGTTCCGAAAAAGTTATTGAATCTAAGTTTGATGTTGAAAGTGATTCTTCATAGACCACATTCATTAAGTCAATTTCAGTTGAAGAAGGGTTGGAAAACGACTGTACGACCTGATACGCAATTTCATAGGGACTCAAAGGCATAGCATCACCAAATGAATCCATCTCAGATTCGAAAGGTACGATCCAAGGATCATCATAAACAGTATTGTCTGATGAAATCACATGAATGGTTGCAGTAGAAGGTGATACGTCAGGGGGAGGAAAGGAAAAAGTTCCTAGTAAACCAGAATCTTTAACTAATCCTACTCCAACATCCTTATAAGGGATAGTTGTTTTGCCAACATGCTGGATACTTTTAGAAGAGGCTGGGTTGGATGAATAATAAGTTAGTTGGTATATAGTTACAATCTTTCCATTATGAGGAAAATTTATAAGCCAAAAGACCGATGAAACAACAACAATCATAGCGTAAGACCAACTATGACCCAAGAGAAGGTTGTAATCTAGAGGGGCATCAAACACTTCCACATCTAGATTAACAGTTTTTCCTTCAACCCCTATAGGTAAATCCTGTAGAATGCCAAAAGGATGGAACCCATGACCATCAAAAGCCTTTAGAATCATTGGGGATTGATTAAGTGTAGGAGAACCAAGCGATCTCCAACACTGGATCGACATAATACACGTTGAAGCTCCCTCATCAATCACAGTCCTATAGCAAGGTCTGTTTTTGACTAACGCTAGAATCTGGAAAGCCATTTGATGAGGTAAGCGAGGTGTACTATTTTATAAATCAAAGATTATAAGGTTTGAGTCCTGAATATCAACAACTCCTATAGCCGACAATAGAAATTTACGATGTGCTGGACATGATTGCAGCACTTCCAAAGCCGACATTGCTGAAGGTGAAATAGCTAAATCTTCAACAATGTTATAGTTCTGAGCAGCTCTCGCATGTGGATTGAAAGCTGACTTTCGAAGTATACCCTTGGCAGGCGGTTTGATTACTAAGTTTGGGTTAGGTTTCTTGATCCATAGTGGATTGGAACCAGGAGTTGAAGTTGATGGGTTCGAATTAGAATATTCTGCTTCCTTACCACCAACAAGACTTTTACTTCCATAATCTTGCGATCGTGTCGCAATCCTAACATGGGACATCATCATTATGGGTTCTTCTGAGGCATTTGAGGAAGAACCTATCATCTTACTATCTTGACTAGGAAAAGGATCCTTCAAGACAGCAGGCGTTTGAGAACCTTTGACGATTTTCGCAACCTCAGCGCGATGAGGGCAGTCTCTTGTAAAATGCTCTTCGTCACAAATGAGACAAGGATAATAAGGTTTACGTTTCTCATCAGTAGATTCCATTTTATCTGGTTTCTCTTTCGAATTTTTATCTGATTTATTTTTCTTCTTCCCCTTCTTTTTACCGGCGGATTTTGATTTGGCCGTAGATGACTATACGACATGAATATCGGTAGAAATTTCAGCAGAAGAGTCTCCTGTCGTGGAATCTGGTAAAGTTATAAGAGGAGAAGAATTCTTGGAAGATTTATTCTTACTTTTGGTGTTAACTGAACCAATCATACCGTCAGCGGCATGAGACCCTGAAGGAGCTGCAGTTATTTGATTTTGTTTAGGAAGGTCAGCGATTTTCTCGTGTAAAGTACTCGACTGCGTATAAACGAGGTCAAGGTACTGAGCCTGAGAAATTACTTTCTCTTAAGTAACAACTCCTGCCTTAGCTACATCCTCAGTGATTTTAGGTAATAATGATTTAACAAACCATTCTGCTAAGATTTGATCCGGAATAAAAACTTTCACTAAATGCCGTGGACGTCTCCATTCATGAATGTGATTTGAAATATAAGTAGACGTTGACAATTTTAATGAAGTTAATAACTCCGTGCCATTGTCATATCTGACAAGAAACTGAAAATGAGTTAAGAACGAAGTGGCTAGCTGACTAAAATTATAAAAAGTGGCTCGCGGTAACTCAATGTACCACTTGGCCGCAAGACCAATTAGAGTGCGTTGAAAAAGACGTAAACGAATTGAATCATCTGAAATGGAGTTAGATGCACACCAGAGGTGATAAGTCATCACATGGTTTGATGGATCCTCTCCTGATTTACCTTCAAACTTTGGGATATCACTGGGCAACTTATTCGGCATTGGCGGCCAAAACAGAAGATAATTAATCGGATCGTTCGTAAGGCGCGACAAATCAGGAAAGTCCAAAGTTGCAATGAACAGTAACTGACGATTAGGGTCTCGAAAACCTTGGGTCATAAGACCAACCCCAGGAGGAGGATATCCAGGATAACTTGGAATTGGAATGGCATTTGGGATATTATATCCTCCCAGAAAACCAGGATTAACCAGACCATACTGGGGTTGTTGAGGTTACTGATAAGTATATCCAGGGTACGGTTGATACTGATAGACTGGGTTCTGCACAATAGGACCTAATTGGTAGTGTCCCTGGTATGGTTGATAAGTAAATTGAGGTTGACTTGTGACAACCGTACTTGGACCAGGTTGTCCTACAGGCATCTGAACTGAAGTCTAAATTGTGGGTTCAGACCGAGGTAAAGATGCTTGAGGAGTTGATGCAGGAACAGTAGAAACTGGAGCTACCGATATTCCAGAAGTAGGTGGGGTAGATTGAATAGATGTTGCAGCAGTCGTTTGAGGCGAACTAGGCCCAGGCTGAGAAACTACACTAGGTGCAGAAGTTTGAATAGTAGGCTGGACAGGTTGCTAGGTTGAACCAGAAACCAAGGGTTGTCCAGATTGAGATGACAACTGCACATTCGGTTGCAAGATTTGTTGAGATTGAGATGGATCCCACACTACGTTTATTCCAGTGTATGGACCCATAGAAGGTTGAGCATATTGAGGACCATAACTCGGTTGAGGGTAGGGTTGATAATTCAAAGGTACATTTCTAGCTCCTTGGACAAATGATTGACCTGAAGGTAGTTGGAAACCTTGGGTTGGGTACTGACCTTGAGGTTGATAGCCTTGAGGCACGTACTGAAACTGAGGTTGACCTTGAGGTACATATTGATACTGGGGTTGACCTTGAGGTACGTACTGAGTCTGGGGTTGACCTTGAGGAATGTACTGTCCTGAAGGTATGTACTGTCCTTGAGGTTACCCCCCAAGCAATAATTGAGGACCTTGAGGTTTCCCCCCAAGTGGTAACTGACTACCTTGAGGTTGCGGATTTGGAATGGTACCTGACATCATAAGAATGTCTTCTACACTCAACAGTTTAGTTCCGTTATTACTAGTTAATAACCCTTGTTCAACAGGTTGAGGGGATGCTCCCGAAAAAGTACGAGTAAGTGACTGATACCCAGAGGGAACAAAAGGACCGCCATATAAAAATGTTTCTGGAGATTGAGAAAACATGGATGACTGTTTCGACATATTCAAAGGAGGATAATAACCTCTAGGCATTGGATGAAAAGGAATGCGAGGTGGTTAAAAACTTAATCCCGGGTTTTCTAGAAAATTGGTCAATGAAAGATACCAAGCGTCCCTCCTAGGTGGACTGTAAAAGATCGATTCATGCTCCCTAAGTTCTATAGTTGGTTAATTTTCAGGGATAGATATACCTTCTTCCGGAGTGACAAGTTCTTCAATAGCAATAAGTCCAGAAGGAAGATTTTGGGTAATGATTCTTCCTACCCTGGGTGAACTAGGACCACTGGAAGTTGGAGAAGAAAATCCTGATGATGGAGTAGCAGCAGGTTCAGTTTCAGGATCAGAAATTTCAGGTTCCTCAGCTAATTCACTAGTAGAAGAAAAACTACCAGTAACTTCGAAAAATGAAATAGGTTCAATAATATACTCTGGTGCTTGAACTTGATAATCAGGATGCAGAACTAAAGAATATTCTCCTTCTTCGGGTGACCCAAATCTAATGTCACTAGGAGTTACAAGAGCTCATAGCCCTTCAAGCTGACTTGGTGAAAACTCAGGAGGTTGGCCCCGAAGTCTACGGGACTGTCTCGGTAATTCAACCATGATTAAATATTTTAATTACTTCACATGCAAACAAAGAAAAATCTCAATGAAAACCACCTAAAGTATCTAAAGAACCAAACAATTTGAATAACAAGCCTAAAGAATCTAGGAGTTCAAACCACACACAAACAATAACTTTCCGTACCGAAAACACTAGCTGGTGATGAAATCCAACATCGCAGAATTCAATACAGAAATGGCAGTTGGAACAGTTACCCAGACAACCTGCTTAATGAAACAGACTGGCACAAATTTCTCCACTAAACCGTCTTGAGTGAAGAGAACCCCCCAGAGAGTCCAAGTGAGTCTAGTCGACGTCTGCTCCAGGTATAGTGGGATCTTCCCTCCACCGTCACCTTAGGAAAGAATCCTATAGATTATGGTCACTATGGCTACCAACAGAAACAAATATACCTGGGGGAACAGTCTATGATCCGATACACACGCAAGGGCATAGTAGCAGAGCTCAATCCCCTTGAAGGCTCCTTGACATAATCCAAGGTTTACCAACAAGTGACCTCAGGCTCCTCGACAATGGTTAATTTGAGGTTTACCATTTTTAATATGTGTATATCTGCTATCGTTCCCAATGAGGAAGGATTGATTACCCCACTGGTTTGGATATGACCTTGTGCTTGACTCCTATAAGAGGAGCTTCCCAGAGTATAGATGTAACAATTGGAATTTATCTCCTACCGCAAGATACAACTACTTGTTTGTTTTACTATCTTGGAGAGTTAATTACTCCCTACTCCAAGATACTAGCCTAAGCTATGTTGGTGATAAAGAGCCCTAGAAATAAAAAGATTGTTAGATATATTTTACTTTAAGCGTTATTTTTATGGTTGTTTTTTAAGTCAAAAGGTGTGGAGATGAAACTTTATGGTGTGAAGACTCGACTCCAAAACACTAAAAATGCACCTAAGATGATAAGCAATCCTTTTTCTTCAATGAATTTCTAGCTAAAGAAAGAGTTGAGAATGCAATTGCTTGAAAAACAAATCTTTCCTTAACAAACAAATGAAAAGAAAAACTTTTTTGTCTTTTTCAATAAACTCAAAACGAGACTACTAATTATGCTCACGAAAAATATCCCTTTCTTTTCAACACTCAAACACTACAAAAAAAAAATTCTTTTTCAAAAGAGATTTTAAAATTCCTAGAAAACACTCAAAACTATTAAAAATCTAATCTTGAGATCTATAACTTCTAAAAACCTAATTGAAGTAAAAGCTTACAAAATTTCTTTTCGAGGATGTTTTACTTAGTTATTAGCAAACTAAGGACTAATTCATTCAAAATAACAAATTAATAAAAAAACAACCAGCTTATGTTTTCTTTTTTAAAAATGAAATCCAAAACTTTCAAAACAAGTTCTTTCGAAGCTTCGCAAAGAGAAAAACGAGATGTATTCCTCACCAAAGGAAGATTTTACAAATCGGTCAGACTCATAAAGAAGACCAACAAAAACTAGGGTGATCTGAGGTTTCTAAGGCTTCTAAGCTCTGAGTTACTACAAAGACCAAATGAAAATCAAGCCAGGCACGCAAAACTTCTAGAAATTCACCTAAAACCTAAATGCCAATGGAACTCACCTACAAAAAGTTTCTGACAAGACACATGTAGATCTGGGCAGAGGCTAAAACACATAAACAAATCCTAAGCTTAACTGAATGAAAATATTTTAAGTTTTTCAAAATTTTGACAAGGTCTGCAGGCTCCCAGTATAACCAGGTGCGGTACCGCTCTGTGTAGTAAAGCAACAGTGCGGGGATGTCCGCACTGTGTTACAACCAGAACGTGCGGTCCTCTTTCAAAAGCGTGAAAAACAAAAACAATTCAAAATCTAAATAACCTGTTAGCGCTTGAGATTTCACCCTAGGCTGAGGAAGGTAAACCTTCAAGGCAACATCAAACCATTTCACCTCGTAGCTAGCCCTACGGGGTATGAGAAGGCTCTCTCCGGTCAAACTCGGTAGATCTTTCAATAGGATGAGCTGACCTAATTAGGAACACTGATATTAGGCTAGTAAACTGATAAGGGGGGTTGATTTAAAGCTTTTGGTGTTTTTGGTGGCAATTGGAGGGAGTGCGATTCAGGGTGCGGGGATTGAGCTCAGTTTTTGCAGGTGGGTCTTTGGGGCAAGGTAGGAGTTTGTGCTGATGCCTTTAGCTGAGATGAATGATCAAAGAAGAAAAAGAGAAGCTAAAGAGGGCAAACAATGACTTTGAATCCTCTCTAGACAGTGGAAAACATAAACATTAAACAAATTTGAAAGCTGAGCATGGCAAGCATGAATTCAAACTTTATCACTTCATTTGTTTAATAAGATGCAGTAAAGAAAGAGACGGAACACGTAAACACACTTACAATCACAATAAGAGAACACACCATCAACACAAGAGTCCACAAGAATCCCAATGATGTCTGCAAAACCCTGGTCTTCCCTTTCCTCAAATTGCAGAGATACAAGTAAAATATACAATAGGAGCTTCTCCCTCAAGAGTCCAACCATGAAAATGAGCAAGAGAAGGCATAATATAGATGATCTAACTCCTTTCCCCACCTCTAGGGGTCGAGCTCAGCTTCCTAGGAGCTGTTTCAACTAATTCCAAACTAAGCACTAGATAATAGGCAGTCAAAACAACTTGTCTCTAAAACTTAGGAAACCTATCCATGCATTAAATATTTACCATTTACATTCAAGAAACTTCTAGAAATGATCAAGGAGAGTAAAAGTATCTTAGAGCCATGAAATTTACATAAAAATCCATGATTTACATGCCCAAAACATTAAACCAAGTGAAAACAGTGTTTTTCTGGCCGAACTGGTCAAAATAGGCAAAATTCCCTGACATGCAGCGCACATGTGCCTGACACGTAGCGCACATTGACAGGCCTGTTTGAGGGCCTTCCCGGTGTCCAAATCAGGTGCAAGCTAGCTCATTGGAAAAGTCTGCGAGTCTTCTTTCCAATCCCACCGGAATTTTTGAATTTGGAGTTCATTTGACCCCTCAAAACTCAATTCTCCCAAGACAGCTTTCTGCAACTCAAAATATGGGCAGAAAGTCAAAATTTGCATGTATTTTGAGCTTTTGGAAGCCCAAATCTCCATAAAAACTGAATTCCATCCATAGGTAGGTGTAACTTTGCAGGAAAATTTGAAAAATACTGAGTTTTTCCCGTTCTGAGTTGCCCCCATGTAGCGTAGCGCACAGGGCGCTGCATGTCAAAAGGCCAAACCCTGTCAATTTCCCAAAAATGCCAAAAATGCCTCAAAACTTTCAAAATTTCTTGTGCTAGCTGCTAGGAAGATGCTAATGAGTATCATGGTGAGTGAGAGAGGCCTCAGCCAAGATACGGAGTGGGTTGGTCTTCTTCTTCTTCCCAAGAGCTTCGGTCAACCTTCTTTGGAATATTTTCATCTTCGCCTTGCAAACATGCATCCTTGCCCAATAATGATTTTTCATGTTTCTCAGCAGCTTCTTTTCTTGGTTGGCCTTAGCCAATAGCCTCTCCAAGTGTGCATTGATCCGGATGAGCATGGATTCTCTCTCAGCAGGCAATAGATCACCGGGTCTTCTTCGGTTCAGGACTCGGTCAGTACGAATCCTCCATAACTCATCAAGTACTTTCTCCTCCTCTAACTGTTTGTTCCGCTGCTCCAGGTAGGTGATGGTCCATTGGGCACCCTCAAGTCTCCTCTGTAAAACATCATTTTCAGCTCTAAGATGCTGAATGATCTCCTTCGCCTCTTGGCTAGGAGAACTGGCCTCGAGATCAATCACTGGATCCTCATGAACCATGGGCTCTTTGCCCCTCTGCAGTTCCTGTGCTAATGAAGAAAGCGAGGCCCCTTCCACCTGATGTGGAGATAACACTCGCTGATCTGAAGATGAAGGCGAGACCCCATCCACCTGCTGTGGAGAAAGTACTCGCCGAGCCGCTGCAAACAAGGCCCTTGGGCCTTTCTGATAAGTGAGCCGAGGTGAGGAAGCTACATGTCTCGGAACAGTGATCTCTGGCTGGTGAGATGGACCTCCCTCCTCATAAATGACCTCTGGCTCAGGCTGTGGCTGTGGTGGCGCTGTGAAGAATTCATGAGAGATGAACTCTTCCCATGGAATGCCCTGCTGGCTCAGCTGATGGGAAACAATGAGCTGGATGAGACCAAAGTGATATAAACTCGTAAACTGCTGGGCTGGGGTCTTCCTCTGTAATATAGGCACCATCTTCTGAATATCCTGGAAGAAGAAAACTGGGATGTTCATCATCCTCACTCGAGTGAAGTGCATCAACAGACGAATGTGATAAGAGTACACCAGTGAAAACCTGCCCTCACATGTAAAGTAACGCATGATGAGTCTCAAGATCGGAACATACTCCCTCCGGATAAATCTGAAAGGAAAAACCCCCGACAAGTGTCTCATGAAGGCTGGCATGACATATGGCTCAAAATGAACATAATCCAACACTTTGCGCTTGGGCCACACCTCACCCACATTTGGTATCCCAGTAGCCTCTGAAATCAATTCCAGAGACAACACAAAGTTCACACCTGCCAGAGTGACCTGCCCATCATGAAGGTGCAAAACAAATAAGCGGGCCAACTCCCTGTGGTGCTGGATCTGAGCAAGCCTCTCGCAAAACTGAAAACATGACATATACCGAAAACAACTCACTGCCAAAGGACAGGCCTGCAATTCTGCCAATGAGGTGGGTTCCTCTCTCTTGGGACGACCACCTTTGCCCCCCCTACGAGGCCTCCGCTGTACCTCAACCTCGGTAGAAGAAGACTGGTCATCACCTTGCTCATAGGTCTCGGTGGTTGACATGGTGCTTTTGAGCAAAGTGGAGAAAATAGACAAAGTAAACTGCTGCCCTTGCCTGCAAAAATGCTGAGTTGTATGCTGTTTTCAAGGGGAAAAAATCATGAAGGAAATGATAGGGGAGGGGATTTTTTTAACAAGGAAAGGGAAACATATGAAAACAAGGAATTTTCAAGGGACAATTCACAAACTGTCAAACATATAATCTCATCTTAATCAGCGGGAAATCATTTGCAAAGAAATGTTTTTATTAGGGTAACATGGATAATAATAACCAAGGGAAATGACATGTATGCTCAACAGGGGAATGGGATAGCATAGATAACTCGCTCATTTGATTTCTGTCTTTCAATGTACATCATAAAGCACACTCTGTTTTTTCAAAGGGGTTCATGTACATTTGAGGCTAGGGGAAAAGGGCTTCATTGACATTTTGTCAAAAGGGAAAAGGGGTTTTATTGACAAGGATATTAGGGGATAAAAGGAAAAACATGGTGTTTGCTTTTTAGGACCACAACAACATTACTTTTGATCAAATATACATAGAAATATTTCCTTTGCTTTGGTTTATATACACAACCACATTTTCTTTATTTTTTGTTTTGGCATTTTATCACCATATTGCTTTTTTTTTTTTTTGCATAATCATTTTGTTCTTTTTTCATAGCATTTTATTCTTTTTGCTGTGTGTGTTTTTATATCACAATGGAGGGTATTTAGGGTTTTGGGAATGTGTTTAGGGAGGGGTAGGGTTTGATACTTGGAAGGAGGAAAATTTCATATTCTTCGCAAATAAGATAAGATAGAGACATATGATGACAATTGTGAAATAAATGGGGAAACATGGAGGGAGCATAAATGGGAAATTAAAACCTTGAAAAGAAAACACCAAACCCTAGCATTATGCCTACATTGACAAGCAATCACCAAAATCTATTTTCTTTCTATTCTTAGTGATAAAACATATAAATGAAAGCTCATCATTCACCATTCATCAATTCATCAAGTGTATAGACCCTACCTCGGTCGATTTTGCAACTTAGAGGGCGATTGGACAAAATTTGGGGCGGTTTTGATGTTAACAGCTTGACATGTAGCGTAGGGCACTCAACGGGTAGCGCACAGCCTGACACGTAGCGCCCGTTATAAATTACCACTGCTGGGAGGCGCCTGACGAGTAGCGCACAGCCCAACACGTAGCGCACAACCTCTAACGGGTAGCGCACCTGAAATTGGTTGAATTTCTCTGCACTTTGCCTCTTTTCGCCTCTTTGCCCTCTCACTTCTTCTTGCAAGCTCTTTGGATGCACAATGAGGGTATTAAGAGGGAACTTGACTCTTTATAAGCTCAATTTAAAAAAAAATTTACTTACCAAACCCACTTTCTAATGTTTTGCCTTGACACTTTCTTTTAACACTGTTTTGAGTTTTCCTTTGTTCTGAATTTGATCTTTTGGGTGTTTTAGCTCCGTTCTTTTTGCAGGTAGACCATCTGATGGACTCTAGGGAGGAGACCAGAGTTATTGCCGGCATTTTGAAGAATTTTTGAAATTTCCTTATTGCTTTACAAAATTGACATGACCTTGGCTTTAAAAACAGGGTTTTTAAATCCAAGATATAAAAAGGCTGTACATGATGAAAAATATCAATGAAACATATTTACATACCTCCTTCTGGCTCGCTGGGGACTCATGGACCTCTGACTCATGATCTTGCAATGACATTTGACTGAAACCCTAGACCTAAGGCTTTGGACTTCAAGACAAAACAAAACAAGTGTGACACAAGTTCATTAACGGATATGACCTGATCCAACAAAGCCAAGAAGGGAACAAGGACCAGCTCCTCCATCAGTTTTATGGCATGCCTAATGGAATGCAAAACTGACATTGATGAGACACCTACTTATGCATATGCAAAGAGATTTTTGATCACTGATGGAGGGCATCATGACCGACACTAACAGAACCTACCCAATCCCACACACATCAAGCAAAAACAAGAAATAAAGAAAAAGTTTCTCAAGTCAAAGTAAAAGAAAAGGCAAAAAACCAAAATTCAAGTCCCCAACGGAGTTGCCATTTTGTCGGCCGGATAAATCGTTCTTGCGGACAAGACCGATCTCCCTAGTATCTAATGATATCTAGCGACAAGCAAGACAAGAAACTTCTATTTTTCTCTAAATATTGCGATTTATAAATAAAAGCCAAGATATGTTTCAGACCCTACCTCAAGTCCAATGGTAGTTTGTGGAAGCCACGCTCCGTTCGTCCAAATGAGTTCCCTTTTAAAGAACCTGCAAACACAAACAGGCACACATCAAATAACATCTGCATAGCCAATATAATAAACCATATTTATCATGATGATTGTTTGGTCAATTTAGTGTGTCCTAAATTGCTATTTAAAATGTCAATCCGAGAGTCGTAAACTGCTGAAGTGAAGTGCACTGTATATGCAAGATAACCAATTTCTTATTTCTTTGTTGTTTTTTAGTTTTTGGTTTGTTTATGGGCTTATCTTCTGTTGATTTCCTAATGTGAGATGGAAAAATTGAAAGTCAAGTATGGATGGCAATGGTGACTTCTACAATGATTTTCCAAACTTTAAAGTTCTCAAAAAGGTTTCAAACTTGCTGTGATGAAATCAATTCCCACAAAGAAAATAAAAATGTACCAAATAGTGAGCTAGTGACAATGAAGCTCAGTATCCTTGCTGCTGTATAAAAAGAAAACAAAAGTTGAACTCAAAGCAATTCAAAGATTGTAAGCAAAGCAAACTAAATCACACTACTTCAACTCATATTCTGACCCCTCACCATTCGACTCGCTCTGGCTATAGGTGGTAATCATAAACAAATTGAGTAATCTGATATCTAAAGTGCATGAAATGAAATTGCATAAAATGAAACTAAGATTAAACTACACATTCATGTTTCAATCTCTGAAAATGACATGAGTAATCTAATCACTAACTTGCAGAAAAGTAAACTAAATCATACTACATAAACTAATATTCTGATTCCTCACTATTTGAGTCGCTTGGCTATAGGAGGTAATCGTAAACAAATGGAGTAATATGATATCTAAATTGCATGAAAGTAAATGAGCAAAACAGAACTGAAAGAAATGAAAATGCTGGAATTAAAACTCAGAATCATAAATCAGCAGAAGGACAAGATGATTTCATGTCATTAGTCATTAAAAACTATGTAAATTGCCTGGGCTGTCTACAAGAACCTGAAAGAAAAACACTGATCAGTTAACATGAATATCATGAGAAAGCATAAAAGAAAGTATGGACAACAGTTAACATGAATATCAGAACAGTGTAATATATACAAGCGAATGATTATGAAAGAAGTAACATAATGAAAGAAAGCAAGAAACTATACAGTAGTACAGAGCCTTGGTGTGCAGGGGCCCTCTGCAACCTCGGCCAATCAATACTCAGTCACGAATTGAACTTAAGAATGCTGTCTTCTCATATATTAAAATGCTATTATAAGATAAATATATAGTGCGACACAGTGGGCTTGTAAAAATAGTCAATATTACATATAAAAAGCTAACTATCAAGCGTATGATAACACATTATTTATAACTGAGGATGCTATAACTAATTCCTAATTTTTGCGCTGCCAAACAGACACGTGAATATCCATGTCCTGAGATCTAGCAGTATGGTAGCCGTGACAAATAAATCTATGGAGTGGTGGTTGTTCGATTTGGTTCACGGATCGATCCACAGGTGTTAGCACATCTCCGGAGATTGAGGAACTTGCCACACAAACCTTCACATGGTAAAAACAGAGTCATGCCACGACAAAACTCTTGGTTTGACCACTGCTCTGACTGCCCTTGACCATGGATGTTTGTGAGTGATTTGGCTGAACCAAGGGGACACACTCCATGTACACATCATTTGCAGCTTGCCCATGTGGCCGGATTCTCCAGTGGACACCTGTAACATAGTCTTCAACAAAATCACTGCGGAAACTTGAGCTGGCTGCGGAAAGTGACAAGTTTCCGCAGCTGATTGAACAAAAATCAAAATCAAATAGCAGTCATAAGACATAGTTAGGAAACCATTTTATAAGCTCTTTTTAAACTAATATGCAATGATTTGACAGCTTGGTGGGTCAAGTAAATGGAAAAGAAGGCTGAAAAGGTGTATAGGGAAGATGCAAGTTTGGGACTCAACATACCCCCACTGTGAAGGTGTTGCATGTCCTCATGCAACCAAAATTTTAGTCATTCCTCTTTAATCCATATGTTCTGGAGCCTCTACTAGTACATCCAGTCCTCTTCTCTTCTTTCTTGGTGCTACCACCATCCTGGGTTTCCTTATCAGACATCTGAATTTGAGATTGATTAATTCTCTGCTCAACTTTGTGCACTTTTTCTTTAGTTTCTTGTTCTTCTTTTGCCATAGTCCCAAATGAAGCATAGTATTATCATGAATAATTTTGTCCACTTTGCTCTGATCCTTAAGTGCTTCATTTTCTTGCTTAATATGCATGTTTAGAACCTCTAATTCAAACACTTCTTGCTTTAAAGATTGGACTTGTGCATCTTGTGTCATGTGGGGCAGAGTAGTTGATGTACTCGGGCCTGCAGCTGTCTTTTCTAAATATTTGAGGTAATCATACACCTCCTGTTGACTTGGATCTATTTCGGGTGTTTTTCTTGGACTGACTTCAAAGTCTTGTTGAGGAGGAGGACTGCTTTCTAGCTCTAGCCGAGAAGGGCTTTCATCAACATGTGGAGGACTAGTTTCAATAGTTGGCTGAGGATGAGATGGACTATGGCCAGCTGGAGGTTCCTCGGGTGTTTCCCCACCCAAGTCAATGAAGTGGGGTCATTTTACTTGTGTTTTAC
The DNA here is from genome assembly GCA_031772625.1 of Pinus tabuliformis. NCBI lineage: Eukaryota > Viridiplantae > Streptophyta > Pinopsida > Pinales > Pinaceae > Pinus > Pinus tabuliformis. Next base: position 314,665,779 of record CM062811.1, read on the forward strand.
TCCCCCTTCCTCTAAGCTTGTTGCTTCTTCTTAAATACTGTGGACTAGTACTCCCTTCTTCTATGCTCTGTTTTCCTTTTTCCTTCTTCTTTGCTGTAGCAGCTTGTTTTTGAAGATGCACTAGTCTCTCAGACAATGTTTGATAGTCTTCCTCTATAGATGGCTCAGGTGATTGGTAGACTTCTTCTATGTTTCTTTTGTATTTCAATTTTCTCTGTTTCTTGTCCTTAGTTCTTTTCTCCTTTTCTTTTTGACCAACTTCTTGAGTTATGGTAATAGGAGAGTCTTGGACTATGGCACTCTTTTCTTTTCTCCTACTCCTTCTTGGTGTCTTGAGTGTATTGCTTTCAGGAGCCTCAGATGGCTCTTGAAAGTAATTTCTTACTAAGAACCGTTCCCAGGTATCTTTGTTTTTCTTCAGTTGGTCTTCAATGAGAATCCTTATAAGTCCATGATGATATAAGTGAGGTTCTATATTTCCTATGTGCTTTTGGACTGTAGTACTCATCTCTTTCAAACTCAACAGTAAGAAATAAGGCAAATTAAGAGTTTGACTCTCTAAGAAGTTCATTAATAACCTAGCATGATACATGTACATTGAACCAAAGCGTCCTTCGCAAGTGATAAACTTTTGGATGATTAACAGTAGGCTGGTCCATTTTTCTTTCAATGCACGAATAGGAATTCCTTTTGTAAACACAGTAACGTCCATACCTGGGTTACGTAGCATAATTCTCCATGCCTGCTCGTCCACACTTTTGTTTTTAAACCAACGCTCACCTTCCTGGGGCAAATCTGTGCAGCTGCTACTGTTGCTTCAGTGACTGTGAACTTCAAGTCTCCAATTTCTAGCATCTGGCTGTTGAAAGACCGTGCAAAGGCTTTCGTTACCTCCTTGTTATGGCCCTTAAATTTTTGGATGAAGTGTAACCATTTTGCTTTCTGCAGAAATTTTTTTGCTTGAGGGTAACCTTCTAAATATTTAGGTCCTTCCGATTCTGCCCTTAGTAATCGTACCATTCTTTCCTCTGTTTTGAAATTCAACTGAAAATTCAATTGTGTGTGTGGGTTTAGCAGAGGTAAGGTGGCTCGGTTGCAGGGTTTATGGCAAAAATACAGTGGCTGCAATTGGAGGATAACAGGTAACGAGAATGTTCTGGAACTGCAAGCGGAAACAGAGGATGAGTAGCCAAGGTGAGTTCACAAAATGAAGTGCAGACGTATGTGAAGAAGATGGTCTTAACAGAATGGTAAGGAAATGGAGTGGAGTCAGGATTTTGAATTGAACAGTTGCGTACGAAATGTTACACGTTTAATGAATGGCTGTGGAAAATGCGGTGGAGAGGAGCCGTAGTGAAATAGGTCACATCTCATGATTACAAGTGGGTTATGAAAGTGCAGTCGACTATGAGTTAAACCCGAAAATCCATCATGAGACCGTTAAGGAATAAATGCATGGTTTGCGGAATAATGTCGTGGGATGGTAATGGGTAATGGAGCTATCGTGATAATCATTGCACATAGTAGAGCTTTTATGGTTTGACAACTATGCAAAATTTTGCCTTTAATTGCTGTTTGAAAGAAATTTTTACTCATAACTTTGGAATCCTTGTCATTTGTTGTCCATTAGCCTTTAACCAACTGTTCTTTATTGATGTCTGGAGATGCTCCATGTCTTCATAGCATATGCTCAGTTACACCTGCATTTTCATGATTGTTGCACTACCATTTTGACTGTAGTTTTGAAAAACAAAGTGGTGGCTGCGGAAATTGCTTCTGGCTGCGGAAACTGCTTCTGGCTGCGAAAACTGCTTCCAGCTGCGGAAATTGACATAACACCCACTGGAACAAAGATAGTTATATAATAACTAACTGAGTGGAAATGGTCCTGAAAGAGACATTTATTGATGAAATGGAATGAAATGAATGAAATGGAATGAGATGAAGCAGAGTGAAGTGAAATGAAAATGAAATGGAGATGGAGTGAAATGGCAAATGAAGTGGAGTGAAAATGAAAAAGAAGGGGAGAATTTTTTTTGGAAAATATAGAGTGTCAGGTGTCCCTGATTTTCACTCTACATTTTCTATATAAGACCGCCAATCAGTGATTGGTTTTCAGGCTTATACAAATATATATATATATATATATATATAATTTTTTTTTTTTTAACTGAAAGAAACAAAGGTTAGGCTGGTGGGGAAGAAGGATTCTTCTTCACCAGCCTTATTGCAGAATTCTCTTGAAACATTTTGACAAATTCCTCTTTTGAGAGTGGCTTATGATAAATTTTCAATCTGTGGCCATTCACAATAAAAGCAGTTTGAAATTCATCAATGGTCTTGATTCTTACCGCTCCATTGCTAAAGACTTTGTCAATCTCATATGGCCCAAGCCAATGGGTCTGAAATTTACCTTTGAAGTCTTTAAACTTGGAATCAAACAGTAGTTCCCAATCTCCCTCTTGAAACTTTTTATCTTTGATGTATCTGTCATGCCACTTAGCTCTTTGATGTTGAACTAGATCAATTCTTAAAATTGCTTCTTGTCTGATCTCATCTAGCTCATTCAACTGCTCCATTCTGTGCTTTTGGGCTTCTGATAGATTCATCCCCAACTGAACTGCCATCTTGAAAGTCTTGACTTGAAACTCAATGGGGAGCAGGACTTCTTTCCCATAAACGAGTTCATAGGGAGAATGTCCTGTTGTATTCCTCCATGTAGTCCTCTAGGCCCACAAGGCTTCAGGAAGCCTTTCTACCCAATCTCTTCTGTGTAGATTAACAGTTTTGGTGATGATGCTTTCAATAACCTTGTTTGTAGACTCCACTTGACCATTTTCTTGTGGATGGTAAGGAGTATATTTTCTGTGCTTGATCTTGTATTCTTCCATCAGCTTCTCCATGATGATATCTGCAATTTTTCCTACCAGGTGGATTCTTCTTGTATCTCTTGGTTTCCTTCCTGGTCTTTTAAGACTCAACTTCTTTATTGTTTTTGCTAGAATAGGAATCTCTCTAATGGCTTGTAACAAGGGAATCTTGATACAAACATTCTTTAGTTGATCTAGAAAATCATAATCAGGCAACAAGATTTGTTTTTCCATCCCTATGTCAATTTGTAATCTTTCAGGAAAAGGAGGTGTAGATGAAGATGCAGGTTGCTCAACTATAGGAGTTGTGGGGGTTGACTCTTTTTCTTTTTCTTTTTGAGTACTTGGGTTTTGAAGAGGTGCTTCAGAACCTTTATTGGCTTCAAGAGAATCTTCGTTAGAAATGCTTTGCTTTTGAGTATCTATAGAAGGCTTGTATAAAACTCTACCAAATCTGAGTTGTACATCATTAAGAGGAACAATCATATAGGTAGGAAATTGTTGTCCTTCTACCATGTAAGCGTTTTGAGGGTTTTTATTATTTGGGTTCGACAATGGCTGGGAAGGTAGTTGATTTGTCTTCTGTTGGAATGGAAGCAAGAGTTGATAATTTGGATTTTGTTGAGAAGGTTGTTGTTGTTGTGGAAATGGCAATGATAGTTGTGGATTTTGATTTGGGAGTTGTGGATCTTGTTGATTTTGAAAAGATGGAGGATATTGATAAAATTGAGCAAATCTCCCATAAGGATTTTGCATACCTTGTACCCATGATTGAAAAGGATTTTGAGGTTGGGACCAAGATTGTTGCTGGTGGGGGTTGAAAGTTCATAGAGTTGTTAAACCCTTGATTTTGTTGCCCTTGCCAAGGTCTCCTTGCAACAAAACAGAGAGACTCAATTGAATTTGGATCTTCTTGAAAGATAGCTTTGAGCCCAGGAATTGAAGGACAATCCTTGGTCTCATGGTTTTCTAAAAAAATCACACATGTTTCTACAAATTTTGCATCCAAGGGACATTCCCTTAGAGCATGTTTCTTTCTACATTTTGGACAAAAGATGGCCAAAGCTTCAGCTTCAGCTTTCTGCTTGTTTTGTATCTTAAGGGTGTCTATTTGCTCACTAAGACTCCCTAAAATATCAGTTTTGAATTCATCAAGCATGTTGCCAATCTCAGCCCTACTTACTGATCTAGTTGCAGATTTGTTTGCTCTAATGAGAGAAGGATCTCTAGGCCATTTTCCAGTTTTAGATTTTCCCCTTGAGAGATGGACACATAGCTCTGCTATATCATGAAGTGGAAGTTGAGATATATCTCCTTTTCCCATCATGTTCAAAATATCTATCCATTCATATCTAATGGCTTTTAATAGAAGGGCTTTCAAGGTCTCCTCATCTAAGTTATTCATTTTTGTTCTTTTCACGTTGTATTGAAATCTTTCAAGTAAATCCTCCAAGTTTTCATCTTCTTTTTGCACCATTTTGAATACCTCATCCTTGTGATTGGTGGGCATACAATAGTCCAGGTATCTATCCAAAAATGTTTGTTTCATATCATTACAAGTCCTAATGGATTGAGTGACTAATCCCATGAACCATTTCAAAGAAGCTCCCTTCAATGTTGAAGGAAACAATTTGAGTTTTTGAGAGTCTTCCAGATAATCATAAGTTTGACACAAGACTTCAAACTCAAATAGAAATGTTTCAGGATCCTCATTTCGTAACCCATGAAAGTTTGGGAGGACATATGGTGAGATGTTTTTCATTGTTGCTCGAGAATCCTCATCAACTATAGGAAATCAGAATGAGTTATCTCCATCCCTATTTCCCCCATTGTTACCTCTACCTCCTCCATTGTTTCTTCCTCCTCCTCTACCTCTACCTCTACCAAATCCATTTACTACTTCCTCTATCATGATAGTTTCCTCAAATACCTCAGAGTCCTCTGGTTCTTCTACCAATGGCGAACAAGGAGGAATTTCTCCCTCTTCTTCTTCAGGTGATTCTACTTCCTCAATTACAATGTGTTTTCCTATAGAAGTAAAGAAAGGGTCTTTTCCTAACTTAGATTCGGTGGATAGAGTGGGAGAGTCTCCTAATTCAACTACTGCCTCTTGAATTCCAGGAATCCTAAGGCTAGGAGTGTGAGTTGGAGATGATGGAGGTGTTTCTTGTCTATTCCTTGAAGTAGATGGAGTTGTAAAAATCGAACTCTTGGCCCTAGCTAAAAGCCTTCCCCTAGAATCTCTTGCTCTATGCATGTCATTTTTTTATTTTTCTTCAAGTCAGGCTAATAATTCTCTTTCTGATCTTCCAGGTCACTCTAGGTGCAAGAAGAGAGCATACTCAAGAAATTATTAAACCAATAACTCTCTTTTCTGATCCTCCAGATCATAGTAGGTGCAAGAGGAGAGCATACTTTGAGAAGTTATCTTCCTTGAAATTTTCTTGTGTTTTTTTAAGAAATTGGCTACCTAGTTTCACTTCCCCGGCAATGGCGCCAAAATGTTTGGTCAATTTAGTGTGTCCTAAATTGCTATTTAAAATGTCAATCCGAGAGTCATAAACTGCTGAAGTGAAGTGCACTGTATATGCAAGATAGCCAATTTCTTATTTCTTTGTCATTTTTGAGTTTTTGGTTTGTTTTTGGGTTTATCTTCTGTTGATTCCCTAATGTGAGATGGTAGAATTGAAAGTCAAGTATGGATGGCAATGGTGACTTCTACAATGATTTTCCAAACTTTAAATTTCTCAAAAAGGTTTCAAACTCGCTGTGATGAAATCAATTCCTACAAAGAAAATGAAAATGTACCAAAACAGTGAGCTAGTGACAATGAAGCCCAGTATCCTTGCTGCTGTATAAAAAGAAAACAAAAGCTGAACTAAAAGCAATTCAAAGACTGTAAGCAAAGCATACTAAATCACACTACTTCAACTCATATTCTGACCCCTCACCATTCGACTCGCTCTGGCTATAGGAGGTAATCATAAACAAATTGAGTAATCTGATATCTAAAGTGCATGAAATGAAATTGCATAAAATGAAACTAAGATTAAACTACACATTCATGTTTCAATCTCTGAAAATGACATGAGTAATCTAATCACTAACTTGCAAAAAAGTAAACTAAATCATACTACATCAACTAATATTCTGATTCCTCACTATTTGAGTCGCTTGGATATAGGAGGTAATCGTAAACAAATGGAGTAATATGATATCTAAATTGCATGAGAGTAAATGAGCAAAACAGAACTGAAAGAAATGACAATGCTGGAATTAAAACTCAGAATCATAAATCAGCAGAAGGACAAGATGATTTCATGTCATTAGTCATTAAAAACTATGTAAATTGCCCGGGCTGTCTACAAGAACCTGAAAGAAAAACACTGATCAGTTAACATGAATATCATGAGAAAGCATAAAAGAAAGTATGGACAATAGTTAACATGAATATCAGAACAGTGTAATATATACAAGCAAATGATTATGAAAGAAGTAACATAATGAAAGAAAGCAAGAAACTATACAGTAGTACAAAGCCTTGGTGTGCAGGGGCCCTCTGCAACCTCGGCCAATCAATACTCAGTCACGAATTGAACTTAAGAACACTGTCTTCTCATATATTAAAATGCTGTTATAAGATAAAGATATAGCATGGCACAGTGGGCTTGTAAAAACAGTCAAGATTACATATAAAAAGCTAACTATCAAGCGTATGATAACGCATTATTTATAACTGAGGATGCTATAACTAATTCCTAATTTTTGCGCTGCCAAACAGACACGTGAATATCCACGTGCTGAGATCTAGTAGTATGGTAGCCGTGACAAATAAATCTATGGAGTGGTGGCTATTCGATTTGGTTCACGGATCGGTCCATAGGTGTTAGCACACCTCCAGAGATTGAGGAACTTGCCACGCAAATCTTCACGTGGTAAATACAGAGTCGTGCCACGGCAAAACTCTTGGTTTGACCACTTCTTTGACTGCCCTTGACCATGGCTGTTTGTGAGCGATTCGGCTGAACCAAGGGGACATGCTCCATGTACACATCATTTGTAGCTTGCCCATGTGGTCGGATTCTCCAGTGGACACCTGTAACATAGTCTTCAAAAAAATGGTTGCAGAAACTTGAGCTGGCTGCAGAAAGTGACAAGTTTCCGCAGCTGATTGAACAAAAATCTAAATCAAATAGCAGTCACAAGACATAATTAGGAAACCATTTTATAATCTCTTTTTAAACTAATAAGCAATGATTTGACAGCTTGGTGGGTCAAGTAAATGGAAAAGAAGGCTGAAAAGGTGTATAGGGAAGATGCAAGTTTGGGACTCAACAATGATCAAGGAATTCATGAAATAAAACATAGAAGACAACTTATTGAGAAAAATGAATTTGATTGTATTAAATTTAAACAAAGAAGAACTTTACAACCTTGGTGCCTTGATGTTGTACAAGCTCCTCCCAGGGTCCAACAAGAATCTTCCCTACTTTGACATGCTTCACTCTCTTCCCAAAGAGATCAAAAGGTATGTAATATCTCCTCTCAAGCTCAATTAGGAAGTCTAAATTCCAACAACTTTTGCCCTAAAAAATATTCAGCTTTTAACCTCCCTAGCAACCAGCCCAATGCCTTATTTTATAGTGAAGAGGAAGGAAGTTACCAGGTCCACCTTCAAAGGGATAGAGTCCTCCTTCAAAGGGATAAGCTCCTCTCATCAAGGGGTTAGCTCCTTTAGTTATGGGATGCATGAACCACCTAGGAGCGAACTTTCCACCTCAAGATTCCTTCTAGAAGCGTCCAAAATTAATCCAAAGTGAGTCTTTAATAATAAACTTGTGCCTTTTTGGCTTTTACAGGAGTCCGCACCCATTCCTTTAGAGATAGAGCGGGCAGGTCCGCAGGTGACATGACCAAGGGGTGCGAGACCGCAGGTAATGCTAAGAGAAAGTGCGGAACCAGAGTTTTAGAGATTTTCAAGTACTTTCTCTCATTTTTAAGGCTTGACATGAAGAGATGAGGTTTAAGACTTGCATAGGAGGACAGTATGAGTAGTGATAGACTCACACATACTGCAGAAAGTCATGGTGACAATATTTTTTGTAACAAGAGGGCCAACCCCCTCCCATGTGAACACTCCACTTAACCGTCGGCCAACAGCTAACCTTAACCGTGCGCTTAATGCGCCTAAACAGGATTAACCCTTAATTAATCTCGCTTATCCGATAGTTAATTGTGCAGTTAACTTGGTAGACCAATAAATTCGGAGATTCCTCCATTTTTTGCAGGACTAACTGGAGTTCTCCAATTTTAGTGGAGTTTTAATAGGATGAATTGATTTTTCCATAAGTTTTGCAAAATTCGATCAAATTGGGATCAGGAAAAGGCATTCCTAGATGATTTTGATGTTTTGAGTACATTGAAGCAAGTTTCAGGAGCAGTTGAGCATTGTAAATAACATTTTTTTTTCCATTTTGAGTTAATAAAAAGGCCCAAGCCAGGGAAGTTGGACTAAGGAGATGTAGCCCAGGAGGGGTGAAATCCTTCATCAAAAAACTATGTTAAGTTTTCATTTTGATGGTTTATTGTACATTTGTTTGCTGCTGTTCAACACTTTACTTTCATGTTATTTTTCTCATGAATTTGACATAAAACTTGAAATAAATTTAATTGTTCATTCACAAACACCATGAAGGAAACCTATGCACATGAAGCAAATGATAAGCAGTTGTTTTTAATTTTGAAGTTGAAATTAGCACATCAAAACTAACATTCAACAACATATCAAGTTGGTATCAGAGCAAAGGTTATTTTCTTGATTGCTTGAGTTTTATGCAAGTACGGTTTTAATGGTTGCAAATTTGTGATGCTTACAAGGTTAAAGTTGCAGAAAGGAGAAGGGAAACTATTGGTTACAACTCCTGAGGAAATTCCCAGAAGAAGGAGAGCCACAAGGCCACAATATCCACCCAAAGTTCCAATCCCAGCTGCAGTTGAAGCACCTCAAGTTTTACCTTCAATTGAGATTAAGGAGGTACAAGTAGTACCAGAAGCCGAGCTTGAATCCAAAGCCATCATGTATGGAGCAAGAGAGACCGAAGGTCTTTCAGAGGAGGAAGCATTCAAGAAATATTTCTATGACTTAACTGACATGGTTAGAGTCCTCTATGAATAGAGGAATACTAGAATGGCTGGAGAGGGTTCTAAGCCCCCACATGGAGAGGGAAGCTCAGGAGATAAAAAAAGATGAAAAGAAGGATTCAAAGGGTAATGGAGGAAATCCTCCTCCATCTTCACCATATTCATCATCTTCATCATCCTCATCATCTCAAACGACATAATCTTCCTCTTCCACCACAAAAGCTATTCATACTCATTCAAAAACCCCAAAGGAAAAAACTCCCTTACTCAAATTGGACATTAAGTTTGAACTTCCTATGTACAATGGTGAGGTGAATGCAAAAAAGTTAGACAATTGGATTCAACAATTGGAGGTTTATTGCAGAATTCAGAACCTTCAAGAAGATGACATAAAAATCTAGTTGGCTTCACTAAGGCTAGAAGGAGCAACACTAGTTTGGTGGGAAGCAAAGAGTCAAAAGTAAATGTGAATTCATGGTAATATATCCATTTCTTTGGTTGAATTTGTTTATGCAATTAAAATACAGTTTTATCCTTTAGTCTATATGAAAAAAGGCATTATGAGTTGGCAAAATTTTAGGCAACTCAAGGGCCAAACAGTTCAAGATTATATCTAGGAGTTTAGGAAGAGGGTTTTGTTGTTAGGAATAAACTTGAATTCCCAAGATACACTCTTGAAATATATTGGGGGTTTACATTCCTACTTAACACACTATCCTTATGTTCAATCCAAGAAACTTAGATGAGGTATGTGTGCAAGCCACGCACCTTGAAGTAAGAGGAAAGAACATTCAGGAAGAGGGTAGTAAGAAGAAGCCATTCAAGGGTAAGGAGAAAGAGAAGGGTGGAAAATGGAAAGGAAAGAAGAATGAAAGTGTGAAGAAAGAAGGGGAGAAAACTATATGCCAACATTATTCCAAAGCAGGACATGATGAAACCCATTGTTGGAAATTACATCCCGAACTAAGGCCTAAGAATCCAAAAAATAAGGGAAAACAAAAGACGACTGCACCACACAACATGATCTTGGATTCGATTCTGGTGATGAGACCAAGATTTCCGCCATGGTCACAAAAGGAAAATAAGCTATAGAAAGTACTAGTTCCTTACATAGTCACACCAACACTCCAAATGAAGAATCAAGGATATAATTGTTCCATGTAAGGGTGATTTCAAATCATACAAAGATTGATGCATTATTTGATAGCGGGTCACAATCGAACTTAATTTCAGAAGACTTGGTCAAAAAGCTTAACCTTGAAATTATACCTCATCATAAGCCATATCCCTTGGGTTGGATAGTCAATAATGCAAATTTACAGGTTACAAGGAAATGCTTATTCAGGTTTTCCATTACTGAAAAATTCATTGATGAATTTGAGTTAGATGTAGTTCCTCTTGACATCTCAAGAATCATTCTAGAGAGCCAATATTTGTATGATAGGAAAGAAGTATTTTATCACCATGAGAATAAATATCTATTGCTCAAGGATGGAGTGGAGTATATTGTGAGAGGCCATTGCAAAAAGTTAAACATTTCTTTGGTTAATGCAGGGCAGATGAAGAGACTAGTAAATGCAAGTAAAAATTTTGTGCTTCTCATGATCAAGAAAAATAATGATATTGATTATGAATATTTCGAAGGTTGTTATGATACGTTAAAATATGATTTGTTTGATGTGGTAAACAAGCATGATGAGATGTTTTAGGAACCAAAGGGGTTACCTCCCAAGAGTGGAATTCAGTATGAGATACAGCTGCAGTAGGATGTTCCACTTCCAAACATTGGCATGTATCGCATGTCGATTATGGAGAGCATGGAAATCAAGAAGAAAATTCAAGAATTGTTGAACAAAGGTATCATACGCCCATCTACTTCGCCATGTGGTTCACCCATTGTCTTGGTGCCAAAGAAGGACGAGACTTGGCGCATGTGTGTGGATTTCTGTGCACTGAATAAGATAATGGTAAAGAATTGTTATCCACTCCCAAGAATTGATGATTTGCTTTATCAATTATAGCTAAAGAGGACATTTGGAAAACAACATTTAAAACTAAATAAGGATTGTTTGAGAGGCTTGTTATGCCTTTCGGTCTTCCAAATGCTCCAGATACTTTCATGAGAGTTATGAATGATGTATTGATACCATTTCTAGACGAGTTTTTCATTGTTTATTTAGATTATATTCTCATATTCAGCAAATCTAGAGATGAACATGTCATGCGTACTTGATTTCTTGAGAAAAGAACATTTGTTTTTAAAGATGTCAAAGTGTGAATTTGGCAAGAATTCTTTAGTGTATTTGGGACACATTTTTGGAGGAGATGAGCTGAATATAGAACCCTCTAAGGTTGAGGTCATTCTAAATTGTCCCAAGCCCAATACAGTTATAGAGGTAAGAAGCTTTCTTGGGGCAACACAATATTGGAGGAAATTTATTGCTAATTTTTCTTCCATTGCAGCACCACTACATGCATTGACTAGTGTTAAAAAAGTATTCCATTGGGGAGATGTATAGCAGAAAGAATTTGATGCTATAAAACAAAAGATTAGTTCAACACTAGTATTGGCTCTTCCAGATCTTATACAGCCATTTGATATTTAAATAGATGCTAGTGATTACGCCATGGGAGTATTTCTTATGTAGCATGGTAAGCCCATTTCATTTAATTATGAAATCTTTAATGGTGTTGTGACTAAATATCCCACTTATGACAAAGAAATTTACGCATTGGTACAAAGTGTTAAAAAATGGAAACACTACTTGATGGGGAAGGAGACCATTATCCATACTGACCATCAACCATTGCAGTACTTATAGTCACAGTCAAAGTTGCAACAATCATGACACTTCAGATGGATGGGTTTTATATAATAGTTTCATTTGGTTATCAAGTACAAAAAGGAAATATACAATAAGGTATCTAATATGCTTTCTAGGCCTATTGTAAATTCATCTATTTTACTCAAGCACAATTATGTTTTACATGAAAGTTACATTGAGCAATATGCATATGATAATGACTTTCAAGATGTGTATGCAAGCTTGAGGCAAGGAAACCAAATTGAAGAGTTAGATTACCATGTACATAAAAGTTTTTTGTATCACTTAGGCAAGTTATGTATTCCATAGGGAGAAAGAAACAATATCATAAGGGAGGTGCACACTTCATTGATTGCTGGACACTTTTGTGTAGCCAAGACAATAGCAAATCTCCAAAGGTATTTTTATTGGCCATGCATGTTTGATAATGTATCTCGTTCATTAGAGTATGTTCTTTGTGTGCAACAAGTAAGCCTGGCAATAGGAAACTAGAATTATACACTCCACTTCCGGTACCTTCACGTCCATGGGAGAGTATCTCAATGGATTTTGTAGGAGGTCTTGCATTGTCAAGGAAAGGTCATGATTACTTGTATGTAGTTGTAGACATGTTTCGCAAGATGTGTATTCTAATGCCATGTAAAAAGAAATTTACAGCTGAACAAACAACTCAACTTTTCTTTCAAAATATTTGGGTTCATTTTGGTCTTCCTTCTTCCATTGTAAGTGATCGAGATTCTCGATTTGTTGGGAATTTTTGGTTAAATTTGTGGGACATGATGGACACTAAGTTGAAGAAGAGTACAACCTTTCCTCTGCAAACAGATGGACAAACTGAGGTGGTCAACAAGACAGTCATTCATATTCTTAGAGGATATTGCAACAAACACCCCAAGTTGTGGGATGAATAATTGCATTACATACAACATACATACAACAGAACAAAGCATTCTTCCAAAAACACATAGCCATTTGAGGCATGTTTTGGGAACTTTCCAAGATCACCATTGGAATTCATATTTGAGAAAGATGTCGCCATCGATGGTCATAGTGACATCGATAAGGCAAGGAAGTTCGCTAAGAAAATTTAGTTGATACATCACACAGTGCAAGAACAACTTGAAAAAAGTTAGATCAACTACAATGCAAGGCATGAAAAACACCGTGTCGATCATAAATTTCAAGTTGGAGACAAATTTTTATTGTATATTAGCAAAGGGAGACTTCAAGGGGAAGATAAAAATATTAATACAATCCGTTATGGCCCTTTTAAAGTTCTGGAAAAGATTGGTAACAATGCATTTAAGCTAGATTTGCCTCTTTATATGCAAATATACTCTGTTGTTAATGTCGGTAATTTGATATTTCTTGAGCCTCCTTTGATTGATGATCAAGGAGAGTATGTTCATCTTACATCAATAAATGATTTCTCACTAGAATATCTTGATGAACTTCAGCAAGATCTCATACTTGACAGAAGAACTAGAACTTCAAAGAGAGGGAATGTCGAATACATTTGAGTGGGACTGAAGGGAAAAAATCCTTCTACGACCAAATGGTTGTAGATCGAGAAGGTGAGGGAGATGTACCCCCACCTGCTGAACAATTGATAGTATCTTTTGGGGTCCAAAAGGGTTCCAATGGGGAGGAATGATTAGGTGATCAGTATTTAGCTAAAAAATCAAAGTGCTCAGAATTGCTCAAACACTGAACGACCTTGTCCATCTCAGTGAAACGATCCCAACGCAACTCGTTTCACTCAACACAAAGCTCGTATGAGGAAGATAATGAGTTCTGTCCAGTTTGCCAAAAAACAAAGGAATTTTTGAAAAAATATATAGTCACTGCACAGTCAGTAGTCCGTAGTGCTGACGTGGCAGGTCACTGAGCAGGTCAAGGTTGGTCAATGTCTAGTGTGATTTCGCCAAGTGGCACATTACAATTGGTCAACAATGTGGTGATTTGGTTTTTTTCCATTGGTGGAGGTGTTGGCATTATGACATAGATTTGGCACTATGACACAGGTGTTGTCCTTGATGGCAACTCATTCAGATGATAGATCACGATTCAGACTCACAGAATGAAGAAAGAAATGTATATGCAGGTTCCTCATTGATCAAGCCGCGTGTACACGCGGGTTAGCAGACCAAACAGAGCGTATAACATACATATGCACTTTCATGGAAGGAAAGGCACATACATGTTGGAAAACTTAGTTTTGGTCTGTGGTATTTGGTCCATGGTATTTTGATCCATGGTATTGGTCCAAGGTATCTTTTCCGAAGTGTTGACCCCAAGTATTTGGTCCAAGGTATTGGTTCTAAGTGGTTTTGGTCTATAATATTGAGTAAGGCCTAAAACTATAAAAGGAGGAGAAGATCATTAGGCAAAGGTACTCAAGAATTGAATAGAGATTTTTTCTTATGTAATGTTGCATCCATATAATAAAAATTCCAGTTCAAAAATTCCGCAATCTTGCTGTGTTCATTTATTTGTTAAAGGTCCTGTAAGAGATGGTATCAGAGCCAAGTATTGTTTGAGTTAATATTTTGTTGTGAGATATTGTCTGAGTGAAAGAATTCGCTTGAGTCCTGAATAGCGTTCGAGCTCGTTGTAGCCGGTGTGGGTGTTGAAGAGCGTTGAAGACGTTGGACGAGAATTTGCCGCAATTTCTCCTTCAGAAGAAGACCGCAATTCTTCTCATCATTTTCTGCAAGACTTTTGAAACGGGTATTTATCTATTCTAAAATGGATGCTTCTAGACATTCTTCAGCTGAATCTTCTGATTCTATTTTTGGATCTAAGCACTTTAGAACTATGAAAGAGGAAGAAAAATTAAAATCTACATTAGAAGGGTTATGTAGATCTGAATCCTCTTCTGGAAATTCTGCTATCATAGAACAAGAAGAAACAGATCCCTCTGTTAATTGGAAACTTCCCCCAGTATCTCCGCATGATGTATACAGAAATTTATCTTCCTTTAATTTACGTGCCATGAGTCAAATCAAAATCAAAGAAAAATCCATCAAAGCAGATTTAACTTTGAATGTTATGTTAACTATATCTCTCCTGGAAGCTAAACATATCAAATCAGCCCTCAAAGCTGGTTACCAATATGTCCATCTGGGGATGGTGAGGATAGGACTGAATGCATTACATAGAAAAGGACAAAAAGCTTATGTGTTCTCAGCCCTATTCGATAATCGATGGACCACATTCACCCAGGCTATGATAGGTGGCATTGAAACAAGCCTTGCTGAAGGCCCAGTACAGTATGATGTTTTTCCAGATTTCTCTGTTGCACTTGACGACCCAAATGTCCTGCAATGCCTAACCTTAGGTATCCAGACTGCTGGGTATCAAAATTTTAAAGCAAAATCAAAAAATTTGGCCATATTTTATATTACTTGTGTTAGGTTTTACAACACAACAATCCCTGCTGTTCTGCACACTCCTGATAAAGATGAAGGCCGAGTTACTCTTATCCAGTATGATTCATCTTGCAATCCAGTAGCACCAGTCTATGTCTCCAGAAATGATTTATGTCCACCTGATGATTGGGTAACCAATTGGGGAAAGCCCACGAAGAAACCTGTTGCTGCTGCACAGTCAATAATAACAGAGATAGATGGGAAAGTTACCACAAGATTCCCCAGAGTTCACAATGAAGGACCCTCTACTTCTATCTCTGCCATTCCTACTACAATCAGTCAGTTACATCCTGGTCAATCTCCTGCACCCCCACAGTTTGTAATAGACCAAGCAGTGTATGATTCTATCAGAAGAATGTTTTCACAGCCAAGCTCATCTCAGCCTTTTAGCTCAGTCTGTGACCATCCGCACTGCTCCAAAACTTTCTGTCAATTTTCTTCAGAACCACCAACTCCACATGGTGAGTCTTCAGATCGGCATAGAATAAATATGATCAGATTTACTCCTTCATCTGACTCATCTGAAGAAAATTACAAAAAGGTTGTATTTTTTAATCCACAGGAAGAACTACTTGTACATACTGTATCCAGTTCTTCTACTTATGGTTTAGGTTATATTGATTCTTCACCTATTCCTGAATACAGAAGAAATCCCATTGATAAGATTCCAAGACATGTAGAGATTCCTTCTGATTCAGAGATAATTGCCTTTTTAAAAATCTTTAAAGGAATCAGTCCATATGATCCTGATGATCAATGGAAAAAGAAAATGTTCAATTGGGATATGTTTACACATGAGAAAGAACACTTGTATTTTGAAGAAGTAATGCTTCTTCCAAAAAATGATCGTCCTGCCTTCAACAGACAGAATGTTGAAAAATGGAAAGAATGGATGAAGGCAGAAAATCAATGGATATCATTCTATGAATGGTATTACCCTTATGCAAATATCATAGAACAATCCTTGATGAAGCAATTCAGGAACCAGGCTAAACAGAAAAAAATCAAGGATCCAGAAAAATTTGTAGAAGAAAAACTGAAAGAAAATCCAGTAGTAATTCCTCCTCCTTTGAAAGCACATGTTTTTCAGCCAAAGATTCAGAATATGTTAAGCAAGTCAAACATTCCCAGATCTCTGATTGCTGTTCAAATAGAAGGAGAAAAATTACTAAGGAAAATATGTTCTCAGTTCCAAGTAAACATGATGCGGACTGGGATCCCAAATAAACACAAGTGGGAACTCCTTGATGGAAATCTTTTAGAAACAGACACAGAGTTTCCTCCTTGGAAACATTTTGTGATTAGAAGTCAAGATGGGAAAATGTATAAATTACTCCCATCTCATGTAGATGATCCTAATCTAGTAGCAAGAGATGCTGTTGCTGCTACAAATTGGACAAATTTAGCTCTATCCAGTCTAGAGAAATTTGTCAGTTCTAAGTTTGAAAATATTGAAACTGCCAATTCTGAAATGAAGATTATGCTTGAAATTATCTTGAGAAAACAAGACTATAATACAGTCTGTTTGAATAACAGTGTTAATACTTTGGCAGAAAATGATAAGGCTCTTGCTAAGAGTCTTGACAGATTATCTTTACAAACAGGGCAGATTGATAAGAAGTCCCATGATGCTACCAATGCTCATGGAAAGGAAATAGTAAAGATCAGTAATTCCCTTGATATTGTAAAGAAACAAGTTTGGGAAGTAACTCAAGGGATAGAATCCTTGAAAAAGAAGCCTAAGGTTGAAACCTATAAATCAGCAACTATATTTTCAGAACCTAAGACTTCTGTCCCATATTCTATTACTCCTTCTGTGGAAAGCCTTATTAGAACACCAAACTCTATAACCTTTCCACCACCCACCTCTTCTCATCCATATTCTCTGTTTGCAAACCCCAGTTTCTTTAGCCCACATCCTGTCATAAAACATTCTAAAGAGACTAGTGAATCCAGCAAGCCAGAATCTTCTAATCTGGTGAATGAAGATTCCTATACTAGAGAAGAAGAAGAAAGTTTTGATACAAGTTTCCACAAAACAGAAACATCCTTTGGTGATATGACTCTTCACAAAATAGAGGCAGAACCACAAATCGAAGAGCTTGAAACCTGTATCAATAACTTATCTTTGACAGATCAAGAACAAGATCAACTTGATAATGAAAATCAAGTCAATGCTACATCATCCAGGTCAAGAAGGGAAACTACCTGGAATCCTGCTCCTGACAGAAGAGATCTTATGAAATCTGAATACCATAAGGATTGGTCTGCAGATGCTACTTACTCATGGAATATTGATAATTGCACAGAGGCTGAGATCATGTCTGTTTTACATTCCATGCTTGTATGTTATAGGACTTATCTTGCAGATGACATAGGACCTATCAATGCTACAAGGAGAATAATAGGAGGATTTGAAGGAACATTGGATTCTTGGCTAAAAGCTGAGACAGTTAAAGATCCTAATCTCCTTGCAGGATGGGAACGATCAGTTGTTGAAAATGAAGATGGATCTACTCACATAGATCCTGTGACTAGTTTGCCTGTCAATAATATGATAGGAAAACTTCTTTATGCTATCATAGTTAATTTCATTGGATTCCCCCAGATAACCAATGATATTACAACTATCACTCTGTTGGCCATGAGATTGCATAATATGCAACATTTTGATGAATATTTTAATGAATTCCTTCATAGATTGCATACATTGACTCCAGATCTCATTCTTGAGCCAAAATGGAAGGAAATTTTTGTTGCATCTCTTCCCCAATGGGTCTCTTCAGCAATTGTAAATAAATTACCAGGCAAGATTGGAGACTATAAATTTGGCATAATCAGACAAGCAGTAAAAGAAATCATTGTTGAATTATGTTCACAAATGAAGATTGCAAGAGCTGCCACAAATCCTAAAAAGCCACATGGATATCAACAGCTTTGCAAACAATGGCATCTTGGTAAAGCTGGAAATTCTGAGGGGCATAAGAGGAGAAAAAGACAATTCAAGAAGAATACCCAGACCTCCCAAGATAAGCCAAAAGGAAAAAATTACAAAGCAAAACCTTACAAGCATACAAAGATGTTTTCTAAGGATAGAGAAATAATTTGTTACAACTGTAACAAAAAAGGTCACACAGCTCCAAATTGTCCAAATAAAAAGAAAGACTCTTCTAAAAAGAAACTCCAGTATAGAAATAAGAAAGGAAAGATAAATTCATTCGATCTTCCTAGTAGCTGTGATGAATTGGTATCTTCTGATTCAGAATCTGAAAATGAACTTAATTTTGTTGATTCAGATGAATCATCTGATGAAGAATTCTGTAAAGATCCCCATTGTACAGAATGTAAATACTGTGATTGTGATGATCCTGATATTTGTACATGCAATGCAGTCAGGATGATGAAGACTGATTATGATGAAATCAGTAAGAACATTTTTGCACAAATGATGGCTGCTACAGATCCGCAAATGAAAGAAATGTACAGATCTTTACTGACAGAACATTTGAAGAAAGCACCCTCTACTTCAAATAATTCTCCAAATAAAGGGTATGTGCCCCCTGCTACTCTTTTCTCTGTTGAAGCCTTAACCAGACAATTTAAGAATGAAGATTTTGGAGAAGAATTGCCACAGACTTTACCTGCAGTGCATCAGGCAATAAAAGAACTGAGAAAAACAATCAAAGAGAATAGAAGATTGTGTGTTGAAAGCCACAATGAGTTAAGCCTAAAGATGCTCAATGCACAAGCTCCTCTTGCTTCTTCATCACAAGATCATATTTCAGGAAAGACAGAAAATTGGACCTGTCATATGGGGCCAGTTCAACAGCAGCCTAACAAAGAAGAAGAAGAAGAAGAAGAAGTAGCAAGAACAGATTTTGGATGCAATAGCATGAATAGAGATGTCATGTATTGTGTAAAAATGAAAGTAAAGATTGGACACCAGTATGAATTCTGGAAGGTACTTATGGACACTGGTTCCAGATTAAACATCGTAAGTGATACATTAGTTGGCATGCATCACAGAAGGCCAACAACATGTCCAAGGGTGATCACAGCAAGTGGAGACATTCCCACAAAACATGAAGCAGAAATTGATGTTCTGCTCACAGACAAAATAGGAGTTCATCTGGTTTGTCCTGTTGTTCCAGGATTGGATTGTGCAATGTACCTCGGGACACCATTTTTTCAGAATTTTAGCATGCATGGAGCAAAATTTGATGCAAGAACCCAGAGGTATGGATATTTCATTAATTTTGATAATAAGGAAGTCTTTTTCCCATTCATCAATTCTAATTCTCCAATGAGGATTAAGAGAGTTGAAAGAATGGAAAATCTTTTGGCAAAAATGGAAGTGAAAAGGGAAGTATTGAAAATAGAAGAACATCTAGATAATGGAAAATATGCTTCTGAGATAGCAAATCTCACTTCCCAGTTTAAAGAATGTTGTTCAGATGATCCAAATGCCTTTTGGAATATTAAGAAACAAGAGGTAGAACTTCCTCTCAAGAAAGATTTCAGTGGAAAATTAAGAAGATCTAAAGCAGTGGAAATGAATGAAGAACAAATGAAACTCTGCAGAGAAGAAATTAAATATCTTTTGAAGAAAGGGCTTATCAGTAAAAGTAAAAGCCCCATAGCATGTTTTGCATTCTATGTAAATAAGCATGCTGAAGTTGCCAGAGGTAAACCAAGGTTAGTTGTGAATTATAAACCTCTGAATAAAATTTTGGATTATGATGCATATCCTTTGCCAAAGCCATCTTCCATACTTGCTCAGATATCAAAGTCCAAGATATTTTCCAAGTTTGATCTCAAATCTGGTTTCTGGCAAGTAGGAATTAAAGAAGATGATAAATGGAAGACAACGTTCTCTGTACCAGAAGGGCATTATGAATGGAATATCATGCCATTTGGCCTGATAAATGCTCCTTCGGCTTTCCAGAGAATAATGGATGAAACTTTCGAAGGAATGGAAAGTTTCTTGAAGAAATATATTGATGATTTACTAATTCATTCTGATAATATTGCTGACCATATCAAACATTTGAAAATCTTTCTTCGCAGGGTTAAAGAAATGGGTATAGTACTATCAGAATCTAAGATGAAATTATTCCGGCCAATGATAGACTTTTTGGGTTATAATATACAGTACGGATCCTATACTGTAATCCAAAGAAGTCTAAATTTTGTTGATCATTTCCGTGATGAAATCAAGGACAAAACTCAACTGCAAAGGTTTTTGGGAAGCCTGAATTACATTTCAAAGTTTTTAAAGCATTGTGCACAAGAAAGGAAATTATTAAACAAAAGGCTTCAAAAGGATCCAATTCCATGGAATAATGATTGCACACAAGCAGTAAAGGCTATAAAAGAAAAAGTCAGAAAAATTCAGCCTCTCTCTCCTATCAGAGAAGAATGGGAGAAAATAATCATGACCGACGCCAGTTATGAAGGATGGGGAGCGGTACTATGCCAGAAGAATCCTAGCAGTAGAAATGAAATTGAAATATGTCAGTATGCATCAGGTTTGTGGGCCAAAAATCAATTAAATTGGTCAAGCTTAAAGAAAGAACTTAGAGCAGTCTGTTTGGGAATAGAAAAATTCAGAGATTTTGTTATCTACACCAAATTCACCATCAAAACAGATTGTCAAGCTTTAAAATATGCAATTCATAAATGTGATTTTGAAGATGCTGCTATGGTAAGATGGATCATGCACCTCAGCCAGTATAGTTTTGACATTGAATTTGTTAAAGGAGATAAGAACAGCTTTGCAGATATGTTAAGCAGAGAATTTTTATCTGAACATTCAATAATGAGTCTGCAATGTAATTTCATCAGAAGATATGAAAATACTGTGGAAATTGAGACCTCTTCTGGATGGATTTCATATAATCTAGACACACTCCTTCTAGATCATGATGAAAATTGGTGGCCAATAAAAGAAGTCAGGTACAGAACAGGGATTGATTTTCTTTGGACAGATCCTCATCAAGATGAAGCTAATGATGAAGCTCTTGAAGCTTTAGATTATTTAAGGCAAATTGGAAGCATTGCTTATGTGATTGAAAGAGATCATGAAGATGATAACAGAATCACCAGCTGTCATATAACATTCAGAAGATTTGACAATCATCTTCACAGAGACAATTATGATTCAGACAGGCAGCAAGAATCTTTTTACACAGCAATGAATATCCAGAATTATTCCACTAATATGTTTTATTCTTTACAATTTTCATTTTTGTTTGAAGACACTCCAGTAGAAGACATGGAAGAAGATGATCCTATACCAGAATGGTTCATGGATTGGTGGGAGAAATATGGCTTATCCCCATTACTCATAAAACCATACTCCATTGGCATGATGAAAATACCAAACTTCAGTCCTAATAGCACGATGATGGTTTTAGTGCTAGATAAATCAATAAGAGATTTGGTGAATATCAGCAGTACAAATTTCCTGAATGGTGTCAGAAGATGTGGCCATGTGAGGTGGTTCGTAATGAATCATTACAAGTGCAGAAGAATAAACCCAAGTACCGGTTATGAAGATTTTCATCGACAAGCTGATCCTAACCTAAATCCTTTCCTGAATCTAAATGAATTAGATCTTCCCGATCCTCATGATCATTCAACTTGGGAAACTGAAAAAGAAGTATGGGTACAATATTATTCCAATTACTTGATTGAAAGATGGAATTATCAATATTATACTTACCCACAGATTGATTACTATACCTTTGATTGATGTCTTTTCAGCCGACTATGGTGCTGGACGAGCTTTCGTGGATTCCCTCGCTCTGGAATCTCCACTTTGTACATCTTTGAGATTTGCAAATCTCATCTTTTATGTCTTTCGAGGGTTCACTCATGAATTTCCTCTGTGTAAATAGTTTGTTGGTACTAAGATTCGGTCCCCACATGCCACGGGCTCTCTGATAAAGAGTAGGGACGAGATAACATAGGACGATATTGTCCTATGCCCGAATCTTACTTTCGACGATCGATCTAGATCTGTTTGAGTACTTTTATTTTGAGTCATCAGTCTGTACAAGACCAACTCATGAATGTTTGTTCCCTTCCAGCTTATAAATAAGAGCTAGCTATGAAGTAAGATCCATTCGGGTCGAGAGAGTTCAGAGTCATAAACTTTTCCTGCTCTGCATCTGCGGACATTTGTGTCTGATCTGCTTGCATCACGAAGAGTTTTGTAAGTCTTAGAGTCTGGTTTGGAAGCCTGCGCATCAGTGTGCTCGGCACTGGTGAGAACCTAAAGTGGCTGAACCATTAGGAAAGTCTGAAAGTTTGTCTGTAATCTCTGAGGCAGAGCCTGTCTATTGCCAGAAGCTTCCGGTAATACTTGTTCCTTGAGAACGGTATAAAGTCCGGTGAATGCGTAGACAGTCAATCTCTGTAAAGAGATTTTTTCTTATGTAATGTTGCATCCATATTCTCTGTTTGCAAACCCCAGTTTCTTTAGCCCACATCCTGTCATAAAACATTCTAAAGAGACTAGTGAATCCATCGATTATCGAATAGGGCTGAGAACACATAAGCTTTTTGTCCTTTTCTATGTAATGCATTCAGTCCTATCCTCACCATCCCCAGATGGACATATTGGTAACCAGCTTTGAGGGCTGATTTGATATGTTTAGCTTCCAGGAGAGATATAGTTAACATAGCATTCAAAGTTAAATCTGCTTTGATGGATTTTTCTTTGATTTTGATTTGACTCATGGCACGTAAATTAAAGGAAGATAAATTTCTGTATACATCATGCGGAGATACTGGGGGAAGTTTCCAATTAACAGAGGGATCTGTTTCTTCTTGTTCTATGATAGCAGAATTTCCAGAAGAGGATTCAGATCTACATAACCCTTCTAATGTAGATTTTGATTTTTCTTCCTCTTTCATAGTTCTAAAGTGCTTAGATCCAAAAATAGAATCAGAAGATTCAGCTGAAGAATGTCTAGAAGCATCCATTTTAGAATAGATAAATACTTGTTTCAAAAGTCTTGCAGAAAATGATGAGAAGAATTGCGGTCTTCTTCTGAAGGAGAAATTGCGGCAAATTCTCGTCCAACGTCTTCAACGCTCTTCAACGCCCACACCGGCTACAACGAGCTCGAACGCTATTCAGGACTCAAGCGAATTCTTTCACTCAGAAAATATCCCACAACAAAATATTAACTCAAACAATACTTGGCTCTGATACCATCTCTTACAGGACCTTTAACAAATAAATGAACACAGCAAGATTGCGGAATTTTTGAACTGGAATTTTTATTGTATGGATGCAACATTACATAAGAAAAAATCTCTTTACAGAGATTGACTGTCTACGCATTCACCGGACTTTATACCGTTCTCAAGGAACAAGTATTACCGGAAGCTTCTGGCAATAGACAGGCTCTGCCTCAGAGATTACAGACAAACTCTCAGACTTTCCTAATGGTTCAGCCACTTTAGGTTCTCACCAGTGCCGACCACACTGATGCGCAGGCTTCCAAACCAGACTTTAAGACTTACAAAACTCTTCGTGATGCAAGCAGATCAGACACAAATGTCCGCAGATGCAGAGCAGGAAAAGTTTATGACTCTGAACTCTCTCGACCCGAATGGATCTTACTTCACAGCTAGCTCTTATTTATAAGCTGGAAGGGAACAAACATTCATGAGTTGGTCTTGTACAGATTGATGACTCAAAATAAAAGTACTCAGACAGATCTAGATCGATCGCCGAAAGTAAGATTCGGGCATAGGACAATATCGTCCTATGTTATCTCGTCCCTACTCTTTATCAGAGAGCCCGTGGCATGTGGGGACCGAATCTTAGTACCAACAAACTATTTACACAGAGGAAATTCATGAGTGAACCCTCGAAAGACATAAAAGATGAGATTTGCAAATCTCAAAGATGTACAAAGTGGAGATTCCAGAGTGAGGGAATCCACGAAAGCTCGTCCAGCACCATAGTCGGCTGAAAAGACATCAATCAAAGGTATAGTAATCAATCTGTGGGTAAGTATAATATTGATAATTCCATCTTTCAATCAAGTAATTGGAATAATATTGTACCCATACTTCTTTTTCAGTTTCCCAAGTTGAATGATCATGAGGATCGGGAAGATCTAATTCATTTAGATTCAGGAAAGGATTTAGGTTAGGATCAGCTTGTCGATGAAAATCTTCATAACCGGTACTTGGGTTTATTCTTCTGCACTTGTAGTGATTCATTACGAACCACCTCACATGGCCACATCTTCTGACACCATTCAGGAAATCTGTACTGCTGATATTCACCAAATCTCTTATTGATTTATCTAGCACTAAAACCATCATCGTGCTATTAGGACTGAAGTTTGGTATTTTCATCATGCCAATGGAGTATGGTTTTATGAGTAATGGGGATAAGCCATATTTCTCCCACCAATCCATGAACCATTCTGGTATAGGATCATCTTCTTCCATGTCTTCTACTGGAGTGTCTTCAAACAAAAATGAAAATTGTAAAGAATAAAACATATTAGTGGAATAATTCTGGATATTCATTGCTGTGTAAAAAGATTCTTGCTGCCTGTCTGAATCATAATTGTCTCAGTGAAGATGATTGTCAAATCTTCTGAATGTTATATGACAGCTGGTGATTCTGTTATCATCTTCATGATCTCTTTCAATCACATAAGCAATGCTTCCAATTTGCCTTAAATAATCTAAAGCTTCAAGAGCTTCATCATTAGCTTCATCTTGATGAGGATCTGTCCAAAGAAAATCAATCCCTGTTCTGTACCTGACTTCTTTTATTGGCCGACAATTTTCATCATGATCTAGAAGGAGTGTGTCTAGATTATATGAAATCCATCCTGAAGAGGTCTCAATTTCCACAGTATTTTCATATCTTCTGATGAAATTACATTGCAGACTCATTATTGAATGTTCAGGTAAAAATTCTCTGCTTAACATATCTGCAAAGCTGTTCTTATCTCCTTTAACAAATTCAATGTCAAAACTATACTGGCTGAGGTGCATGATCCATCTTACCATAGCAGCATCTTCAAAATCACATTTATGAATTGCATATTTTAAAGCTTGACAATCTGTTTTGATGGTGAATTTGGTGTAGATAACAAAATCTCTAAATTTTTCTATTCCCAAACAGACTGCTCTAAGTTCTTTCTTTAAGCTTGACCAATTTAATTGATTTTTGGCCCACAAACCTGATGCATACTGACATATTTCAATTTCATTTCTGCTGCTAGGATTCTTCTGGCATAGTACCGCTCCCCATCCTTCATAACTGGCGTCGGTCATGATTATTTTCTCCCATTCTTCTCTGATAGGAGAGAGAGGCTGAATTTTTCTGACTTTTTCTTTTATAGCCTTTACTGCTTGTGTGCAATCATTATTCCATGGAATTGGATCCTTTTGAAGCCTTTTGTTTAATAATTTCCTTTCTTGTGCACAATGCTTTAAAAACTTTGAAATGTAATTCAGGCTTCCCAAAAACCTTTGCAGTTGAGTTTTGTCCTTGATTTCATCACGGAAATGATCAACAAAATTTAGACTTCTTTGGATTACAGTATAGGATCCGTACTGTATATTATAACCCAAAAGGTCTATCATTGGCCGGAATAATTTCATCTTAGATTCTGATAGTACTATACCCATTTCTTTAACCCTGCGAAGAAAGATTTTCAAATGTTTGATATGGTCAGCAATATTATCAGAATGAATTAGTAAATCATCAATATATTTCTTCAAGAAACTTTCCATTCCTTCGAAAGTTTCATCCATTATTCTCTGGAAAGCCGAAGGAGCATTTATCAGGCCAAATGGCATGATATTCCATTCATAATGCCCTTCTGGTACAGAGAACGCTGTCTTCCATTTATCATCTTCTTTAATTCCTACTTGCCAGAAACCAGATTTGAGATCAAACTTGGAAAATATCTTGGACTTTGATATCTGAGCAAGTATGGAAGATGGTTTTGGCAAAGGATATGCATCATAATCCAAAATTTTATTCAGAGGTTTATAATTCACAACTAACCTTGGTTTACCTCTGGCAACTTCAGCATGCTTATTTACATAGAATGCAAAACATGCTATGGGGCTTTTACTTTTCCTGATAAGCCCTTTCTTCAAAAGATATTTAATTTCTTCTCTGCAGAGTTTCATTTGTTCTTCATTCATTGCCACTGCTTTAGATCTTCTTAATTTTCCACTGAAATCTTTCTTGAGAGGAAGTTCTACCTCTTGTTTCTTAATATTCCAAAAGGCATTTGGATCATCTGAACAACATTCTTTAAACTGGGAAGTGAGATTTGCTATCTCAAAAGCATATTTTCCATTATCTAGATGTTCTTCTGTTTTCAATACTTCCCTTTTCACTTCCATTTTTGCCAAAAGATTTTCCATTCTTTCAACTCTCTTAATCCTCATTGGAGAATTAGAATTGATGAATGGGAAAAAGAGTTCCTTATTATCAAAATTAATGAAATATCCATACCTCTGGGTTCTTGCATCAAATTTTGCTCCATGCGTGCTGAAATTCTGAAAAAATGGTGTCCCGAGGTACATTGCACAATCCAATCCTGGAACAACAGGACAAACCAGATGAACTCCTATTTTGTCTGTGAGCAGAACATCAATTTCTGCTTCATGTTTTGTGGGAATGTCTCCACTTGCTGTGATCACCCTTGGACATGTTGTTGGCCTTCTGTGATGCATGCCAACTACTGTATCACTTACGATGTTTAATCTGGAACCAGTGTCCATAAGTACCTTCCAGAATTCATACTGGTGTCCAATCTTTACTTTCATTTTTACACAATACATGACATCTCTATTCATGCTATTGCATCCAAAATCTGTTCTTGCTACTTCTTCTTCTTCTTCTTCTTCTTCTTTGTTATGCTGCTGTTGAACTGGCCCCATATGATAGGTCCAATTTTCTGTCTTTCCTGAAATAGGATCTTGTGATGAAGAAGCAAAAGGAGCTTGTGCATTTAGCATCTTTAGGCTTAACTCATTGTGGCTTTCAACACACAATCTTCTATTCTCTTTGATTGTTTTTCTCAGTTCTTTTATTGCCTGATGCACTGCAGGTAAAGTCTGTGGCAAGTCTTCTCCAAAATCTTCATTCTTAAATTGTCTGGTTAAGGCTTCAACAGAGAAAAGAGTAGCAGGGGGCACATACCCTTTATTTGGAGAATTCTTTGAAGTAGAGGGTGCTTTCTTCAAATGTTCTGTCAGCAAAGATCTGTACATTTCTTTCATTTGCGGATCTGTAGCAGCCATCATTTGTGCAAAAATGTTCTTACTGATTTCATCATAATCAGTCTTCATCATCCTGACTGCATTGCATGTACAAATATCAGGATCATCACAATCACAGTATTTACATTCTGTACAATGGGGATCATTACAGAATTCTTCATCAGATGATTCATCTGAATCAACAAAATTAAGTTCATTTTCAGATTCTGAATCAGAAGATACCAATTCATCACAGCTACTAGGAAGATCGAATGAATTTATCTTTCCTTTCTTATTTCTATACTGGAGTTTCTTTTTAGAAGAGTCTTTCTTTTTATTTGGACAATTTGGAGCTGTGTGACCTTTTTTGTTACAGTTGTAACAAATTATTTCTCTATCCTTAGAAAACATCTTTGTATGCTTGTAAGGTTTTGCTTTGTAATTTTTTCCTTTTGGCTTATCTTGGGAGGTCTGGGTATTCTTCTTGAATTGTCTTTTTCTCCTCTTATGCCCCTCAGAATTTCCAGCTTTACCAAGATGCCATTGTTTGCAAAGCTGTTGATATCCATGTGGCTTTTTAGGATTTGTGGCAGCTCTTGCAATCTTCATTTGTGAACATAATTCAACAATGATTGCTTTTACTGCTTGTCTGATTATGCCAAATTTATAGTCTCCAATCTTGCCTGGTAATTTATTTACAATTGCTGAAGAGACCCATTGGGGAAGAGATGCAACAAAAATTTCCTTCCATTTTGGCTCAAGAATGAGATCTGGAGTCAATGTATGCAATCTATGAAGGAATTCATTAAAATATTCATCAAAATGTTGCATATTATGCAATCTCATGGCCAACAGAGTGATAGTTGTAATATCATTGGTTATCTGGGGGAATCCAATGAAATTAACTGTGATAGCATAAAGAAGTTTTCCTATCATATTATTGACAGGCAAACTAGTCACAGGATCTATGTGAGTAGATCCATCTTCATTTTCAACAACTGATCGTTCCCATCCTGCAAGGAGATTAGGATCTTTAACTGTCTCAGCTTTTAGCCAAGAATCCAATGTTCCTTCAAATCCTCCTATTATTCTCCTTGTAGCATTGATAGGTCCTATGTCATCTGCAAGATAAGTCCTATAACATACAAGCATGGAATGTAAAACAGACATGATCTCAGTCTCTGTGCAATTATCAATATTCCATGAGTAAGTAGCATTTGCAGACCAATCCTTATGGTATTCAGATTTCATAAGATCTCTTCTGTCAGGAGCAGGATTCCAGGTAGTTTCCCATCTTCACCTGGATGATGTAGCATTGACTTGATTTTCATTATCAAGTTGATCTTGTTCTTGATCTGTCAAAGATAAGTTATTGATACAGGTTTCAAGCTCTTCGATTTGTGGTTCTGCCTCTATTTTGTGAAGAGTCATATCACCAAAGGATGTTTCTGTTTTGTGGAAACTTGTATCAAAACTTTCTTCTTCTTCTCTAGTATAGGAATCTTCATTCACCAGATTAGAAGATTCTGGCTTGCTGGATTCACTAGTCTCTTTAGAATGTTTTATGACAGGATGTGGGCTAAAGAAATTGGGGTTTGCAAACAGAGAATATGGATGAGAAGAGGTGGGTGGTGGAAAGGTTATAAAGTTTGGTGTTCTAATAAGGCTTTCCACAGAAGGAGTAATAGAATATGGGACAGAAGTTGTGTTCATTTATTTGTTAAAGGTCCTGTAAGAGATGGTATCAGAGCCAAGTATTGTTTGAGTTAATATTTTGTTGTGAGATATTGTCTGAGTGAAAGAATTCGCTTGAGTCCTGAATAGCGTTCGAGCTCGTTGTAGCCGGTGTGGGCGTTGAAGAGCGTTGAAGACGTTGGACGAGAATTTGCCGCAATTTCTCCTTCAGAAGAAGACCGCAATTCTTCTCATCATTTTCTGCAAGACTTTTGAAACGGGTATTTATCTATTCTAAAATGGATGCTTCTAGACATTCTTCAGTTGAATCTTCTGATTCTATTTTTGGATCTAAGCACTTTAGAACTATGAAAGAGGAAGAAAAATCAAAATCTACATTAGAAGGGTTATGTAGATCTGAATCCTCTTCTGGAAATTCTGCTATCATAGAACAAGAAGAAACAGATCCCTCTGTTAATTGGAAACTTCCCCTAGTATCTCCGCATGATGTATACAGAAATTTATCTTCCTTTAATTTACGTGCCATGAGTCAAATCAAAATCAAAGAAAAATCCATCAAAGCAGATTTAACTTTGAATGCTATGTTAACTATATCTCTCCTGGAAGCTAAACATATCAAATCAGCCCTCAAATCTGGTTACCAATATGTCCATCTGGGGATGGTGAGGATAGGACTGAATGCATTACATAGAAAAGGACAAAAAGCTTATGTGTTCTCAGCCCTATTCGATAATCGATGGACCACATTCACCCAGGCTATGATAGGTGGCATTGAAACAAGCCTTGCTGAAGGCCCAGTACAGTATGATTTTTTTCCAGATTTCTCTGTTGCACTTGACGACCCAAATGTCCTGCAATGCCTAACCTTAGGTATCCAGACTGCTGGGTATAAAATTTTTAAAGCAAAATCAAAAAATTTGGCCATATTTTATATTACTTGTGTAAGGTTTTACAACACAACAATCCCTGCTGTTCTGCACACTCCTGATAAAGATGAAGGCCAAGTTACTCTTATCCAGTATGATTCATCTTGCAATCCAGTAGCACCAGTCTATGTCTCCAGAAATGATTTATGTCCACCTGATGATTGGGTAACCAATTGGGGAAAGCCCACGAAGAAACCTGTCGCTGCTGCACAATCAATAATAACAGAGATAGATGGGAAAGTTACCACAAGATTCCCCAGAGTTCACAATGAAGGACCCTCTACTTCTATCTCTGCCATTCCTACTACAATCAGTCAGTTACATCCTGGTCAATCTCCTGCACCCCCACAGTTTGTAATAGACCAAGCAGTGTATGATTCTATCAGAAGAATGTTTTCACAGCCAAGCTCATCTCAGCCTTTTAGCTCAGTCTGTGACCATCCGCACTGCTCCAAAACTTTCTGTCAATTTTCTTCAGAACCACCAACTCCACATGGTGAGTCTTCAGATCGGCATAGAATAAATATGATCAGGTTTACTCCTTCATCTGACTCATCTGAAGAAAATTACAAAAAGGTTGTAGTTTTTAATCCACAAGAAGAACTACTTGTACATACTGTATCCAGTTCTTCTACTTATGGTTTAGGTTATATTGATTCTTCACCTATTCTTGAATACAGAAGAAATCCCATTGATAAGATTCCAAGACATGTAGAGATTCCTTCTGATTCAGAGATAATTGCCTTTTTAAAAATCTTTAAAGGAATCAGTCCATATGATCCTGATGATCAATGGAAAAAGAAAATGTTCAATTGGGATATGTTTACACATGAGAAAGAACACTTGTATTTTGAAGAAGTAATGCTTCTTCCAAAAAATGATCGTCCTGCCTTCAACAGACAGAATGTTGAAAAATGGAAAGAATGGATGAAGGCAGAAAATCAATGGATATCATTCTATGAATGGTATTACCCTTCTGCAAATATCATAGAACAATCCTTGATGAAGCAATTCAGGAACCAGGCTAAACAGAAAAAAATCAAGGATCCAGAAAAATTTGTAGAAGAAAAACTGAAAGAAAATCCAGTAGTAATTCCTCCTCCTTTGAAAGCACATGTTTTTCAGCCAAAGATTAAGAGTATGTTAAGCAAGTCAAACATTCCTAGATCTCCGATTGCTGTTCAAATAGAAGGAGAAAAATTACTAAGGAAAATATGTTCTCAGTTCCAAGTAAACATGATGCGGACTGGGATCCCAAATAAACACAAGTGGGAACTCCTTGATGGAAATCTTTTAGAAACAGACACAGAGTTTCCTCCTTGGAAAAATTTTGTGATTAGAAGTCAAGATGGGAAAATGTATAAATTACTCCCATCTCATGTAGATGATCCTAATCTAGTAGCAAGAGATGCTGTTGCTGCTACAAATTGGACAAATTTAGCTCTATCCAGTCTAGAGAAATTTGTCAGTTCTAAGTTTGAAAATATTGAAACTGCCAATTCTGAAATGAAGATTATGCTTGAAAGTATCTTGAGAAAACAAGACTATAATACAGTCTGTTTGAATAACAGTGTTAATACTTTGGCAGAAAATGATAAGGCTCTTGCTAAGAGTCTTGACAGATTATCTTTACAAACATGGCAGATTGATAAGAAGTCCCATGATGCTACCAATGCTCATGGAAAGGAAATAGTAAAGATCAGTAATTCCCTTGATATTGTAAAGAAACAAGTTTGGGAAGTAACTCAAGGGATAGAATCCTTGAAAAAGAAGCCTAAGGTTGAAACCTATAAATCAGCAACTATATTTTCAGAACCTAAGACTTCTGTCCCATATTCTATTACTCCTTCTGTGGAAAGCCTTATTAGAACACCAAACTCTATAACCTTTCCACCACCCACCTCTTCTCATCCATATTCTCTGTTTGCAAACCCCAGTTTCTTTAGCCCACATCCCGTCATAAAACATTCTAAAGAGACTAGTGAATCCAGCAAGCCAGAATCTTCTAATCTGGTGAATGAAGATTCCTATACTAGAGAAGAAGAAGAAAGTTTTGATACAAGTTTCCACAAAACAGAAACATCCTTTGGTGATATGACTCTTCACAAAATAGAGGCAGAACCACAAATCGAAGAGCTTGAAACCTGTATCAATAACCTATCTTTGACAGATCAAGAACAAGATCAACTTGATAATGAAAATCAAGTCAATGCTACATCATCCAGGTCAAGATGGGAAACTACCTGGAATCCTGCTCCTGACAGAAGAGATCTTATGAAATCTGAATACCATAAGGATTGGTCTGCAAATGCTACTTACTCATGGAATATTGATAATTGCACAGAGGCTGAGATCATGTCTGTTTTACATTCCATGCTTGTATGTTATAGGACTTATCTTGCAGATGACATAGGACCTATCAATGCTACAAGGAGAATAATAGGAGGATTTGAAGGAACATTGGATTCTTGGCTAAAAGCTGAGACAGTTAAAGA
This sequence comes from Pinus tabuliformis, assembly GCA_031772625.1. Taxonomy (NCBI): domain Eukaryota; kingdom Viridiplantae; phylum Streptophyta; class Pinopsida; order Pinales; family Pinaceae; genus Pinus; species Pinus tabuliformis. The sequence goes on from CM062811.1 coordinate 314,698,426, forward strand.
TCCTAATCTCCTTGCAGGATGGGAACAATCGGTTGTTGAAAATGAAGATGGATCTACTCACATAGATCCTGTGACTAGTTTGCCTGTCAATAATATGATAGGAAAACTTCTTTATGCTATCACAGTTAATTTCATTGGATTCCCCCAGATGACCAATGATATTACAACTATCACTCTGTTGGCCATGAGATTGCATAATATGCAACATTTTGATGAATATTTTAATGAATTCCTTCATAGATTGCATACATTGACTCCAGATCTCATTCTTGAGCCAAAATGGAAGGAAATTTTTGTTGCATCTCTTCCCCAATGGGTCTCTTCAGCAATTGTAAATAAATTACCCGGCAAGATTGGAGACTATAAATTTGGCATAATCAGACAAGCAGTAAAAGCAATCATTGTTGAATTATGTTCACAAATGAAGATTGCAAGACCTGCCACAAATCCTAAAAAGCCACATGGATATCAACAACTTTGCAAACAATGGCATCTTGGTAAAGCTGGAAATTCTGAGGGGCATAAGAGGAGAAAAAGACAATTCAAGAAGAATACCCAGACCTCCCAAGACAAGCCAAAAGGAAAACATTACAAAGCAAAACCTTACAAGCATACAAAGATGTTTTCTAAGGATAGAGAAATAATTTGTTACAACTGTAACAAAAAAGGTCACACAGCTCCAAATTGTCCAAATAAAAAGAAAGACTCTTCTAAAAAGAAACTCCAGTATAGAAATAAGAAAGGAAAGATAAATTCATTCGATCTTCCTAGTAGCTGTGATGAATTGGTATCTTCTGATTCAGAATCTGAAAATGAACTTAATTTTGTTGATTCAGATGAATCATCTGATGAAGAATTCTGTAAAGATCCCCATTGTACAAAATGTAAATACTGTGATTGTGATGATCCTGATATTTGTACATGCAATGCAGTCAGGATGATGAAGACTGATTATGATGAAATCAGTAAGAACATTTTTGCACAAATGATGGCTGCTACAGATCCGCAAATGAAAGAAATGTACAGATCTTTACTGACAGAACATTTGAAGAAAGCACCCTCTACTTCAAAGAATTCTCCAAATAAAGGGTATGTGCCCCCTGCTACTCTTTTCTCTGTTGAAGCCTTAACCAGACAATTTAAGAATGAAGATTTTGGAGAAGACTTGCCACAGACTTTACCTGCAGTGCATCAGGCAATAAAAGAACTGAGAAAAACAATCAAAGAGAATAGAAGATTGTGTGTTGAAAGCCACAATGAGTTAAGCCTAAAGATGCTCAATGCACAAGCTCCTCTTGCTTCTTCATCACAAGATCCTATTTCAGGAAAGACAGAAAATTGGACCTATCATATGGGGCCAGTTCAACAGCAGTATAACAAAGAAGAAGAAGAAGAAGAAGAAGTAGCAAGAACAGATTTTGGATGCAATAGCATGAATAGAGATGTCATGTCTTGTGTAAAAATGAAAGTAAAGATTGGACACCAGTATGAATTCTGGAAGGTACTTATGGACACTGGTTCCAGATTAAACATCGTAAGTGATACAGTAGTTGGCATGCATCACAGAAGGCCAACAACATGTCCAAGGGTGATCACAGCAAGTGGAGACATTCCCACAAAGCATGAAGCAGAAATTGATGTTCTGCTCACAGACAAAATAGGAGTTCATCTGGTTTGTCCTGTTGTTCCAGGATTGGATTGTGCAATGTACCTCGGGACACCATTTTTTTAGAATTTCAGCATGCATGGAGCAAAATTTGATGCAAGAACCCAGAGGTATGGATATTTCATTAATTTTGATAATAAGGAAGTCTTTTTCCCATTCATCAATTCTAATTCTCCAATGAGGATTAAGAGAGTTGAAAGAATGGAAAATCTTTTGGCAAAAATGGAAGTGAAAAGGGAAGTATTGAAAACAGAAGAACATCTAGATAATGGAAAATATGCTTCTGAGATAGCAAATCTCACTTCCCAGTTTAAAGAATGTTGTTCAGATGATCCAAATGCCTTTTGGAATATTAAGAAACAAGAGGTAGAACTTCCTCTCAAGAAAGATTTCAGTGGAAAATTAAGAAGATCTAAAGCAGTGGCAATGAATGAAGAACAAATGAAACTCTGCAGAGAAGAAATTAAATATCTTTTGAAGAAAGGGCTTATCAGGAAAAGTAAAAGCCCCATAGCATGTTTTGCATTCTATGTAAATAAGCATGCTGAAGTTGCCAGAGGTAAACCAAGGTTAGTTGTGAATTATAAACCTCTGAATAAAATTTTGGATTATGATGCATATCCTTTGCCAAAGCCATCTTCCATACTTGCTCAGATATCAAAGTCCAAGATATTTTCCAAGTTTGATCTCAAATCTGGTTTCTGGCAAGTAGGAATTAAAGAAGATGATAAATGGAAGACAACGTTCTCTGTACCAGAAGGGCATTATGAATGGAATATCATGCCATTTGGCCTGATAAATGCTCCTTCGGCTTTCCAGAGAATAATGGATGAAACTTTCGAAGGAATGGAAAGTTTCTTGAAGAAATATATTGATGATTTACTAATTCATTCTGATAATATTGCTGACCATATCAAACATTTGAAAATCTTTCTTCGCAGGGTTAAAGAAATGGGTATAGTACTATCAGAATCTAAGATGAAATTATTCCGGCCAATGATAGACTTTTTGGGTTATAATATACAGTACGGATCCTATACTGTAATCCAAAGAAGTCTAAATTTTGTTGATCATTTCCGTGATGAAATCAAGGACAAAACTCAACTGCAAAGGTTTTTGGGAAGCCTGAATTACATTTCAAAGTTTTTAAAGCATTGTGCACAAGAAAGGAAATTATTAAACAAAAGGCTTCAAAAGGATCCAATTCCATGGAATAATGATTGCACACAAGCAGTAAAGGCTATAAAAGAAAAAGTCAGAAAAATTCAGCCTCTCTCTCCTATCAGAGAAGAATGGGAGAAAATAATCATGACCGACGCCAATTATGAAGGATGGGGAGTGGTACTATGCCAGAAGAATCCTAGCAGCAGAAATGAAATTGAAATATGTCAGTATGCATCAGGTTTGTGGGCCAAAAATCAATTAAATTGGTCAAGCTTAAAGAAAGAACTTAGAGCAGTCTGTTTGGGAATAGAAAAATTCAGAGATTTTGTTATCTACACCAAATTCACCATCAAAACAGATTGTCAAGCTTTAAAATATGCAATTCATAAATGTGATTTTGAAGATGCTGCTATGGTAAGATGGATCATGCACCTCAGCCAGTATAGTTTTGACATTGAATTTGTTAAAGGAGATAAGAACAGCTTTGCAGATATGTTAAGCAGAGAATTTTTATCTGAACATTCAATAATGAGTCTGCAATGTAATTTCATCAGAAGACATGAAAATACTGTGGAAATTGAGACCTCTTCTGGATGGATTTCATATAATCTAGACACACTCCTTCTAGATCATGATGAAGATTGGCGGCCAATAAAAGAAGTCAGGTACAGGACAGGGATTGATTTTCTTTGGACAGATCCTCACCAAGATGAAGCAAATGATGAAGCTCTTGAAGCTTTAGATTATTTAAGACAAATTGGAAGCATTGCTTATGTGATTGAAAGAGATCATGAAGATGATAATAGAATCACCAGCTGTCATATAACATTCAGAAGATTTGACAATCATCTTCACAGAGAAAATTATGATTCAGACAGGCAGCAAGAATCTTTTTACACAGCAATGAATATCCAGAATTATTCCACTAATATGTTTTATTCTTTACAATTTTCATTTTTGTTTGAAGACACTCCAGTAGAAGACATGGAAGAAGATGATCCTATACCAGAATGGTTCATGGATTGGTGGGAGAAATATGGCTTATCCCCATTACTCATAAAACCATACTCCATTGGCATGATGAAAATACCAAACTTCAGTCCTAATAGCACGATGATGGTTTTAGTGCTAGATAAATCAATAAGAGATTTGGTGAATATCAGCAGTACAGATTTCCTGAATGGTGTCAGAAGATGTGGCCATGTGAGGTGGTTCGTAATGAATCATTACAAGTGTAGAAGAATAAACCCAAGTACCGGTTATGAAGATTTTCATCGACAAGCGGATCCTAACCTAAATCCTTTCCTGAATCTAAATGAATTAGATCTTCCCGATCCTCATGATCATTCAACTTGGGAAACTGAAAAAGAAGTATGGGTACAATATTATTCCAATTACTTGATTGAAAGATGGAATTATCAATATTATACTTACCCATAGATTGATTACTATACCTTTGATTGATGTCTTTTCAGCCGACTATGGTGCTGGACGAGCTTTCGTGGATTCCCTCGCTCTGGAATCTCCACTTTGTACATCTTTGAGATTTGCAAATCTCATCTTTTATGTCTTTCGAGGGTTCACTCATGAATTTCCTCTGTGTAAATAGTTTGTTGGTACTAAGATTCGATCCCCACATGCCACGGGCTCTCTGATAAAGAGTAGGGACGAGATAACATAGGATGATATTGTCCTATGCCCGAATCTTACTTTCGGCGATCGATCTAGATCTGTCTGAGTACTTTTATTTTGAGTCATCAGTCTGTACAAGACCAACTCAGGAATGTTTGTTCCCTTCCATCTTATAAATAAGAGCTAGCTGTGAAGTAAGATCCATTCGGGTCGAGAGAGTTCAGAGTCATAAACTTTTCTTGCTCTGCATCTGCGGACATTTGTGTCTGATCTGCTTACATCACGAAGAGTTTTGTAAGTCTTAGAGTCTGGTTTGGAAGCCTGCGCATCAGTGTGCTCGGCACTGGTGAGAACCTAAAGTGGCTGAACCATTAGGAAAGTCTGAGAGTTTGTCTGTAATCTCTGAGGCAGAGCCTGTCTATTGCCAGAAGCTTCCGGTAATACTTGTTCCTTGAGAACGGTATAAAGTCCGGTGAATGCGTAGACAGTCAATCTCTGTAAAGAGATTTTTTCTTATGTAATGTTGCATCCATATAATAAAAATTCCAGTTCAAAAATTCCGCAATCTTGCTGTGTTCATTTATTTGTTAAAGGTCCTGTAAGATAATGAAGAGCAAGATCTAGAATACAGGTTATTTGGTTATGGTTCATAGTTGGATCTGAATCAAGGATGAACCTTAGTGCTTGATTAAGGATAAAATCTAATGATGGGTCAAGATCTTAAGGCTTGAAGTGAAGTATCTTTGTAATTGGTGCATGTTGTAGATTGTAAATATGATGATCTAGGTATAACTGAAGTCTGGAATTGTTGTAAATATTAAATCATCATTTATAATTTGTACGCAAGTTCACTTTAGAAAAGGCACGTATACACGCTGGTTCTATATATCAAAATAGTGTATACATCTTACATTTGATTTATAGATCTGTACACAGGTTCGCATTGAGAAAAGGCGTATGCATTCAGGTTCGACACATTGAAGTAGCGTATACCTCATAAAATATGCTTTAGCTACTTCTGGTTGCTGTTGCAGTGTTCTGGGTTCTGGTTACTATTTTCTGGTTACTATATTCTGGTTACAGCATTCTGAAAAGTGATTGATTGATTCAGTTGTGGTTGGTACAAAGGAGATTGGTTGATGCAGATGTATTTGATGTTTGAATGATGTTATTGATGGATCCGGTTTGAAAATTTATGAAACGTGGTCCCTGGAAGAAAAGAGAAGGTTGTACCCTTCTGTAGGCCAACACCTACATACTAGTAAACATATCAGCTAGTACAAGAGCTAGGGGGTTGTAGCTCCCTTCCAGGAGAAGCTGGAGAACGAGAGAAGGTTGTAGCCTTCTGCAGGTAGAAGCCTGCATACTGGTATATGACTGCACCAGTACAAAAGTTGTAAAAAGAAGTTTCTTATTAAAAAGAAGATAGAGACGATTGCAGCAGGTGGTTTTCACCCACATTGGGTTTCCACCTTATATCTTGTGTTCATGTGTGTGATTGTCTGTTCTATTTTTACTGCACCTGGTTACTATTTATATGGTTATGATGCACTGATTAAAAGATCAACATATGATGAATTAACTGAATCTTAAGTTTGCAGGATATATGCTAGTTTCCTTAAATATAGTTGCGTATACACACAAGTTCCATTAACTGAAGTAGCGTATATGAATCTATTTATTGAAATGAAATATTATTGACTTGCTAATACTGATTCACCCCCCCCTCTCAGTATTATTTCCAACAATTGGTATAAGAGCAGGTCCTTCAGAAGAAGCTTAATCGCTTAAAGGAAGATCTATCATCATCATTAACTACGAAAGAGAGGGATCCATTAGACCACTAATATTTGATGGGAGAAAATTTGTTTATTGGAAGGTAAGAACCACATCCTATCTTCAATCTCTTGGAACAAATGTCTGGGAAATCGTGGAAGGAGGATATACATTTCCATCAGAAATTCCTACAGATACGGTAGGTAAAAAGCAATATGAAACCAATGCCAAGGTTGTTAATACATTATTGGGGAGTCTATCACAATCATAATTTGTCAAAGTTATGCAGCTCAAAACCACCAAAGAAATATGGGACAAGATCGTTCTAAGCTATGAAGGAGACAATTAGGTAAAACGTGCAAAATTGCAAACTCTCAGAATTCAATATGAAACTCTCAAAATGCACAATGATGAAAGTATCGCTAGTTACTTCTTACGTATAGATGAGATTGTTAATTGCATGAAGAACTTGGGTGAAGAGATAAAAGAATTTACTTTAGCTGGAAAGGTTTTAAGATCCTTGTCTACTAAGTTTGAATCAAAAGTATCTGCCATAGAAGAAAAGTAGGATCTTCAGACTATTACTATGACACAGCTACACGAAATCTTAATTGCTTTCAAAATGAGAAAAGGAGGTCCATTAGATATGAGAGAAGCCGCATTCAAAGCTTCAGTAAGAGAAGAACTCAATGAATCAGGACATATTTCAGAAGGAGAGGAAGAAGCAAACTTTGTCAAGAACCTTCAATGAGGTTCTGGAAGATTCAGAGGTAAACTACCTTTCAAATGTTTTGCTTGTGGAAGAGTCGGTCATTATGCTGCCAAATTTCCTCATAAAGATAAGCTTGATAAAGGTAAGGAATCAACAAAATGGAATAGAAAACAAAGTGTAAGTAAGAAGAGCTACTATACACATGAAGATAGCGATGGTTTATCAAATAGTGATGAAGATGAAACTAGTAATGACTATAGATTTCTAATGGCTTTTGAAGATGATGATTTTTTGGATGCTTTAGATGAAGATGACCTTTATGAAGAAATATCTAAACTCAAAATCTGTTTAGAAGAAAATAATATGACTATAGGGACTTGGACATTCCAACTTGTTGAAAGAGAAAAACACAATGAAAAACTAGAATGTGAAATTGTGGGTCTAAGAAAGGATATTGAGAAAACAAAAGCTCTCAATCTTAGATTTACTAAAGGATCAGAAACCTTAAATGAAATTATCAAAGTGCAGCGTTCTCCTCTGATAAAGACAGGTCTTGGATATACTAAAGAAGCATCCCAAGCACAGAAGCCGTCAACCTCCACTAAAAGCTATCTTGATGCAGCAAAGAGCAGTGAACAGTTTGAAAATCGATAGCAAAGGCATAAAGCAGATCACCAAGTAAATAAGGCTCAATTTACTTCAAGGATGAAAAGAAGCTACAACCAACCTCAGGTAAATCATACTCAATCTGCTTCAAGAATGAATATCAATAGCAACTACAATCACCAGGTTAGTAGATTCGATAATCGCAAGAACTTCTTTAATGGCCAATGTTTTTCATGTCATAACTTTGGACACAAAGTTGCTCAATGTGTTGCTTACAAGACCATCATGACTAGAGAAGCACGAAATCAAAGGAATGTGATGGGGATCATGAAATGGACCTACAATAACTTTTCTCTTCTTGAAAATGAAATAGAATGCTCTATCTGCAACAACTTTGGTCATGAAGAATCTGAATGCAGGAGTAAATTTCGGCAAACATCTCAGAAGGAGAAAACTTCATTAAATCCCAAAATATGGAGAAAGAAAGAACCACAAATAGAAAGATGTGGTATAGCCCTGTATGCAGAAGGACAAGAAAATTAGTGGTACATCGACAGTGGATGCTCGAAACACATGATAGGTGATAAAGAAAAACTTCAGTCATATAATGCCTTAGAAAAGGAAAAGAAGGTCTCATTTGGAAATGACACTCCTGCTGTCATAAAAGGTAAAGGTTTTGTTCTTTTAAAAGAAAAAGTTAAAGCTGGGAATGTTATGTATGTTGATGGTCTAAAGCATAACCTGTTGAGTGTTAGTCAAATGTGTGATCAAGGAAATGAAGTAGTATTTCGATCAAATGGATGTGTTGTTCGTGAGCTTGATACAGGAGAAACCGTGATCAAAGGTATAAGAACTCCAAACAAATTATATATACTCAAGGGAGGACAACAACAGTGCTATCTAAGCAAAAATGATGAACACTGGCTATGGCACAAAAGATTGGGGAATCTAAGATTCTCTCAAATAAGAAAAGCAAGAAAATTCCAAGCCGTTCGTGATCTTCCTGATATCAGCATTCCAGAAAATACAATATGCAAATCATGTCAATTTGGTAAGAAAACCAGGTCACAATTCCCTGAAAAGGAAGGATCAGCTAGTAAGCCTCTTGAACTTGTTCATACTGATTTATGTGGTCCATCAAGGAAAAAGTCACCTCATGGAGAAGAATACTTTATATTTTTCATTGATGATTTTTCCAGAATGTGTTGGATAGGACTTCTAAAGCATAAAGATGAAGCATTTGAAAAATTCAAAGCCTTCAAAGCATTGGTTGAGAATGAATCAGATCGCAAAATCAAATGCCTCAGATCTGATCGAGGAGGGGAATTTACCTTAGATGAATTTTTTGACTTTTGTGAAGAACATGGAATAAAAAGGCAATTCTCCACTGCAAGGACTCCTCAGCAAAATGGAGTGGTAGAAATGATGAACATAACTATTCAACAAATGGCTCGTGCTATGCTAGATGAGTCTGGAACTCCTACAACCTTCTGGGGTGAAACTGCATTCACTGCCGTCACTATTCTCAACAAAGAAAATGTTTGGGTAAACAACACTCAAACTCCTCATGAACTTTGGTATGGTAAGACTCCTACTGTAAAATATTTCAAAGTTTTTGGAAGCAAATGTTACATCAAAAGGACTGATGAAAAACTTGGCAACTTTGAACCCAGAGCAAATGAAGGCATTCTCCTTGGTTACTCTTCATGAAGTAAAGGATATAAGTGTTATAATAAAAGACTTGGGAAAATTATTAAAAGTATTGATCTTGTGGTTGATGAAGTATGCAAAAATCCAAAGTAGGTAAAAACCGAAGATTGTGGAGAAGATGAGGATTATCCTCCCACATCAAATCAGACTAATTCTGAAGAAGAAACCAATGAAGCACCAAAAGAACAGATAACGGCAGAAGAAAAGACTCCATCTAGGTATGTTCAGAAAAATCATCCAGAGACTCAAATTTTGGGACAGAAAGAGGCAGGTGTGCAGACAAGAAGAACTATTACAGAAGCTTCAAGCTATCTAGCATTGCTTTCCTCCATCGAACCTCAAAATGTAAATGAAGCATGCAAAGATGAATGTTGGGTCAAGGCCATGAATGAAGAACTTGAGAAAATTGAAAAGAATAATACTTGGGAATTAGTTCCTAGACCTCATGATAAGAATATCATAGGAACCAAATGGATATTCAAAAACAAGCTGAATGAAAATGGTGAAGTTATTAGAAACAAGGCTAGACTTGTTTGTAAAGGATATGCTCAACAAGAAGGTATAGATTTTGAAGAAACTTTTGCACCTATTGCTAGGCTTGAAGCCATAAGGATGTTGCTTTCTCTTTCTAGTTTTCAAAAATTCGAAGTATACCAAATGGATGTAAAATCTGCCTTTCTTAATGGAGACTTAGAAGAAGAAGTATATATTGAGCAACTAGACGGATTCATCCTTGGAAATGATGCAAAAATTGTATGCAGAATCAGAAAGGCTCTCTATGGTCTAAAACAAGCTCCAAGGGCCTGGTATTACCGTCTTGACAAATACCTCCATCAACAAGGTTTTTCAAAAGGATCAGTTGTACAAAGATTGACAATAATAAATTGCTAATACTTGTTGTGTGTGTTGATGATATCATTTTTGGTAGCAATGAAGAAGCCATGAGTCAAAACTTTTCTTTGGTAATGCAGCAAGAATTTGAAATGTCCCTGCTTGGCAAGCTCACATATTTTCTTGGTCTACAAGTTCAACAAAATAAAGATGGTATTTTTCTATCACAAACCAAGTATCTCAAAAAGATCTTGAAAAAATACAGCATGGAAGATTCTAAACCAGTATGTACCCCTATGGTAACATGATGCAGTCTTAGCTCAAATGATGAATCAGCAGCAGTACATCAACCAACCTACAGATCCATGATTGGTCTCCTTTGATTGATGATCAAGGAGAGTGTGTTCATCTGCCATCAATAGATGATTTCTCACTAGAATATCTTGATGAACTTTAGCAAGATCTCATACTTGACAGAAGAACCAAAACTTCAAAGAGAGGGAATGTCGAATACCTTCGAGTGGGACTGAAGGGAAAAAATCCTTCTAAGGCCAAATGGTTGTAGATCGAGAAGGTGAGGGAGATGTACCCTCACCTGCTGAACAATTGATAGTATCTTTTGGGGTCTAAAAGGGTTCCAGTGGGGAGGAATGATCAGGTGATCAATATTTAGCTAAAAAATCAAAGTGCTCAGAATTTCTCAAACACTGAACCACTGTGTCCGTCTCAGTGAAACGATCCCAACGCAACTAGTTTCACTCAAAACGTAGTTTGTATGAGGAAGATAATGAGTTCTGTCCACTTTGCCAAAAAACAGAGGAATTTTTGAAAAAATGTATAGTCACTGCATAGTCAGTAGTCCGTACTGCTGACGTGGTAGGTGACTGAGCAGGTCAAGGTTGGTCAATGTCTAGTGTGGTTTCGGCAAGTTGCACATTACAATTGGTTGACAGTGTGGTGATTTGGTGTTTTTCCATTGGTGGAGGATGGACCAATGAAAAGGGGACATGTGGCAAGCTCGTAGGTTGCCACATGTTCCTCCCCAAAGGTCAAACTATCGATGCACTTCAAAAAAATTATATAGCAGGTCGACGGAGTCGAACCCATGACCTACATCGAACAATGCCCACGTCTTACCGTTACACCCACACTTTAGTTCTTAACATATAACAATTTCAGTTTGTATTTGTTATGTAACGGTTTGCAATTTGTGGGGAGGAGAGGGCTAGCCCCCTCCCATGTGATCACTCCACTTAACTGCCGGCCAACGACTAACCATAACCGTGCGCTTAATGCACCTAAACATTATTAAACCTTAATTAATCCCGCTTATCTGATAGTTAATTGTGCAATTAACTTGATGGTCCGATAAATTCGAAGATTCCTCCATTTTTGGTGGGACTAACTGGAGTTCTCTAGTTTTAGTGGAGTTTTACTAGGAGAAAGATTTTTCCATAACTTTTGCAAAATTCAACCAAATTGGGATTAGGAAAATGCATTCCTAGATGTGATGTTCTGAGCACATTAAAGTAGGTTTCAGGGGCAGTAGAGTATTGTAAACAACACATTTTTCCATTTTGAGCTAATACAGAGGCCCAAGCCATGAAAGCTGGACCAAGGAGATGTACCCCATGAGGGGTGAAATCCTTCATCAAAACACTGTGCTAAGTGTTCATTTTGATGGTTTGTTTTACATTTGTTTGCTACTATTCAATACTTTACTTTCATGGTATTTTTCTCATGAATTTGACATAAAAATTGACATAAATTTACTTGTTCATTCAAAAACACCATAAAGGAAACCTATGCAGATGAAGCAAATGATAAGAAATTGTTTTTAATTCTGAAGTTGAAATTAGCACAACAAAACTAACATTGAACAACAGATCAGGAGCTCTTATCGAAATCACACCACTTTCTTGTGTCGTTCTTCGGCTTCACGATGTTCTTCTTTGCTTAGGGCTTTGGCAGGTTGTCCTGGGCCACCCCAGCTTGGCTTTGTCCTTTGTTCTATGGTTTGGGGGCAACTTTCCCTTTCTTCGGATTCATAGATCCAAAGTATTGCTTCTTCTGTTTAAACTTCTACTCGATCTTGACGGCGTATCGGTATGCCGTGCCGAGCAAGGAGATGTCCAGGAACTCAATCTCATCCTGGATGTACCTGTGTAGGCAGCTGTGGTACTTGAGTACCAAATTTTTCTTAGAATCCTTGATACCCAACTTCGTGCGAAGGGTATGAAAAACATTGGTAAACTCCAGCACATCTTGGTCCCTTCCCTTTCGCAGCGTTGTCCACTTTATGTATTTATCCTCGTAGCTCCCGAAAAGGTAGTACTACTCCTTGATGACATCTTGGAACGAATTCCAAGTGGGTGCCACTAAAAACAATGAGGTCATACTTTCATCCTTCTGCTCATAGTAGGTTCCGACCAATCCTTGATGTGGGGGGTGACTTTGAGAAGAGCAAAAGTAATATTTTCTTGGCCAGAAAAATCATGAACAAAAAAAATATCCTTCTAGTAGATTTAACCATTTATCTACGACATCTGCATCTATTTGGCCCTCAAATATGGGAATATCAAAGTTTACTTGTACCTTAAAAGGAGTGGAGCCTCAAGCGTGGCTGCTAGATGTGGATGCGCCATCGGTGGGCAACTGTTGAAGGATTTGGGAAAAGTTATCAATCATCGCGTTCCTTTGTTTCGTGAGGGCCTCCTCGAGTAATATTTTGATAGGATCTCCTACCCCCTCATATTTCTTTTCTTCCCCCATGGGCGGACGTCGAGGTTTGTGAGGCTGATCTTGCATAGGTCCAACTAGATCGAGCCCTAACTCCTTATATCCTGACCTCGTTGGGGGCATGCAAAGAAAAATAGAGAAAGAGCAGAGCGCTCTGATACCACTGATCCAGATTTAAACATGAACGCAACAAATTAAAGATATAACCATAAATAAAAAGATGCAGTAGAATTAACACTTCATTTCATTAATATCAAATACTAAAATATTCTTACAAATAGAATGGAGATAAGACTAGCTCGGGCGATGGTAGTGTATCTCTAAGAAGAGATGTGGAGGCTACATGCCTCTGAACTGTGTTAAAATGAGGCTCAAAGGCCTATTTATTATTGAGAAACAATGGAAAATCCTAAACATCCAAGAACCTAACCCTAGGAGATGAAGCGCTAAACTATGGGCCCTGTTTGGGTAAATTGGCACAACAACTTCCCAGGGTCGTAAATTTTGCATACAATCTCTCTTTGACGTGCACAATACCTCGTTAGAAAGATCTATCCAAGGACTACAACTTTTGAATGACAAACATTGGTCAAAAACCCTTAATGATCCCTATTTTCACAAAAAACATCGTTTAGGGCCTCAAAATGGTTCCGGAAGTTTAGGACCCGAAAAATTGCCAAAAATTATAAATTGTGCTACAAATAAGGAAACTGAAAAACTGAAAGAAAAAATGGTGGGGTTCTAAGTGGATTAGGCAGGTGGCCACCAATATCCACTTGGTCCCTAGGGAGCCACTTTCCCTGGTGAAGGAGTTGGCCTACTTTGACAACTTGATATAGTTGGATGCTTTGCTATCGGGTGTTCTTGATCTGCGTGTCCATGATTTGATCAGTTGTGGCTTGTTCCATGCAATCTGTATTTAAATATGTAGGTGTGAGTTGTTCTACAATGTCTAGTGTGTCTAGCAATGGTGGGAAGTATGGTCAAAGGCAGTCCACATTGAACACTGGGTACAGACCAAGGAATGGGGAAATGATGAGGTCAAATTCATTGTCTCCCACAACCTTGGTAATGGTGTAAGGACCATATCAAAGTGGTCTAAGTTTTTGACAGGATCTAGTAACACATTCCTTCTCCAAATGAAACCATACTTTTTCGCCCACTTGAAACTTGTGTGGCACCCAATGTTGATCATGTCGCTGCTTGTACCTAGCATTTGATTTCTCTAGAATTTCGTGGACCTATTGGTGGATATGTTGGATTTTCTCAATGAATTTGTTTGCCATATCGGTTTCAGACTGGACATGAGCTAAATCTGCTTGAGTAGCTACAAATTGTATGGCCACATCAATGGGACATAGTGGCTGGAACCCCAAGCCCACTTGAAAAGGTTTGTGGCCAGTAGAGCTGTGGAGAGCTTGATTACATCTATGCTAGACATAGGGGAGGCTCTCATCCCATGTGCGTGGATTCTTTGAGTTGTAGATGCCCATAATGTGTACGATCATCCCGTTGATGACCTCATTAGTTTTGGGATGGAAAGTTGTGGACTTAGTGAGTTTGGTGTCCAACATCGACCAGAGACTGGAACAAAATGTACTTAGGAACCTACTGTCCCGATTTGAGATGATGGACTGTGGGATCCCAAAGTGTACCCACACTTGTTTAAAGAAGAGTTTAGCAGTGGCTTCTACTGTGATATTCTTCTTGTAGGCCGCCATAATGGCCACCTTCGAGAATCTGTCAACGACCACAAAAACACAGTGGTTACCATGCTTAATAGAAGGAAGCCCCGACATGTAATCCATGGAGATGGATTCCCAAGGTCGACTAGGGGTAGGCAACGGAGTATAGAGGCCTTGATTCTTGATGGTTGGTTTGGAAATGACACAAGCAGTGCAGTATTTGATGTAATTCCTAACATCATGTCGAAGATTCGACCAATAGAAATACTTCTGCAGTACTACCACCATTTTCTTGACCCCGAAATTCCCAGTGGCCTGAATGTAGTGCACTTCCCAAATCATCTTGGCACATTCGTTTGAAGGAACACAAAGGTATCCTAGGTGGCATAATAGGGCATCCTGGAGGTGAAAATTTGGAACTTGCTGAACCTCCAAGAGCGTCTAATATGTGTGGTCAAATTCTGGGTTGCTTTTGTAGAGAAGTGGCCAATCGGAAGTCTCGTGCCCACAAGAGTTGAGCACGGTCGTTAACGCCATGATCAGTGGTCAACTGAGGCAGTCTGCGACATTATTGGTGTTTCCCTTATTGTACTTGATATTAAAATGGAACTATTGCAGGTATGTGGACCACTTCTTATGGTGATCATTCTACAACTTCTCTTGCGTTTGTATGAACTGCAAGGGTCGGTGGTTTGTGTGGATGACCGTTTCCTTACCCAAAATGTAATGCTTCCATTGTTGGCAGACCTGCATAATGGAATACATCTCTTTGTCATAAGTGGGATACTTCCAGATTGTGTCTGAAAGTGTCACACTGTGATATGCCACTAGATGCCCCTGTTGAGAAAGGACTACCCCAATAACATAGTCAAAGGCGTCTGTCTCGATCTAAAATGGTTGTTGCAAGTCTCGTAATGTGAGCACTGGTGTAGAGTGTTATCTCAAAATCAGACCCTGATAGGCTGCTAATCAGGTAGACTTCAAGTAACTATTTCAAACCTACTTTGGGCTGAGGCTTAGCCTCCCCAACCTGAGAGGGCTCTCTCAACGGATTAATGATCTTTGATTATGATAAAGATGGCTAACTCTTATGAAACAAATGTAAAAATATGAGTGGTGGAAACACAACTAGAAAGTATCCATTGGGCTTATGGAGTCAAATTCGTTTCAGAATAACAATGATATCAACCTTACATAGAAGTCAGGGCATACAAAATTTAACCATTCAGAATACACCAGAAACATACAGGACAACACAGTTTATAAATATGTGAAGGAAATTAGAGCACAATCAATGATTTCTAAGTAATCACACATCTATACCACTGCAAATATTGAAGAGAAGATAATACACAACATTCTGAACAGTAAACTCCTTCTGATTCCTGAGAAGTAAAGCCAAGTCTTGTATTACTAAAACAGAGTCATATACATAGCACAATAGCAGAGCTTTTTTCAATAAATTTCCAACCCTTGGTACATTTCCCTCTCTCCTATATATAGAATTCTTTTACAAGGCTGAGATTCCTCCTCCAACATGAGGGGAACTCGAATTCTACTTCTTATGACACCTATTCAAACTTTAACTACCTATTAAATGTAACAAACTGCTAAGTAGACTTTTTAGAGATCTAAGGCAAATAGGAGTCTAAATCCATATCATGCTAATAATAGCTTAATTATAATCAATTCTCATTCTTTGATAAGTGGTCTCTTTTAGTTTAGCTGTGGTAGGTGTTTGTAACTGCCTGCTGGCCCTTAATGTCACATCTTCTCTATTGCTCCTGAAAAGTAGGAAACTGCCCCTTTTTATCTGCTTTTGGTTTTCCTCAAAGATATTCGAAACCAATGAACCATTTCCTTCTTCTTTGATTATACAAAAATATATTAGAATGCCACGTCCTTGATGTGCTGTCGATCTTTTCCACGTGTGAAGACGAGACCTCCTCCAAGCTGTCTGACATATCATGAACTGTAGTAACTCTGATCACTTTATAACAAAAAGTTTAGAGTTCGAATATATGTTTCTTCCACCCGTTTCTTCCCTTGTTGAATGCTGACACTTGTAACATGATCCTTTGAAAAGATTCCTTTTTCAAAAATTTCCCCTCGGTCCCTCAAAATTGGTTGACTGAGTTTTAATTATGTAGCTACAACAGTTTTGTAGCGCGCTACGAAACTGCTGTGCGTTAGGAATCATCTTCAGCAGTTTCGTAGCGCACTATGAAACTGCTGTGTAATCACCAAAACACAGCCTAATACCAAAAATTTGCTATCTTGAGCTTTCTTATATTTAAACATTCTTTTCAACTGCTCCAAAGGTTTTCAAAACTGAGTGGAAATGTATGATTCTTCAAGAAAAATTATAACAAGGAAAACCATCAAAATTTGGAACATAACCTTACTTGATGTGTGGTTTCCTTAAGGAGATCTTTCCCGCTGCCTTAGCTGCAGCTTCAACTCTTCAATTTGCTTCTTCATGACTCTGATCCCAGCTCTCAGCTTTGTATTGACCTTTCTAATGAATTGTGCTTCCTTTATTGCAGGGACAGTCTAGCTACGGAATTGAACATTACAGTCGACCACCTCGGGTATTTGAAATGTTTTGTCCTCCCACCGAGCTTGCATTTGGTTAAAATAAGCTTCCTTGATTGCATGTTTCCTGGAGGCTTTCTTTAGTCTAGCAATTTCAAAGTTTGCCAATTCCAACTTCCTTTTCAACTCTTCAAAACTATCTTCTTCTTGAAGGGTAACCACTTTACCTTTATCTTTTCCTTCATGAGACTGTGTTATCTCCTCTGTTTCATCTGCTCTTGGCAGTACCTCCTGTATGTGTTTGAAATTCCTCGTTAAGGGTCTTCTTGGCTTAAAGACAAATTGAGCAACCTGATCATCAAACTTGAGTTTTTTCGAGGCTTTGACTCTCTTAGCCTTGTCTTTTCCTGACTCTATCAAATCTGCTTGAACCAGGGGAGATTCTTCAATATCAATGGATTGTAGTAAATCATTCAAGTCCCCCTTTAAAACAGGGCTTTCCTCAATACTCACTGACTTGCCTTTTTCTTTAGCTACCTGGCTCCTAGTCCTTCTTTGGACTCCTTCACCAATGTTTGATTCATGTGCACCTTCTTTGATCTGAGTTTTCTCTTTAAGGGACTGCTGGGGTGTATCTTAGATAATCAGTGGCTTGGTGGATTCCCTTGTTTCCTAGCCTTCAACTTTGCAAACCTCCTGGATCTTGTTTCTGCCTGATGACCAGTTGTTGTTGGAAGATATTTTGCAGCTTGAGGACTGAGACCAGTCTCATTCTTGAAACTAGACATAAACATAAATGTGGACCAGTCCCTACCTACTTTCTGGAGTTCATGTAGCACGATCAACTTAACTAAGTCATGGTGAAACAATGAGGTCTCACAGGCTTCTTTCCTTAGCTGCACCTTGTCACACATTTTGCTTAAACTACGAAATAAGTAGAAAGGTAAATCAAGAGATATCTTTCCTGTGAAATCCAGCAAAAGCTTAAAATGATATGAATACACCTTATTGTATCTCCCTTCACAGGTAAGGTACCTCTGTATGCAGGTAAGCAAATTGGCATATGAGTCCTTGACATAATTTCTAGGCACAGACTTGTTTAAATCTGAGTCAATGAACTCGGGCTTCAGAAATTCTTTGTAGGGGGTCATATCAAATTTGAAATTCTTAAACCAAGTTTCTTGTCCCCTTGGAATCTCAGTAACTGTGGATATTACCTCTGGTGATACTTGCAATTCGAGCATCCCAACCTTTGAATTCAATCCTGTGAAATTCAAAGCAAATTCCTTGGTGATTTGTGCATGACCTCCCTGGAGTTTCTCGCAAAAATTCCAACATCCAACCTGCTTGAACACGTGCTCAACTTCTTTGTTCTTCAGGATAAGGTCTAGATCTTCATGTTCATTCCTCAAACATCTCCCTGACCTGTGCTCTTTTCTTTCTGTAGATCCTTCCATGAGACTTCAGCGTAACGAAGGTTAGAAATACTATCACTGCTCAATCTTCGATCCCTGTCTTGCTTGATAACTTCCTCACTTGATAACTGCCTCGCTTGAATACTTCCTCGCTTGGTGTTCAATGAATTCAAATTGAAAACTTGCAAACTTGTTCCTCATGCAACGAATACAATCATAATTAAGACTGTGAATACCTGGCTTTTCTTGGAACTTGCAATCCGAGCGTACCAAGGTAACAACTGTAATAATGGAAATGAGTTGTTGGACATGATATGTGGAGTGTATAAGCTGACAGTGAATAATGCAACCATAAAAGAACTTGACAGGTTTGACAGTTAGGAAAGATTTGCTACGGATTGCATGAATCTCCGATTTCGTAGCGCAGCCAGTGTAAAATCTGGATTATGCGCTACGTAATCACCTAAAGCATGTTGCGCTGCGAAAACACCTAAAAAGGATTTATGCGTTGCGTAATCACCTAAAAATGATTTATGTGCTATGAAATCACCTAAAGAGCTTTGTAGCACATAATAACTTTTGAACAAAGCTGACACATGGAAATTGTGTGAGTTATGAGACCAGTGATGAATGAGGATGAATGGTTGACCTTTATTTAAGCATACCATCAAGACTCCTAAGATTCATACTCTAAGACAAACAAAAATCAAACCTAGACTAGCACCAAACCTTTACCCTCAAACTAATGTGAGCAATTTGGGAATTAGAATTCTTAAGTGATAACATAGAGTAGAGGTGATGTTTCAACTTTGCAAATGCCTTCTATTGAGATTCAGACCAAAATAATTTTTCTTTCGCTCCTCCCTTGGTGACATGAATCAAGGGCCAAGTGATATTAGATAATCCCAACACGAACCTGCGGTAGAAACTGGCGAGACCCATAAAGCTATGGAGCTCTGTCAGAGTGGGTGGGGTTGGCCAATCCCGTATGAATTGGATCTTGGCCAGATCCACATGCACCCCCCGTTCAGTAATAATGTATCCCAGATACTGAACCTGGGTCATGCCAAAAGTGCATTTCTCCAAATTGGCACACAACTTGTTTTGCCATAGTGTTTGGAGAACCTGTCGGATGTGGTGGAGGCGCTCTTCCTAATTCTGGTTGAAGATTAGGATGACATCCAAGTATACCACTACAAATGAGTTGGTGAATGGTCACAATATGTCATCCATCAGCCTCATGAAGCTCGCAGGAGCATTTGTCAACCTGAAAGGCATAACCAACCAGTGGAAAAGGCACTCCTTGGCTTTGAAGGTAATCTTCCACACATACGAGGGTTAAATTGGTACCTGGTGATATCCAGACTTCAAGTCCATCTTGCTGAAATATTCCCCCCCTTGACTTGGTCCAAAAGGTCACCAATTCATGGTATCGGGTACCTATTCTAGACATTGATCTTGTTCAGCGCCTGATAGTCAATACAGAGTCTCCAAGTGCCATCCTTCTTCTGTACCAACACGATCAGGCTCCCACAGGGCGGTGAACTCAACTGGATGTGACCCTTATGTAGCAGCGCCTAAATCTGCCTCTTAATTTCGTCGTTCTGTAGAACAAAGCACTGATAGATTGGTCCATTGGCAAAGGATGCACCTGCGGTCACATCAAGGGAGTGCTTGACTTGACAGTGCAGAGGCACCCCTTCGGGGGAGGTGAAGATGTACTCATACTCCTCCATGACCTTGTCTATTTATTGTTGACATGCGGAGGGACCTTGTCTGGAGGTCGTGGCCACCGTCTTCTTCTTTCCCTAAGGGCGTATAATCAAGAAAACAAATTTCCCTATTTTGGAAATGATCTTACTGCATTTCATTTGCAATAACCAAAGAGATGGCGGTAGGTAGTGCTACCTCCGGTATCCTGTACAACTTATTTCCCAAAGTAACAATAATAGCGTGAGGCCTTAACACATACACAACATGTTGCTTCCACAAGTATGGTTGGCCTAATAATACATGAAAAACAACAAGGGGAACAACGTCACATAATACCTCATCCGTGAAGGGCTTGATGTTGTATGTAAGGCAACACTGCTGGCTCACAGGAAGATCCCATCCTTGGTGAAGCCACCCGATGGTGTACAATTGTGGGTGTGCTGTGGTCAAAAAGCCAAACCACTTCATGAAATTTTCGAAATGAGGTTCTTTTGGCTCCCACTGTCGAAAATGAACTATAGCGGGGAACCCTTTACCCACATCTGGGAGTGGAAGAGGCGCTCCTCCTCCTATGGATATTCGGGTTCTTTCTTCTCGATCTTCGTGGTGGAAATAGTGGTGTTGGGCTCCACATCAATAATCTACTTCCCTTTGTCATTCCGCTTGTTGGGTTCTAACTAAAATTCAGAACATGCATATGATTCTAACGCCTTCAACTCGGTCACTAGTGATTGCTTGGCCCAACACTCACTTGTTTTGTGATTGGAGCTATTATGGAACTCACACCACTTTCCTGTGTCCTTATTCGGCTTCACGGTGTTTTTCTTTGCTTGCAGCTTTAGCGGGTTGTTCTACGGTTTGGGGGTAGCGTTCCCTTGCTTCATATTCATAGATCCAAATTCTTGCTTCTTCTTTTTAAAATTTTTCTCGATCTTGACAGCTTATCGGTACACCGTGCCGAGCGAGGAGATGTCCAAGAACTCCATCTCATCTTGGATGTACCTGTGTAGGTAGGCATGGTACTTGAGTATCAAATGTTTCTCAGAATCCTTGATACCCAACTTCGTGCGAAGGGTATGAAAAACATTGGTAAACTTTGGCACATCTTGGTCCCTTCCCTGCTGCAACATTGTCCACTTTATGTATTTATCCTCATAGCTCCTGACATGGTAGTACTGCTCCTTGGTGACATCCCGGAATGAATTCCAAGTGGGTACGGCTAAAAACAGTGAGGTCATACTTTCATCCTTCTGCTCGCAGTAGGTTTCCCACTAGTCCTTGACGTGGGGGACGACTTTGAGAACATAGAAAGTAATATTTTCTCGGCTGGAAAAATCATGAATAAAAAAATATCCTTCTGGTATATTTAACCATTTATCTATGATGTCTGCATCTATTTTGCCCTCAAATATGGGAATTTCAATGTTTACTTGTACCTTAAAAGGAGTGAAGCCTCCATAGTGGCTTCTGGATGTGGATGTGCTGCCGATAGGAAATCATTCAAGGATTTGGGAAAAGTTATCCATCATTGCATTCCTTTGTTTCTCGAGGGCCTCAAGCAATATTATGATAGGATCTCCTACCCCCTCTTCTTTCTTTTCTTCCCCAATGGGCGTCCGTTGGGGTTTGCGAGGCTAATATTGCAAAGGTTCAACCAGAACGAGCCCTAAATCCTTATATCCCGACCTTGTTGGGGACATGCAAAGAGAAACATAGAAAGAGTAGATCGCTTTGATACCATTGATATGGATTTAAACATGGATGCAACAAATTATAGATATAACCATAAATACAAACATGTAGTAGAAATAACACTTCATTTCACTGGTGTAGAGTAGAGGCAATGTTTCAACTTTACAAATGCCTTCTATTGAGATTCAAACCAAAATAAATTTTCTTTCGCTCCTCCCTCGGTGACATGACTCAAGGGCCAAGTGATATGAGAGAATCCCAACAGGAACTTGCATTAGAAATTGACAAGACCTAGAAAGTTGCAGAGACCTGTTAGAGTGGTTGGGGCTGGCCAATCCCGAATGACTTGGATCTTAGCTGGATCCACATGCACCCTTCGTTCATCAATAATGTATCCCAGATATTGAACTTGGGTCATGCCAAAAGTTCATTTCTCCAAATTGGCACACATCTTGTGTTTCCATAGTGTTTGGAGAACCTGTCGGATGTAGTGGAGGTGCTCTTCCCAAATCTGGCTGAAGATCAGGATGTCATCTAAGTATATTACTATAAATGAGTTGTTGAATGGCCGCAAGATGTCATCCATCAGTATCATGAAGATTGCAAGAGAATTCGTCAACACGAAATGCATAACCAACCATTCGAAAAGGTCGTCTTTGGCTTTGAAGGCAATCTTCCACACATCGGAGGCTTCAATTAGTACCTAGTGATATCCGAATTTCAAGTCGATCTTGCTGAAATATTCCCCCCTTGATATGGTCTAGAAGGTCATCAATCTGTGGGATTAGGTACCTATTCCAGACAGTGATCTTGTTCAACGCCAGATAGTCAATACAGAGTCTCCAAGTCCCATATTTCTTATGTACCAACACAATCGGGCTCCTACAGGGCGATGAACTTGGCTGGATGTGACCCTTCTGTAGCAGCTCTTGAATCTGTGTCTTGATTTTTTCGTTCTCTAGAATGTAGCGCCGATAGATTGACACATTGGGAAGTGGCACACCTAGGGTCAGATAGATGGAGTACTTGACCTGACAGTGCAGAGGCACCCCTAAAGGGGAGATGAGGATGTCCTCATACTACTCCATGAACTTGTCCATCTATTGTTGTCATGTGGCAGGACCTTGTCTGGAGGTCATGGCCACCGTCTTCTTATTTCTCTGAGGGTGTATCATCAAGAAAACAAATTTTCCTGTTTTGGAAATGAGCTTACTGCATTGTTTTCTGGTAACCAAAGAGATAGAGGTAGGCAGTGCTACCTTCAGTATCCTATACAACTTATTTCCCAAAGTAACAATAACAGCGCGAGGCCTTCAATCATACACAACATGTCATTTACACAAGTATTGTTGGCCTAATAATACATCACAAACATCAAGCAGAGAAATGTCACATAATACCTCATCCGTGAAGGGCTTGATGCTGTATGGAAGGCGACATTGCTGGCTCATGAGAAGATCCTGTCCTTAGTGAAGCCACCTGATGGTGTACGGTTTTGGGTGTGCTGTGGTCAGCAAGCCCAGCCGCTTCACGACCTCTGTCGAAATGAGGTTCTTTTGGCTTTCATTGTTGACAATGAATTGTAGTGGGGAACCCTTTACCCACATCTGGGAGTGGAAGAGATGCTCCTCCTCCTCTAGATATTCAGGTTCCTCCTTCTGGATCTTCATAGTGGCAACAATGGCGTTGGCTCTGCATCGATAATTTGATTCCCTTTGTCATTCCCTTTTTGGCTTCTGAATCTAAGTTGGAACATGCATCTAATTCGAAAGCCTTCAGCTCAGCCACTAGTCACTGCTTGGCCTGACACTCACTTGTGTTGTGAGTGGAGCTCTTATGGAACTCATTGCACTTTCCCATGTCCTTCTTCGGCTTCATGGCATTTTTCTTTTCTTTTAGCTTTGGCAGGTTGTCCTGGGCTGCCCTGCCTTGGCTTTGTCCTTTGTTCTGCTGTTTGGGGGCAACTTTCCGTTGCTTCAGATTCATAGATCCAAAGTCTCGCTTCTTTTGTTTAAACTTCTGCTCAATCTTGACCGTGTATCGGTAAGCCGTACTGAGCGAGGAGATGTCAAGGAACTCCATCTCGTCCTGGGTGTACCTGTGTCAGCAGCCACGGTAGTTGAGTACCAAATGTTTCTCAGAATCCTTGATACCCAACTTTGTGCGAAGGGTATGAAAAACATTGGTAAACTCTGGCACATCTTGGTCCCTTCCTTGCCACAACATTGTCCACTTTATGTATTTATCCTCATAGCTCCCGACAGGGTAGTATTGCTCCTTGATGGCATCCTGGAATGAATTCCAAGTGGGTACAGATGAAAACAATGAGGTTGTACTTTCATCCTTCTGCTCATAGTAGGTTTCCCATCAGTCCTTGACGTGGGGGAGGGCTTTGAGAAGAGAAAAAGTAATATTTTCTCGGCTGGAAAAATCATGAACATAAAAATTTCCTTCTATTAGATTTAACCATTTAGCTACGATTTCTGCATCTATTTGGCCCTCAAATATGGGCATGTCAAATTTTACTTGTACCTTAAAAGGAGTGGAGCCTCCAGAGTGGCTGCTAGATGTGGATGCACTGCGGGTGGGCAACCGTTGAAGGATTTGGGCAAAGTTATCCATCATTGCATTCCTTTGTTTCTCGAGGTCCTCCTCGAGCAATATTTTGATAGGATCTCCTGCCCCCTTGTCTTTCTTTTCTTCCCCCATGGGCGATCGTCGGGGTTTGCGAGGCTGATCTTGCAAAGGTTCAATGAGATTGAGCCCTAACTCCTTATATCCCAACCTCATTGGGGACATGCAAATAAAAATAGAGAAAGAGCAAACTGCTTTGATACAACTAATCTGGATTTAAACAAGAACACAAAAAATTACAGACATAACCATAAATATAAAGATGCAGTAGAAATAACACTTCATTTCATTAATGTCAAACACTGAAATATGCTTACAAACAGAATGGCAATAAGACTAGCTCGGGCAATGGTAGCTTATCTCTGAGAAGAGATGTGGCGGCTACATGCCTTTGAACTGTGTTACAATGAGGCTCAAAGGCCTAGTTATTATTAAGAAACAATGGAAAACCCTAAACATCCAAAAACCTAACCCTAGGAGATGAAGCTCCAAACTATGGGCCCCGTTTGGGTAAATTGGCACATCAACTTCCCGGGGTCGTAACTTTGGCATACAATCTCTTTTTCACGTGCACAATACCTCGTTAGAAAGATTTATCCAAGGACTACAACTTTGAATGACCAATAATTGTCAAGAAGCCATGTTGGTCCCAGTTTTCCCAAAAAAACATCGTTTAGGGCCTCAAAATGACTCCGGAAGTTTAGGACCTGAAAAACTGCCAAAAATAGTAAATTGTGCTACAAATTAGGAAACTAAAAAACTGAAAGAAACAATGGTGGGGGTCCAAGTAGAATAGGCGAGTGGCCACCAATATCCAATTGGATCATTCCTCCCCCCTTAGGAAGCAATGGTCCCCATTGCATTGAGTTCCTCCATGAGATGAGGAAACTTCTGCTGAACTTGGTCCCTGGTGAGCCACTTTCCCTGGTAAGCCACTTGCCCTGGTGAAGGAGTTGGCCTTATTTGACAACTCGATATAGTTGGATCCTTTGCTGTTGGGTGCTATTGATCTGCACGTCCATGATCTGATCAGTTGTGGCTAGTACCATGCAATCTGGATTTAACTCTGTAGGTGTGAACTGTTATGCAATGTGTGATGTGTCTAGCAATGGTGGGAAGTATGGTCGAAGGTGGTCCACATTGAATACTGGGTGCAGGCCAAGGAATGGGGGAATGCTAAGGTCAAATGCATTGTCTCCGATAGCCTTGGTAATAGTGTAAGGACCATATCAGAGTGTTCTGAGTTTCTGATAGGCTCCGACAAGGCATTCCTTTTGCAAATTCAACCATACTTTGTTGCCCACCTGAAACTTGTGTGGCACCTAATGTTGATCATGTCGCTACTTTTACTTGGCATTTGATTTATCTAGAATGTCGTGGACCTATTGGCAGATATGTTGGATGTGCTCAATGAAGTTGTTTGCCTTATTGGCTTCGGACAGGACATGAGTCTAATATCCCTGAGTAGCTACAAATGGTATGGCCACATCAATGGGACATAGTGGCTGGAATCCCAAGCCCACCTTAAAAGGGTTGTGTCCAGTCGAGTTGTGGAGAGCCTGATTATAGCTGTGCTGGAAATAGGGGAGGCTCTCATCCCATGTGCGTGGATGCTTTGAGGTCTAGATGCACAGAATGTGTACGATCATCCTTTTGACGACCTCTGTTTGGCCATCAATTTGGGGATGGACAATTGTGGGCTTAGTGAGCTTGGTGTCCAACATCAACCAGAGACTGGACCAAAATATACTAAGGACCTTCTATCCCGATCTGACATGATGGACTGTGGGATCCCAAAGTGTACCCACACTCATTCAAAGAAGAGTTTAGCAGTGGTTTATGCTATGATATTTTTCTTGCAGGCTGCCATAATGGCTATATTTGAGAATCTATCGATGACAAAAAAAACACAGTTGTTTCCATGCTTAGTAGAAGGAAGGCCTGACATGTAGTCCATGGAGATGGATTCCCAAGTTTGACTAGGAGTAGGCAGTGGAGTATATAGGCCTTACTTCTTGAGGTTGGTTTGGCAATGACACAGGTAGTGTAGGATCTTATGTACTTCCCGACATTCTGTCGAAGATTCAGCCAATAGAAATGCTTTTGTAGTACTACCACCATTTTCTTGACCTCGAAATGCCCAATGGCTTGACTACAGTGTGCTTCCAAAATCATCTTGGCACGCTCGCTTGAAGGAACACAAAGGTGTTCTAGGTTGCATAACAGGGCATCCTAGAGGTGAAAATCTGGAACTTGTTGGTCCTCCAAGAGCGTCTCGTATGTGTTGCTTTTGTAGAGAAGTGGCCAATTAGAAGTCTCATGCCCACAAGAATTGAGCACAGTGGTTAACGCCATGATCGGTGGTCGGCTGAGCCAGTATTCAAAATTATTGGTGCTGCCCTTCTTATACTTGATATTCAAATAGAACTATTGCAGGTATATGGACTAGTTCTGATGGCGATCATTCTACAACTTCTGTTGCATTTGTATGAATTGGAAGGCTCGGTGGTCTGTGTGGATGACTGTTTCCTTCCCCAAAATGTAATTCTTCCATTGTCGGCAGGCCTGCATAATGGAATACATCTCTTTGTCATAAGTGGGATACTTCCATACTGTGTCTGAAATTTTCTCACTGTGATATGCCACTGGATGCCCCTGTTGAGTAAGGACTGCCCCATTAGCATAGTCAGAGGCATCTATCTCGATCTCAAATGGTTGTTGCAACTTTGGTAATGTGAGCACTGGTGTAGAGCAAAGGTGATGTTTCAACTCTACGAATGCCTTCTGTTGAGATTCACACCAAGATAATTTTTCTTTCACTCCTCCCTTGGTGACTTGACTCAACGGCCAAGTGATATGAGAGAATACCAACATGAACCGGCAATAGAAATTGGCAAGACCCAGAAAGCTGCGGAGCTCTATCAGAGTGGTTGGGGTTGACCAATCCTGAATGAATTGGATCTCGGTTGGATCCACATCCAGCCCCGTTCATCAATAATGTATCCCATATACTAAACCTGGGTCATGCCAAAAGTGCATTTCTCTAAATTGGCACACAACTTGTGGTGCCACAGTGTTTGGAGAACTATTGGATGTGGTGGAGGTGCTCTTCCCAACTCTGGCTGAATATCAGGATGTAATCCAAGTATACCACTATAAATGAGATGGTGAATAGCCACAAGATGTCATCCATCAGCCTCATGAAGGTTGCAGGAGCATTCGTTAACCCAAAAGGCATAGCCAACCATTCAAAAAGGTCCTCCTTATATTTGAAGGTAGTCTTCCACACATTAGAGGGTTCAATTGGTACTTGATGATATCCAGACTTCAAGTCGATCTTGCTGAAATATTCCCCCCCTTGAATTGGTCCATAAAGTCATCAATCCGTGGGATCGGATACCTGTTCTAGACAATGATCTTATTCAGTGCCCGATAGTCAATAGAGAGTCTCCAAGTCCCATCCTTCTTTTGTACGAACATGATCGAGCTCCCACAGGGCGATGAACTCAGCTGAATGTGACCCTTCTATAGTAGCTCCTAAATCTGCCTCTTGATTTCGTCGTTCTCCAGAATGGAGTGATGATAGATTGGTCCATTGGGCAACGATGCACCTGGGGTCAGATCGATGGAGTGCTTCAATTGACAGTGTAGAGGCACCCTTGCGGGGAAAGTGAATATGTCCTCATACTCCTCCACGAACTTGTCTATCTATTGTTGTCATGCGGAGGGGCGTTGTCTGGAGGTCGTGGCCACCATCTTATTCTTTCCCTAAGAGCGTATCATTAAGAAAAGAAATTTCCCTATTTTGTAAATGAGCTTACTACATTGTTTTGCAGTAACCAAAGAGATGGCGGTAGGCGGTGCTACCTCTGGTATCCTGTACAACTTATTTCCCAAAGTAACAATAATAGTGTGAGGCCTTAACTCATACACAACATATCACTTCCACAAGTATGGTTGGCCTAATAATACATGAAAAACATCAAGGGTAACAACGTCACATAATACCTCATCTGTGAAGGGCTTGATGTTGTATGGAAGGCGACACTGCTCACGAAAATCCCATCCTTGGTGAAGCCACCTGATGGTGTATGGTTGTGGGTGTGCTATGGTTGGTAAGCCCAGCCAATTCATGACCTCTGTCGAAATGAGGTTATTTTGGCTCCCATTGTCGAAAATGAACTATAGCAGGGAACCCTTTACCCACATCTGGGAGTGGAAGAGGTGCTCCTCCTCCTATGGATCTTCGGGTTCTTTCTTCTGGATCTTCATGGTGGCAACAGTGGCGTTGGGCTCCACATCAATAATATACTTCACTTTGTCATTCCACTTATTGGGTTCTCACTAAAAGTCGGAACATGCATATGATTTCGATGCCTTTAGCTCGGTCACCTGTGATTGCTTTGCCCAACACTCATTTGTGTTGTGAGTGGGGCTCTTATGGAACTCACACCACTTTCCCGTGTCCTTCTTCAGCTTCGGGGTGTTTTACTTTGCTTGCATCTTTGGTGGGTTGTCTTGGGCCACCCCGCCTTGGCTTTGTCCTTTGTGCTGCTGTTTGGGGGCAACTTTCCCTTGCTTCATATTCATAGATCCAAAGTCTCGCTTCTTCTGTTTAAACTTCTTCTCGATCTTGATGATGTATCGGTAAGCCGTGCCGAGTGAGGAGATGTCCAGGAAATCCATCTCGTCTCAGATGTACCTGTGTAGGAAGCCGCGGTACTTGAGTACCAAATTTTTCTCGGAATCCTTGATACCCAAGTTTGTGTGAAGGGTATGAAAAACATTGGTAAACTACGGCACATCTTGGTCCCTTCCCTACCACATCATTGTCCACTTTATGTATTTATCCTCATAGCACCTGACAAGGTAGTACTACTCCTTGATGGCATCCTGAAATGAATTTGAAGTGGGTACAACTGAAAACAGTGAGGTCGTACTTTCATTCTTCTGCTCGTAGTAGGTTTCCCACCAGTCCTTGACGTTGGGGGAAGTTTTCAGAAGAGCGAAAGTAATCTTTTCTCGAATGGAAAAATCATGAATATAAAAATATCCTTCTAGTATACTTAACCATTTATCTATGGTGTCTACATCTATTTGGCCCTCAAATATGGGAATGTGTTGGGCGCGGGATCCCCAAGGGCAGTTTTGGGGCTGAAAGCCCATATTTTGCTCAAAGTTTGTAATCCAAGTGTAAAGACTCCGCATTTTGTGGTCATGGAGCGCGTAGATGTTAAAGAGTCATAGGGTTTTCTGCCGTTATTTTGGAAATGTAATGTCGGTTGTAAAAGATCTACCCATGGTCCACGGACCATGGGATTGTATAAATAGAGCTAAGCTCTAAGTAGTGAGAAAAAAATCAATCAAGCAATGAAGATATGATGTATGAGAGATAGCTCTGAAGTAGAAGTCTAAGTTTTAGGTCATAACGTAGGTAGAGGCTCTGCAACTGAGTATGCAGAGGCCTAGAAGACCGCAACTGAGTGTGCGGACCTCTGCAGCTGAGTGCGCAGGGGGGTTGAGTCTGTAATCATCCGAAATTATCAATAAAGAGAAGTATTCCATAATTTCTACATATTTATTTCCTATTTATACATATGTTATATTGGGTATGAAGTTCACTTATAATGCTTATATGGTGCGTGAATGTATGTAAATGTATTGGTTAAGTGAACGCAAGTAAGAACATTTGTTTATGCGAAGCTAACTAAAATTGGTTAATAAGATAAGTAAGCCACTTAGCTTAGTTTGGGAGATATCGCAGTTTTCTACCCTAGCAACACGAAAGTCCCTAAGCCGCAGGTTAGGGCTGTGCGAAAGCCAATTGTACCCTTTCGCTAAGGTATTAAAGGGTGGAATAGAGGGCTAAGAAACTTGCGCGAAGGTAGGTATATATGGAATAAACTGACATGACAACCATCTCAAGGGTGCAGAAACTTGGTTCCAATATCCCCCCATACTGCTTTGGGTGAGACTTCAGTCCGCGCTCTGCGGGCTGATGCTAAAAGGGCCAGTAGTGTAGGTATTTGTTTGGATAACTAATGCTGAACCTGGGTCAGGCCCCCTCAAGCCAACAAATGGTTCCGTTGTCGGGACCAAAATCTGCATAAGAGATGTGTGATGTCGTATCACTGGAATCCAACTAAGGATTCACGAGTTTGCAGCACAAGAAAACAAAAACCCACGACTGTCAAAAGAATAGTGGTTGGACCAATACTTGTATACGGAGATCCACAAAATATTTTTCGCCTCCTTTCCTATTGGGCTATACGAGTGGATCACGAAGCTAGCAGATAGACAAGGAAGGTGGAAACTTGACGGTCCTGTTGTGTGGACCCCGGAGCTAGTGCGAAGGTTGGAAGCATCGGAGGATAAGATCGCCTGTGCTAGTGATAATTGGCTCGATCGCATCATAGGAGGATTTGTTACTGAATTCGCAGTCGACACCTCAATCAGCTATAGCAAGGCGCAGTGACGATTTTTCAAAGGACTACGAGGTAAGAAAGTAAAATATTTGAATACTTGGATTAAAATGCTGTTGTGCGAAAAACGGGTTATGCAGCTACCTTGATGTTCGAGACTACGCGAAGCGGAAAAAGTTACAGGAATGAAGGAAATAAGGGTTCGAAGTATAGCCCCTCGATTTCACCTCCGCGAAGGGACAAAGAAGGGATAGTGAAGGTCTCTCCATGAAGTGCTATTCAGTTGATAAGACAAGGATTCCCGCGAATACGACCTCCGATCACACCAACTTTGTCTTCACCACCATTGCCTCCAACTTCAGCCGTACCACCTGCACCACCACTGCGATTCAGTATGGCGAATACAGTGAAGTTTCCTTTGTTCAAAGGCTTGGGAAATGAGGACCCAGACCAATTCTGGTTCGTTGTGAGGGATGTATGGGAAGCTCAAGGTGTTACAGATGATGACATAAAGAAGGAAACATTGGTTAGTTCTCTGTAAGATCACGCAATAACCTAGTATATTAAGTACTCTAACGATAACCCGAACGCTGGAGTAGCAGACATCCAAAAAACACTGAACAAGGAATTTAGCAGGCCTAAATCTGAAGCGCAGTCGATTGTGGGATTCAAAGAGATCACGATGCAACCAGGTGAGACACCATGGGAATTGGATCAAAGATTGAAGTGTCAAATCTACGAAGCTAATATGAATTTGACAAATGGACAACATCGTGAGTGGTTTGTGGCTTCGTTATTACCCCACTTAAGGAGTGCACTGTCGCAACAGAAAATAACAACTCAGGTAGAGGCCTTGGAGATTGCCATGAGACTACATGAGACTCCGATGCAGGATACTAATATAGGAGTTCAGCAGATCCACGTGGAGCTGCAGAATCTGTGCCTTGAGATGCAAAGTCTGAAGTAGGATAGGACGGTTCGACTAGAGGTACGCGAAGAGGTATGGTGTTTGAAATGCAAGAGTCAGGGTCATGACAAAGACCACTGCCTGGTCTTTACAAATTACCTTGCAGGAGGAGGACCGATGACTTTAAGGCTAGAAGCTCAATCAAAACCTAGCGCAACCCCTACATTATGGTGTGCTATCTGTTAGGTAGCTGGAAAACATGGAACGGATAATTGTCACTTACTACATAATTATGTGTAAACACCGCAACAGTTGTTCTGCAACTTTTCTAGGTTGGTAGGACAAGATGAGTGTACTTGCAGGAGCTATGAATTGATGATGGATAGAACTCCCGTCTACAAGGTTTAGGCTGAAATGTGGCCCCTTGACCAGAATGGAGGGATGGCGCAGA
Organism: Pinus tabuliformis; assembly: GCA_031772625.1. NCBI lineage: Eukaryota > Viridiplantae > Streptophyta > Pinopsida > Pinales > Pinaceae > Pinus > Pinus tabuliformis. Next base: position 314,730,716 of record CM062811.1, read on the forward strand.
CAAGATTTCAGGAGCGTGGACGAGGCCGAGTCAGAGGAGAACCTGGTAGAGGTTGAGGACAGTTGATTTGCTATAATTGCGGAGGGCCAGGACACTATGCCCGCGATTGCACTAATCCAACATGTCTGTCATGCAAGTATTGCACGCTGTTTGATCATGAAATAGAAGATTGTCCTACGCTGATAGCTAGGATACGTGACAAAGGGGTGCTACCGCCTCCCCCGACTCAGAACCTGCAGATGATGAGGTCTGAGCTACACAAGGAAGATTCGAACGTAAATATAGTGCTCCGAAGTGGAATCTCAATGGGAGATGACAAGGGGAAACAACCGGAAGATAGTGCATGGGTTTACAAAGCCCTGATGAAAGAGGCTGAGTTTGAATTGGAGCGCGCTCGGGAAGCCTTCATGGAAGCTAAGAAGAGCTTCGCTGAGACCTCCATCTCAGAAAGCAAGGATAAGCCTAAGCTGGAGATGGACCCCTCTATGCTCACAAGTTTCCTAGAAACTTGTATGAAGTTACTATGTGACAATAAGGGTGTGAAAGGTTTACAAGAACTCATCAATAGATGTGCTGGGTCCATGCTAGGTGAACTGCGCGTAGTCCGAAAGATCGTAAATCATAAGACAAGGACGGGGCGTGAAATGAGACTCCTCGCGCAGATTGGAGAATATGAAATGGATCAAGTCATTCTGGATTTAGGGTCACATGCGAATGTTCTACTGAAACAAACATGGGAGAAAATGGGGAGACTTGCACTGCAATGGTCTCCGATTCAGCTATGGATGGCGAATCAGCAGAAGTCATACCCATGGGGCAGCTGCAGGGAGTGACCGTGGATATTGAGGGAGCGAGCGAACTGGCATATTTTGAGGTAATAAAGATTGTTGATGACAGCAATCCCTACCCTGCGCTCCTTGGAATTGACTGGGCTACTGATATGAATGGGGTAATCAATCTAAAGAAGTGAAAGATGATCTTTGAGAAGAAATCACTGCGCGTAATAATACCCCTGGATCCTGCTGAAGGATCACGCTATACAGAACTGGTCCGCGATTAAGAGAGTGATGATGATCTGGACTACATCTATAATATAACAACGTGAGACCAAGACTGGGTGAATCCCATCGCGGATGGGTGGATTACATGGGAGCACGAGAGTTACTGCACTTCAAACTTCGACGAAGAAATAGAACGCTGGCAGAATTGGTTACATGAAGTAACTACGTTGAATTGCAACATGATGACCTGGTCACTGCACTGTGTGTCGTCAGAGGAAATAAATCTACGTATTTATGATGGTCTAAATGAGGTAGGTACCTTTTTGGATGCATTTGAAAGGGAGGTGCCAAAAAATCAATGCTTCCAGGCGTTGGACTGGGCACTGCGCGCTATGCCCGCAAGATGGTGGGGTATGCATAAGGGAAGTTTTGATGATTGGTGTGAATGTAGAAGGATGATGAGAGCATGATTTGGGAAACCTAAGATGCGACTGACATACAAGTACAATGGGAAGAATGATCCGTGCATGCATCTGGCCAAATGGACGCAGGCTTATGGAGAAAATCCCCAACCTGAGTAAGTGCACCTGTTCTACCATACCTTGGATGTTATCCCAACGAATTGGTATATAGAAACAGAGCTCCGCCATGGGACAGGTGAATGGGATATCTTGTGCGAAGGATTCATGATGACATTTAGTTTTGAGGATGGGTTTGACGGTATTGATGAAGTGCTACAAGAGGTGAAAGCAGCCATCTTTAGGACACCGTAGGATCCTTCAGACCTGACGCAGCCTGAATGGGCTACTCAGCTGAGTCATGCACTGGAATGTTATAATGTAACTGCTAAAGAGGAGGACGAGGATCCACGAAAGATTAACATTCCAGAGATAGAAGGCCACTGCGAGGTTTAGGGACCACAGATCGAGAACCATGATATAACCGCGCCTGTGAGAACTAAACAGGTGAACATTGGTACGGAGGTAGAACCCAAATTCGCAAAGATTGGAGACCACTAGGATGACACAACGGTGGATAAGGTCGTTGAATTACTCCATGAATATCAGGACTTATTCCCTACCAAGTTTACGGATTTGAAAGGGATAATTGGAGATCTAGGAGTGATCAAGATCACGTTAATTCTCGACACGAAGCCAGTTAAGCAGAGGTCTTACCGCCTAAATATGAAATACAAGGAAAAGGTTCGCTTAAAGCTAGACAAAATGTTAGCAGTAGACATCATTGAGCCTGTGGAGGAATCTGATTGGGTAAGCCCAATGGTGGTGCAAGAGAAGAAGTAGAAGGATGAGATAAGGATATGCGTGGATCTTAGAAAATTGAATGACGCTTGTGTGCATGATCCTTTCCATACTCTGTTCACAGATGAAGTGTTGGACAATGTAGGTGGCGAGGAAGCATACTCCTTCACTGATGGGTTCTTTGGGTACTGTTATCATTCAGGTTGTTCCCTGCCTCCTGAAGGGAATACGGGCGAGGTAACCACTAACAAATCTTTTAGCTGCAGGTCCTAGCCTACCTGCAACCGGAGAGGGTTCTCTCTTTGTAATTTAGCTTTGTTTTTGGACTATTTTAGGCTAGTTATGATGTACATGTTTTTGTTTAAATTTGTTGGATGGTGATTTTAGGCAGAGCTGGGATGCAAGTCTAAGATAGTCTATTCCATTGGGCTATGGAGTCCATGATGGTGTATAGTTGAAAGTGTTTCCTGGGTAAAGGCAATACTACAGAGCGAGATAGGCAGTTCTGGAACAATTTTCAAATCTGGAAATTGGTGGAATGGAGTCGGGGAATGAAAGGCAGTTAAGGATCTTTCATTATGCTGGCAGAGGGAAAGTGTATGAATGTTATTCAGGAGCAATTAAGAATTCCTAAACAATATTCAAAATGAAAGGAATTAGTGCAAACATGAGCAGTTAAGAATTCATATTTGTGGCTAATCCTGAAGAAAACATAATTAATAACAGAGATTGAGCACAGGGTGCATTTAAACAAATCCTGGGCTATTCTTCTTCTCTGTTACTAGGATTATGGAACATAGATGATATTTTACAAACACAGAAAACATAAAATAGAGTTTAGAATAACTTATTGTTCCATAGAGTGACACAGGAATCCTGTAGCATGTCCCAGACCATCATTTCCACATTCAAACAACGCAGAAACCATGAACTTCAACAACCATTTGTATTAGATAGTCTCAGAAATTATAGCGTAGCTTAGAAAGAAAATCACCAACCCCAAATACATATTATGGGGAGGTATTTATACAAAAGGGAGATAAAAAATATCATGAAGATAAGTCTTTGAACTCATAACTTTCTTTACCAACTCTTAAGAAGTACTAAATGATGGAATAAATGCTGTAATAAATATGAATGTGCTAGCTGTCCAATTAGTCAGAGATATTTTGACTTTTTTGGGCTGTGTGAGTCGGCTGCTTGCTGCACATTCATTTTGCGTTTGCTGTCCTGATGTTGTACGATGTTTGTTGCTGTCTTGGTCTTCATCATCAGTGCTCGGTTTCTTTGCATTCAATGAGATGTAGTGACCATTCCATTTCTGCCTTGCGCTGCTTTTTCTTCCCTTTGACAGGCGGACCGTGCTATCTGTATGTGCTGACCTGTAGCTGATCAAAAAAGAATTAATAAACAAAATCACCTTAGCAATGTCTCCATCATTCCTTTCCACCAATCCTCTATAGGAAACTGATGTCTTTGTATCTTAATCAGTGTTTCATCAGCTTCAGTGTATCTATAAAAGTTTTGCTGGACTTCAAAGAGATGGTTTATCTCATGCTCAATGTAAAACAGGTTTTCTAGTTTGTCATAGAGACTCTGTCTAGATGGAGGCCCTGTTTCTTCTGATGTGCTCGAGGACGCTGTGATTTGATTGGAGGCATAGTTGTTTACCCTATTGGCATAATGCTCATGTGATAGCAGTCTTCCAACGCTAGTTACTAAACTTGGTAGCCCTCTGCTCTGTAATGCTGCAAACTTTATTCTGAACTCATTTACCTCTGCTTGCATTTCTTGGCATTTTCTTTCTAGAGTTTGCATAAAATTCCTTAGGGTCAACACCCTTTTTACTAGTAAGATGGTATCAGTCCTGTTCCTGATACCTATTGCTGCCAGTTGCTCTTTGGGATGAGTGTTTAGAAATTGAATCATCCTGTTGGCTTGCTCAGGCATATTCCCTAATGATGCTCTAGCCTTTTGATTTTCAAATTGAGCTAAGCCTATCAAGTCCATTTGCTCATGTATGGTCTCAATTGATTGCCATTGGTCTGTAATGGATTGGCCAATCTTGGCCCACAAAATTTTCTTGACCTCAGCTAAGGTCCTATCAAGAGTAAGCTCTTTCTCCAGTTCTTTTATTCTTTTTTCCAGGGTTTTCACTTCCCTTGTCTTCTCAGCTACATCCTACTTTGACTTGTCATATCTTTCCTCAATTTTAGCCAGCTTTTCTTTGGCCTCTTTCAATTCTACCATCTGTACTTCCAGGGCTTTTATTTCTTTCATCATCCCCTCCATACTCAAGCTGGTCTCTTGCTCTGCTGTTGCTGTAGTCGCTGCTGAAACTGGTGCTGAACTTGAGGTACCTGCTATGGATGTTGGATCAGTGGGAGGGACTGTTGTGGTGGCCATAGGAGGAGCAGCTGTAAGAATCTGAGCTATTTGAATTGGCTGAGAGGCCAACTCTCCCTGTCTTCCTTGCAATGATGCCTCTAAGGCACTCTCTGTTTCTATCAACCTTTTATGCAAGCTCATAAGCAAAGTTACCACATCCTGCTCTTCTTTTTGTTGTGCTATCTTTGTGGTTTGAGGATGTAGTGTTGCTGGCAGCCTGAGTTGTCTTTTGAGGGCTGCTATGTCTTCCTCTTTCTTTTTGATCAAGGCCTGAATGCCTTTCGGATCCTGGGGATCATGTCCCAACTCTATAATAATTTCCTCCAAGGACTTGATTCTATTGTCCTTGGCCTGTGATGAAGCTTTCTACAATTCTAGTTGGGCAGAAGTATTGTGCAAAGAGTTTTGTAATCTATGGGTCAACAATGTTTTTTCTGCCAAGGTAGAATATACCATTTCACCGGTCTACTTGTGTAATTCAATTTGGTCCATCAGATGGATATCCCTAGAGAGAACTTCTAGATTGGTTCTAATATAGTTAGCAGCTGATTGTGGTTGCTGCGTTATAGGTCTAAAATGACTGAGAGTCATTTTCCCTTCTTGGATGTCATAGGATGCCATTAGCCTTTGCTAATTAGTGGGAGCCATCCTTAGCAACTGGTTGTAGAGCTGGTACCTCACTAGCTCATTTCTAGCCTTAATATCGGTGAACGCCTTCTTAATATCATAGCCCTGTCTGCTTTGTTTCCTGGTAGACGTAACCTCCACCCCTTGTTGTCTTTCTACCTCTGGCTGGAAGGAGCTGGTTGATGTCTCCATACTTGGGGGAATTTGTTGTTCAGTTGGCCCCTCTGGAATTTCTTCTTCTGAATGAGGGTTTAATCTCTGTCTATTTTCTCCTTGCTGATCCGCAGATGTCCCTGTAGGAGTCTCTTCCTGTCTATCTATTTTCTTAGCCCTTTCCTCATTAATAGGAGTCTATAATACAGGAATTTCCATCACCTTTGCTTGAGTTGAAGGGTCTTGCCCTTGACTTTGCTCATCTGTAGAGACCGGTCGGTCTGCCATTGTCTCTTGCTGCTCAGAATGGTGCACTTCTTGTTCTAAATCTTGCACCTCCTTACCTTTAGATGTTCCTGCTAGTGGAGCACTTTCTTGGGCAGGCTGTTGGGAAGCCGTGGTGGATGAGGTGCCTTCTCCAAGGTGCCGAGGAGCTGTGAAAAACACCTGTCCAAAAGATTCCAAGTCAACTGATTTTTCAAGGTTTTTTATTGCTTTTTCTGTTATCTCTTCTTCAGTAAGCTCTTCCACAAGTGTGCCCTCTATCCATTCTTGTTGATTGGCATATTGTTCAATTTCAGGGATTCTATGGTGGGGATACCCTGTGAGCTTGTTTTTAACTCTTCTAAAGCTTATGAAGTGTTCAGGGTCATATGGTGACCAATAGAAACTCAGTTTGAGCTTGAGTTTTTCTCTCAGAATCTCATCAGCATCCTTCCATGCTTCTTCCCTTTTATTAAAGATAAAGGGGCCCAATTGATGTCTAATTTTAAGCTGTGCCTTTTTTCTAGCACCATAGAAGTGCTTTAAGTCTGCACTGTTGAACTGCCGGTAGTACTCCAAGGTAAAGAGTCTCATGGGGACATATTTTGGTAGTCTGCATGGGGCTAATTCACAACCATAGATCCTTATTACAGTGTGGTTTTGGTAGTAATACCAGTCACCAATGTTGTATCCCTTTGAGAGATGTAGAATTCTCTGCATTTCAGCAGTGAGCCTAGGAGGAGGATCTGCTGATAAAAGGCAAGTGGCTGGGTAGACAAAGAGGTCAATGAACTCACAGTATGTGTAGGGGAAGAGATTAACATTGATGGAACACTGAGGACCAAAATATGATAGACCTTCGCTCCCCCCTAGCATCCAATTTCTTACGGAAAACCAGGAAACTTTCAGACTGATAGTATAGCAGTAAATGATAGATATATGAGGTGTATCTGAATACCCTTTCCATCTCTAACTTCATGAACTGCTCATGAATCTTGTTGGCTATGAAGGTGGCATAGTCATACTTGACAGCAGGGGGCTCTCCTGGAGTAAAGATAGGCATCAAGGCAAAGACAGTCTCATCTACAACTTCACTTGTTCTGAATCCCAGGATGTAGGAGATCATATCTATGAGCAATTTTCCCTCCTCAGTAAACCAAGCATGGTGATAGGGGATTGTGAATCTGGAGTAACAGTCTGGTGGCATAAATAGCTTGGCAATTCAGTCAATTTCTGCAGAGGGCAACTTTGAGGCTTGATCCAGCAATTTTTTCATGGAAAGGGGGACCAAAGGCTGAGTTGGCCTGAATTGCAGCATCTCATTTATGGACTGAGGAGTAATGTAAAAGAGGACATTTCCAGCAGGGTCCATCACTGCCCTTTGAGAAGGCTCATAATTTGCACAACACTGATGGATGAGGTCAGGGAAGACATTCACTGAGGGCAGGTAGTACATTGTCATGTTGGATTCCCATATTCCCAATAGGTCAGCTTTGTTTATGAACTTATTCCTTATTTCACAGAATGCCTGAAGGTGGGGCGTGTCTCCTTCCATATCAGCAATTTGATAACCTCTGTCTGCCAGAGGTATCCACTCTAATTCTCTATGGGGTGCATTTAGTGGTGCAATATTGAGGGAAACTGGGGCCTCCATGATTTTACTGGGATTATAATTGAATTTGGTGTACACCTCAACAGGAAAACAGAGTCTTGACAATGGTCTTTGGCAAGGAGTTTTCAGTTCTGTGCAAAGATGTTCCTGCTGAGTAGAGCTCAAGGGAAATAAAGAGTATGCAGGGCTCTGCAACAAGTAAGCTTGCAAGGAATGGAGATAGCAGGGGTTTTGCAGATAGTCTTTAGTGGTTTTGCGGGCGAATTGGAGCTGGATTTCGAACCTCAATGGCAATTTTGCAGAGGGCTATAGGGTAAACAAGTTTTCTTTGGAAGCAGTGGTGAGTGGTGAGTTGAAACAGGGAGGTTTAGAGATTAAAGCTCACTTCAATCACATTCAGTTCTTTCGGAGGTCGTTTTTAACAGAGAAATTTGAGAAAACAGGGTTTAGGGGCAACAGTCAAATAAATACCTGTTTACTCGCGACCTTGCGGTGAAATAGAGTTGCAGGTAGAGCCGAGGAGGTCAGGGTGGCAGGTTGAACACGTGTGGGCAGTCGACTGGGACGTAAATGGCGGACTGAACGTAAAAACTCATGCATGAAATTTTATAATTGGTTGCGCAAAAACAAATAAAAACATCGCTTTCGCGAGTTTTAACGCAAATTTGTGTTTTTGCGGACTTTTGGCGCTTTTTTGTGCTGACGTCAGCATGATGTCACATGGTCCTGTAGCAGGGTACGGCGGTTAACATGGCAGCTGACGTAAATGGGTGACAGGGCAGCCACAACGGACTATACAATTGCAGGAGTGATGACGCAAAAGCCGACGTGGGCGGTAGAGAGGACAGGAGGTAAGTGGTTTGGTATCAGACCGCCTTTGGTACGGGGGCGGTATGTGTCAGCGCGGGCCCAATGCAATCAAAATGGGCCACGCGTCCCTGCGTACGGTGGCAAAACCACCTTCTATCGGGAGCTAACCCTCGCACAGCGGGGTCACTCCGATATCGGCGAGGGCTGTCGGATTTGGGAGGGCAAATCGGAGGTTTGACGGGATGCTTAGTTGTGGGTACGATACGGCGTGGGGACCCGCCCGTATTTAATTATTATAATATGTTGCGGGGGGGATTAAAAAACTTTGGATTGTGGGTTTTATGTTTGCGTGGGTGTGGTTATTGGTTTAATCGAATATTAAATCAATCCCAAAATATACAAGCGCAGAGGATATTGAGACTAGGTTTATGTGTGGGGGGCGGACTATGGTTATTAATTTAACCAAATGTTAAATTAATCCCAAGCATTTTGGATGTGGAAGGGTTAATACAAGTCCCAAATGGACATAGTATTCCCCAAAACTATATTATATGGCTATAGTGCCAAGGGGTAGGGATATTTAGTGTTTTTTTTTTTTTGGGGGTTTTATTATAGTTTTTTTTTGTAGAATAGGGATAGGAAAATGTTTGAGGGAGCTAAATAATAAAGTTAGGTGTTAATATGATTTTATGGAATGAAATTATATGGACAAATTCTAAGTTTATAAAATGTAAACTTAAACATAAGAAAGACAGAAGGATTATTGAATGATGATTTTTACACAAGAAATGTGGCTTCTTTCTACTAAGCAAACTGAGATTTTAACTTAGTATTTCTCATAGAATGAAGTGAAACAGGACTATTGGGCAGATCCCAAGGTCCTTGAGGGGATGTTAGTAAAAAGATTTATGGGGGAATGATAGGGGAATTAGTCATGCTTCCATTGTTATGCAAACAAACAACTGGCATGGTACCAATGTCATTGATGAGATGAGTCTTCTTGACAAGACAAAAGTGAGCACCCACCTGCTTCTGCAACCTCAAACTACCTACCCAGCCTAATACACCTAACATATTTTCCTCCTTTTGATTGGGTGCACTTGAACTGGCAAACCCTGATTGTCCTCTTTTCTTTTGACTGCCCTCCTATCTAAGTCTACCCTTGTCTCTTCCAAGGGCCCAGATTAAGCAGTTGGGCTCCTTAATTTCTCTACCTCTCTACTCATCTTCCAAGCTTGAACTGTTTGGACAGATATTCATTCTCTATTCTACAACAAGCAATTTAAACATGGAATGGTCCAGATTTAACTGTTGGGCCACCCATCAAGTGTTGTAAGCAACAATATTTGCACATTATGAACTTGTACATAAGATAACAATGGCATTTTGACTGGCCACTTTCCTGGTCTTTCTTTGGGGTTCATTTTTGTTTTATCGTTTCTGACCAATTTACTCTTTTTTCCCTTTGATTATTATTTTAGGGCATACCCTCTTTTCATTTTTTAATTTTCTTCCTTTGTTTTACAACATATGGAACCATTGTAGTATGCAAGGATGAACATTTTTGGCACTTCCATAGTCAATCATGAAAAATGAAACCTATTGGTATAGGAACCTAACAGGTACCACCAAATCAAAATTGCACTGGAGGATAGGAGCAAGACAACATTCACAACTGAGTGGGGTTGTTTTCAATACACTGTAATGCTGTTTGGGTTGAAGAATGCGCTTGCTATCTTTTCGCGCGTGGTTGTCGTGACATTCAAGGAATTCATTCATAAGTTCGTGGAGGTCTATTTTGATGACTAGATTGTATTTGGGCTGGTTAACCACCATGTAGTGAGCTTGTGCTTGATGCTGGATACATGTCGAAGATACCAGATCACGCTCAATCTCAAGAAGTGTCTATTTTGCGTTCCTTTTGGGAACCTATTGGGGCATGTCGTTTGCAGACAAGGGTTGATGGTAGACCTTGCGAAGATCATGGTAATTCTGAACTTGGAAGCGCCGAGGAGCGTGAAACAGCTACGCGTTACTCTGAGACATACGAGATATTACAAAAAGTTTGTCAAAGGCTATGCCCAGATCACCGCGCTGATGAAAATTTTTTTGAAGAAGGATGTCTCGTTCTGCAGAACGATGACTGTAAGAAAAGCTTGGATATATTGAAAGAAAAGATGGTTACCGTGCTGATTCTAGTCTTCCCGAACTGGAAGAAAGAGTTTCATGTACATCTTGATGCGTCATGTATAGCACTATGGGCAGTACTAACATAGGATGGCAGAGAAGGCTTGGACCACCTTATCACGTTTGCAGGCCGCAGATTATCCAAAGCAGAGAAGAACAATTCCACCACTGAGCGCGAGGAGCTGGCTATGGTGTATGCGTTTGAGAAGTATTGAAACTACTTGCTAGGAGGTCACTTCAAAATGTATAGGGATCACTCCACACTAAAGTACCTGGTCAATAAGCCTGTGTTGGGGGGGGGGGGGGATAATTTTCAGATGGCTCTTATTGTTCCAAGAATACGATTTTGAAGTTGTTGTGAATCCTAGACGATTGAACGTGGGAACAGACCATTTGTCGCGCATCGAAACAGGGGAGGAACTTACTAACTTGGAAGAAGGATTGCCTGACGCGCAGCTATTTGCTGTGTGCGTCGCAGATGGACATTTTGAGGATATAATACACTTTATAACAACAGGAACTGCACCAGAAGGCTACTCTATTCAACAAATGAAGGAATTAGTGGTGCACGCGACAGATTTCTCTGTCATTGTTGAGCATCTATACAAGATGGGGACTGATGAGATATTGCGATGATATGTACCTAAGTTTTAACGAAGCAGCATCCTCTCGGATGCTCATGTGGGCGCCATGGGAGGACATTATGTAGGGAGAGCAACCACACAGAATATTCTACACACCGGGTTGTGGTGGCCAACCCTTCATTAGGATTCAAAAGAATATTGCATGACGTGTGATGTATGTCAAAGAATAGGCAGGCCATCGCGAAGGGATGAAACTCGTATTGAATCCAAAAATAATTCGAAAAGTGGGCAATAGATTTTGTAGGACCTATTCAGCCCCAAGGAAAGACAGGCGTGAGATACATTATCACTGCGACGGAGTACTTGACTCATTGCGTAGAAGCGCAGCCGGTGAAAGATTGCACGGGCGCGACTGCCGTGAAGTTCCTATTTTAGCATGTACTGAGACGATTTGGATGTCCAAAGATCTTGATGAGTTATCATGGTATGCACTTCCTGAATGAGACGATCAACGTGCTAACATAATAATTTCAGGTGTATCACTAGAAGAGCACACCTTATCACCCACAGGCTAACAGGACAGTGGAGGCATTCAAAAAATTTCTTGAAAATGCATTAACAAAGGTTTGGAATGCTTAGTGAAGTGATTGGGAACTACACATACCTGCAGTATTGTGGGCTTATCGGAAAACATGCAAAAAGCTGATGGGATAAACCCATTTTAGACTTGCCTATGGTGTGGAAGCCGTAGTGCCTATAGAATACATCGTGCCTAGTCTGCGCATAGCAGCACTCACAGGTATGATAGATCGCAGAGCCTTGGAAGAGAGGCTCACGCAGTTGGATGAGCTTGAAGAAGAGAGATTTTTGGCTGGATTCCATCAATAGGTCAAAAAGCAGCGCGAAAAATCGTGGCATGACTGACATGTTAAGATGCGCACCTTTAAGGTGAATGACTTGGTGCTATTGTATGACAGTAAGTTTGATAAATTTCTAGGGAAATTCAGAATGCATTGGCTAGGGCCCTGTGTTATTAAGGAGATTACCAATGGTGGCGCGATCCAGTTGGTTAACTTAAATGGAGATCCCTTCCCAGGAAAGGTGAATGGCAGTCGATTGAAGCCATACACAGGTGGCCCGACCATCTGACTATGTGATAGAAGCACAGTCTTAGTGCTCCAGGCAGCTGAAAGGAGGCACGGGACTATAAACTACACTACCTGGGTTGGGGAGCTGCGTGATTTCAAGACTGCACAAAACAAAAAAGTGTCACAGGGTCCGTGACAATGCGAAGACAGTTGCGCTAGTGCGTAGGTCCACCAGAAAGTTACCGTTAAAGTCACTATTCATAATGTGATGGTTAGTTTGAGGCCAAATGGAGTGGGAGACAAGCATTTAAGGCGAACTTTATGGCTTAGATTATTGAAAATCTACTGCCAATCTAGCATTAATGGGCTAAATGTGGGGGGAACAGTCGAATTTGAATTCAAAAATCCCAATAAATCACAGGTGGCTATCCAACGAAAAACACTTCACATTTTGAAAATTTAGTTGTTGCGCTATCAAGTGTGTATGGACCTTATGAATTTGAGGCTTTGAGAGCAAGTTCAGTGTTTGAGACATTGCCAAAGGAGACACAAGACCTCCTGAATAGAATGATGTCGACACCCGAGGAAGTTGCGTAGGAAATTGCAGTAGTAGAAGCCCCATAGAGTGCCAGAGTGATAGTTGAAGTCCCTAAATCACCTAGAACACCAAGGCCAAAGAAGGATAAGTAGACTATGATCCCAGTGCGCGTCTCACCAACAAACCCACAGAGGACCAAGCTCAATTTACAGGAAAAGGGGAAGGCCATTAATCTGGAGGCCGATAAGGAAGAATATGAAGAAATCCTGGTGGATGAGGAGGATGTGGAAATGGAAATTGAAACCCAGGGTGCAGACCCTATTACTAGGTTACCAGAATATGTTCCTCCATGCAAGGGTAAAGCCAAGGTGTTGAAGGACATAGACGAGAGCAAGAGCTCCCTGCAAACTTCGTTGCTCCTGGATGACATTGTTTTTGAGGGGCCACACTTAGGGCGAGTTCTTGTACTAAAATTCGAGGATTGGGACCTCGCAGATCACGAGAAATTCCAAAATTTAGTGACTGAGTAGCTAATGTGCCAAAGGATTGACATGACTACTGGAACAATTGAATTGGAGTTGTGGACCTGGCTCAAGGGTGTAGAGAAAGCCGGGCTACTCAACCTACTCCGGGTGCCGCATTACCACTGCACCCCAGTGTCCGTCTCCATCATCAAGAAGTTGCTCTGCTTGGTTCATGATGTGTGTTTGTGGCTGGAGGAGCCCATTCCCATCACAGGTCACTTGATCCATCGAGTCACATGACTACCTTACTCAGGGGAGGATCCAGCCAGCATATCAGAAGGAAAATGTAGTGAGTTGGCCCTCGCGGAAGCTATGAAGAAGAAGTTCAAGTTAGAGAACAAGAAGCGAGGATATGCCATCTCCAGCATTAACAACCCTGCAGTCAAGGTCATAACACAAATTTTAGTAGGGAAAGTGATGCATAAGTGCCGCGCGGATGAGGTTCCCGCGCCTGTGATTACACTAGCAGCCCAATGCGCGGAAGGATTCCAGTTCAACTGGACAAATTATCTATGCGGCGAGTTCCTTGCGAACTGTCGCGAGGCACAAGAGCAAGGCAAGAAATTTCACTACGCGTGGTTCCTATTGTCGATCGTATTGGTGGCATGGGAGCTTCTCGAAGACAGCCAATTGCCTTCGGTCGCGCCGGACCTTCTAGAGGCAGCGAAGTACGCTTCGCTATGGGTGACCAAGGATGCGCAGTGTATAAAGAAAACAAGATATTTTGGATCTTGATGGAGACGAGTATCCGGATGGGGATCAATCGCAAGCCACGTTTGTTGCCCACAGTGTATGCCAGTTTGCAGAGTTCAAAGCGGATTTCCACCATGTCTTTATCAGGGCACGGAAGGACCCTACGAAGACATGGCATAACCTACCATATCTGGTGACTGATGATGTTATTTTTGTAGTCCTTGAGTCTTGGCCGCCGGAGTGGCGCGCTCCAGCAGGCTCCACGGTGGAAATAGACAAGTCCGTCGTGCAGCGTAAGAAGGAAGAAACAAAGCTCTGAATGGTGCAGCTGGCTGAGAAGCACAGAAAGGAGGAAGCAGAGGCTAAGGCCAAACAATAGAAGACAGGAGGAGAAGAGCACGAAGGACAGAAGCCACCTTCACCCGGGGCTGAGGCAGAAACAAAGACAGAAAAAGGTGGCGCGGACCCTTAGACGACGTCCACCCAACTCAAGTGTCCATGCCCGCAAGAGAAGGCAGTGTCGTAGAAGAAAACCAAGGCTTCAAAGACATCCTTGGACCTAATCATCCTCACTGAAGCGGATTTGCATGACATTGGAGAAATGGTGAGGGATGTCACCACTGAGGCCCTCCAACAGTTCAAAGAGTAGCAAAAGTTGGTATTGGGGGCTCTTCGGACAGAGCTGCAGGAGTTGTGGGTTTGCACTGCATAGGCTGGCACAATGTCCACCAGCCTCGCGATCTACACTTCAGCTACCGAGGAGATGTTGTGCACAAGGGTGACCAACACAATAGTGCTAGCAGATGGGGCACTTACTAGAGAGAATGAGGCTGACAGGCCCACGGTCAGTAGTTTGAAAGGGGTGGGATTGAATATGGCTGCACTCCCTCGAGAGACGCTCTGCCTCTTGCAGGATGGAGTCATCGTGGAAATTAGGTCCCGGGAGACTCATGCTCTGCAAGTGATGAGCGAGCAGTGCATCAACATCAAGCAGTTGGGCCTACAGCGGAATGAGGCAGTGGAGCAGAATAAGAAAATCATGCAGGTAGTGGAGGAAGCTTGCCAAATGGTCTCGAAGTTGGACATTCAAGCAAAAGAACTGGTGGAGGCGTGCATTTGAAGTTAGCCATAGGGGTACGCAACGCTCGAGTAGAGATGGCCAGGATTTAGCTGGAGCTGAACCTGCAGATCGCAGAATTGCAGTTGAGGGCTCAGCCTTCAACCCCTCGGAAGTTAGGGAACAACGTACCATCGCTGTTACAATAGTAGTAGCGGTGGTTGACAGTGCAGTGGCGGACTGCATGCAGCGTTTTGAACAATCATTCGAGGTCCTAACCACCTTGCAGGAGGACCCGAATGTAGAGCGCCTGGAGACAAAGGCGCGTGAGCTACAACAAAAGTATGACAAGGTCAAAGGGACCGCGTAGACAGTCACCCTTACACAGAGGCTCGCACGGATGTAGGAGGCAAAGGCGCTCAAGGAACAGGTGGATGCCACTCGGAACAAAGAAGCGGTCTTAAAAGCGCGCATACAACCATGGATAGACGAGGCATATACGATCACATCCTCCATTGAAGGAAATCTCGTGCAAATGTAGGAAACTCAGTAGAAGATTCAGGGCAGCAGTTCAACGGCATTCACTGAGCAGCGAGTGGAAGAAGTCCAGTAGGTGGCCACTCAGTGCGCTGCCGAAGTTGCGGTGATCTAAATGGAGCTGGGAGGTCTTCGTGCTAAGATCTCTACACCTGTAGAGTGACTTGAGGGTGAGTCACGATGTTTGTGTTGGGGGCCTGTTAGGCGCGGGATCCCCCAAGGGCAGTTTTGGGGCTAAAAGCGTATATTTTGCTAAATTTTGTAATCCAAGTGTAAAGACTCCGCATTTTGTGGCCGCGAAGCGTGTAGATGTTAAAGAGTCATAGGGTTGTCCGCCCTTATTTTGGAAATGTAATTTTGGTTGTAAAAGATCTACCCATGGTCCGTGGACCATGGGATTGTATAAATAGAGTTAAGCTCTAAGTAGTGAGAAAAAATTCAATCAAGCAATGAAGATATGATGTATGAGAGACAACTTTGAAGTAGAAGTCCAAGTCTTGGGTCGTAGCACAGGTAGAGGTTCTACAGCTGAGTGTGCGGACCCCTGCAGCTGAGTGCGCAGAGCGGGTCGAGTTTTTAATCATTTGGAATTATCAATAAAGAGAAGTATTCCATAATTTCTGCATCTTTATTTCCTGTTTATACATCTGTTATATTGGGTATGAAGTTCACTTATAATGCTTATATGGTGCGCGAATGTATGTAAATGTATTAGTTAAGTGAACGCAAGTAAGAACATCTATTTATGGGAAGCTAACTAAATTGGTTAATAAGATAAGTAAGACACTTAGCCTAGTTTGGGAGATATCACAGTTTGCTACCCTAGCAGCGCAAAAGTCCCTAAGCCGCAGGTTAGGGCTGTGCGAAAGCCAATTGTACCCTTTCGCAAAGGTACTGAAGCGTGGAATAAAAGGCTAAGCAACTTACGTGAAGGTAGGTATAGCCGGAATAAACCAACATCACAACCATCTCAAGGGTGTGAAAACTTGGTTCTAACATCCCCCTATATTGCTTCTGGTGAGACTTCAGTCCGTGCTCTGCACGCTGATGTCGAAAGGGCCAGTAGTGTAGGTATTTTTTTGGCTAACTAACGCTGAACTTGGGTCAAGCCCCATCAAGCGTAATGTCAAAGTTTAATTGTACCTTAAAAGGAGTGGGGCCTCCAAAGTGGCTGTTGGATGTGGATGCGCTGCCATTGGGCAACCGTTGAAGGATTTGGGCAAAGTTATCCATCATTGCATTCCTTTGTTTCTTGAGGGCCTCCTTGAGCAATATTTTGATAGGATCTCGTACCCCCTCATCTTTCTTTTCTTCCCCCATGGGCGGCCGTCGAGGTTTGTGAGGCTGATCTTGCAAAGGTTCAACCAGATCGAGCCCTAACTCCTTATATACCAACCTCGTTGGGGACATGAAAAAAAAATCAGAGAAAGAGTAGACCCTCTGATACCACTGATCTGGATTTAAACAAGAATGAAACAAATTACATATATAACCATAAATACAAATATGCAGTAGAAATAACACTTCATTTCATTAATATCAAACATTGAAATATGCTTACAAACATAATGGAAAAAAGACTAGCTCGGGTGATGGTAGATTATCTCTGAGAAGAGATGTGGTGGCTACATGCCTCTGAACTATGTTACAATGAGGCTCAAAGGCCTATTTATTATTGAGAAACAATGGAAAACCTTAAACATCGAAAAACCTAACCCTAGGAGATGAAGCACCAAACTATGTGCCCCGTTTGGGTAAATTGACACATCAACTTCCCGGGGTCGTAACTTTGGCATATGATCTCTGTTTGACGTGCACAATACCTTGTTAGAAATATATATATAAGGAATACAACTTTTTAATGACCAACATGGACCCATGTTGGTACCAGTTTCCCAAAAAAACATCGTTTAGGGCCTCAAAACGGCTTTGGAAGTTTAAGACCCAAAAAACTGCCAAAATAATAAATTGTGCTACAAATAAGGAAACTGAAAAACTGAAAGAAACAATGGTGGGGGTCTAAGTGGAATAGGTAGGTGGCCACCAATATACACCTGGATCATTCCTCCCCCCATAGGTAGCAATGGCTCCCATTGTGTTGAGTTCCTCCATGAGATGAGGAAAATTTTGTTGAACTTGGTCCTTAGTGAGCCACTTGCCTTGGTGAAGGAGCTTGCCTGCTTTGACAACTCGATATAATTTGATCCTTTACTGTTGGGTGTTCTTTATCTCTGTGTCCATGTTCTAATCAGTTGTGGCTTGTTCCATGTATTCTGGATTTAACTTTGTAGGTGTGAGTTGTTCTGCAATGTAGGCTGTGTCTAGCAATGGTGGGAAGTATGGTCAAAGGTGGTCCACATTGAACACTGGGTGCAGGCCAAGGAATGGGGGAATGATGAGCTCAAATGCACTGTCTCCCACAACCTTGGTAATGGTGTAAGGACCATATCAGAGTGGTATGAGTTTCCGATAGGCTTTGGTAAGGCGTTCCTTCTGCAAATGCAACCAGACTTTATCGCCCACCTGAAACTTGTGTGGCACCTAATGTTTATCATGTCCCTGCTTGTACTTGGCATTTGATTTATCCAGAATGTCGTGGACCTGCTGGTGGGTATGTTGGATGTGATCAATGAAGCTGTTTGCCTTATCTTCTTCGGACTGGACATTAGCCGAATCGACCTAAGTAGCTGCAAATGGTATGGCCACATCAATGATAGTGGCTGGAATCCCAAGCCCACCTGAAAAGGGTTGTGGCCAGTCGAGCTGTGGAGAGCCCGATTATAGCTGTGCTAGATATAGGGGAGGCTCTCATACCATGTGCATGGATGCTTTGAGTTTTAGATGCGTAGAATGTGTACGATCATCCTATTAACGTCCTTTGTCTAACCATCAGTTTGGGGATGGAAAGCTGTGGACTTAGTGAGCTTGGTGTACAACATCGACCAGAGATTGGACCAAAATGTACTGAGGAAACTACTGTCCCAATCTGAGATGATGGACCGTGGGATCCCAAAGTGTACCCACACTCGTTCAAAGAAGAGTTCAACAGTGGCTTCTGTTGTGATATTCTTCTTGCAGGCCTCCATAATGGCCATCTTCGAGAATCTGTCGACGACCACAAAAACACAGTCATTTGCATGCTTAGTAGAAGGAAGGCCCGACATGTAATCCATGGAGATGGATTCCCAAGGTCGACTAGGGGTAGGCAGTGGAGTATAGAGGCCTTGATTCTTGATGGTCGGTTTGACAATAGCATAGGTAGTGTAGGATCTGATGTACTTCCCAACATACCATCGAATATTCGGCCAGTAGAAATACTTATGCAGTATTGCCACCATTTTATTGACCCCAAAATGCCCAACGAACTAACTGTAGTGCACTTCCCAAATCATCTTGGCACGCTCGCTTGAAGGAACACAAAGGTGTCCTAGGTGGCATAAAAGGGCATCCTAGAGGTGAAAATCTGGAACTTGTTGGCCCTCCAAGAGTGTTTGGTATGTGTGGCCGAATTATGGGTTGCTTTTATAGAGAAGTGGCTAATCAGAAGTCTCATGCCCACAAGAGTTGAGCACAGTGGTTAACACCATGATTGTTGGTCGACTGAGGTAGTCTGCAACATTATTGGTGTTGCCCTTCTTATACTTGATACTCAAATGGAATTTTTGCAGGTATGTGGACCACTTCTCATGGCGATCATTCTGCAACTTCCCTTGTGTATGCATGAACTGCAAGAGTTGGTGGTCTATGTGGATGACCATTTACTTCCCCAAAATGTAATGATTCCATTATCGACAGGCCTGCACAATGGAATACATCTCTTTGTCATAAGTGGGATACTTCCAGACTGTGTCTGGATTTTTCCCACTATGATATGCCACTAGATCCCCCTGTTGAGTAAGGACTACCCCAATAGCATAATCAAAGGTTTTGTCTCGATCTCAAATGGTTGTTGCAAGTATGGTAATGTGCGCACTGGTGAAGAGCAGAGGTGATGTTTCAACTCTACGAATGCCTTTTGTTGAGATTCAGACCAAAATATTTTTTCTTTTGCTCCTCCCTTGGTGACTTGACTCAAGGTCCAAGTGATATGAGAGAATCCCAACATGAACCTGCGGTAGAAATTGGCAAGACCTAGAAAGTTGTGGAGCTTTGTAAGAGTGGTTGGGGCTAGCCAATCCCGAATGACTTAGATCTTGGCTGAATCCACATGCACCCCCCATTCATCAATAATTTATCCCATATACTAAACCTAGGTCATGCCAAAAGTGAATTTCTCCAAATTGGCACACAACTTGAGTTGTCGCAGTGTGTGGAGAACCTGTCAGATGTGGTGGAGGTGCTCTTCCCAACTCTGACTGAAGATTACGATGTCATCCAAGTATACCACTACAAATGAGTTGGTGAATGGCTACAAGATGTCATCCATCAGCCTCATGAAGGTTGCAGGATCATTCGTCAACCCGAAAGGCATAACCAACCATTCGAAAAGGCCCTCCTTAGCTTTGAAGGCATTCTTCCACACATCAGAGGGTTCAATTGGTACCTGGTAACTTCCAGACTTCAAGTTGTTCTTGCGAAATATTTTCTCCCCTTGAGTTGTTCTAGGAGGTCATCAGTTGTGGGATGAGGTACCTATTCTGGACAATGATCTTATTTAGCGCCCAATAGTCAATACAGAGTCTCCAAGTCCCATCCTTCTTTTGTACCAACACGATTGGACTCCCACAAGGCTATGAACTCGGCCGCATGTGACCCTTCTATAACAACTCCTAAATATGCCTCTTGATTTTGTCATTCTCCAAAACGGAGCATCAATAGGTTGGTCCATTGGGCAACGATGTACCTGGGGTCAGATCGATGGAGTGCTTGACTTGACAGTGCAGAGGCACCCCTATGGGGGAGGTGAAGATGTACTCATACTCCTCCATGACCTTGTCCATCTGTTGCTGTCATGTGGATGGGACTTGTCTGGAGGTCATGGCCACCATATTCTTCTTTCCCTGAGGGCGTATCATCAAGAAAATAAATTTCCCTATTTTGGAAATGAGCTTACTGCATTGGTTTGAAGTAACCAAAGAGATGGAGGTAGGTGGTGCTACCTCCGATATCCTGTACAACTATTTCCCAAAGTAACAATAACAATGCGAGGCCTTGAATCATACATAGGATGTCGCTTCCACAAGTATGGTTGGCCTAATAATACATCACAAACATCAAGGGGAGCAACGCCACATATTACCTCATCCGTGAAGGGCTTGATGTTGTATGTAAGGCGACACTTCTGGCTCACGTGAAGATCTTATCCTTGGTGAAGCGACCCAATGGTGTACGATTGTGGGTGTGTTGTGGTTAAAAAGCCTAGTTGTTTCGCGACCTCTCTCGAAATGAGGTTCTTTTGGTTCCCACCGTCAATAATGAACTTTAGTGGGGAACCCTTTACCCACATCTGGGAGTGGAAGAGGCACTCCTTATCCTCTGGATCTTCAGGTTTCTCCTTCTCGATCTTCATGGTGGCAACGGTGGCATTGGGATCTGCATCAATAATCTACTTCCCTTTGTCATTCCCCTTGTCGGATTCTGACTCAGAGTTGGAACATGCATCTGATTTCGAAACCTTCAGCTTGACCACTAGTGATTGCTTGGCTCGACACTCACTTGTGTTGTGAGTGTAGCTCTTATGGAACTCATACCACTTTCTCGTGTCCTTATTCGGCTTCACGATGTTGTTCTTTGCTTGATGCTTTGGTGGGTTGTCCTGGGCTACCCCGCCTTGGCTTTGTCACTTTTTCTGTGGTTTGGGGGTAGCTTTCCCTTGCTTTGGATTCATAGATCCAAAGTCTCGCTTCTTTTGTTTAAACTTCTTCTCGATCTTGACGATGTATCGGTATGCCGTGCCAAGTGAGGAGATGTCTAGGAACTCCATCTCATCTTGGACATACCTGTGTAGGTAGCCGTGGTACTTGAGTACCAAATGTTTCTCAGAATCCTTGATACCCAACTTCGTGTGAAGGGTATGAAAACCACTGGTAAACTCTGACACATCCTGGCCCCTTCCTTGCCACAACATTGTCCACTTTATGTATTTATCCTCATAGCTCCCGACAGGGTAGCACTACTCCTTGATGGAATCCCAAAATGAATTCCAAGTGGGTACGGCTGAAAATAGTGAGGTTGTACTTTCATCCTTATTCTCACAGTAGGTTTCTCACTAGTTATTGACGTGGGGTTGACTTTGAGAAGAGAAAAAAGTGATCTTTTCTCGGTTGGAAAAATCATGAACAGAAAAATATCCCTCTAGCAGATTTAACCATTTATCTACGGCGTCTACATCTATTTGGCCCTCAAATATGGGAATGTCAATGTTTAATTGTACCTTAGAAGGAGTGGAACCTCCAAAGTGGCTATTGGATGTGGATGCACCACCGGTGGGCAACCGTTGAAGGATTTGGACAAAGTTATCAATCATCGTGTTCCTTTGTTTCTCGAGGGCTCCCTTGAGCAATATTTTGATAGGATCGCCTATCCCCTCTTCTTTCTTTTCTTCCCCCATGGGCATCCGTTGGGGTTTGCGAGGCTAATTTTGCAAAGGTTCAACCAGATCGAGCCCTAACTCCTTATATCCTGACCTCGTTTGGGACATGCAAAGAAAAACAGAGAAAGAGAAGAACACTATGTACCACTGATTTGGATTTA
This sequence comes from Pinus tabuliformis, assembly GCA_031772625.1. NCBI lineage: Eukaryota > Viridiplantae > Streptophyta > Pinopsida > Pinales > Pinaceae > Pinus > Pinus tabuliformis. The sequence goes on from CM062811.1 coordinate 314,752,731, forward strand.
AACAGGAACACAACAAATTACAAATAACATTAGAAATGCAGTAGAAATAACACTTCATTTCATTAATATTAAATACTGAAATATGCTTACAAACAGAATGGAAATAAGACTAGCTCAAGCGATGGTAGCTCATCTCTGAGAAGAGATTTGACAACTACGTGCCTCTGAACTGTGTTACAATGAGGCTCAAAGGCCTATTTATTATTGAGAAATAATGGAAAACCCTAAACATCCAAAGACATAAGCCTAGGATATGAAGTGCCAAACTATGGGCCCCATTTGGGTAAATTGGTACATCAACTTCCCGGGGTCGTAACTTTGGCATATGATCTATGTTTGACGCGCACAATACCTCGTTAGAAAGATCTATCTGAGTACTAGAAATTTTGAATGACCAAAATCAATGTATAGCTTATGTTCGTCCTATTTTTTCCAGAAAAAAAGTCATTTAGGGCCTCAAAACGACTCCAGAAGTTCAGGACCCAAAAAACTGCCAAAAATAGTAAATTGTGCTACAAATAAAGAAAATGAAAAACTAAAAGAAACAATGGTGGCGGTCCATGTGGAATAGGCGGGTGGCCACCAATATCCACCTGGATCACCTCCATGCCAATAAAGTAATGCATGAGCCCTATGTCCTTCATCTCAAATTCGCTTGCAAGGTCCTCCTTGCAAGACTTGATCAACTAATCATCACCTGTCAGTATGAGATCATCAACATAAATTATAACGATCAACAGTTTACCTTCCACCACTATGCAGTACATATTTGCATCTGCTTCACTCTTTTTGAAGCCCAAATCAATGAAGTAGCTGTCTATCCTGGTGTACAAAGCAAGAGGTGCTTGCTTCAGCCCATACAACTCTCTCTTGAGCTGACACAAATGTGACTCATGGTCGAAGGTATTAAAACCTCCTGGATGCTCTATGTACACCTCTTCCTCAATCATGCCATTAAGGAAGGTTTCCTTCACATCCATCTAATGTATTTTCCAACCCATATGTGCTGATAGTGCCAATATAGATCTGATCAACGAGTACCTTGCAATAGGAGCAAAGGTCTCATCATAGTCAATCCCCTCTACCTGTGAAAATCCATGCGACACAAATCTAGTCTTATGCTTCTCCACACTACCATCTGCAGCTTACTTTACCTTATAAAGACAACGAGATCTCACCATTGACTTGTCCTCCAGTCTTAGGACCACATCCCAAACACTATTTTGAACTATGGAGTCATACTCCTCCACCATGGCATCAAACCAAATCTGCTGCTGCACTGCTTCCTTAAAGGAAGATGGATTGGTCACAACACATTCACCCAGAGATACATGTATCCAGTGTACCTCTCGGTGACCTCCTTTTCTTGCGCTGAGAAGTGGGTGCTCCCACATTCCCCCGTGCATCATCCAACAATCTGTCAGCCTCTGGTGCGCTTTCTTCCCTCTCTAGAAGACTCTACCTGAGTGGATGTCTCCACTCCTAGATCCTCTGCATGTGGATGCTCCACATCAATTTGAGGCTCCTCAAGCTTAGGAGCTAAAATCTCCTCATCTGCATGTAGCTCAATCTCCCTCTCAAGGGAAACTCACATGGCCTTCTCCTCATCGAATCTGACATCCCTGCGAACCACTGTCATCCTAATGCTATGCAAGTACACTCGGTAGTTGTGAGGTGTATCAGTGTACCCCACAAATATCCTCAACTTTGTTGTTGGCTCAAGCTTCTTCTGTGCATCTTTGGTCACATGGAAATATACTGATGACCCAAAAATCCTGAAGTGACCAAGATCTTGCCTCTTACCGAAATAAGCCTCCTCTAGTGTCTTCATCTCAAGTGTCCGATGTGGGCTATAGTTCTAAACATAAACCATTGTGTTGCATGACTCAACCCACAAGTGTAGTGGTAGACCCTGATCATGCAAAATCATCCTCGCTGCCCCTACTATGCTTCTGTTCTTCCTCTCGGCCACCCCATTCTGTTGAGGGTTATGGAGTGTTGTCAACTCCCATTTAATCCCTTCCGCTGCACAGAAGTTCTTAAACTCATTTGAGACATACTCACCACCATTATCACTCTCTATAAATTTAACCTTCTTGTCTGACTCTTTCGCCACCAATGCTTTAAACTTGCAGAACTTTGTGAAGGTTTGATCCTTTTTTTGCATGAAAAATATCTATCATTTTTGAGAAAATTCATCAAAAAAATATAACGCAATACTTGTGTTTGGCCATGGATGCTGTCGAGAATGGTCCACACACATCTGAATGGACTCATTCTAGAATATCCTCTGCTTGACTGTCTCTATCGTGAAAGGAAGACTTGGTGTATTTTCCCAAAGTACACCCCTTGCATGTATCAACTTGCTCAAGCGTACCTTTGGGAAGACTGATACAGATTTGCTGCAATATCTTCAAAGCCCCATGATGCAAGTGGCCCAATCACCTGTGCCACAACTCGCCAACACCTCAAATCTGCACCCTTTCTACTTTTGTGCTCAAAGAAACACACTCCTCTACCTATAGCTTATAGAGATTCTTCTCCCGAATCCCTATCTTCTTTACTTGACCTGTGGCTATGTGTCAAAGAAACTCCTTTCCTTTCGAGAAGATCACATCATAGCCTCTATCCTCAAGCATGGCAACATATACCAAGTTATTCTTCAGCCCAAGCACATACATAACATTCTTCAAGGTGAATGGAGCCCCATGCTCCCTTTGAAAAATAATCGTGCCCAATCCAGTAACACTATACTTCCCGTTGTCACCCATCTCGATATGCATCTGGAGATCTTTCTCCTCCAGGTCACTGAATAAATATTTGACACCAGTCATGTGGAATGAAGCTCCATTATCTAAGTACCATACACTTCCCATCATTTATGACACCATGCATGCAATGAGGGAAAAGTCCAATTCAAGTTGAGATGCCAAAGCCTCACCTGCCGCTCCTCCTAAGGACTTCTTCTTGGATTTCTTGAGTGGAAAATTTGTAGTAAAATGGACAATGAAAGCACTTAACTTTCATCATGTCTTTCTTCTTACCTCCATGATAAGAATTTGATTTGGAATGAGAAGATTTCCCTTTCCCCTTCTTCGCCTTAATCACTAAGGCACAATTCTCTTCATCATTAGTCTTTGATGAAGAGCCATCCCTAGTGTTGCTCCTGCATCAAATCCGACCATAGTCATTCTCAATCCGACAGCTTCTCCTGAACATTGATAGAGTCCTGATAACTATGAAAACTCTTTGGTATTCCTAGAAGAGCAATACTCACCATATCGTCCTCGACAACTGTTATTCCAACACTTCCAAGTTCATCACGACAATGAGTGAAGTTGGTCAAGTATTTTGGAATCGTCTCACCTTTCTCCATTTTGATTTTACGAAGTTTGTCCTTCAGTGATAATTTCCTTTGGTAGTTGATGTTATGATACAAGTCTCTCAATGATTTCCACATAGCATACAAAGTTTCCTTTCCATGGAGATTGGAGACAATGTGGTCTCGAACTCCCTCAAGGATTATTTGCCTTGCCTTCACCACACACTTCTTCCATTCGGCCAAATTTTGTGCATCTGATGCCACTGGCTTAGGAATTTCTTGATTAACGGATTCCTTCAAGCCGTTATCCTCTAGCACAACCTCCATTTTTTCTTTCCAGGCTATAAAATTCGAGCTGCCTTCCAAGGCATACTCGAGCTGCAAACCATACAATGCCATCAACCGATCCTGAAGTATATATTGCAAATTTGAATTTCACCTATAACCTAAATGTCAAAACTAAAAACTTCAAAATATCCTCTATTATATTGTTCTCTACTCCTATACCATGTAGAAAATCCTGTAGATTCACAAGCTCATGCAATTTACTAAAGCACAGGACAAGAATCTACTTCTACTTTCAACCAGTGGAAGCAAATAGATTGATGAAAACAATATGAACAAGAAGAAGATAAATCAATGGCACATAACACAATATGTATGTGGGGAAAGCCACTGCTCAAAAACCCATTATCTGTATTGCATATATCAGAAATATGAGTGAAGATACCAAAGCTTGTTCTCACTAGAACAATTCTGCACAACTATTCTCAACTCTCTCATCTCACAAGCTAGCTCTTGGTTAACACTTAGCCAATTTTGCAGCTCTCCAAGCCCCTAATATCTTACATAATTCTTAGGATGAATAGCCCGTATTTAAAGGGAATTCATGCTTCCAAAACTGCACAATCTAAACATAGGATCAATCTCTGATGCATGCATGATATTTACACTCTAGTAAACAATACAACTGATAGTACATTGTCCCTACACTCTAGTCTCAACTGGGTATTTCTATGAATTGAAATGCATGAGTTTCTCATGAGGGAATCTGTAGTTAACTAGAGTGACACTTGTGGATGCACTAGTGCACCAACTAAATGTTAACTCTCTATTGGTTCCTCAAATAGTTTGGAACTAATTTAACTGAACTTAACTAAGTAAACTGAGTGATCAAATTTACAACTCAGTTTAAACTCATAATGGACCCCTAAACCTTAGGGAGAACATATATTGACTACAGAAAGACTTCCAACTTGAAATTCCTAAGTTAATTAAGTCAATTAAACTTAATTAACTATTTACAAGTTGCTATGAGAATAGAATTCGATTTTAATTCATAGTTTAATTTAAGGACATATTAAACTGGAGTTTCTTGTTTCCATTTTTTAACAGGGGCTTTATAAATACACTAAATTTTAATATCAAAATTTTCTATTCCTCAACAATGCAACGTATGATACAATTTACAAAAATACCTCGAGAATACAAAAATGACTTGGACTTAGTAGCCCCTTGCAGATCAATGCAAATAGGCCATGACCTCTAATCCACAAAATTATCTCTCTCTCTCTCTCTCTCTCTCTCTATATATATATATATATATATATATATATATATATATGAGATGTGTTAATGAAAAATGAAACCATTATGAACCTATTAAAAAACATAGACTATTTTCATTATGGCCTAAGACGAACTTAAACCCTAAGGGCTAGGGTTAATTTTGGTAAGTGTGACCATCATACTATACGAGTGTGAAAGACAACCTAAAAGGAGCAGCAAAGCCAAAAGTTAAACTTTGAAATAGAAATGATGTCCTTTTCGAACTAGTAACCATTCGAATATAGGGAGAACATCTCCTTACCTATAACAAGATAATATCAATGAGTCATGGATAACAACTCTCTCTTAATAAAAGAGAAGAACAATAAGTGGGCATTATAGAATATGACTAGAAGTTAGACTCTTACTTGGAAGTAGAAAAGGGTGATGACCATCTCCACATTAGAAAGAGCGAGCATGAAAAATAAAAACCCTAGATTGGTGAGGTTCAACTGCAGAAAAATAAATTGAAAGGATAGTTGTAGCCTTTTGTTAAACTAATAACAAGAACCCCAAGAAATAAGGACAAATAACTCACTAAGTCGAAGATCGAGGGGCTTTCAGAAAGGGTTACCCAAAAAACTATCCCTGAAGTCAAGATCCTAAGTAAAGAAGAGAATAATTCCTGGTGTATACAATCACCATCCTAACAATACAAAAAATAAGGTTAAAACAATATATTTAAGGACAAACAAAATTTACTACCCTGACTAGTGAATATGATTCCGTTAGGAAATATTATGAGAGGGGGGGTGAATTAATATTTTATTTCACTTTATCTTACATTCAAATTCATAATTCCGCACACTACTGTTATTTATACAAACCATGTGTGTACACACTTTTAATTAATGAGATACATGTATATACATATTAACAATTTTTCATAATTTCCATCAATTGTTTAACTTTAGTCATTGCATTAGTATTTCATTTTCAATTTATTAATAAGTAATTATAAGCAGTAAATGGAAGATAAAACACATCAATTCATATGGACACCGAGATTTTAGGTGGAAACCAAATGTGGGAGAAAACCACCATTTTTGTCGTCTTTGTCTTCTTTTCTTATTATAAAGAAAGTTTTCTTACAATTTTGTACTGGCGTAGACTCTTATAGCATGTAGGATCCTACCTACAGGAGGCTACAACCTCCACGCATTCTCTAACACCCACTGGAAGGGAGCTCCAACCCCTTTATCATGTTTACCAGCTTGTACCAGAAGGAAGCTTCAACTTCCTCATTGAAGGCTATAACGCTCAACACCTTATGGACCAAGTTTCATAATATTTCATACTGGATCAAACTATCTCAATCAACCATCAAACATGTAGGCAACCAAAACATATCAAGTAGAAAATAATGAACGAGAACAAATACTGAATATAAATGTGCCAACCACTGAATACTAAATACCAAGTGAATCACTAAAGTAGATCAATTACTACAAACTAGATCAAACTAGTATACCAAAATAACCAAATCAAACCACTAAATAAGCTCATAGTCAATAACCAATCACTAGTCAACTCTGTCAGATATCAACCATCCTCATCAGGACATCCTTGATAATCAACAACAAATGATACTGAGTTAATCAATTGTCATAACCAAATAGTACTTCAAACCCTAAAATATATACACAAATATCATTAAATAGATTCATGCATATACACGACCTTTATGCAAAATATTTGCATACATATATCAGATCATTGAATACCAATACTTAATCAAATCATGCCAACAAGATACTATTGTCATAATCAAGCAATGTCGATATGCCCTGAACCAAGTCAACACTCATCCAAGCCCATTATCAAGACCATGTGCCAATAATCAACCAAACATAGATCAATCAAATTAGGAGCCAAAGTCATCCTTGACGAACAACAACAAAAAATAGAGAATTCAACCAAAGAAAACCCTAATTAATTCAAATGATATACATGACTATCCCTAAGATGATTTGCATATGTACGCAACTATTATTTATGAAAACTACATACAAATCTTAAATATATATTCTGTTAGTGTCAGTCAGTTCAGCCTATCACTAGTGATCAAATATGCTCTTACAAGGTGTTGTTAGGGTGTCAAATCAAATTTTTGTCATTTCAGTGAATCTTCAAATAAAAATTTGGTCATTGGTTGTTGTGTCTAGGTCACTTCTGCTCCCTTCACTTACTCATGGTCTTCATCACTCATCATGGTCATTGTCTTCTTCGAGGTATCATATCTTCATTTAAGTGTCTTAGGTCATGGTCTAGGGTTTCACTCCATGTGTCATCATGATAACATATGTTGCCAAAAACATGTCCATCATGTGATTAAGGTAAAGGGAGTTAGCAGCTTAGGGAAAACAAAATAAAGGTAAAGGTAATGTTTTATTTCAAATAAGACAATGTTTCAGTACACTACCTCACCTCATCATTTCTCATAGGCTCATGTTTTCTTCAAATAATGTTTCCGACCAAATGGAGAAGAACTTTACAAACGTGAAAGAGGTTTTTTTCGATTATAGTCCAAGGAACAAAAACCTCCTTCATTTTATGCACAGTTGTTATTATTTGAAAGAAATTCCCAAAATACACTTGTTACGAGAGAGTTGCTGCACTTCTGGACAACTTGAATTCAAGATATCTTTTCAGGGGTTTGGAGCAGGTGTTTGTAGTGCTTAAGGACTCTATTGTGTATAAGGCATCATAATATTTCCAATGATACCTTAAGATCATGATTTGGATTAGTGGAAGGCATCCAAAATTTCTTTGCAAGTTGGCACTGCTCTTTTGTTAGAGACACCTTGGGTTTTGGAGTGACCTTGGGAAAATCAAATTTTCTCCTTGATGGAGTGTCCAAAATGCATACTTGAGGAGTCTATCTTATAGCGGAATTTAAGAGATTTCCAACGAGTGATCAAGTTCTCAATTTGGAGCAGTGTAAGGCCTCCAAAAGTTGTTTGGAAGATGGTGCTGCACTAAGAGACACTGTGCTGTGCTTAGGAGGCCAGTGCTATGCTCAAGAACACTGCGCTGCTCTTGGGTACTGTGCTCAGGAAGATTGCATTGCGCTTGGGCTAGAGTACCTCAAATTTGCCAGAAACTCACTGTTACAGGGAAAAGTGTCTATGCAGAACTGCTAATCCCACTAAGGCGTGGTAGCTACCTTAGAAACAAACAAAGTAAAACTACTTTCGTTTTCCTTTATGAAAGATAGATGAGAGAAGAATAAAGGAGACCAACCTCTGTCTTGCGCTTGGTTCCTTGCTCGATTCCTCTCTCTTATGATAGTCCTTTGCTACTCGCTTCCTTGTATACCCAGCTTTACAGAGTACCTGTAGAATCAAAGCAGCATAACACTATACGAGAACATGGATCTATTATCATAAACAATTTAGGATCAGATGTAAATTGACCATACAAATGCACAAACATAGATTACACATGAGTATGGAGGAAAACTTGAATAGCTTTATTGATAATCAAGAAAGAGCCAAGAGAGTTACAACCAGTTGTTCTGAACCAACATCATCCTCTCAGCAAGTGAGCCCTTCTTCACCTCATGCAAAGCTTAGATCACCCAACACTATGATGTTGCCTCAAGAAACCAACAACAATTCCTTACAAGATGCAAAATTCCAGCCTCCGAATCTCTGGGATGAGGGATCCATATATAGATGTCTGCAAGGAAGATGAGTCAGCTTGTGATTTGATTAGTGTCTTCCCTCTGATAGTTCTTGCTTCCACTTGGAGATTGATGATCTCTTACTCATACTTGGTCGAATTCAGAGAGGCAAGTGTCACAGGAGAAGTTTCTGGAAGATTCCATGCCTCTCCACCTCACGGATTGACACTGCCATTTGTCTCTTCTCGCCCATCGCACCCCATAAAAGGGATTTTTGAAATGAAATGCACCCACTGAGTGTACTTAGGTGAGATTCAACGCATTTTTCCTATGGAGCACGTGAAATGATCCTGTTTTGACCAGTTCTTAGTAGTTTTTCATGGAGAACTTCTAGGAGAAGCTGTAATCAGTTGACCTTGTTCCTCCAGGGGTTGGAACAACATTTTTAGGGACTTAGGAGCCCTTGGTTTATGGACATTTTATGCTTCGGGTTGTAGTGCCCAAAAATGTCTATAACAGTTGCCCCCTAAAGCATGAGGTCGTTAATCTTTTTTGATGTTGGGTGAAATGCTTTATCATGAGGATCCGAAGTTCTTTCAAGCTGGGAGGAGACCTGTAATAAGATACAATACAATACATTATCTTCATAATATTTTCATGATATAGCTGAGGCGGGCATTCCCATGCTCAGCTTTATAAATTCATTTTCATGTACATAGGACAGACAATCGTCTGAGTGTAGACTGATGATTCTGGAGGAGCCATCATCCCATAGATTGGATGATTATCTGTGCAGCAATGATGTACATTTGATGTATTTACTTTCCTAAATATATATCACAGCCCGGATGGATGAAACTAGATCCGAGATCTTCAATCTCGTTCGATCTTCACTCAAAGTACAAGTCGATCCATGTGAGAGATGTTCTGGAGTCGAACATGGAAAGACATCGCCTGATTACCAGCTAATGATGTAAGTTGTTAACAGGCGCAAGAGGAATCACCGATAATGATAATGACCCTCAAGGTACTGCAGTACAATTCATGTGGTGTGAATAAAAGACTTGGTGTCGAACACCACGCAAAATCTTTCGGTCGAAGGTCATTGATGTAAACCTGTCGCCGGAAGTGAGAAACTTGCCATTGAGGTATGCAAGCTTCAAAGTACTGAAAGGGTTGTCCCTAGATCGACTTCTTGGATAATGAGCTGATGTTGACAAGAAGCGATCCATCATAGGAGGGCCTTAATGAATCCCACATCAATGACACGGAACGAAGCAAATGATTTTAATGGAGGTGAAAACGATCTGGCGATATAAGGTTCAGGGTGGCGGTCATGAAAGAATGGAGTGTAAATGTATTGCAGCGGGTGAGACATAGGTGAATTCTCTGAGTGACTTCTCTTGAACATATCGGTGACACTGACATGATGGATTGGTAGCATTAACCCCAAATATGGATGGTGTAATGTGACCAGTGAATGAAACAACCCAACCCGACTTGGATGTGGAGTGAAAGTGTCTTGTTCAAGAGCGACTTGCTACCAGCAAAGTTTTTTCAAGTTTTCTTCCCAATTTTTCCCCAGTCATTGCTGACCAGTACCTCTTTATTTTTGTCAAGCTTGAGGAGGATAACATATGCTTGTTCTATAATTTTCCCTTCAGGCAAACCCATCGCTATGTTTTAACAAGCCTAGTGATAGTGAAACTCGTTCTTGTCTGTTATGGACAAGTTTGTCGCTATTAGGTTTTAACGAGTTTAACGACAAAGATAACTCGGTCCTTTTCAATTTTAGAGATTCTGAAAAGGGACGTAAAGGAAACTCCAAAAATCCTTTTTCGTCATCTAATCCCTTAAGTCCGAAAAAATATAAAACAATACAGAAGGGATGAATTTTCGATACTTTTAACGAGCCGAATAAAACAAGCGCTCGATCTTTTTGTGTAATAATCCCTCAAGTCCAAAAAGATTAAAATCTAAAGGAGGGATAACATTTCTGGTCCCTTTAACGAGCTGGAGAGGCCAATGGCTCGGCAATCTTTTCATATTTTACGAGTCAGTTGAAAAGAGCATAAAGGAGACTCGTCTTTGAGGAATGAGTGATAAAATTGGGTAGTAGCTGATTCCAGGTAAAGTTTGGAATTTTCCAATCACGACAGTGTTACAAGGATGGCTAATAGGATCACTCTTCACAGCTGTTCCTCAAGAGGGGTAAACAATCAAATGGAGGTGAATGATCGGCCAATACAGAATGGAGGTGATGATGAGAACACGACCAAGGCTTTAAAGGCTGAAGTACTACATTCACGATGGTTATTTACCGGGAATTGGTTCATTTTTTATTGAGCTTAAACATTGGGGGAAACATTTGCTCATTTCTTATGTTTATTTTTTAACGAGCATGAAGTCCGCGTTAAAACTGCTCGAAAAATCCAGTCGTATAATAAGAATGTCTCATATATGAAAATGACAATTTTTAAAGTTTTTCCCCACATCCTTTCTTTATGAAAGTTAGGAGACGACCAATCCTACGAGTTTAAAGGGTTAGAGGACCTACAAAATTTAAAAAATAAATGGTCGCTCTTCGCTTGCACGCCAAAATGTTTGCATGCCCCCAGGTATAAAATAGAGTTTCAAGGTTACCTCTCAATCTACCGACAAAACATTTGTTTTATTGGGAAAGGTTTACCTCTTTTAGGTTACCAAAGATTGTTCTATCTGCACCGCAAACAAAACACTTCTTCGGCGATGCCTACCGTAGACAAAGGCGAGTGGCGCAGATGCCTCTACCCACATAACTTTGACAAGGGAATCTTATTCCAGTCCAACCCCCTTTTCCAATCACGGATGGGAGTGTCAAACTAGTCATATATCCCTCGCAGAAACCTATCCTATACCTGAAGTTTTCTTGCCGAAGCAGACCAGGGTGCATACCCTTGGGTTTCAGTCATGTCCCCCGAATCACTCGCGCTCATCAGGTGGACGGACTGGGGATTGAGACATTCCTTGTGTGAAAAGACCATTTAGGGATGGTATATGACTATTTGCTATGCGTGAACCGGGGAATGAAAGCTGGTCTACGAGCTTGACCACTCTTCCTTCGTGCGGAAAACACATTACTCTAAAGAGTGATGAGACAATGGCTCCCATGTAATAAATATAGTCTCGTCCAAGGAGTAGATTATAATCCAGGGGTCCTTGGACTACCATTACGTTCATGTGAACGGTTTTCCCTCTCAATGTTATGGGCACATTGGGAAGGATCCCTAATGGTCGACTGGTTCCTTTGTCAAAGCCTGTTAGATTTCTCATCTCAGGCAAAAGCGATGGCGAACCAAGCGCTTTCCAAGCAGTTGAGGAAAGGATACTCACAGAAGCCCCTTCATTTATGATGGTACCGGCCATAACCATTCTATATACTTGAGTAGTGATTTGGAATGGTACACTAGCCGGTAAACGGGGTCTGCCTAGCTGATTCCAGTCGAAGGAAACAACTAGGTTGCTTGGAGGTGGGACCGAATAGATGGCTGGGTATGACTCTGACGAACTTCCTTCCTGCCGTAAAGGAATGGGTAAATTTCCCCCATGTTCATCGGAGTCTGTGCTTACGGAAAGAATTTTGGATGGTGTCATCCTTATTCTCTTCGGTGACTATATCATTTGAAGATGGAACTTTTGAAGGCAAGACCGGGTCAACTGCCGCCTCGACCTTTTGAATTTTGTCTGGTATGGGTTCAAATGGTTTATATTCAATGGTAGATTCTTCGGTCGACCACCTGGGCAGGTCAACCAGATTTTCAACTAGTGACGGACTCGGCAAGATTTTCTTATATCCAGGAAGAAGTCGTAACGGTGAAACTAGACGATCATCCAAAACTATTTTAGCATCGTTTAAGAAGGGACAACGGTGGACGGCGTGATCACCTTCACACAGTTTACAAGGAAATTTGCACTTTCCTTTTTTTCCAAGGACTTCACTTTCACTAGTCGACGGTGTGCTTTCAACATGATCTTCAGAGGTTGACGACACTAGGTTGTGCAAACGAGGAGACCAGTCCCTTAAGATCCGAGGGATGTAGGGACAATCTCTATGATAATGGTCTCCTTTGCAAATGACACATGGCGATTTAGGCCTGGTCGGTGCAGTGTGCAGATTTTCGCTAGACGACGCTTGGTTGCCCCTTTTCACCTTTGGCTCCTTCTTCTTCTTCTCTTTCTTCTTCTTTTCCTTCTTCTTCTCAGGTACTTGATTTTTGGCTTTACCAGCCTCATCAAGCGAAGAGGAAGGAGGAGAGGAAGAATTGGATGAAGTAGAGGGTTGGGAGGTAACTCTGGAATTGTCTAGTTGCTGACTCGATTGTTCAGGAATTGTGGTGTTCTGAATGACGGAGGTTGAGAAAAGCCATACGGGCAAACCAATTGTCAATCTTGGAAGTGACAATGTGGCCATGTGGGGTGCACCAACATCTCCCCAAGAGGATAAGGGACTAGGATTTCCTCCAAGGGGAACTCCTTGGTTGGTGGACTCCATTCTCTCAACCTAAGACCAACGTAGGAAAGGTGGTGATTATTCCGTTTAAAATAAATTTTAGACGCTTTGACACAACTTGTTTTTTCAATTTTAAAGAGTCGAGAAAAAACAAAAGATGACTCTAGTCGCCTTCGATTTTTAGTGAGCCTGAAGTGACAAGTGCTCAGATGGAACTTTTCCGTTAAGGAGTCTGAAAAGGAATGAAAGGGACTGCTCTGGAAATATAGGCAGAGGGATTACCAAACCAATCGCAAAACTGCAGAATAATTTTTACTGTACGGCAGTCAATCTTCCCGAATGCTGTGTTCAGTGCATTGCGATCGATAGGGCGGCAGACACGGCTTCCTATGGATAAAGGATTAAGCCTATTGTGGTCTCCCAAAATATACTCGACGGTACGTGGGAGCACAAGTCCGTACTGGCACTTATCATCTCAAAGTGGAGGAATCACCCAACCAACAGTGAGAACAACAGTTACTAGTCTTTACGACGCCATAATATGTCTCTAGCCTAGACTTCTAGATGTTGTGCGTTAGGTTCCAAAGCGTTGTTAGATTCATTAAATTTATTTTATAGTTGATCTTGCTTAAGAAATTTGCCTTTCAGGTTCACCACATGATGTATATGTACTATTCCTAAAATGCAAGCTAAGATGATAAACAGTCTTTTTATCTTCTTTGTGCAATGAAAATCCTAGCTACTAAGGAAAGAGAGGCAATATTCTTTCAACAAAGAGCAAAGAGCACACATTATATGCACTGTCCTAAATCAAACCAATCAAACAGTCTAAATGCAAATGCACATGCATGTATTTGTTTTCAGCTTTCTTAATATGTGAATGATAAAAAGAAAGCTAATGCACAAATCTGAATTACTTTTCAAAGTGACAATTACTAACAAGTTTCTTTTCAAAATCAAAATGAAGAAAATGACAACAATTTGCGATTTGGAAATGAGAACTTGCTTTCGACGCTAGAAAAACTACTAATTCAGATCAAATACAATAGTAACAGGGTAATCGACTATCAAGAGCAATCAGACTCTCTTCTATGACTGAAAACGAAACTTGCGACACTTTCAAATCAAGAAACGACAATACAATTACGTTACTTTTTTGCAAAGGAGAATTGAAAATGACTCAACAAATACACAAAAACATTTACAGTTCTTTGCACAATGGAGGTGGAATAACAACAAGGATAGGGGTTTCAAAAAGAGGTGTACTGACTACAGGCAGCAAAATTTTTGAATAGATCTGAAAAGAGTGAACAGAATCCAAAATTCAGGAACAACACCTAGTCTTATCAGCGCACCTGTAACACAGTGAATCTGAAATGCAGCGCACCTACTACACTTGGGAAGTGCGTTGAATTTGAGATTCACAGAACAGAGAGTGCGCTGGGCCAGAAACGAGACTTTGCTTGGTTCCAGGTCACAGTTTGCAGTTCAGTTCAGGGATTTTGGGCGAGCAAGTGGTAATCAGTAAATCAACAATAGGGGTAGATCTAAGGAGGTTACTAGAGCTACCACAAGGGCAATTAGAGAGTTTGTAAATCCGTTATTTAATTCATAAAAAAAACACGGAGCTTGACTGAAGCGGCATTTATCTACTTTGCATTTGCATAGCAAATGCAGTTCGAAAGCTACCTGGCTCAACTTCAGGCTCCGTTTGTAGTTTTATAAAGTAAACAAATGTAGATAGACAAACAACCTAGTCGCTCCCCAGCGGAGTTGCCATTTTGTTACAGGGAAAAGTGTTTATGCAGAACTGCTAATCCCACTAAGGTGTGGTAGCTACCTTAGAAACAAACAAAGTAAAACTACTTTCGTTTTCCTTTATGAAAGATAGATGAGAGAGGAATAAAGGAGACCAACCTCTGTCTTGCGCTTGGTTCCTTGCTCGATTCCTCTCTCTTCTGATAGTCCTTTACTACTCGCTTCCTTGTATACCCAGATTTACAGAGTACCTGTAGAATCAAAGCAACATAACACTATACGAGCACATGGATCTATTATCATAAACAATTTAGGATCAGATGTAAATTGACCATACAAATGCACAAACATAGATTACACAAGAGTATGGAGGAAAACTTGAATAGATTTATTGATAATCAAGAAAGAGCCAAGAGAGTTAAAACCAGTTGTTCTGACCCAGCATCATCCTCTCAGCCAGTGAGCCCTTCTTCACCTCATGCAAAGCTTAGATCACCCAACACTATGATGTTGCCTCAAGAAACCAACAGCAATTCCTTACAAGATGCAAAATTCCAACCTCCAGATCTCTGGGATGAGGGATCCATATATAGATGTCTGCAAGGGAGATGAGCCAGCTTGTGATTTGATTAGTGTCTTCCCTCTGATAGTTCTTGCTTCCACTTGGAGATTGATGATCTCTTACTCATCCTTGGTCGAATTCAGAGAGGCAAGTGTCACAGGAGAAGTTTCTGGAAGATTCCATGCCTCTAGTTGACCTTGTTCCTTTAGGGGTTGGAACAACATTTTTAGGGACTTAGGAGCCCTTGGTTTATGGACATTTTATGCTTGGGGTTCCAGTGCCCAAAAATGTCTATAACACTCACCCAACTTGATTTTTTAAGCTTGATCACCTGTTTTCTTGCAATCCTAAGCTCATCCACAAGTAAGTACACCACTTTACTTACCTTTTTGTTTTGCAAGATGAATTCAAGCCAAATATTTCTTCAATTAGGGTTTCTAGTGAATTTCTCATGAAATGATAATAGGGTTGATGATGGTCATTTGGTTTTATTGATTTTAAACATGTAAAATCTTATCCTACACCTCTACACATGTTTAATATGCTATATGAACCACTGAAACAACCTCATAACATTAAATTACCTAACTAAAAGTTAAACCCTAGCTCATTCCTATGGGTTTTGGGAACTTTTCCTAAAAACTCCATTTTTTTCCTTTTATAAATACATTTCTCCCTCATTTCACTTCCTTTCATCTTTATCAGTTGTTCATAGTCCATATCCTCCTCTTTCAAACTTCCTTTTCCATTTTTTCAACTCCACCTACCCATCATTCCATTTTTCACTCATCCCTCACTGTTTTTCCCCTTTCCTATCATCTAAGGTTTCAAAAATGAAACGAGATTGCTTCACCAAGCCATCACCAAGACACATCAACACAACCTACGGAAGTAGGGTTATCAAAAAACTCAGAGGAGGTTCCCAAGGCACCTAGACCTGAGGTGACCAAAACATACCAGAGATGAAAAGGACTTGTGTTTGCTCCTCAAGTTGAGGAAAGGGCCAAGCATTCTACATCAGCAAAACAGGGATCGACAGCGCGAGATAAGGACATGGTTGAGCATGAGTTTAAGTTAGTTGACCTAGAGGCAGAAAAAGAGACTTCAAGCATGCATCATATGATCAGGGACAAAGATTATCAGATCAAGGAACTCACAGTTAACATGGCAAGAGCAAGGTACATCATTTCGTTCCTAGAACAAGAAAACAGTCAGCTGAAAGCGAAACAATTAATCATGGAGAAAGAGCAAACCAAACTATTGCAGGAGGTTGGCAAAGGCAAGAAATTCATGGAGACAAATGGGCCTGAAGGGACAGAAGGGAAGGGTAAGAGAAAAAGGCAAAAAACAAAACGGCTTAAGAAGGCATTACAAGAAGAAGAAGAACACATTTCGTTGAATGAAGAGCTAGACCTAGAAGACATAATTGCTCTAGAGGTCAATCAAGACAAGGAGAATTGGCTCAAAAGGGTAAATTATCACTTGGAGAAGCTTCTAGAGAAATAAAATAGAGACAATCAGCTGCTAAGGCACATGGCTCACCATTACCAAGCCCAAAACATGATTTGTAATTTCAAGGTCCGGTAGTTGGAGAACAAGCTCAAAGAAGCCCAAAAGGAACAAAAAGATGAAGGAAACTTGGAGATGCTTGCTAAAGCATCTATGAGGGCTTAAAATCTATCATTTTACATCTCTTGGCCAATTTTGAGCAAATTCTGAGCAGTTTTGGTTTTTTTCCAAATTTTGAGGCCTAATTCAGAAATTTAGCAGTTCCAGGAGCGCGGCGCCTTGGCGCTCCACTTTTTCATTAGGCATCCATTTCAGGAAAAATTTAGATTTTTGGATTTATCTTGCCATTCTCTAAAAACCAATTTGCTTACATTTTCCAGAGGAGGCTTAGATTTTGAGAAAAGTGGAAAAAGTGGCAAAAAACTAGCTTTTTGGACCTTCTTTTGACAGGTGCTGCACTCCTGGAGCGATCTTGGGAGAACGGATTTTTGGAGGCCTTCCCATGGGTAATTTTAAAAAATTCAAATTTTTTGGGAAACTAAACTTGAAATTATAGTTGACCATTCTCTCATATCTTAATTTTAACCTCAGGAAGGAACTTGAAAGTGAGATCAGAGTTGGCGTTGTGCTTCTACAATTTCCTATGTTTTTAATTGTAAAATTCACTGTGTAAATTTTCTAGTTTTGAATTTGACTTGGTCAAAGTCAAAGATATTAATGTAATGGCTCTTGTTTCAAGGCTAGGTGATGTAGGCATGAATAAATGTACATGATAGGTTGCTTTTTATGTTTAATAGGCCTCATTAAGGAAGCAAAAGCCTAAACAAAGTCTCCAAGAAGTGTTTGAGTTTCACCTTCTCACTCTCACCTATTGGTTAAGATAATCTTGGAGTTAGTTCCACCACCTAGGAATTAGACTGCTGAAGGTGGGGAAGTGTTCTAAGTGAGTCTATATGTATCATTTCTCTTTCAAAGAGAAGGGTTGGAATTTTTATGGAGGAGGCTTGCATGTAATCATCTTTTCAGCTAATAGAGAGACAATTGCAACTATTTTTAAGGAACTCTAGCCCAGTGAGTTCATGGTGTTTGTTCTTCATTTTATTTTTTTTCTAATGGTTAAAACATATTTATATACATGATATATCTTCTTTCTATGGTTTCCTTGCAGTGAAATACACAGAATTCTTGTTCACAATCTTTGTTTATCTGGTTTTCATCGTTATGTTTATGTCTTCCTAAGCTAATGAAATCATGTTTATTTATGCTCATTAGTTTCTTCTTAACTCTCTCTTCTATACTAAATTAAAAATATTATAAATACACCATGGTATTCTAACATCTAGCTCCTTTGCATATTTTACTCTGCACTCCTACAGCACAGACCTATTTGTGGCTCCAAACCCTAGTCCAACAAACCCTAAAATCTAAATTTTCACCAATACACAAACAATTATACATATCTAGCCTAAAAATTATTTGCTTTAAAGTCATTTCACTGATAAGAGACTTTGAGATATCCCTCTCATGCTCAGTATGACTAGTAATGAGCTGAAGTGGTTTGAGGTTACCCTTCTCGATCTCCTTTCAACCTAGGAAATTTTAAGGGACTAACATTTTTGGTGCCATTGACGGGGAAACGATAGATCATATCTTCCCTGGGAAAGAACGACAAAGATTAGATTTGATTACTGATGGTGAACAGTGATCAGACACATATGAAGGTTGAACCATTCACCTAGCGACTCCACTTGATCCGAAGACTCCACTGGTAGCATGATCCAGAAACCGTAATGAGTTCTCAATCTAGAAGGTATGCTCCTATGCATCGAGATCATGTTCCAAGCTTTCCAAATCGTATGCCTCAGGTAGATTGGAAAACATACTTGCCAAAATTTAGAGATGGAAAAGGTGATGATGCTACACTTCATTTAATAAGATTTCATATGCATGTGCGTAAGCTGAGGATTAATTTTCATGAAGATTGTTTAATGAAGATGTTCATGGTCACATTAGAAGAAAGAGCACAGTTTTGGTATGAAAGTTTGTCACCTGGTTGTATTTATTCACTTGCTGATTTTCATATGATGTTTTATGAAAATTTTAAAGAAGAACAACCATATTTACTGCTAGTAAAAGAATGTTGCAAGAATTTTCAAGGCTTTATTCATCATTTGGAAAGTGTTTATGGTGATGAAGAGTTCATGGATGAAGAGATCCTGGAGGCTTTATATGAGAACCATTTCCATCACCAAGAAGAACATGTGTTTTCTTCCTTGGATGAAATAGACTGGGATAAAAATAGAGAAAGGCCTACTCCTGAACTTGAAAATGAAAATCACCAAGCCAATTTTGATTTCTATAAAACTCAGTGTTCTCCTCTATCTGAAGATGAAATTGATCAGATTTTGAAAAACCATTTTACAGACCAAGTAAAGGAAGGTTTGCAGTGCTCACACAGTCAAGATTGTGTGAGTGAAATTTCTTCCATTATTGAAAATGAAAATTTGGGTTTAAATGATGACAGTCATGAGGCTAATGAAACTATACATGAAGTTGTTGTGAGTAAGCCAATTTGTGATGTAGATTTCCTGCAAGGAGATCAACTAACAAAGACTGTTTTCTTTCATGAAAAGGATAGGGCTAACCTGCTTAATAATCTTGAAGAATGTGTTTTGTTCAAGGATGATTTAGAATATGAAATGGAAGAGTATGAGTATGAGATAGATAGTATGCCATAGATAGAATCAGAGTTTCCCATGCTTGAGAAATTTACAACCAACACTCAGGTGGCAGAAAGTCATATTTCCCTATGCCTTCCTGTGGATCAACAACCAAGTATTCTTTCAGATCAAAATGAAAGGAGTACTTGTATTTTTGCTGGATTTTAAGAGAAGGTAACATTTCAGATTTTTAAGGATCCTTACACTGATTTTTTGCAACCTTCTGGAAAGATGATTTTTCTTGTATTTATGGATCATGAGCACATGTTCAGTGGACACTTGGAGTTGCCTAGATTTTGTTTGTTCTACCTACTCAAGGAAAGTACAAGTGGAATTCAAGTAACTAGCCACTTGCTGGATTGGTTAAATTGGAGGGATCATTACACATGATTGTATATACATCTTTAGCAAGCGGGTGATTATCATCAATATTTGAAGCCCGAGGTGAAGGCCCTAAGATCCCGATGGTTTGCTACCGTAAGTAAGTTCAGTCAATATGTTTTTTTATAGTCGAGTCAGTCAGTTAGTTGATCAATTTTTAGTTTGAGTTTAGTCTTTGCATTCTGACTCCATGCCCAATGAATAAGGCTACCTAGTCTACGGTGTTCTTGACACCTCCAAGGAGCTGCCATCCCCAACTGGAGCCAATGTTAGTGTCAGTCAGTTCAACCTGTCACCAGTGATCAAATATGCTCTTACGAGGTGTTGTTAGGGTGTCAAATCAAATTTTTGTCATTTCAGTGAATCTTCAAATAAAAATTTGGTCGTTGGTTGTTGTGTCTAGGTCACTGCTGCTCCCTTCACTTACTCATGGTCTTCATCACTCATCATGGTCATTATCTTCTTCGAGGTATCATATCTTCATTTAAGTGTCTTGGGTCATGAAATGGTTAAATTCCTCATTTTAGGTCATGGTCTAGGGTTTCACTCCAAGTGTCATCATGATACCATATGCTTCCAAAAACATGTCCATCATGTGATTAAGTGGGTAAAGGGAGTTAGTAGCTTAGGGAAAGCAAAATAAAGGTAAAGGTAGTGTTTATTTCAAATAAGAAATTGTTGCAGTACACTACCTCACCTCATCATTTCAAGCAAAATAAAGGTAAAGGTAGTGTTTATTTCAAATAAGACAATGTTGCAGTACACTACCTCACCCGAATTAATTTTTTAAGCTTGCTCACCTATTTTCTTGCAATCATAAGCTCATCCACAAGTAAGTACACCACTTTACTTACCTTTTTGTTTTGCAAGATGAATTCAAGCCAAAGATTTCTTCAATTAAGGTTTCTAGTGAATTTCTCATGAAATGATGATAGGGTTGATGATGGTCATTTGGTCTTATTGATTTTAAACATGTAAAATCTTATCCTACACCTCTAGACATGTTTAATATGCTATATGACCACTGAAACAACCTCAGAACATTAAATTACCTAACTAAAAGTGAAACCCTAGCTCGTTCCTATGGGTTTTGGGCACTTTTCCTAAAAACTCTGTTTTTCCCTTTTACAAATACATTGCTCCCTCATTTCAATTCCTTTCATCTTTATCAGTTGTTCATAGTCCATATCCACCTCTTTCAAACTTCCTTTGCCATTTTTTCAACTCCACCTACCCATCATTCCATTTTTCACTCATCCCTCACTGTTTTTTCCCCTTTCCTATCATCTAAGGTTTCAAAAATGAAATGAGATTGCTTCACCAAGCTATCACCAAGACACATCAGCACAACCTATGGAAGTAGGGTTATCAAAAAAATCAGAGGTTCCTAAGGCACCTAGACCTGAGATGACCAAAACATACCAGAGATGAAAAGGACTTGTGTTTTCTCCTCCAGTTGAGGAAAGGGCCAAGTCTTCTACATGAGAAAAACAAGGATTGACAGATAAGGACATGGTTGAGAATGATTTTGAGTTGGTTGACCTAGAGGCAGAAAAAGAGACTTCAAGCATGCATCATATGATCAGAGGCAAAGATTATCAGATCAAGGAACTTATAGTTAACACGGCAAGAGCAAGGTACGTCATTTCATTCCTAGAACATGAAAATAGTCAGCTGAAAGTAAAACAATTAATCATGGAGAAAGAGAAAACCAAACTATTGCAGGAGGTCAGAAAAGGAAAGATAGCCATGGAGACAAATGAGCCTGAAGGGATACAAGGGAAGGGTAAGAGAAAAATTCCAAGAACAAAATGGCGTAAGAAGGCATTACAAGAAGAAGAAGAACACATTTTGCTGAATGAAGAGCTAGACCTAGAAGACAGAATTGCTATAGAGGTCAATCAAGACAAGGAGTACTGGCTCAATAAGGTAAATGATCACTTGGAGAAGCTTCTAGAGAAAGAAAATAGAGACAATCAGCTGCTAAGGCACACAGTGCACCATTATCAGGCTCAAAACATGATCTGTAACGTCAAGGTCAAGCAGTTGGAGAACAAGCTCAAAGAAGCCCAAAAGGACCAAAAAGATGAAGGAAACTTGGAGATGCTTGTTGAAGCATCTATGAGGGCTTAAAATCTATAATTTTACAGCTCTTGTTCAATTTTGAGTAGTTTTGGTTTTTTGCAAATTTTGAGGCCTAATTAAGAAATTCAGCAGTTCCAGGAGTGCGCTGTGCTTTTTCCTCAGACATCCATTTCAGGAAAAATTTACATTTTTGGAAATCTATTGTCATTCTCTAAAAACCCATCTTCTCAGGTTTTTCAGAGGAGGATTAGATTTTGAGAAAAGTGGAAAAAAGTGGCCAAAAAATATCTTTTTGGACCCTTTTTTGACAGACGTTGCGCTCCTGGAGCGACCTTGGGAGAATGGATTTTTGGAGGCCTTCCCATGGGTAATTTTCAAAAATTAAAAGTGTTATAGAAACTAGACTTGCAAATATAGTTGAAAATTCTCTCAGATATTCATTTGGATCTTAGGAAGGCACCTGAAAGTGAGTTCAAATTCGGCGCTGTGCTTCTGCAATTTCCTGTGTTTTTAATTGTAACATTCACTGTGTAAATTTTCTAGTTTTTAGTTTGACTTGGTCAAAGTCAAAAATATTAATGTAATGGAAATTTTTTTGAGGCTAGGTGATGTAGGCATGAATAAATGTACATGATATGTTGTTTTTGATGTTTAATAGGCCTCATTAAGGAAGCAAACTCCTAAACAAACTCTCCAAGAAGTGTTTGAGTTTCACCTTCTCACTCTCACCTGTTGGTTGAGAGAATCTTGGAGTCAGTTCCACCACCTAGGAATTCGACTCCTAAAGGTGGGGAAGTGGTATAAGTGAGTCTATATGTATCATTTATCTTTCAGAGAGAAGGTTTGGACTTTTTGTGGAGGAGGCTTGCATGTAATCATCTTTTCAGCTAATACAGAGACAATTGTAGCTTTTAAGGAAATCTAGCCCAATGAGTTCATGGTGTTTGTTCTTCATTTTATTTGTTTTATAATGGTTAAAACATATTTATCTACATGATATCTCTTCTTTATATGGATTCCTTGCAGTGAAATACACATAATTCTTGTTCACAAGCTCTGTTTATCTGGTTTTCATAGGTATGTTTATGTCTTCCTAATCTAATGAAATCATGTTTATTTATGCTCATTAGTTTCTTCTTAACTCTCTCTTCTATACTACATTAACAATATTATAAATAAACCATGGTATTCTGACATCTAGATCCTTTCCATATTTTCTTCTGCACTCCTACAACCTAGACCTATTTGTGGCTCCAAACCCTAGTCCAGCAAACCATAAAATCTAAATTTTCACCAATACATAAACAATTATACATATCTAGCCTAAGACTTATTTGCTTTAAAGTCATTTCATTGATGAGAGACTTTGAGACATCCCTCTCATTCTTAGTAGGGCTAGTTACTAAGCTGAAGTGGTTTGAGGTTACCCTTCTCGATCTCCTTTCAACCTAGGAAATTGTAAGGGACTAACATATTCAACAACCATGTTCTAAACATAATGATCAATATGCCAGATCTGAAATCAATAGAGAAACAACTATCAATTAACATTCTCATGCATCATAGTGACTGGAAACAACCATAACCCAAACTATGAAAATAGTGTAATCAAAACACATTAATTCAGATACTATACACGAATATTCTGAAATAGTTTCATGTATGTATGCAACATTCAGGAGTATAACCAACACACATATCTTAAACTACTGAATAAAGTTATTTATGTAATCACAACCCAAAACAAAGATCTTTGTGCACATACTATCAAAAATCACAAGTCTCAGCAAATATATTCAAATCATGGCTCCACTATAAGCAAATACCCTGCATTGTTACTTACTTAAACAAAATAGGTCAATCAAGCAAACCCATAGACTTTCAGATTTGTCAGATTCAAACCTTCTCCTTGATCCCTAGTGCAAACCTGTTACAGATCAGATCACTCATGAATAATCCATTCCATTGCACACTTAGCTCCTTGATCGCCTTCTCCTCATATAGCCTTTTGTCTTGCCAATACCACAAGAACATCCTTTGGTAATGTTGGTATCTTTCGATGGGACCAAATAGATGTTGTCATTGCAATACTATGGGAAATTACCATGGTTATGGCTCTTGGTTTTCTGTTTCCCAAGGTTTGGATTATGTACGTGACTCTTTTTTGGGCATGGAATCCCCCCCAAGGCATGTTTTGGGGCTCAAATCCCAAGTTTTGACCCAATATTGTTGTAAAGACTCTACGAATTGCGGGTGCGGAGCACGAAATGTATGATAGAGTTACAGGGTTGTCCGCCCTAGTTTTGTAATGTAATGTCAGCCTACCCATGGTCCACGAACCATGGGATTGTACAAATAGAGCGAGGCTCTAAGTGTAAAAGTGTAACAAGTCTAAGTGATTGAGTCGCAAGTGTAAAGTGTGTCTTGGGTCGTAGAGTAGGAGAAGGCTCTACAGCTGAGTGCGCAGAGGCCTAGTAATCCACAGCTGAGTGCACGGACCCCTGCAGCTGAGTGCACAGGGTGGGGTTGAGTCTGTAACCGAGGAAGAAAATAATAAAGAGAAGTTTTATCTTAATTCTGTGTATCTATTCTTGGGTTATTACATGTTTGATATCAATTGAAAATATACTGTTTATTTACTTCGCGCACCTGTATGAATGATTTATATTGCTAAGTATACTTTATGCATGCAAGTAAGATAAGTTAATCAGCTAATAGTGGAATACTAGTAAAGGCTTGGGTAATAACAACATTTGATCCCCCGAGTAGGGTTGCGCGAAGGTAGTGTTACATAGTAATTTGTCACTACCTTCATCCCAGTCTTCCTACTGTGTCATGAGTCCAAATTCATTCATGCTCATGCTATCTGATGTTGCCAAATGAACCAATTTTCCAAAGGTTTCTGCATCATCGCGTCTGTTTTCCAAATAAACGCGCTGATGGGCGCTCCAAAACAGTCCAGAAGCGCTGCCATCGCGGAAGTACACGTGATTCCAACGATGGTCGAATTTCATGTGACAGCGCAACTGTCTCTTGTAGTTTCCTGCGATGACATGACTAGCTATGTTATTCAATAGCGATGTCAACACGTTAGACCCGTTATGTGCCTGCGATGATCCAGATTGGGCAAATTTGTTCCAACAGTCGGCCTTCCAGATGACTCCAGACGTGGTTGTTGGCCTTGTTAATGTCGCCCTCCTTTCTCTGGCATGGTTGTTCCGTCATTTGTGCTACCTTCCTTGGAGATAAGCTCATCCTCCCACCTTTCATGGAGACTCCTTCTCCTATTTAAACTCCCACCATTGCTATGTGCTGCTAGTTTTTGGATAGTTTTGGAATTCTTAGTCTTTGGAGTGTTGCTGATAGTACTGTGAGTTTGTTAGATAGCTGGTGTGAGTGTGACAAGTGTGGGATTGTTGAGAGCTTGACGAAGGTTGTGAAGTGCCTTTGATCTTGTGTAAAACTTGTGAGTGAGAGAGACTTGTGCATTGGGAGATCCATCTTCATAGAGTGAATGCTTGAAGAACATGCTGGCTGGATCCCTCTGAGAAGGCTTGTGACGTCAAGACTTTGGTTGTAAGCTTACTCTATTTCATAATTAATGCAATCAGATGTTTTCCTATGTCTTGAATGTGATGTACTTGATAGCTCATGACTTCTTGACTTTATGAGTAAATAGATCATTTGTTGTTCTGGTTACTTTCTTTGTTGTATTTCCTTGCATTGTTTCAAGTTGATTACTCATTAGGAGAAGGAAGCGGAAGCTGGAGCAGCGCAACGGAACTCCATCGACCACTAGTTGAGGTAGGCCTCTAACTTGAACTATTTAAGGATAATTGTTGTTTATTTGTCCTTGTTTGTGATTAGACCCACTCTAGGGCTAGAGGGGTTGCCTCTGTCCGCAGAGGGAACACTTTCCTGCATCACAAATTGGTGACTCCACTGGGGAACTGGCCTTTGTTCTTTTCTTGTTTACTCTTGCCTTGAGTTTTTGTTTTGGTCTCTTTTGGAGTTTGGGAACTAGTTATCTGTTTTCTAAATTTCCTGGCCTGATCTAGGAAATGTCCTTATTTTCTTAAAGATTGATTACTTTTGGTTTGGGAGTTTTTGGCTCGCCTGTGGCTGTTTTGAACATCATCGCGTTTTTTAATTTAATAGTCGCGCTGTCATCGCGTCACCCTTTTTGTAATATCTTGTCCATCGCGTTATTACACCTAACAGTCACGACGGTTCTGTAAATCGAACCATCGTGGAAAAGGCGTGTACTTCCGTGTTAACGTCGCTTTGTTGCTGCGTATTGTTCTTTATCAGCGCTTTATTGCCAGTATATTGCCCGCGCTGATTGCTGTAGAATTGAATTTTTTCAATTCTGCCTCCTGAATCCGTCAGTCTTGCTAGTCCCTTACTGTTCTCACTTGTTTGGTGACTTGTTTTTCACTGTTTAGAGGCTAAGGCACTTTCTTGTGAGATTTATTAAATGAATCCTATTTTTCTTGCTTTGTGACCTAGTTTCATTGTTTCAAGTCTTCTGGATCAATTTCACTTGGTTGCCTGTTTGCAAAGATTCGTTTGCTGCTTGCTGTTGGTTTGTTTGAACCTTCCCCT
Source organism: Pinus tabuliformis (assembly GCA_031772625.1). Classification (NCBI taxonomy): domain Eukaryota; kingdom Viridiplantae; phylum Streptophyta; class Pinopsida; order Pinales; family Pinaceae; genus Pinus; species Pinus tabuliformis. Next base: position 314,779,395 of record CM062811.1, read on the forward strand.
TTTCTTACTGTTGGTTTGATTGAACCTTCCCCTTTGCTTAGTGTTGGTTTGATTGAACCTTCCCCTTTGCTTACTGTTGGTTTGATTGAACCTTCCCCTTTGCTTACTGTTGGTTGATTGTTTAGTGATCGTTATTGGACCAATCTTGGTAATGTTTCGATTTCTCTTCACTACCCGGACATAGATTACAATTGTTTGGATCAACTGTTCTTCCACACTTTTTTTTTGCTTATTGGTTTCTTTAGATTAAAGGCATCAAATAAAAAATATTGCATTTCATTTAGCATGCGAAAGTGAAAGTAAATTTGCATTTCAAGTTGCATATTGAAAGCGAATGATTAGATCTCTCATTAGTAGTATCCGTGCACTTTAAGAATTGATGTCTGCTTGCATTGAGTGACTGTTTATTGCCTTGGTTTTCTTGGTTTGGGAATGATCCCTCTACCCTCCCATAGGTAGGTTTTCATCAAAGAAAAAGGATATTTCATTCATTCTAGCTGCATCCTAGGCTTTGTTATATACATACGGTAAGGCCTGAAAATTGAAACATAATCCAAGATCAACTTTAAAATGAACTGAATAAATCTAACAATGCATTGGAACATAACGCACACATTTAGAGGTCTAGGCTAGAGACGTGCTCCGGCGTTGTTAAACCTAGTCACTTTTGTTTCCACTCAAGGTTGGGTGATTCCTCCTTCGGTGACTCAATAGTGGTCTAGCATGGATTTGTGCTCCCATGTACCGTCGCGTATATGCTGGGAAACCCCACTAGGTTATCAATCCTTTATCCATAGGAAGCCATTTCTACCACCTTACAAGCCCTAACACACCGAACACAACATTCAGGAAGATTGACTGCCATACGGAAAGTCCTTGGTTTTCATATGACTGCCAAGGTGTATATGCAGTTTTACGGATTTGTCTGGTAAACCTTTTTGCCTAGTTCTCTAGAGTAGTCACTTTCGTTCCTTTTTGGACTCCCTAAAAGAAAAGGTCCATCTGAGCACTTGTCACTTCAGGCTCATTAAATATTCGAAGGCGACTAGAGTCATCTTTTGTCCTTTTCTCGACTCTTTAAAAATGAAAAGGACCAGTTTTGTTCCCATGCCTTAAAATTTATTCGTCCACGATTCACATTCACCCGGTTAGATATTGTTTGCGTTAGCTTGAGTAGGGTTCTTTCTCGTTCTCAATGGAAACATTCCCCGAGTCTACAAGCCAAGGTTTTCCCTCAGATTGAAATCCTGGTCCATTTCCTTCTTTTGGAAATGTTGATGCTCCGTATATGGCAACATTGTCGTTGCCTGGGTTAACCATCGGTTTTCCTGTATGGTTGTTTTCAACCTTGGTGGTCCCGAATGTTATGACTCCTTTTCCATTGTTTCCTTCGTCCCAACCAAGACAGGTTGATTCCAAGGTGGAGCCTACACATTCTTCTCCTGTTTCTTCCTCCTCCTCTCCTCCTTCGCCAGGTGAAAGCTTCACATCCAGTAACCAGGAGACTAAGAAGAAGAAGAAGATGATGATGAAGAAGAAGAAGTCTGATAAATGCAAGGCCACCTGTGCAGTTACTGCTCTGAGTACATCTCAGGTCGAACCACCTTCTGCTCCTCCGCGGAAGGTTAAGTTTCCTTGTAAATTGTGCAAGGGTGACCATCTTCTTTGTGATTGTCCTGGCATTCCAAGGATCCTAGAAGTATGGTCTCATGATCCGGTTCATCCCTCAGCATCCTTTGAAGTTCAAGGCGATGCTATTCTAGCAACTGGAAATGGTAAGAGGGAAGGGAAGATTCGATTCCCCTATATACTGTGTGAAGGCATCCATCCCCTTCACCTTTGTTCGCTCATGGATAAAGCTTCTGCTATTTTGGAAAGTCTTACAGCTTCTTCACCCCAACTTCCCATTGGTTATCAGTGGCTCTCTTAAGACCCTCCCTCCATTGAAAAAGAGATTGACTTAGATTCTTCTCTTGTCCGTCCTCCTCCTTCCAAGCCTGGTTGTGCTAAGCCTGTTCCAGACCAACCATTGGTCGGAAAGAGTGTCAACTTAGGTTCACCTCCTGTTGATCACTCTGTTTCAGAAGAGCGTCATGCTCATGTTCTTCTCATCTCATCATATTCTCTAGCGTTCGAAAACAACTCTCCTATCCTAGCTGATCCCGAGAGTCCTTCTTCGGTTCCTGGGGGGTAGGGGGGAATTTATACGATTCCCCCACCAAGTAGTTTGGTCATCACCTTTGACTGGAGTCATTTGACTGCTTTCTGCCTTCCATCCTATGTGCCTTTTGAGATTACAATACACGCCTACGATAAGGCCGTATCTGGCACTGTCCTGGATGAAGGTGCTTCTATCAGTCTTATGCCTTCCACTACTTGGCAAGCTTTGGGTTCCCCACAGCTTGTACCGGTCACTCAGAATCTGTTGGCATTCGACGGAGAATCCTGTCAACCTGTAGGGATCCTCCCAAAGTTGCCCATAACTTTGGGGGGAAAAACTATCTATATAGACGTCATGGTTGTCTAAGGTGTGAATTTCAGTCTTCTCCTTGGCCATGATTATATTTATGCCATGGGGGCCCTTGTCTCTTCACTTTTCCATGTGGTTTGTTTTCCACATGATGGAAGAATGGTGACCATCAATCAATTATCGTTCTTCAGTCCCCCGGTGCCTCCTGTGCAGTTGTCATCCCCTCTTGGTTCTTGCTCTCAAGTAGTACCTTCCTTGCCACACGTCAATTATGTGGCTACCTGTTCCATCTCCACCTCTGCTGATGATCATGCAGATGGTCTCGTACATCATGTACTAGGGGCATTGGAACCCAACCTGTCATTGGTGCATCATGACATGTATTCCTCCCAGAGTGCGTTCCTTCCATCCCGCGAAGACCTCTTGGGAGCCATGTTCTCGTATGGCCCATGAGCAGGTGTCCGAGGATAGTTCTGATCTTGTGTCGACCTCGTTAAAAAATGAAACAAGGTGTCACAAGGATAGTTTGTTCCTGTCTAAACCTCGTTAAAAAATGAAACAAGGTGTCCGAGGATAGTTCTGATCTTGTGTCGACCTCGTTAAAAAACGAAACAAGGTGTCACAAGGATAGTTTGTTCCTGTCTCAACCTCGTTAAGAAATGAAACAAGGTGCCTGAGGATAGTTTCTTGATCTTATGTCAACCTCGTTAAAACATGAAACAAGGGTTATGAGGATAGTTCTTTCACTGTTTCAACCTCATTAAAAAATGAAACAACTCCTCCCTTTCCAAATCGAGTCTTTGTTTAAGATCTCGTAAAATCCAAGTCGAGTCTTTCCAAGATCTTGAATGTGAACCTTCATTACATCCACCTTGTTGAATGCAATGAAGCTTGGGGGGCATGTACCTCGATTTGCGTCATTATGTTGGGGGCATGCAAACTCATAACAAGCATAGTTTTTCGTTTCAAGCTTGTGTAAACATGAAACTGAATCCAAGCAGAGTTTCTCCATGGTTCAAGCTTGTGTAAAAATGAACCCATACCCAATTTACATCTCGTGGTTGTCGTTTATCCGCTAAATTCTGCTAGATGAGCCTTGGTTGTTTTAGTCCATTGCCACCATCTCTTTGGCTGATCATATGCTTTCACTTGTTTGTTTTTCCTTTCCCGAGGAATCCCAGTGATGAGTGGTTTTATTAGCCAACCTCTTGACCATTACATGTTTTGAGCGGTTCCACCATTGTCGGAACCAGTTGCTACCCTTTATACCACTCGTTCCTCTAGGACGAGTCTCCTTTAAGCTCTTTTCTGACTCGTAAAAGATGAAAAGATTGCCGAGTAATTTTCCTTTTTTGACTCATTAAAGAAAATAAAAATGGAGGTCTACTTTCAGCTCTTTTCCAACCATTTAAAGATGAAAAGATTGCCGAGTTTTCCCTCTTGACTCGTTAAAAGAAATGAGAGGTGGTTGAATTTAAGCTCTTTTCTGACCATGTAAACACGAAAAGATTACCGGACCTTTGTCGTTTCATTCTCGTTATTGGTTCCGAAACGATGTGATTTTGACCGCTTTTCTACTTTTTCGGGTTGAAGTCACTAGTTACAAAAAGTACTCCTCGATCGTAATGGTCGGGCGGTTCTTTCGAGTATCATTTTATACTTTTTCGGGCTCGAGAGACACAACTGTATGAAAAAGGACCCTCCTGGAGTTTTCTTTTCCGTGTCTTTTTCACACTCTCTAAACATGAAAAAGACTCCGAGTTTTACCTATGTTGGACTCGTTAAACCCTGACAACATTGGACTCGTCACCATGACGAGACTCGAGCTTCTCCTTCCTAGGGCTCGTTAAACTATTACTAGGTTGGACTCAACAACACATTTATCATTGATTGTCCATGGTAGCTAGTCACTCTTGAACATCGACACTTTGCTTCTTGTCAGGTTGGGACATCCGTACATCGTCATTTGGCCTTCCGTGGGTTTGGGTCATCATTCTAGCTTCTTTCCATCTGATTCATGCCATTTCCATCGAGCCTCTGGTCCTTTGATGCCTGAATGCTGCCACACCCCCCTCCGGAGTCGTGTCACCGACATGTTCAAGAGTATAATCCTTCTGCAGTTTACACCCTTGCCTTCTCCTTTGATGCTCTATTTCGCCATTTGCCTCTTGTTCCTTATCTCGTGTCATTGATGGGGGAAACATTGTGGCCCTCCTGCGATGGGTCATCTCCTGTCGACATTAGCTCATTATCCAGGAGATTGACCTAGAGATCACCTTTGGTACCTTAGAGCTTGCATGCCTCAATGGAAAGTTCTTTGCACCTAACGGTTGACTTTCATCATTGGTCGTCGATTGGGTGATTCCACGAGTGTTCAACTTCAGCTCCTTTTTCACACTTCATGGATTGTGTTGGATAGTACCTTGAGAGCCATTGGCATCACTGGTGGTTTATCTTGTGCTTGTTAACAATTTTCCTCATTGACTGGTAATCAAGCAATGTTCTATCATGCTCGACCTCAGCACATCTATTCGCATGTTAGGATATGTGCTATGATCGGATGGGTTCAAGATCCCGAACTCAGATTACATATGTTCGGGCTGCGTGGATTGGTTTATGATTACATGACTCATTGATGGATGGCTGTGACCATACCTAAGTCTTCATGGATGGCTGCGACCATACCTTTATCATCATCATGGTCTCATTAGCTGGATGGCTGCGTCCATACCACAGACCTATTTCGTATGTCTTTTGGATGGCTGCACCCATGCCTAGACTACATGTACTTCATTATCAAAGATATCAGTTGTACTTGCGTGTAGGTTCTTCCAGATGGTGTTCCAGTTCAGTCAGTTTCGTAAAGCATTTCACCCCTCCCTCTCTCTCGGGCTTCATACTTTAGGGGGCATCTATTACACAGTAATTTGTCACTGCCTTCATCCCAGTCTTCCTACTATGTCATGAGTCCAAAAGTCATTCATGCTCATGCTCTCTGATGTTGCCAAATGACCCACTTTTCCAAAGGTTTCTGCATCATCGTGTCTGTTTTCCAAATAAACGCGCTGATGGGCACTCCAAAACAGTCCAGAAGCGCTGCCATCGCGGAAGTACACGTGATTCCCGCGATGGTCAAATTTCATGTGACAGCGCAACTGTCTCTTGTAGTTTCCCGCGATGACATGACTAGCTATGTTATTCAATAGCGATGTCAGCGCGTTAGACCCGTTATGTGCCCGCGATGATCTAGATTGGGCGAATTTGTTCCAACAGTCGGCCTTCCAAATGACTCCAGACCTGGTTGTTGGCCTTGTTAATGTCGCCCTCCTTTCTTTGGCATGGTTTTTCTGTCATTTGTACTACCTTCCTTGGAGATAAGCTCATCCTCCCACCTTTCATGGGGACTCCTCCTATTTAAACTCCCACCATTGCTATGTGCTGCTTCTTTTTGGATAGTTTTGGAATTCTTAGTCTTTGGAGTGTTGCTGATAGTACTGTGAGTTTGCTAGATAGCTGGTGTGAGTGTGACAAGTGTGGGATTGTTGAGAGCTTGAGGAAGGTTGTGAAGTGCCTTTGATCTTGTGTAAAACTTGTGAGTGAGAGAGACTTGTGTATTGGGAGATCCATCTTCATAGAGTGAATGCTTGAAGAACATACTGGTTGGATCCCTCTGAGAAGGCTTGTGACGTCAAGACTTTGGTTGTAAGCTTACTCTATTTCATAATTAATGCAATCAATGATGTTTTCCTATGTCTTGTATGTGATGTACTTGATACCTCATGACTTCTTGACTTTATGAGTAAATAGATTATTTGTTGTTCCGGTTACGTGCTTTGTTGTATTTCCTTGCATTCTTTCAGGTTGATTACTCATTAGGAGAAGGAAGCGGAAGCTGGAGCAGTGCAACGGAACTCCATCGACCACCGGTTGAGGTAGGCATCCAACTTGAACTATTTAAGGAGAATTGTTGTTGATTTGTCCCTGTTTGTGACTAGACCCACTCTAGGGCTAGAGGGATTGCCTCTGTACACAGAGGGAACACTTTCATGCATCACAGGTAGCATCTCAAGATGTGAGGTATGGGCAAGTGCACGTAGCGACGGGTGCGCAGGGTCGAATTGCGGACCACTTGAACTCATCAGAGATCTCTAGGGTGTGGCAACCTGGTTCTAGCACCCTCCTATACTACTTCAGGTGAGACCTCAGTCCGCACTCCGTGGACTGTTGGCGAAAGGGCCAGTAGTACCAAGATTTGTTTGGCTAAATTACCTCTGAACCTGGGTCAGGCCCCAAAAAGCCAACAAATGGTTCCGTTGCCGGGACCGCGAGGTAAGTACGTTAAATATTTGAATGCTTGGATTAAAATGCTACTGTGTGAAAACAGGGTTATGCGAATAAATTGATGTTTTGGGCTACGTGAAGTGGGAGAAACTACAAAAACGGAAGTAGCGAAGAATTAGAGACAAGTCCATTGATTTCACCTTCGCGAGAAAGCGAGGAAGAGCTCGCAAAAGTTTCACCAAGAAGTGAAACCAGTCTGATAAGGTAGTGAATTCCGTGCATACCACCCCCACCTACACCACCACCAGTTTCACCAACTTCACCCCCATCTCCTCCCACACCACCTCCGCCACCACAGTTCAATATGGTGAGCGCAATAAAGTTGCCGGTGTTCAAAGGAGTAGGGAATGAAGATACAGACCAATTTTGGTTCGTGGTAAAGGCTGTATGGGAAGGGCAAGGAGTCACGGATGACAACATAAAGAAGAAAATGCTGGTAAGCGTGTTGCAGTATTGCGCACTAACATGGCACATTAATGATCCAAATTGGATCCTAGAACACTCTCTAAGTTTTGATGAACTCCTTAAAGATCATGCCAAAGTTTCAAAGTCTTGTAAAGATCACGCTTATCAGAGATATCCTCATAATAGTTGCAATTTGTGATCAGCACAGAGCAACGAGGACTGTCGGTCAAGCGCACAGATCGTCAGCCCATGGTAACGCGCGCTATCGCAAATTAGCAAAACCGGAGTCCATTTTGAGAAACGGGGCAATTTCTAAGGCAAATCGTAGATTGCAGGGCAAACACCTCGAAGAAGGAAAGGCTGCAAGCACCCGGACCTGAAAAATCATAAAATGCAACGGATATCGTTTCGATTCCATCAGAAGCAGGGTCCCACAAAAACTGGCACAATATCAGAGGGGCTTCAAGCGGTAAGCAGTTTTGACCAAGTTCCGCCCGATGCCACACAACGATTTCCACACGTCCCAGCGGGGAGAGAGAAAACCGCTCACATCGGACGGGTAAATGTCATGCGAATTAGCCGCCTGATATGAATGATGACCATAGGATCTGGGGCCCCTAGATCAACGGTGGAGATGCATTCCGATGGATGACCGGATTTGACAAGATTAACAAGCAGAATTGTATAGGATTTGAAGTCCGATATGGATGATGCTTTGGTAGAAGGTTGTGTTTCACGGGCATTCTTCGAGCTAACAGTAAAAACGGTCATTTTGAGTATGTCCAAGAGAACTGACACTCATCCGTTATGGAATAGGTGACCATCTCCCTGTGAGGTGTTATACAGTGAATGATGACACAGGACAAAGGAATTCAAACGGACATAGGCAGGGGAATTGGAAAGCCAGGAAGCAGAAATGAATAGTCAAGAAGAATATCACTTTAAATCCATGAACTGATAGAGAAGAAGCAAGAAGTAAGTTAGAGCAGAAAGCTAAGAGCAGAGAACAGAGAAAAGAAGTCGAGCTGACCTGCAGAAGCAAAGGCAGCATTGCGACAGAGACAGAGAGAGTCAGAGAGTCTATGTACTCCAGAGAAGGCTTGAGAGGTTCAAGCGAACTCCTCTGTATATGCCTATCATGTATTGAGTCTTAGATTGGACTCATACTGTTGTGACCCGTAGAGGTCAAGTTTCAGTAAGGAGAGTCTGTGTACTCTAGAGACTTGGGGGATCCAAGTACAGTCTTGCTGATTTATATCTGTTAAGTGAGACTCAAATTGAGCTCACTGTTGTAAAAAATCTACTTTGAAAACATAATAGAGAGGCCACCACTGAAGGCTGGACCAGGAGACGTAGCCCAAGAGTATTAGGTGAACTCCTTATTAAACTTGTTGTGTTTATATGTTTTCCTGTTGTGTTTTCTTTAACTGCTTCAGTGTCTGTGTATTTCGCAATCTTATCGATCTGTTGCATAAAATAACATAGACACATCCATGCACATGAGTCTGTAATACCTTATTAATTGTCTTAGATCAATTTCAGATCAAGTGGTATCAGAGCTCTAGGTTGCTAAGGTTAGACAAGCTTGTGCTGGATTTTGTTGTTGAATGCTAACTAGGACAAAGCTCAAATTAGGAGAAGGAGAATTGGTTGAAGCTAACCCAAAAATTGGAAGAGTCTATCCTAAGAGGAAAATGGTAGAAGAAAGTCCCTTGGAATCAGACTCCCAGTTCATGGATAGTTTCATGACCATGAGAGCCATGGTAGAAGAAATGTATGGAGAATTTAAGAAAGGTAGAGATGAAGATTCATCAAACTCCAAACAAGATAAAGGAGCAGAAGAATCTCTTCTCCATGACCATTCTAAATGAAAAGGGAAAGAAGAAAAGCTTCCCATGCCTCCTAATAGCCCTAAAAATAAAAAGAAAACATATTTGATTAAATTAGATGTTAAATTTTATTTGCCGATATATGATGGAGAGTTGAATGCAGAGAAGCTGGATAATTGGATTAGACAGATTGATGTATATTGCAGGGTACAGAGAATTGATTCAGACAAAAGTAAGATTCAATTGGCCAGCCTACGCCTTGGAGGCACTGCCTTAGTATGGTGGGAAGGCAGGACACAAGCTGACATGAAGAAGCATGGTAAAATCCTTTTCTGTCTGGAGTGAATTTGTTTCTACAATTAAAAAGCAATTCTATCCACTAGCTTATATGCAGCAAGCCATGATGAGCTAGCAAAATCTTTGACAATTAAAAGGGAAAAGTGTATAAGGCTACACCCAAGAATTTAGAAAAAGAGCTTTGATTCTAGGAATTTCTTTAGACTCACTTGAAACTCTGCTGAAGTATATAGGTGGTCTACACAGCTATTTAAAGTACACCATTCCCATGTTTAATCCTACTAGCATAGATGAGGTATCTGTTCAGGCTACACATCTAGAGGCTAGAGGCAATAATGTGAACCCAGAAGTTGGGGGATCATCAAAACCCACTGCAAGCAAGAATAAGGAAAAGAGAAAGAAGAAATGGAAGGAGAGGAAGACAAATACTGTACAAAAGACCAAGCTTTCGTGCACTTACTGCAAGAAGGATGGGCATGATGATGAACACTTCTGGATTCTTCATCTGGAGTTGAGACCCAAGAATTTTGATGGCAAAAAGAAGAAGACTGTTGCAGCTATTCAGAAAGATTTGGGGTCAGACTTAGGAGATGAAACAACAATCGCAACCACAGGTATAAAAGGTAAAAATTCTGAAGCATCTACTAGTAATTCTGCACAATCTACTGATAATGAAGAAAATGAGAGGAAAAGACATGAGCTTTTTCATATTAGAGTTGTTTCCAAGCATCAAAGATTGATACTTTGTTTGATAGTGGCTCACAAGTAAATTTAATTTCTGAAGCAATTGTAAAGAAGCCGGGATTACTAACCACACCTCACAAGAAGCCATATCCATTGGGTTGGTTATGTGATAAAGCAAAGCTACAAGTGACTAGACAATGTAAACTTAGGCTTTCTTTTGGGTCAGCATTTGTAGATGAGGTTGAGTTAGATATAGTTCCTTTGGATATATGAGGAATTGTTTTAGGAAGTCCTTACTTGTATGATAGAAAAAATATTTTCTATAGAGCTGAAAAAAAGTATCAACTCATTAAAGATGGAATCGAATATATTGTAAGAGCTCATAAACTCAAGAATAATTATACTCTCATAAACTCATGGTAGATGAAAAGAATTGTAAATTCATGCAAATAATTTTTGCTGATGGTTGTAAAGGAAAAGAAACCTGATAAAACCAATATATTTGAGGGCTATAATGCTAAACAACAAGCTGATTTAGAAAAAGTTGTTTTAGAATATGACATACTATTTCAAGAACCTAAAAGTCTGCCACCCCAAAAGGAAATAGTACATGATATTAATTTGTGGCAAGATTCTCCATTGCCTAACATCGGAATGTATAGGTTGTCAGCTTTAGAGAATGCAGAAATCAAGAAGCAGGTACAGGAGTTGCTCGAGAAAGGGTTCATAAGACCTAGCACATCACCATGTGGGTCTCCAATTGTCTTGGTGAGAAGGAAAGATGGCTCATGGAGAATGTGCATTTATTACCGAGCACTAAATAAGATAACAATCAAAAATACTTATCCCCTTCCTTGCATAGATGATCTACTAGATCAGTTGAAAGAAGCTATTTACTTTTCCAAGTTGGACTTGCATAGTGGCTACCATCAGGTCAGAGTTGCAGAGCAAGATGCATGGAAGGTTGTTTTCAAAACAAAGGAGGGATTGTATGAGTGGTTAGTTATGCCTTTTGGCTTAACTAATGCTCCTGCTACTTTCATGAGAGTAATGAATGATGTACTCAGACTTTTTATTGACGATTTTGTCATTGTATATTTAGATGAAATTATTATATTTAGTAAAACATGGGAAGAACATTTGAAGCATGTAAAGCAGAATCTAGATGTTTTGAAAAGAGAAAATCTCTATGTTAAGCTCTCAAAATGTGAATTTGGCAAAACATATTTGAATTATTTGGGTCATATTTTAGGGGGTGGTGAATTGAAGATAGATCCCTCAAAGGTTGCAGTCATTGTAAACTGGCATAAACCCAAATATGCTACAGAAGTTAGAAGCTTCCTAGGAGTAGCACAATATTGGAGAAATTTTATTGCTAACTTTTCCTTGATTGCAGCTCCCTTACATGCTTTAACAGGATTGAACAAGGTGTTTCAGTGGGGAGGCAAATATCAGAAAGCCTTCGAAACCTTAAAAGAAAAGATTAGTACAGCACCAGTACTAGCACTGCCTGATCTTCAAAGACCCTTTGAGATTGAAACATATGCCAGTGACTATGCCATGGGAGCAGTGTTGATGCAGCACAGTAAACCCATATGTTATCATTCTGAGACATTTAATTCTATAGTAGTTAATTATCCCAAATATGATAAGGAATTATATGCATTAGTACAAATTGTGAAAAAGTGGAAACATTATTTAATGGGCAAAGAGACAGTTATACATACTGATCATCAACCACTTCAATATTTACACTCACAAACTAAGTTGCAGCAATCAAGACACTATAGGTGGATGGGTTTTCTACAATAGTTTCATCTTGTCATTAGATATAAAAAGGAAATACACATTAAAGTTGCAGATATGTTGTCCAGACCAATCATAAACGCATCTACTATACTTAAGCATAATTCAGTATTACATGAAAGCTACATTGAACAGTATGCTCAAGATATAGATTTTAAAGATGTATATGCAACTTTAAGTCATGGCAAACAAGTAGAATAATTGGATTATCATATTAAGGAACAACTCTTGTATCATTTTGGAAAGTTATGCATTCCTCAACTGAAAGAGTAAAGATAATTCGAGAAGCACACACTTCTCTAATATTAGGTCACTTTGGTGTAAGTAAAACAGTTGCACACTTGCAAAGATTTTGTTATTGGCCAAAAATGAATGAAATAGTTTCTAGATATGTAAGAGCGTGTACCATGTGTGCTAAAAGCAAGCCCAAAAATAGAAAACTAGGCTTGTACACTCCACTACCAGTTCCTTCTCATCCTTGGGAAAGTGTTTCCATGGACTTTCTTGAGGGACTACCGAAATCTAGAAAAGGTCATGACTATTTATATGTTATTGTGGATAGGTTCAACAAAATGTGTATTTTAATACCCTGTAACAAAAAAATTACAACTAAACAAATAGCAAAATTGTTATTTCAACGTGTATGGGTTCATTTTGGATTACCCACTTCCATTGTATCTGATCGAGATTCCCAATTTGTTGGAAAATTTTGGTCGAGTTTGTGGGAATTGATGGACATCAGATTGAAGAAGAGCACAACTTTTCATCCACAAATAGATGGCCAAACATAAGTGGTCAATAGGACAATGATCCAGTTTCTCAGAGGCTATTGTAGCAAGCATCCCAAGCTTTGGGATGAACATCTGTGTTATGTGCAAAATGCTTACATCCGTGCTAAACATTCTTCTACACAGAGATATCCTTTTGAGGCTTGTTTTGGTTTCACACCAAGGTCTCCCTTGGATTTTGTCTTTGGTAAAGACATAGTAGTTGATGGACACAGTGATGTGGACAAGGCAATCAAGTTCATTGAACAAATCCAAGAGATTCACCAGGCAGTATAGGAATAGCTGGAAAAGAGCCAAGCCAAGTACAAGGCAAGACATGATAAGCATCAGATTGAGCATAATTTCCAAGTTGGTGATCAAGTCTGGCTGTATATTAGAAAATACAAAATGCAAGGTGAAGGTAATAAGCTGAAGCCAATAAGGTATGGACCTTTCAAGATACTTGAGAAAATTGGCGAGAATGATTTTCGCCTTGATTTGCCAGATTACATGCACATATATTCGGTAGTTAATGCAGAAAAAGTTTGAGACTATTTGAACCTTCATTGATTGAATATCCTGAAGAGCAAAGTCAATTGCCTTCTATTGATGATCTGTTGCCTGAATATCTCAATGAATTGCAGGAAGATATAGTTCTGGATAGGAAGGTGAGAACTAAGCGTAGAGGGGATGTTGAGTACCTTAGGATTGGACTCAAAGGTTAAAAACCAAGCAGTGCAAAATGGATAGAAATTGGGCAAGCGAGGAATCTATACCCTCACTTGATTGATGCTTAAAAACCAACTTTTGGTGGTCCAAAATATTTTTTAGTGGGAAGGCCATGATCCAAATTGGATCCTAGATAACTCTCTAAGTTTCCATGAACTCTTTAAAGATCATGCCAAAGTTTCAAAGTCTTGTAAAGATCAAGCTTATCAGAGATATCCTCGTAATAGTTGCAATTTGTGATCAGCGTGGAGCAACGAGGACCGTCGGTCAAGCGCGCAGACTGTTGGCCCATGGTAACGCATGCTATCGCCAATTAGCAAAACTAGAGGCCATTTTGAGAAACGGGGGCAGTTTCTGGTATGCGATTAGCGATAAGTCGCTAATCGCATATCGCAGGGCAAACCCCTCGAAGAAGGAAAGGACGCAAGCACCTAGACCTGAAAAATCATAAAATGCAACAGATATCGTTTCGATTTCGTCAAAAGTGGGGTCCCACAAAAACCGACAGAATATTGGAGGGGCCTCGAGCGGTAAGAGATTTCGACTGAGTTCTGCCCGATGCCACACAGCGATCGCCACGCGTCCCGGTGGGGAGAGAGAAAACCACTCACATCGGAGGGGTAAACGTCATACGACTTAGCCGCCCGATATGAACGATGACCATAGGATCTGGGGCCCCCATATCAACGATGAAGATGCGTTCTGATGGATGACTAGATTTGACGAGGTTAACAGGTAGAGTTGTATAGGATTTGAAGTTTGATATGGATGATGTGTTGGCCGAAGGTCGTGTTTCGCGGGCATTCTTGGAGCTAATGGTAATGGATTATTTTACCATTAAAGGAATGATACTATTATGAATTAACTTGGACCTTACCCTTAATTATGGCATTTACTTAGGATAAGAAACCCTAGGAAGAATAATGTTTTAACAATTTGTTTAGTTAGTGAGTAGTTATAGATTATTCAATAAGCATATATTATAGGTTTAATGACCATTATATTTAAATAATAAAGAACTAACCTACTAATGGACCATTAAGAAATTATTACACAATTATCCATTGTAACTAAATTATAAATAGTAGCGTATTATTACATAATAATTAGATAGTAATTGAATAATAATAAATCAATTAATATATATTATATAATGACCATGTAGATAATATATATTATGTAGTTATAGATTATTCAATAAGCATATATTATAGGTTTAATGACCATTATATTTAAATAATAAAGAACTAACCTACTAATGGACCATTATGAAATTATTACACAATTATCCATTGTAACTAAATTATAAATAGTAGCGTATTACTACATAATAATTAGATAACAAATTGAATAATAATAAATCAATTAATATATATTATATAATGACCATGTAGATAATTGAAATAATATTAAACTAACAAATGAATTCAATTATATATCTTTTTATTATTAAATAAATATATTATTAATAATAATTATTTAGTAATATAATAATAATAAAGCATTTAAAATATATATAATGACCATTATAATTAAAATATTCTCTTAATAATATTATTAATATATCGAATTTTAAATTAATTTATTTAAATAATAATTGAATAATATTAAATCAGTGGATATATATTATATAATGACCATTATAATTAAAATATTAATATTATCCTTAAATTAATAAATAAACTCCTTTATTTACCTATTTTAACTATTTCTTGAAATATTAATTAGATTTTTGAGTAGTTTGACCAGGTTCATTAGGTCAAATTAGCCATTATCTTATAGCCGTTGGAGTCTCTGCACACTCTATTTAATCGAGCTAAGCCTGATTAGATCTTCAACTTGTCCTGACGATGAACCACACTAGTTGGTTCGAAACGCGTCGACAAAAGATTGGTTATGTGAATTTGCCGAAGATTATCTTAACAATGTTATGGATCACAGAAGTCTAAATTCCTTAAAAATGGTTGTTTCGAGTATGTCCAAAAGAACTGACACTCATCCATTACAGAATAGGTGGCTACCTCCCTATGAGGCGTTATACAGTGAATGATGACGCAGGATAGAGGAATTGAAATGGATAGAGGCAGGGGAAATGGAAAGCTGGGAAGCAAAAACAAATAGTCAAGAAGCAGATTGGCTTTAAAGCCACGAAATGACAGAGAAGAAGCAAGCAGTAAGTTAGAGCAGAAATCTAAGAGCAGAGAACAGAGAAAAGAAGTCGAGCTGACCTGTAGAAGCAAACGCAGCATCGAGACAGAGACAGAGAGAGTCAGAGAGTCTGTGTACTCCAGAGAAGGCTTGAGAGGTTCAAGCGAACTCCTATATATATGCTTGTCATGTATTGAGTCTCAAATTGGACTCATACAATTGTGACCTGTAGAGGTTAAGTTTCAGTAAGGAGACTCTGTGTACTCCAGAGACTTGGGGGATCCAAGTACAGTCTTGCTGATTTATATCTGTTAAGTGAGACTCAGATTGAGCTCACTGTTGTAAAAACTCTACTTTGAAAACATAATAGAGAGGCCACCACTGAAGGCTGGACCAGGAGACGTAGCACAAGAGTATTGGGTGAACTCCTTATTAAACTTGTTGTGTTTATATGTTTGCCTGTTGTGTTTTCTTTAACTGCTTCAGTGTCTGTGTATTTCACAATCTTATCGATCTGTTTTATAAAATAACATAGACACATCCATGCACATGAGTCTGTAATACCTTATTAATTGTATTAGATCAATTTCATATCAATGAAGCATTCTAATGACAATCCAAACGCGGGGATCGCAAATGTCCAAGCTGCGCTAAACAGGGAATTTAACAGGCCAAAATCGGAGACACAATCAATTATCGGGTTTAAGGAAATCATGATGCTTCTAGGTGAAATCCCTTGGGAGCTGGATCAGAGACTGAAGGGTATGATTTGCGAAGCCAACATGACCTTGATGGATGGGCAGCATCGCACATGGTTTGTAGCGTCACTAACGCCGCATCTAAGGATGACGCTGTCACAACAGAAGTTATCCACCCAGGCCGAAGCTTTGGAGATTGCAATGAGACTGCACGAGACCCTAATACAAGATCCTAGTCTGGGAGTCCAACAGATCCACGCACAGTTGAAAAACTTGTGTCTGGAGATGTAGAGTTTGAAACAGGACAGGACAACTCACCTAGAAGTGTGCGAGGAGGTATGGTGCATAAAGTGCAAAGGCTAGGGACATGACAAGGACCATTGTCCAGTTTTCGTGAACTACCTGGCGGGAGGAGGGCCAATGCCATCAAGACTAGAGGCACAATTAGGGCCGAGCGTGGTGCCCGCACTATGGTGCGCTATTTTTCAGATAGGAGGGAAGCATGCTACAGATAACTGCCACCTATTATAGAAGTATACGTAGACGTCCCAACAATTGTTCTGTAACTTCTGCAGATCAGTAGGCCATGATGAGCGCACCTGTAAAATTTATGCACTGATGATGGATCAGACTCATACCTACAAAGTTCAGGCTGAAACGCAAGCCCTTGATCAAAATGCAGGGATGGCACACACTGGATTTCAGGGGCGTGGACGAGGTCGAGGTGGAATGGGACTAGGAAGGGGTCGTGAACAGCTGATTTGTTACAATTGTGGAGGGCCAGGGCATTATGCCCATAATTGTACAATTCTGATGAGAGCATCATGTCTATATTGTACCCAGTTTGATCATGAGACAGAGGACTGCCCCACACTGATAGCGAGGTTGCGCAATAAAGGAACACTCCAGCCTCCCCTGACTCAGAACCTGCAAATGATGAGGTCTGAGCCACGCGAAGAGGACCCGAATGTAAACATCGTGCTCTGAAGCAATATCATGATAGGAGATGACAAGGGTAAGCAGCCCACAGAAAGTGCCTGGGTTCACAAGGCTCCAACAAAGGAACCCGAGTTCGATTTGAAGCGCGCGAAGGAGACATTCATGGAAGCTAAAAAGAGCTTCATGGAGGCCTCTACTTCAAGTAGTAAAGAAAAACTAGAACCAGAGATGGACCCATCAATGCTTACTACCTTTCTGGAGACATGGATGAAGCTGCTGCACGACAGCAAGGCTGTAAAGGGACTGTAAGAACTCATCACTAGGTGCACTGGGTCAGGAGAATTGCGCGTAGTCCGGAAGCTCAGGAAGCACACAACACGAATAGGAAGGGAGATGAGATTGATTGCACAAATCGAGGAATATGAAATGGATCAAGTGATTCTAGATTTAGGATTGGACGTGAACGTACTGCCAAAGCAGACCTGGGAGCGCATGCACAGGCCCACATTGCAATGGTCTCCTATTCAATTGTGAACGACAAACCAGCAAAAGATCCTACTGATGGGAATATTGCAGGGAATAATAGTGGATATCGAAGGTGCGAGCGCGCTTGCAGATTTCGAAGTGATAGATATTATCGATGACAACAATTCCCATCTCGCGCTATTAGGAATAGACTGGGCCACTTACATGAATGGAGTAATAAATCTAAAGAAGTGCAAGATGATTTTTGAGAAAAGGTCACTACGCATAGTGGTACCTTTAGACCCTGCGGAAGGATCACGTTACAAAAAGCCAGTGTGTGACGATGATCTAGACTGTATCTACAAGATAACTGTGTGGGAGCAGGACTGGGTGAATCCAACAACGGATGGCAGGATTTCATGGGAGCGCGAAAGATCCTGCACCTCAGATTCAGATGAGGAAATAGAACAATGGCAGAATTGGTTACACAAGGTAACCACACTCAATTGCAACATGATGGTAAGATCACTATGCTGCGTGACAACAGAGGTAAGAGATCTGCCTATGTATGACGGGTTGATAGCGGTGGATGATTTCCTGAACAAATTTGAAAGAGAGGTGCTAGAACAGCAGCGTTTTGATGCTCTGAAATGGGCACTGCGCGCTACACCCGCAAGATGGTAGGATACACACCAAAGAAGTTTTAAGGACTGGCAGGGATGTAGAAGGATGATGTGCCTATAATTTGGGAAACCACAGATGCAGCTAACAGACAAATATGACAGATGGGATGATCCAGTGCACACCTCGCTAAATATACCAAGGTCTACGGGGAAGACCCACAACCTGAATGGGTGTATTTGTTCTGTCATACCCTGGATGTCATACCCATGAATTGGTATACTGATATGGAACTCCGCCATGGCACGAGCGAATGGGATATCCTGCACGAAGGATTCCTATTAACCTTCACGTTTAAAGATCATTGGTGGGATACTGTTGATGATGCGCTACAAACAGTAAAAGCAATTATCTTCAAGATACCCCAGGAGCCAATGGAAGAGCTTCAGCTGGCATGGGCGACCTAGCTGAGCTATGCACTGGAGTGTTACAATGTAAATATTGAGGAGGATGATGAGGATCCACAGAAAATTAACATTCCAGAAACTGAAGGCTGTCGCGAGGTTCAAGGACCATTGATTGAAGATCCTGACATCATCGCGCCGCTAAAAATGAAGCAGGTAAACATTGGAATGGAGGCGGAACCAAAGGATGCAATGCTCGGTGACTATTGGGATGATGCCATGGTGGATAAGGTCATTGAGTTACTCCATGAGTACCAAGACTTATTCCTGACCAAGATTATAGACTTAAAAGGGATCATTGGCGACTTAGGGATGATGAAGATCACCCTGAAACCCGACGCGAAGCCAGTTAAGCAAAGGCCTTACCGCTTGAATCCGAAGTATAAGGAAAAGGTCCATGTAGAACTAGACAAAATGCTCACAGCCGGAATTATTGAGCTGGTGGAAGAATCCAACTGGGTGAGCCCTATGGTAGTACAGGAGAAAAAGCAGAAGGGCAAGATAAGAATATGCGTGGACCTCAAGAAGTTGAATGTTGCCTGTGTACACAACCCATTCCCGACACTGTTCACAGATGAAGTATTGGAAAATGTTGGAGGGCAAGAAGCCTACTCTTTCATAGACGGGTTCTCAGGGTACCACCAGATCAAAATCACACCGGAAGACAGGAGTAAGATGACCTTCGTGACGGAATGGGGATGCTTTCAATACATCGTTATGCCGTTTGGCTTTAACAATGTGCCAACCATATTTTCACGCATCGTTTTTGCCACATTCAAAGAATACATCCACAATTTCCTGGAGGTCTATCTGGATGATTGGACTGCCTTTGGATTGGTTAAGCACCACGTAGCAAGCTTATGCTTGATGCTGGATACTTGCCGATGACACTATATTGCGTTGAATATTAAGAAGTGCACATTCCTCATTCCCTTTGGGAACCTGTTGGGACATGTGCTCTGCAAACAGGGACTGATGGTGGACCCTGCGAATATTGCCGTGATTCTAAATTTGGAAGCATCGCGAAGTGTTAAACAGCTGCGCACTACCTTGGGACACACAGGGTACTATAGGAAGTTCATCAAAAGTTATGCCCAAATCACCACACCGATGGAGAAACTATTGAAAAAGGATGTCACATTTTGCTGGAGTGATCATTGCATGAAGACCCTAGATGTACTAAAGGGGAAATTGGCCTCCACTCCAATCCTGGTCTTCCCAAAATGGGAGCAATGCTCACATAAGAGGGCATAAAATGTGTGGATCATCCTATCGAATTTGCAAGTCGTAGATTGTCCAAAGCCGAGAAGAACTATTCCACAACCGAGCGTGAGGGGTTGGCGATGGTGTACGCGCTCCAAAAATACCGACACTATTTGCTAGGAGGGCATTTCAAGATGTGTACTAACCATTCCACGCTAAAGTACTTAGTCAATAAGTCTGTGTTGGGGGGGGTGCATATGTAGGTGGCTCTTATTGTTCCAAGAATATGATTTTGAGGTCATGGTAAAACCTGGACGCCTGAATGCAGGACCGAATCACTTGTCGCATATTGAGATGGGCGAGGAACCTACTAGTTTGGAAGAAGGATTACCTGACACACAACTCTTTGCGGTACGCATCGCGTATGGGCACTTTGAAGATATAATCCACTTTCTAACAACAGGGATTGCGTCGAAGGAATACTATGTCCAATAGAAGAAGGAATTGGTGGTGCGCATGGCGGATTTTTCTGTCATCACGGGGCACCTATACAAAATGGGAAATGATGAGATACTGCAAAGATACGTACCTGAATCTGAACGACATTAGATCCTCGCGGAAGCACATGGGGGTGTTGCAGGAGTACACTATCAAGGACACGCAACGGCACAAAAGATTCTTCGCGCAGGGTTGTGGTGGCCAACCCTTGACTAAGATTCAAAAGCACACTGTAAGGCCTGTGACATATGTTATAGGACTGGAAAACCATCGCAGGGGGACGAGATGTTGTTGAATCCACAAATGACACTGCAGCCATTCGAGAAATGGGCAATTGACTTTGTGGGACCTATCAAACCTCAGGGAAATATGGGTGTGCACTACATCATCACCACGACGGAGTACCTGACACAATGGGTAGAAGCGCAACCGGTCAAAGACTGAATGGCCACTACGACTGCAAATTTTTTGTTTGAAAACATGTTGACCTGATTTGGCTATCTGAAATTCTTAATGAGTGATCGCGGAACAAATTTCCTAAACGAAATCATCAGCGCACTCACAGAAGAGTTCCAGGTGTATCATCAGAAAAGTACACCATATCACCCACAAGCCAATGAGATTGTAGAAGCATTAAACAAAATACTGGAGACTGCACTGACTAAAGTGTGCAATGCACAGCGAAGTAATTGGGACCTACGCGTACCTACAGTGCTATGGGCTTA
Source organism: Pinus tabuliformis (assembly GCA_031772625.1). Lineage (NCBI taxonomy): Eukaryota > Viridiplantae > Streptophyta > Pinopsida > Pinales > Pinaceae > Pinus > Pinus tabuliformis. The sequence goes on from CM062811.1 coordinate 314,800,484, forward strand.
CCGAACAACGTGCAAGAAACTGACGGGATAAATACCTTTTCAGTTAGTTTATGGTGTGGAAGCTGTCATGCCAATGGAATATATTGTACCTTGTCTACGCATATTAGTGCTCACAGGGATGACAGATTGCGAAGCTCTGGAGGAAAGGATCACACAATTGGAAGAACTTGAGGAGGAACAATTCTTGGCTAGTTTTCATCAGTAGGTCCAAAAGCAGCATGAAAAGGCCTGGCACGACCACCATATCAAGTTGTGCACCTTCAAGGTAAATGACTTGGTGCTGTTGTACGACAGTAAGTTTGAAAAATTTATGGGAAAATTCAGAATGCATTGGATGGGACCATACGTGGTTAAGGAGGTTACAGACAGAGGCATGGTCTAGCTAGTCAAACTAAAAGGAGAACCCTTCCCAGGCAAAGTGAATGGTAGCCGCTCGAAACCCTACATGGGTGGGCCGATTATCTGACTAACTAGCCGAAGCATAGTCTTCGCGCTCCGAGGAGATGGACAAAGGTGTGGGACTATAAACATATGTAGTAGCTATCGGTACAGATGTATGGAAATGATTTAGACACAGAGGTCTTAGAACAATGGATGCAGCAGATGCAACAAGGAACAACTCAGTGCATTGCAGATCTTAGTACGGTTCGAGAACAGTTGGAGGGACTCCACGCCAAGATCACCGCGCCGATAGAGTGACTCGAGGGTGAGTCACGATTTTTTTTGTTGGGGGCCTGTTGGGCATGGAATCCCCCCCAAGGCATGTTCTGGGGCTCAAAGTCCAAGTTTTGACCCAATATTGTTGTAAAGACTCCGCGAATTGCGGGCACGGAGTGCGAAATATATGATAGAGTCACAAGGTTGTCCACCCTATAAATAGAGCAAGGCTCTAAGTGTAAACTGGTAACAAGTCTAAGTGATTGAGTCACAAGTTTAAAGTGTGTCTTGGGTTGTAGAGTAGGAGAAGGCTCTGCAGCTGAGTGCACAGAGGCCTAGTAGTATGTAGCTGAGTGCGCGAACCCCCGCAGCTGAGTGCACAGGGTGGGGTCGAGTATGTAACCGAGGAAGAAAATAATAAAGAGAAGTTTTATCTTAATTCCGTTTATTTGTTCTTGGGTTATTACATTTTTGATATCAATTGCAAATATACTGTTTATTTACTTCACGCACCTTTATGAATGATTTATATTGCTAAGTATACTTTACGCATGCAAGTAAGTTAAGTTAATCAATTAATAGTGGAATACTAGTAAAGGCTTGGGTAATAACAACGTTCGGCCCCCGAGTAGGGTTGCGTGAAGGAAGCATCTTAGGCTGCGAGGTACGAGCAAGTGTGCGTAGCGATGGTCGCGCAGGGTCGAACCGCGGACCACTTGAACTCATCATACATCTCCAGGGTGCGGAAACCTGGTTCTAGCACCCTCCCATACTACTTCGGGTGAGACCTCAGTCGGCGCTCCATGGACTATTGCCGAAAGGGCCAGTAGTACCAAGGTTTGTTTGGCTAAATCACCTCTAAACTTAGGTCAGGCCCCAACAAGCCAACACTCTTCTTCACAAGGGTCACGTATACTTTTCAAAATTTATTCTTTCCATCTTTTCTCAAGTGAAACCTATAACAAGGCTACCAAAACACTTTCTCATTTCTACAATACATAAATGGATATTCCTGTAATTTGAATTAGTTCCATAATCATCATATTATAACAAAGTTGACATCAAGGACATATTTGTCAAGTAGGTTTCCATCAAGAACAACACATTAGCCATAATGCCAACAGTCTCCCCCTTGGGACTTGATGGCAACCACTTTGGTGTTTGGAAACCACCTACAAACACCATGTCTTCTCCCCCCCTTTGAAATCAAGAGGAAAGGGGAAAACTAAGATGAATGAATTACTCCCCCTGTAGAGCTCAAAAATGTAAGTTTGGACTCCTTTTATGAATAATTAAATATGCATACTGACCATGCTCTCCCTCATAATATGCTGGACCTTCTAAACATATGAAATAAAAGTACAAAATTTTATGACTCAAATACATGGCTGTTCATGAAATCTCCTATAATCAATGACTCTATGATAAATCACCCAACATAATGGGGTTACACATGTGAGCCAAATTTTACATCAATCACCCAAAATAATGGGATTACATACATAACATGACTTGATACCAATAGCCCATACATGACAAAATTTGATAAAAACATGGGTATTTTCATAACCTTTACATCAAGAGACATACATGAAATCCATAACCATAAACAAGGATCTTAAAAATGAAGTATATTTGTAGAAGAACCATGATAATTATCAGCAACGACCATGCACCATATAGGCATCTGCAACATAATAATATGCTAATAGCAACAAAATCATTATGAAAATACTCAACATCAAAGAGAAATTAAGCATATCAGACAACGTAACATCATCATGTGGCAAAATTTGCGATATATCCAATATCTAAGCAACGTATAGGCATAATTTTTAACTTATGATAGAGTGACAATTACACATACATTTTTCTAGTAGTGGCAATGACAATAGCCATGAACTCATTATAGACACCATCATGCTATAAGGAGTACTCAAGAGACCATAATTCCAACAATGAATCATCGGAAGCATAAAATATGCTCCCCCTTAACCTGTGCCGATGATTCATCATCAAATTTGATCACATTATATCATTCTCAAAAATTAGCAAAGAGACAATCAACAAAGTAATAAAACTTTGCAACAAATCATCACTCATCATGAACCAATACTCTTTCACACATTTATAAACAACATAAGAGCATCATAAAGAGATTGTAGTAAAACCAATGCAAGAACCATAATACCAATAATGAGATGATCGAAGCATATTAGAAGCTCCCCTTGAATTCCTGCCACTTCTTCACCACTTAGAAATGTACGTGACTATTTGAGATAAGTACCAAATACATACACAACTATACTTTAAGAAAAATTCTTATATAAAATAAAATGCAATATGTAGTCACAAATCCCCCTGAGTTCATATTTCCTTTTATTGTAGAGTAATTAGTGGAGAGAAGAGGTAGGAATCATTCCTAACTTGTGTCATATATACTCAAAGGAATCACGTGGAAGTAGTTTCATGAATAGATTTGCAACTTATTCCTTTGAAGGAATATATTCCAACTTTATTTTATGTTCAAGAACTTGCTCTCTAAGAAAATGGTGTTTGATTGGAATGTCTTTATTTTTAGAGTGAATGACAGGGTTTTTAGAGATACTTATAACACTTATATTGTCACAAAGAATAGGTATAGGTTGACGACAAGTGGCTTGAATGTCTTGTAATGTTTGAATCATCCATAGAAGTTGAGTACAACAAGAAGCAACAACAACATATTCTGCTTCAACAGTTGATAAAATAATAGAACTGCATTTCTTACTGAACCAAGAAACTATGCATGGTCCCAAATAGAATGCTCCTCCACTAGTACTATTGTGGTCATCAATGCTACCTGCCCAGTTTTCATATGTGTAAGCATGAAGTGAAAAATATGTGTTTTTGGGATATCATATTCCAAGATATTGAGTGCCTTGTAGATACTTGAATATACTCTTGACTGCTTTGAGATGTGTTTCCTAGGATTTTCTTAGAATTGTCCAACTATGTCAATTGCATGCATAATGTTTGGTCTTGTACCAGTAAGATAAAGCTAGATGCCAATCATAGATATTTATTCAGGTTGATTAATTGTAGGAGAGTCATCATCTTGGATGAGACTACATCCTATTACCATTTGTTATAGACATTTTTGTGCCCTACAAATCCAAGCATGAAATGTCCATAAACCAAGGGCTCCTAAGTCCCTAAAAGTATTGTTCTAACCCCTAAAGGAACAAGGTCAACAGATTACAACTTCTCTCAGAAGTTCTCCACCAGAAACTGCTCAGAATAAGTCAAAACAGGATCATTTCAACTGCTCCACTGGCTAGGTGCGTTGCATTGCACCCAAATACACTGTGAGGGTGCGTTGCATTTCAAAAGTCCCTTCTGTGGGGTGCAATGGGCGAGAAATGACAAATGGCAGTGTCATTCTGCGAGGTGGAGAGACAATGGAAGCTTCCAGAATCTTCTCCCGTGACACTTGCCTCACTGAATTCGACCAAGGATGAGTAAGAGGCCTTCAGTCTCCAAGTGGAAGCAAGAATTGACAGAGAGAAGACACTAATCAAATCACAAGCTGACTCATCCTCCTTACAGATATCTATATATGGATCCCTCATCTCAGAGATCCAGAGGCTGGAATTTTGCATATTGTAAGGAATCGCTGTTGGTTTTTTGAGACAAACATCAGAGTATTGGGTGATCTATGCTTTGTTTGAGGTGAAGAGGGGCTTCTTTGCTGGGAGGTTGATGCTGGGTCAGGAATCACTGGTTGTAACTCCTCCTGGATCTTTTCTTGTTTATCAATAAAAACTATTTGAGTTTTTCCTCCATGCTTTTGTATCATTGATGCTTGTTACATTTGTATGGTTAACTTAAATCTGATCCTAAGTTGTTTATGAATATAGATCTATGTCTTTGTATAGTGTTCTTCTTCTGTGATCTTACAGGTACTTCGTGAAGCTGGGCAAGTAAGGGAGCAGGTAGCTGGAGACTATCAAAGAAGAGAGGGATTGGATCAAAGGATTAGCGCAAGACACAGGTTGGTTCTTTCTATTCCTCTCTATCTATAGTTCATAAAGGAAATACAAAAGTAGTTTTTCTCTGTTTGTTTCTAAGGCAGCTGTCACACCTTAGTGGGATAGAGCAGTTCTAAATAGACACTTTTCCCTGTAACAAAATGGCGACTCCACTGGGGACGAATGTCTAATTAGTTTGTTTGTGTATCTCTTTGTTGTTTTTTTCATAAACTTATAAGTAGCATTTGAACTGCATTTGCCATAACAAATGCAAAGTAGACATCTGCTGCTTCAATCCATTCACTGGATCTGTTTATGATTTGAACAGCTGATTCAAAAACTATCTGATTGCCCTTGTGATAGCTCTTAGACCCTCCTTAGATCTACCCCTGATTGTGCATTACTGATTGATTTTACTCGGCCAAAAACCAAAGACTGAACTGCAAACTGTGACCCGGAACCCGGACAAATTCTCGTTTCTGGCCCAGCGCAGGTACTGTTAAGAGATCCTGAATTTCAGCGCACTTCCCGAAAGGGCAACCTGCGCTGCATTTCAGTTTCTCTGTGTTACAGGTGCGCTGATCAGACTAGCCCTGTGCAGCTGTGGTTCTTGTGCTTCATTCTTTCTAGTTCTGTCTCTGAATTTTGCTGCCTGTGATCAGTATATGTCTGTTTAAAACCCCTTTTCCTTGCTGTTATTCTGCCTCCTTTGTGCAAAAGAACTGTAGATGTTTTTGTGTGTTTGTTGAGTCATTTACATTTTTCCATTGCAAAAGCAGAATAGTCGTATTGTCGTCCTTTGATTTGGATTTGTCGCAATTGTCGATTTCGATCATAGGATAAAGTTTGATTGGTGTTGATGGTCGATTATACTGTTACTATTGCCTTTGGTTTGAATTTGTGATTTTCTAGTGTCAAGAACAAGTGTTCATTTCAAAATCGTAAGGTGTCGTAATCATCTCTGTTTTTTATTTCGAAAAAGAGCTCGTTTATATTTGTCGCTTGAAAAGAAATTCAGATTTGTACATCAACTTTCTTTTTAGCATCAATACTAAGAAATTCAAAAACAAATACATGCATGTGCATTTGCATATAGACAGTCTGTTTGGCTTGATTTAGGAAAGTGCATTTACAGTGTGCTCTTTGCTCTTTGTGAAAAGATTGTGTCTTTCTTTTCCTCTAGTAGCTAGGATTTTCATTGCACAAAAGAGATAAAAGTTTGTTTATCATCTTTAGATTGCATTTTAGGAAGTACGTCTACATCTTGTGGTGAACCCAAAAGGCAAAATTCATAAGCAAGATCAACTTAAAATAAATTCAATGAATCTAACAATGCTTTGGAACTTAATGCACAACATTTAGAGGTCTAGGCTAGAGACGTATTCCGGCGTCGTAAAGCCTGGTAACTGTTGTCCTCACTGATGGTTGGGTGATTCCTCCACTTTGAGACGATAAGTGCCAGTACGGACTTGTGCTCCCACGTACCATCGAGTATATTTTGGGAGACCCCTATAGGCTTAAATCCTTTATCCTTAGGAAGCCGTGTCTGCCGCCCTATCGATCGCAATGCACTGAACACAACATTCGGGAAGATTGACTGTCGTACCGTAAAAAGTATTCTGTAGTTTTGCGATTGGTTTGGTACTCCCTCTACCTAGATCTCCAGAGCAGTCCCTTTCGTTCCTTTTCAGACTCCTTAACGGAAAAGGTCCATCTGAGCACTTGTCACTTTAGGCTCATTAAAAATCGAAGGAGACTAGAGTCATCTTTTGTTTTTTCTCGACTCTTAAAAACTGAAAAAACAAGTTGTGTCAAAGCGTCTAAAATTTATTTTAAACGAAATATTCTACCCTTTCCTACGTTGATCTTGGGTTGAGAAAATGGAGTCTACCAACTAAGGAATTCCCCTTGGAGGAAATCCTAGTCCCTTCTCCTCTTGGGGAGATGTTGGTGCACCCCATATGGCCACATTGTCGCTTCCAGGACTGAAAATTGGTTTGCTGTATGGCTCTTCTCAACCTTTGTCGTTCAGAACACCACTATTCCTAAACAATCAAGTCAGCAATTAGACGAGTCCAGAGTAGCCGACCAACCTTCTACTTCCTCTAATTCTTCCTCTCCTCCTTCCTCTTCGCTTGATGGGGCTGGTAAAGCCAAAAGTCAAGTTCCTAAGGAGAAGAAGGAAAAGAAGAAGAAAGAGAAGAAGAAGGAGGAGCCAAAGGCGAACGGGGGCAAACGAGTGTCGTCTAACGAAAATCCACACACTGCACCGACTAGGCCTAAATCGCCATGTGTCATTTGTAAAGGAGACCACTTTCACAGAGATTGTCCTTGCATCCCTCGGATCTTAAGGGACTGGTCTCCTCGTTTGCACAACCCGGTGTCGTCAACCTCTGATGATCATGTTGAAAGCACACCGTTGACTAGTGAAAGTGAAGCCCCAGGACAAAAAGGAAAATATAAATTTCCTTGTAAACTGTGTGAAGGCGATCATGCCATTCACCGTTTCCCCTTCTTAGACGAAGCTAAAAGAGTTTTGGATGATTGTCCGGTTTCACCGTTACTACTTCCTCCTGGATATAAAAAACTCTTGCCGAGTCCATCACTAGTCAAAAATCCGGCTGACCCGCTCAGGTGGTCGGCCGAAGCATCTATCATTGAAGATGAACCATCTGAATCCATACCAGACAAAAGTCAAAAGGTTGAGGCATCAGTTGACCCGGTCTTGCCTTCAGAGGTTCCATCTTCAGATGATACAATCACTGAAGAGAACAAGGATGACACCGTCCAAATTCTTTTCATAAGCACAGACTCCAACGAACATGGGGGCAATTTACCCATTCCTTTACCGCAGGAAGGAAGTTTGTCAGAGTTGTACCCGGTCGTCTATTCGGTCCCACCTCCAAGCAACCTAGTTGTCTCCTTCGACTGGAATCAACTAGGCAGACCCCGTTTACCAGCTAGTGTACCATTCCGAATTATTGTTCAAATATATAGAATGGTTATGGCTGGTACCATCATAGATGAGGGGGCTTCTGTGAGTATCCTTTCCTCAACTGCTTGGAAAACGCTTGGTTTGCCACCGCTTTTGCCTAAGATGAGAAATCTGACAGGCTTTGATAAAGGAACTAGTCGACCGTTAGGGATCCTTCCCAATGTGCCCATAACATTGAGAGGGAAAACCATTCACATGAATGTAATGGTAGTTCAAGGATCCCTGGATTACAATCTACTCCTTGGACGAGACTATATTTATTGCATGGGAGCAATTGTCTCCTCACTCTTTAGAGTAATGTGTTTTCCGCACGAAGGAAGAGTGGTCAAGCTCATGGACCAGCTTTCATTCCCCGGATCATATAGAGCAAATAGTCATATACCATCCCTGAATGGTCTTTTCACGCAAGAAATGTCTCAATCTCCAGTCCGTCCTCCTGATGAGTGCGAGTGATTCGGAGGGATATGACTGAAACCCAGGGGGCATGCACCCTGGTCTGCTTCAGCAGGAAAACTTCGGGTATAGGGTAGGTTTCCACGGGAGAATATGACTAGTCTGTACCCCCATCCGTGATTGGAAGAGGGGGTTATTCTAGAACAAGATTCTCTTGTCAAAGTTATGTGAGTTGGCGAGCACCGCCACTCACCTTTGTTTATCTCGGTAGACGTCGCCGAAGAAGTGTTTTGTTTGCACTGTGAATAGAGCAATCTTTGGGTAGCCTGAAAGAGGTATACCCTTTGTGATAAAACAAATGTTTTGTCAGCTCGAATAGAGGGTGACCTTGAAACTCTGTTTTATACCTGGGGGCATGCAAACCTTTTGGAGTGCAAGCAAAGAGCAATCATTTATCTGTTTTTTTGGATTGGTCATTTCCTAACTTGCATAAAGAAAGGATGTGGGGCAAAACTCTAAAAGTTGCCATTTTTTATATGAGACATTCTTATCATACGATTGGATTAATCGAGAAGTTTTAGCACATAGTTCAAGCTCGTTAAAAAATAAACATAAGACATGAGCAAATGTTTCCCCCCGCGTTTAAGCTCGTTAAAAAATGAACTATTCCCTGGTAAATAACCACCGTGAATGTAGTACTTCAGCCATTAAAGCCTTGGTTGTGTTTGCACCATCACCTCCACTTTTTCATTGGCCGATCATTCACCTCCATTTGATTGTTTACCCATTTTGAGGAACAGCTGCGAAGAGTGATTTCACTAGCCATCCTTGTAACACTTTCGTGATTGGAAAATTCCAAACCTTACCTGGAATCAGCTGCTACCCGTTTTATCACTCGTTCCTCAAAAGACGAGTCTCCTTTAAGCTCTTTTAAACTGACTCGTAAAATATTAAAAGATTGCCGAGTCCTTGGCCTTCCAGCTCGTTAAAGGGACAGGAAGTGCTATCCCTCCTCTAGATTTTAATCTTTTTGTACCTGAGGGATTATTGCACAAAAAGATTGAGCGCTTGTTTTGATCGGCTCGTTAAAACTATCGAAAATTCATCCCTTCTGTATTGTTTTATACTTTTTCGGACTTAAGGGATTAGATGACGAAAAAGGAATTTTGGAGTTACCTTTACGTTACTTTTCAGACTCTCTAAAATTGAAAAGGACCGAGTTATCTTTTTCGTTAAACTCGTTAAAAAAATTAATAGCGACAAACTTGTCTTTAGACGAGAACGAGTTTCACTATCGCTAGGCTCGTTAAAACATAGCGATGGGTTTGCCCGAAGGGAAAATTATAGAAAAATCATATGTTATCCTCCTCAAGCTTGACAAAAATAAAGAGGTACTGGTCAGCAATGACTGGGGAAAATTGGGAAGAAAACTCAAAGAATCTTTATTTGTAGCAAGTCGCTCTTGAACATGACACTTCCACTCCGTGTCCGAGTCGGGTTGGGTTGTTTCAATCACCGGTCACATCGCCATGGTCATGCCATACCATCCACATTTGGGGTTAATGCTACCAATCCATCACATCAGTGTCGCCGATATGTTCAAGAGAAGTCATCCAGAGAAGTCACCTGTGTCCCACCCACTACCATACATTATACTCCATTCTTTCATGACCGCCATCCTGAACATTATATCATCAGATCGTTTTCACCTCCATCAAAATCATTTGCTCTGTTCCGTGTCATTGATGTGGGATTCATTAAGGCCCTCCTGTGACGGATCACTTCTTGTCGACATCAGCTCATTATCCAAGAAGTTGATCTAGGAACACCCCATTCAGTACTTTGAAGCTTGCATGCCTCAATGGCAAGTTTCTCACTTCCGGCGACAGGTTTACATCAATGACCTTCGATCGAAAGAATTTGTGTGGTGTTCGACACCAAGTCCTTTATTCACACCACGTGGATTGTACTGCAGTACCTTGAGTATCATTATCATTATCGGTGATTCCTCTCGCGCTTGTTAACAGTTTACATCATTGACTGGTAATCAAGCGATGTCTTTCCATGTTCGACTTCAAAACATTTCTCACATGGATCGACTTGTACTTCGAGTAAAGATCAGATGAGATTGAAGACCCCGGATCTAGTTTCATCCATCCAGGCTGCGATATATATTCAGGGAAATAAAGACATCAAATGTACAACATTGCAGCACAGATAATCATCCTACCAAAAGGATGATGGCTCTATCAGAATCATCAGTCTACACTCAGACGATTGTTTGTCCTATGTACATGAAAATGAATTTATAAAGCTGAGCATGGGAATGCCCGCCTCAGCTAGATCATGAAAACAGTATGAAGATAATGTATTGTATTGTATCTTATTACAAGTATCCTCCCAACATTGAAAGAACTCCAGATCCTCATAATAAAGCATTTCACCCGACACCAAAAGGTTAACGGACTCATACTTTAGGGGGCAACTGTTATAGACATTTTTGTGCCCTACAACTCCAAGCATGAAATGTCCATAAGCCAAGGGATCCTAAGTCCCTAAAAGTGTTGTTCTAACCCCTAAAGGAACAAGGTCAATAGATTACAGCTTCTCTCAGAAGTTCTCCACCAGAAACTACTCAGAATAAGTCAAAACAAGACCATTTCAGCTGCTCCACTGGCTAGGTGCGTTGCATTGCACCCAAATACACTGTGAGGGTGCGTTGCATTTCAAAAGTCCCTTCTGTGGGGTGCGATGGGCAAGAAATGACAAATGGCAGTGTCATTCCGCGAGGTGGAGAGACAATGGAAGCTTCTAGAATCTTCTCCTGTGACACTTGCCTCACTGAATTCGACCAAGGATGAGTAAGAGGCCTTCAGTCTCCAAGTGGAAGCAAGAACTGACAGAGAGAAGAAACTAATAAAATCACAAGCTGACTCATCCTCCTTACAGATATCTATATATGGATCCCTCATCTCAGAGATCCAGAGGTTGGAATTTTGCATATTGTAAGGAATTGTTGTTGGTTTTTTGAGACAAACATCAGAGTATTGGGTGATCTATGTTTTGTTTGAGGTGAAGAGGGGCTTCTTTGCTGGGAGGTTGATGCTGGGTCAGGAATCACTGGTTGTAACTCCTCCTGGATCTTTTCTTGTTTATCAATAAAAAATATTTGAGTTTTTCCTCCATGCTTTTGTATCATTGATGCTTGTTACATTTGTATGGTTAACTTAAATCTGATCCTAAGTTGTTTATGAATATAGATCTATGTCTTTGTATAGTGTTCTTCTTTTGTGATCTTACAGGTACTTCGTGAAGTTGGGCAAGTAAGGGAGTAGGTAGTTGGAGACTGTCAAAGAAGAGAGGGATTGGATCAAAGGATTAGCGCAAGACACAGGTTGGTTCTTTCTATTCCTCTCTATCTATAGTTCATAAAGGAAATACAAAAGTAGTTTTTCTCTGTTTGTTTCTAAGGCAGCTGTCACACCTTAGTGGGATAGAGCAGTTCTAAATAGACACTTTTCCCTGTAACACCATTGGTGTGCATACACGTTTGCAGTCTTCTAATCCATATTTGTTCATGATATTATTGAGATACTTGGCTTGAGAAAGGAAGATACCATCCTTAGTTTGATGAAATTGAAGACCAAGAAAGAGTGTTAGCTTACCAAGTAAAGACATTTCAAATTCATGTTACATGGCTGAAGAAAATCCTTGACTCATAGATTCAACATTACTTCCAAATATGATGTCATCAACATAAAACACTACTACCAATAGTTCTCCTTTGTTAAATTTGATATATAGATTGCTATATGCAGATCCTTTCTTGAACCCTTGTTGCTAAAGATACATGTCAAGATGGTAATAACATGTACGAGGATCCTGTTTTAACCCATATAATTCCTTCTTAAGTTTGCAAACAATATTTTTATCATTTCCAAGTATGAATCCTTCAGGTTGTTTAATATAAACTTCTTCTTATAGGCCCCCATTTAGAAATGTAGATTTAACATCCATTTGATATACTTTTAATTTACAAAAGATGGAAAATGCAAGGAAAATTCTTATGGCTTCAAGTCTAGTTATAGGTGAAAATGTCTCCTCAAAGTCTCTTCCTTCATGTTGAGCATAACCTTTGCATACTAGTCTTGCTTTGTTCTAGATTACTTGTCTATTTTCATTCAGTTTGTTTTTAAACACCCATTTTGTCCAAATTAAATTTTATTATGAGGCCTTGGTACTAGCTCCTATGTATGATTCTTTCATATTTGATCAAGTTATTCTGTGATTTCCTTAACCCAACATTCATCTTTTCTTACTTGATTCACATTTTGAGGTTCAAGTATAATCCATTTTGTTGATCTGGTCAAAAGGCCTTCAAACAGGACCAATTCACATCCTTCAACATATTGTCATCATCCCTACACAAATCCCTAAGCATGAATCTGATGAATCCATGATTTTCTGCTCTTTATTGCTAAGTTTCCAAGCTTTTAAGGGCCAATGAACCCTGTCCCTTTAGGGAACAATGTTGACCACCAGGTTGACCCTCTCTACACCTGCGCTGATCACAAGAAAGTTGTCACTTGTTGGGGGTGCACTAATTCTATAAATCCAGGAAAAATAAAAATAATCTCGAAGCTTCCTGAGGTTGTTTCAACCATTTACCTTGGATAAGCATCTCAAACCCTATCTAATCCTACCTTGGCGTTTTCACCTCTTATCCCTTGAGCGCATCCTCCCATCTCAAGTGGATATCAAGACTAGATTGGTAAATGGATAAGAATTCATGAAGTACCTCCCTCATCTATATATTTACAACCATCCATGGGCAAGGGGTTGACTTTTGGAGATTGATTCTACCCTCATGCTATTGCTTTGAGAGTCATTATTCCATGCATTAGGGTGACATAGAGGCATACTTTGTGGCAAGAAAAGGATAAGTCAACTCGGGGAGCTCTTCTACAAGATCAACTCCTATTTTTGGTTGTAACTCCCTCCATTTCTATTAATACAAAGAGTAGATTGTTTTCCTATGTATGATGTTATGATTTCATGTATTTCAATACCATGTTGATCTATTGAATGAAGTGATTGAATTATGCTACATAGATGTCGTAGATCTTTGGATTATCTTGTTTGATTGTGCATGTTATAATTATAGTTAGGATTGGAATGTACAAGCCGAGGAAGGAGCAAAGCTTGCAACAGATTCTAGGTAGGCCTTATCCCATCATTCAATTAATTTAAGGAAGACATTGTGACCTTTTCTTTCTATTTTTCTAGGTCAGTCCACCAAGACTAGGGAAAACACTTCTATCCACAATCGTAGTTTCTATATAAAAAATTGGAAACCATACTGGGGATCAGTTCAATCCCTTGGTGGTTTTCTTCACCCTTAGTGTCTATTTTTTCTTTTGGTATGATATTTATAGTTTCACTCCGTCCTTATTAGACATAGGAAGACCTTTCATTGATATTTTGTTGCATGTTTTGTGTTGGAACATGATATTCCTTGATCAATGCACACTCTATTCTAGAGACAGTGCATTGTAGTTCACCCTAGAATTGTTTGTACCTATGTTGTAGTGCACCCCACCCCTCTCTGTTCCTGTGTTGCAGATCATTGGTGCCCCTTAAGAACCTACACTGATCCCTGTTTCATGAAATTGTTTTTCTTGTTTTGATTTCTCTTTGTCCATCCTTCTTCCAACAGCTCTTCCTTGTGTCCCTCAGTGTCTCTTAGAATCCTCCATATAGTTTTCTTGTGGTTTTGATTGCCTTTGATAATAATTTTCTTATATTTTCCTTTATTCTTGTCATTAGGTCATTAGCGAACTATTTTGTTTAGTCATTGAGTACTTGAAAGAATTGGTGTTCTAGTCATCATTATGAAAAGTTTGTTTTTATCAGTGATTAGACATGCATCTTAGTTTTCTCTCTTTTTGAAAATTAAGATGAAATTGAAAAGAAAAATCTCTTTGCATTGGCATCTAGGGTTTTGTGAGTAAATTTGAATTGGAACAGTTGCATTTTAGGGAACTTCACTTAGTTATTGTTTGCTACATATTCTTTATCTCTTCCCTCTAGATAGATTCTCATTGAAAGTGAAAGTGTCCATTACTTCATGCTAGCTTGCATTTTAGGATATTTAGGTGAAATTCACAGTGAGCCACGAAATTGAAACCTAATCAAAGATAAACTTTAAAATCTTTTGAATCAACTTAACAAGCATTTGTCACATTAACACAAACATTTAGAGGTCTAGGCTAGAGATGTGTTCTGACGTCTATAAACATATGAGTTGTTGTTGATTTCCAACATTTCATCCCGGGGGTGAAATCCCATTCCATGTAAGTCAGTGTATAAGACTATTCTCCACCTACCTTTGGGTAGATTGGATGGTGCTCAATGCATGAAAAGTATATGGGAACACTCTCATTGAACAATTACACATTAGACAACACTAATATGGATTGCACTTCCATGTATCTTTGAGTATATTTTGGAAGTCAACCATAGGTTGTTATCCTCGCCATAAGTAACTGAGTCAGACACCCTGCATACCGTGATACATCGAACAAAACATTTAGGGATATTTCTTGCACATATGTTAAGTCCTTAGTTCGCCAAGGTGTATATTGCAGTTCATGGTTTCTTGGTAAACCTTTATCCATAGTTTACCCTCTTTTTGATTTAATTTTTTGTTAATTATTAAAATTTATTAATCCAACGTGGAAGAACACATCCCTCCTCTTTGTCGTTCGTGTAGAATTCAAAATACACCTCCTCTTCCATTAGAGGCTACTCCTGGCCATCGTCAGAAGCATAAGAAGACACAAACTATCGAGTCAGGAACTTCAGGAACTACTTCTGGTCCTCCTCTTAAATATGATATACTAGAATCATCTTTCCTTTTGAGTACTGAGCATGAGATTACTTCATCATTTGTTGGTGAATTTGGAAACGATAGAAATCGAAGCACCTGAGACTTTGTTTCCTGAGGTCATCGAACCTGACTTTTCTAAATTAGAGACTTTATTACCCGAGGTTATTCAACCTGAGATACCTCAACCATATTCACCTATTACTTGAGGACTTCTCTTTTCTCTTCCTCTTTCCCATACAAAACCACAAACTATATATATTGGACCCGACGGTGAACCCCTTCCACTTGGCCTTGTGAGTATTCAAGAGATCCCACAGTAAGAACCCTGTCCCTCTACTCCTATTCATTGGAGTGGACTCCATATTTATCATATTTATCCTCTTCCTCCTCTTCAAACTCAAACACAAACTACTTTAACTAATTCTTCTAACTCAACCGTGAGTTACTCATGACAATATTTCTTGGGACAATTAACCATGATTGAATCTACTACAGTTTCCCAGCCTGTGTCCACCATTATGGCTGAGACAACTAGTGTTTATTCTTCATCCACATTTGCAATATCAACAGAGGTTCATCTTTAAGGTGGCCCATCCATCCCACCTGGTTATCAGTCATTATCTGGTACCTTCTCTGGTGCGACGTCCAGTCCATGAACCTCTCCAATGTCATCTACTTATTGAAAGTCCATGTGACACTTTGTTAATGAGCATTACACATCTTGCTCCTTCTCCTCAACCTACACCTACAGTTGAAAAAAAATCTAGTCGTTATGTTAGTGGGCATGGTCACCTTCAACAACTTAAATTTCTTTATTATTGGGTACCCTCGCAAGGGGGGAAGTTGCCTCCATTATTCCCTCCCGCTTTGGCAAGAGGGCAACCTACTTTTGGTATACCTAAAATTGGTGCTCAACCTTATCCAAATCTTCCATATGCTGGAATGGATGCTAATATTTGACAACCTACTTTGTTCATACAACCTAGTTAATTATTGTTCCAGTCATGAAGAAACAAGGAACAATATGTGTATGTGTTGATTATCGGGACATAAATCGTGCTTGTCCAAAATATAATTATCCCACCTTGTTCACCAACCATATTTTTGATGATTATGCTGGTTGTGAGATCTATTCATTCATGGATGGATTTTGCAGCTATAATCATATCAACATTCTCCCAGTGGATCAACCTAAAACTGCATTTGTTTTTCCTTGGGGCACATTTGCATACCAAAAACTTCCTTTCAGATTGAAGAATGATGGGGCTATGTTTCAGAGGGCGATGAATTATTCCTTCCATGATATCAAACACATCATGAAACCTTATCTGGATGACCTCCCTTCTCACTCGAAACATCGGGATGATCACTCGATGCATCTTAGGGCCATTTTCCTACGATGTAGACATTACAATATTTGAATAAACGCACACAAATGTGTGTTTTTCATTAGCTCTGGCTGACTTCTTAGTTTTGTGGTTTTGAAACATGGAATTTGTATCGATCTTCTAAAATTTCAGGCAATCATAGATCTACATGCGCCTTATTCCCTCCTTCAGCTCCAACGACTCCAAGGGAAGGCTAAATTTCTACGGAGGTTTGTCCCTAACTATGCCAAGTTGACCAAAGGATTCAATCACTTGTTAAAGAAAGGGGTTCCCTTCCATTGGGATGACGTTGCTCAAAAGGTGTTTAATGCCTTGAAAGATGTACTGATTCAGGCATCTCTGTTATATCCCAAAGGTTACCAATGCGACTATTTACCTGTATCATTTTGCTGTAGTTACTACCATTGCCATGGTATTGGTCCAAGAGGATGATGTAGGACTAAACATCCCATTTACTACTTGAGTCAGAATCTCAATGATACCGAAGTCAAGTACACTCTGGTCAAAAACTTATCTTTGGCGGCTTTTAAAGATGTCCAAAGGTTTCACCACTATATAATACTCCAGAAAACTATGGTCATTTCATATTGAAACCATATGACACACATTTTGTCACATCAATTTTTCGGGGGGAAGTAATCCAAACAGATCATCATCCTACATGAGTTTTACTTGGAATTCATCAAATCTAAGTCAAAGAAATCCTTAGTTTTCGTTGAGTTGATCTGTGACCTTCCCACTAATGGTTCTAAATCCACATTTCAAAATTAAATCCTAATCAAGTTGTTGTTTCTTATCTCATCATCTGAACCTTGATATGGATACATCCTTTCATATCTCCAAACCTAGACTTTTCGGTCTAATACCTCTTTCTTTGAGCAACGACTTATTCAATATCAAGCCAAAAATTATATAATCATGTTGACACACTCTATCATTGTGGTATCAATATGGTTTTCCAAAGGTGCCTCACCCATGAGGAGGCCGAGAAAGTCCTTAATGAATGCCACTTGGGGCATGCGGCAGTCATTTATCTGGTTATTCCACCGCATAAAAGATCCTATGTGCTAGTTACTTTTGGCCCACCATTTTTCGAGATTGTGTTCTCACTATCCAAAAGTGGCATTCATGCCATATTTTTGATCGTAAGACTTGTGCTCCACTCCACCTATGCATCCTATTGTCGTTGTAGGTCCTTTTGTGAAATGGGGTATCAATTTCATGACATGTAACCCTCACTCGACTGGGGGGCATGACTATATCATTGTAGTGGTTTATTACTTTACCAAATGGGCCAAGCATATTTATGGATCATTGAGCATTTATGGAATCATATGATGTCCGAATTAACTTCCAATCTGAGACTCTCCCATGAAAGTTCCACTCCCTACTATCCATAGGTGAATGGACAAGTTGAAGCTATCAATAAGGTTCTTAAAACTATGCTTCAACATATGATAGGGGTCATTAAATTGGATTGGAATTTGGTTCTTTTTGCTGCCTTGTGGGCATACCGAACCTTCGTTAGGACAACTACCAGATTTACACTGTTTTAGTTGGTTTATGGTCTGGAAGTTATCCTTACGATAGAATGTGAGATTCCATCATTGAAACTAGCTATAGAACTTCTCTATTCCACTTCTCCAGAAGAGGAATGTCTTTTACATCTGATGCACTTAGATGAGACACGATGTGATTTCGCTTTAGCTAATGAAGCTCATAAGAGATGTATCAAGGCGTTGTATGTCAGAGTGTCAAGCCTCGTGTTTTTGTAGAAGGAGACCTTCTTCTGCTTTATGATCAAGAATATGATAAATTAGGTTCAGGAAAGTTCGAGCCAATGTGGCTAGGTCCATACATTGGAAAACATGTTCTTGTAAAAGGGTCCTATGAGATAGTATATTTTGATGGAGTTCGACTAACGCAACCTAGAAATGGGTTGTACCTTAAAAAATACTATGCTTGATTTTGGGTAGTACACTGTGTACATGTTGTATATAGGTGTGTTGAGTGTGTTTGCAGTGTGTCCCTTCAGAATTTCCTTCGGTTTCTTTTAATCTTGTTTACATTTGGTTTGCAGATGTCGGCATCCTTGGAACCATTTATTGGTTATGCTGATGGTGGTAGTCATAGTATTTGGAACCTATCTTTCACGGCGTGGGCCATATTTTCTCTAGATGGCAAGTCAGTGAGTCTACAAGGCATTTGTATCAATCACTCTACCAATAACATCACTGAGTATAACACGATGATCGAACTACTATATGATGTTATTTCACATGGTATCCACCGTATAACCATCAGATTGGACTCACAACTTGTATTACTATAGTTGACTAATGTCTACTTAGTTAAAAGTCAAACTATGTTTCACATGTTCTTAAGGGTTCGCCTTCTAGAAAGACACTTTGATTACATCCAATATCAACACATTTATACAAATATAAATACATTGACAGATGCATTGGCTAATCATATTTTAGATAGACATTTGCGATAGATGTAAATAATTTCAATACACATCACATCAATTGAAAGTGATAATAGAAACGTAGGAAACACTGAAGATAGTTATATATAAAATATTTGGTTTAAAAAAATTTGTCCCTGAGACACATATGGCCACACGAGCTATCATATCCAAAAAATATACATGCAAATATCGTTGTTTTCCTCCTAGTAGAATAATCATAGTGCTCATGATAGCATGCCACTGCACGAGCTATCATACGCAGTAGCTGACCAATACACCCTGGAAATCTAATAGTATGTCATTGTAATCACATAGGAAGTTGGTCAACCATGGTCTCAACTATTCCATGTGTCAACCCCTCCATATAATGCTCCACCTCTGTGAGGGTATCTACTATGTTGAGATCCTATAGTACTTCTCATCCTACTGCATCAGCCTATACTAGTGTTGGTGCCGATTGTGGGTCTCCTAAACATTGGTGATATCAGACACCCATAGGTTGAATGGGTCCAATATATGCATATATAAATCAATAGTGTAGTCTCAGAAACATCAAAAAATTGTAGTTGCATAGGAAGCTAGTCGACTATGGTCTCAGCTATGCCATGTGTCAACCCCTCCATATGACGCTCCACCTCTGTGAGGGTCCCTACTATGTTGAGATCCTCTAGTACTTCCTGTCCTACTGCAATAACCTATATTGGTGTTGGTGCTAGTTGTGGGTTTCCTACACGTTGGAGATATGAGACACCCACAGGTCGAACGAGTCCAATATATGCATGTACAAATCAATAGTTTAGTCTCAGAAACATAAAAAAACACAATTTTTTTAAATAAAAATCAAAATAAAAATTGGTTAAGGTATCTTACCCATAGCACCCCATTGGTCCCCCTCAAGAAGCGCGAGATTTGGGTCTCTGTGGAAATCCACCCCTGCGTATGGATAATAATTTACCATAATAAACTGCATGCGAAGCCATCTGAAGCAAATCAGTGTGAAGATCATGGATGACAGACCTGCATGGTGGGCCATGAGATATATCCACCTCCTATTGGGATGGGGTTCCCGAGGGTCAATTTTGGGGCAAAAGCCCAAGTTTTGTTGTATAAAGATGTAAATTCTCCGCAAATTGCGGTCAGGGAGCGCGTAGATAATTAGGGGGTCATAAAGGGTTTTACCCTTTTGTATGTAAGTCAAGTCAGATTTTTGAGGATCTACCCATGGTACACTAACCATGGGATTGTATAAATAGATGTGTCTTAGGTTGTCTAAGAGAGAAAATGAAGTTTGTCTATGGGAGAAGTCTAGAGAGTTAGCACAGAAGAGTAGGAAGAAAGGCTCTGTAGTTGTGTGTGCATAGGCCTAGAGTAGAGTTTGCAGCTGAGTGTACGGACCCCTGTAGCTGAGTGCGTAGGGAGGTCTTGAGTCTGTAAGCTTGAACTGATTATCAATAAAGAAGATTATTGCAGAAATTCCTATGTTTCGTCTATTTACTTCTGTTATGAATGAATGCGCTTATGCTGTGACGAATGATGGGTTTATGAAATAATATTGTATTGATGCATGACTTTGCTTGATTTATATTGTTATATGAATGCAATTAATGTTAACTGTTTACGCGAAGATTATCTTGTTGTATGTTAAAGTTATCAAACACTTAGGTCGATTTGAGTAATTTCTAGATTAAGAGTAATCTTTGATGCACGTAAATAGCTGATTAGTCTATGCAAGGTCTGTGAAATATAGTCGCAGACCTTCACGGAGGTCTAGAGGTTGATTAAAGGGAGTTATATCGATAAGACATAAAGGCTTATCGATCTGCATGAAGGTGGATTTAGGGCATAAAACGACATCGTTGATCTCTGGGTGCGGAAACTTGGTTCCAGCATCCCCCCATACTGCTTCAGGTGAGACTTCAGTACACGCTCCGTGGGTTGATGCCTAAAGGGCCAATAATGTAGGGATTTTTTTGGCACAACTAACTCTGAACCTGGGTTAGGACCCACTAAGCCAACAAGTGAATCCGTTATCGGGACCGGGATCTTCATAAAGAGATGTGTGATGTCGCATCACTGGAATCCAACAAAGAAATAAATTGAGAAGTGGTTGGATAGAAAGATCCATGAATTCACAGTGCAAGAGAAAAGAAATCCACACCTGAAAAAATAACAATGGTTAGATAGGTATCTATACACAAAAATACACAAAATCTTCTTCTGCACCTTCCCGATTGAACTATATGAATGGATCACTAAGTTGGGAGATGACCAAAGGAAGGTGGAGGCTTGACAGTCCAATAGTGTGGACCCCGGAGCTAGTGTGAAGGTTGGAAGATTCTGAAGATAAGATCTTGCGCGTTGTCAATCACTGGCTTGATTGAGTCATAAGAGGATTTGTGGTAGAATTTGTGGTCGATACCTCAGTCAACTACAGTGAAGCAGAGCGGCGCTTTTTCAAAGGACCATGAGGTAAGTATTTGAAATATTTGAATACTTGGATTAAAATGCTCTTGTGTGAAAAGCAGGTTATTCCACTACCTTGATGTTTGGATCTACACGAAGTGGAGGAATCTTTAGAAATCAGGAAAGAGTGGGTCCTGAATATAGTCAACTGATAGAGCCTCCTTCGAGTGATGGTGATGGAGCACCTCACCGAGAAGTGCTATACAGTTGATAAAGCATGGTTTTCTGCGAGTACCTCTTCTGCCCACACCACTTCCACCTTCACCTCCACAACATACACCCTCACCCTCACCACCACCTCCACAACCGTTCAATATGTCGAATACTATGAAGTTTCCCATTTTTAAGGGCTTGGGAAGTGAGGACCCAGATCAGTTTTGGCTTGTTGCAAAGGATGTATGGACATCACAGAATATTACAGATGACCATATAAAGAAGGCACATTTGGTTACTTCTCTGCAAGATCACGTGTTGACATGGTACATTAAGTACTGCATCGATAACCCATTGGCATCATTAGCGGACACTCAAACTACTCTAAAGAATGAATTCGATAGACCCAAGTCCAAATCACAATCAGTCATTGGATTCAAGGAAATCATGATGAGGCCCGCGAAACACCTTGGGAACTGGATCAGAGACTGAAGTACTATATATGCGAAGCTAAAATGAATATCATGGATAGTCAGCACCGTGAATGGTTTGTAGCCTCGCTCTTACCCCACCTAAGGGTTGCTTTATCACAACAAAAGATAGGGACTTAGATGGAAGCACTGGAGATCACGATGAGATTACTTGAGACACCTATTGATCCAGGTCCGGGTGTGACAAAGGACCCTTCCAAGACCTTTTACTTTCGTGATGTGTTAAATTGCATTTTTAAAAGAAACATAAATGAATACATGTGCATGTCGTAAAGAAGAGGAACATGTCAATCATCAACAACATAAAAACATAAGCCGTTGATAACGGAGTTCATCCAGGAGGGACTACTTTCCGGGCCCTGTAGTCAAGATGGTGTAGGCTGCTACATTAAGTACTGTCAATAGTGATGATGTAGACAAGAGGTGATGTTGCTATCATACAAGGAAAATGCCCTCACGTAGGGGTGGCTCCAAGAGATGTTTCGCTACAGGAATTCTAAGTAAAAAAAATACTCCTATTAGTATGACACAAACTCATGCATGATGAGCACCCTACCAACATGGCATAAAAGGGATCTCAAGACAAACATGCATGATGACAACATGAGTATACCATCAAAATACAACAAAGGGATCTCAAAAACACAACATGATGAATCATGGCAACATGTACATCACACATATGATTTTGCATCACATCAAGTAGGAAATCATGAAAATGAGTAAGAAGCAAGATCCCACATCAGACATCAAACAGGGATCTGTGCAGCACAATGCACAGAAAAAAGAAGTACATGAACACTGCATATACCTCACATCTAGGGGCCATCTGAAGAAGCGAATGTCAAACTGCTGAAGCTATTCGTGCCATTAATCTCACGGCATCAATCGCATGGAAATGGCTGCTCGCACATGAATGCTGACACTTGCACTCCACTTAGAAAAGTGGCCAAAAAATAGAATGAGGAAATGGGAAATCTGAACACACCATCAGATTTGTGGAGTCAAATAGTGCAAAATCGATTGTCCAATTTTGAATTCTGAGAAATTGAGAATCTGGGGCTCAAGGAATCTTTTAGATCCCCCCTAGATTTCTCAAATATTTTTCTCCATGGGTGGACTGGAAATCTGCAACTCAAAAGGTGGTTTAGACCTTGCCATCGTGATACCTGCGGAAAACCATGAAAACAACTATAAACTTGACTATATTCCGACATGGAGAAAAATTACCTCCTCGGGAAATTTTCAAGGATCATGGTTCCACTCCCTATTTCTGCAGCAGTCATGGTTCTAACTTCATACTGAAAATGGGAAAAAAATGCAGAACTGTGATGGAGAAACGGACAGTGCCATTGCATTCATGGAGTCGAGAAGTGTTAAAACCATATAAAATTTGTCAAATTTTGACAAAGTGAAATTTCATCCCTCCTGCAAAATTCTGTCTCGAAATGCGTGCACTGCCTTCCTCCCTTGAGCGCACTGAAAACTGCGTTTTAAATAAAAAATTTCGGGCAGATTTCTCAATAAGTCCATTGGCGGAATTGGTTAAGGTTCCGGTTAGTATGGAGGAGGTCGAGCGGTCAAACCTTGCCTACTTTTTTTTACATAACAAATCTTTTTTTAAACTAAAATGTTTTTTAATTTAAAGTTTGGTTGGGTTGGGCCTGCCTTGGGTGGCCCACCCACCATACCCATTTCTACCATGGTGGTTGCAATAAATGAAGGTGTATGTTGTGGGTTGGGTCCGTGCCCCAAGGGCCGACCCACCCAACTCCCTCGTAAATGGAGCCATGAACGTTCCATGGATGAAGGTTGTGGTGGTTCTGTGAGAGCGGGGAGTTCCATGGTGTGAGGTGAGGGACCTGTGAGAGGGGTTGGGGGTCGTGGCCCACCCCTCCACCAATTATTTTATATGGCATGAGTTGGTGCGGATAAGGGTTGGGGTGGCGAGGTTGGTGGCCCGCCACCCTTTTTTATATATTTTTTTTGTTACATAAACCGAACTGGGCATTTTTGAAAATTTGGTTTTGGACCAAAGGAGTCTTTTTAACGAGGCCACGATTTTTCTCGGAATCTTACCAGAGTTGGCCGGATTCCGTTCGCTAGAAAAAAGTCCAAATTGCACCTTCATTAATCCTGTC
This sequence comes from Pinus tabuliformis, assembly GCA_031772625.1. Classification (NCBI taxonomy): domain Eukaryota; kingdom Viridiplantae; phylum Streptophyta; class Pinopsida; order Pinales; family Pinaceae; genus Pinus; species Pinus tabuliformis. The sequence goes on from CM062811.1 coordinate 314,824,537, forward strand.
TAGTCATCAAAAAGTCAACCCAACATTGACTGCCTCTATCTCCTTCATCCGGACTCAGATTGGAGTGTCGTTTGCACCGTTGGAATCAGGGTGACAAGCACTTCGATCTGATTTCAAGTTCATCGCCTTTCCACCAATTTGAATCTTGAGCTTTTTCCATGCCACTGTGTCTAAAGATCCACCTGCATCAATCCTCCCCACTGAGGAGCTTTTGGTCCTCCAAAAGCATGAAAAATAACCTGCAACTTCTCCCACATCAATCATCAAACAAGGATCTGTGAAGCACAATGCATAGCAAAAAGAAGTACATGAACACTGCATATACATCACATCTAGGGGCCATCTGAAGAAGCAGATGTCAAACTGCTGAAGCTCTTTGTGCCATCAATCTCACGGCATCAATCACATGGAAATGGTTGCTCGCACATGAATGCTGACACCTGCACTCCACTTAGAAAAGTGGCCGAAAAATAGAATGAGAAAATGGGAAATCTAAATGCACCATCATATTTATGGCGTCGAATAGTGAAAAATCGATTGTCCAATTTCTGAATTCTGAGAAATTGAGAATCTGGGGCTCAAGGAATCTTTTAGATCCCCCTAGATTCCTCAAAGATTCTGCTCCATGGGTGGACTGGAAATCTGCAACTCAAAAGGCGGTTCAGACCTCACCATTGTGATCCCTGTGGAAAACCATGAAAACAACTATAAACTTGACTATATTCCGACATGGAGAAAAATTACCTCGGGAAATTTTCAAGGATCATCGTTCCGCTCCCTGTTTCTGTAGCAGTCATGGTTCCACCTTCATACTGAAAAATGGCCGAAAAATGTACAACTATAATGGAGAAATGGATAGTGCCATTGCGTTCGTGGTGTCGAGAAGTGCTGAAACCATATTAAAATTGTCAAATTCTGACAAAGTGAAATTTTGCCCCTCCTGCAAAATTCTGTCTCGAACTGCGTGCACTTCCTTCCTCCCCTGAGCGCACTGAAAACTGCATTTTAAATAAAAAAATTTGGGCGGATTTCTCAATAAGTCCATTGGAAGAATTGGTTAAGGTTTCGGTTAGTATGGAGGAGGTCGAGCGGTCAAATCCCGCCTCCTCCTTTTTTTACATAACAAATATTTTTTTAAAATAAAATGTTTTTTAATTTAAAGTTTGGTTGGGTCGGGCCCACCTTGGGTGGCCCACCCACCATACCCATTTCTGCCATGGTGGTTGCAATAAATGAAGGTGTATGTTGTGGGTTGGGTCCGTGCCCCAAGGGTCGACCCACCCAACTCCCTCGTAAATGGAGCCATGAATATTCCGTGGATGAAGGTTGTGGTGGTTTCGTGAGAGCGGGGAGTTCTGTGGTGTGAGGTGAGTGACCCGTGGGAGGGGCTGAGGGTCGTGGCTTTCCCCTCCACCAATTATTTGATATGGCATGAGTTGGTGCGGATAAGGGTTGGGGTGGCGGGGTTGGTGGCCCACCACCCTTTTTTATATATATTTTTTGTTACGTAAACCGAACTGGTCATTTTTGAAAATTCGGTTTTGGACCAAAGGAGTATTTTTAACGAGGCCATGATTATGCCCAGAATCTGACTGGAGTTGGCCGGATTCCGTCCGCCAGAAAAAGTCCAAATTGCACCTTCATTAATCCTGCCCAGTCATCAAAAAGTCAACCCAACTTTGACTGCCTCTATCTCCTTCATCCCGACTCAGATTGGAGTGCCATTCGCACCATTGGAATCAAGGCAACAAGCACTTCGATCTGATGTCAAGTTCATTGTCTTTCCTCCACTTTGAATTTTGAGCTTTTTCCATGCCACTGTGTCTGAAGGTCCACCTAGATCACCTATCCAAGGCACTACTTTGGGAGTGAAACAGATTCATGCGGAGTTGCAAAATCTCCGCTTGGAGTTGCAGAGCTTGAAGAAGGAAAAAGCTACTTGACCAGAGGTGCGCGAAGAAGTTTGGTGCCTAAAATGTAAAATCCAAGGGAATGATAAAGATCAATGTCTTGTTTTTGCAAATTACATTACAAGGGGAGGGCCAATTCCCCTGAGACAGGAGGTTGCTGCAGGACTGAGTGTAGGGCCCGCGCTGTGGTGCATTATCTGTCAGGTAGCAGGAAAACATGTAACGAACAATTGTCACTTGCTACAAAAAATTGTACAGACACCGCAATAGTTATTATGCAATTTCTGTAAATTAGTGGGCCATGATGAGCTTAACTTTCGTAGCTATGAATTGATCATGGAAAGAATGCTCGCGTATCGAATGCAAACAAAAACTCAGCCTCCAGATCAAGGTGCTAGGGGAGCGAGCAGAGGATATCAGGGGCACGGACGAGGTCGAGGAGGAGGAGGACCTGGTAGTGATTGGGGGAAAGTTATTTTATATAATTGTGGGGTTCGAGGACACTATGCGTGGGAGTGTATGAGCTAGACACAACCATCATGCTGATACTGTACTCATTTTGACCACGCAATAGAGGAATGCCCTATACTAATAGCTAAGATGCAAGAGAAGAAGGCGTGGTCTCAATAGCCTACCCAGAATCTATAGATGATGAGGGTCAAGCCCTACGACAACGATTCCAATGTGAATATTATGCTGTGAAGCAGAATGATGACTAGTGATGATAAAAGAAAGAAACCTGAAGAAAGTGAGTGGGTTTGAAAGGGTCTAGAAGAGAAAGTTGGGTTTGACCAAAAGCTTCGCTGAGGCCTCTACCTTAGGAAGTTAGGACAAGCTATCTGAAGAAGTTGACCCTTCCATGCTTACCACATTCTTGGAGACTTGTATGAAGCTGTTGCGAAATGACAAGGCTATGAAAGTGCTTCAAGAACTAATCAATAAGTGTGCTAGTAAGGTAGGTGCACCTGAAGGACACCGCGCAGTCAGAAAGATAGGCAAAAGCAAGACAAGAATAGGGCGCGAGATGAGGCTTATCGTGCAAATAGGAGAGTATGAGATGGATCAAGTTATTTTGGATCTGGGGTCAGCTGTGAATATTTTGCCTAAACAGATATAAGAAAGAATGGGGAGACTTGTGTTGCAGTGGTCTCTAATTCAATTGAGAATGTGTTGTAGTGGCTACAACCACCCTCCAAAATTTTTCCTTAGCTTCGTTTTGGAGCCTCCCTACCAAGTTTTCACATCAAATTGCCTTGCTTCATCAAGTTCACAAGTTTCAGTGTTTTTCTTGCATAAAGGCAGCTTGTCGATCATAGCTTGATGCATTCCCCTCATAGGCTGATCACCCGGACTTGGTCCAGCTACAGGCTGAACAACTCCCCCAAGAAATTGCGTAATTCTAGAGGGAAACCAACCTTCCCTCTAGAAATTTTGTAATCCTGACTGACAACCTATTGGGCTCTAGAATTGCGCAATTCTGGTAGTCAACACTGACACTGAAAATTGCACAATTTTCCCCAGCAAGGCTGCTCAACCCAAAATTTGCACAAATTTGGGCAGCAGTCAGCTGCTCTGCCCAGAAATTGTGTAAATCTCCTAGGCAGCTAGCCCAGCTCCCAACCATAAATGCACATTACCTCCCAGCAGTCGAGTAGTCTCTTGCATGTGCAGCTGAGTTGACCGTTTCCCTCTGAGACTGAGCAAAACTAACTTGCATGCATGGGCTGCTTCTCCCAAGGTAGCATGCAAAGGCATCCCTTGTCTCAGGTATCTATTTTTAGCAGTTGGAGGTTACATGCAAGGATCATTTCAGAAACCTCCCACCAAGTGTCACTTTCCCTAGATTTGTGGCATACACATCACAACCTCGATGTTATCAAAACTCATCAATCAGACGCCGCAGAGCTCATTCCTCACATCAACCTTGGAGCTTTGACATCCTACATCACATCTAGGAGCCATCGGCATACTCAACTCAGATGTTTTGGGGTAAGACCGCTTTCCATGAATTGTGCTACATTTCTGGCGCTTTTTGTGTTTCACTTTGTATGAACATTGTCTTCTTGATTTTAGTAAGTGCTTGTTGCCATTTTGATACTTACTAGCTTATACTAGCACCGTTTCATTTTTTGTCAACATCTCACTGTTGCCGCACGCATGAAACTATTTTTCACGAACGGTCGCCGATTCAGTGACTTGCCTCATCCACATTCATGTTGTTCCATTTTCTGAATCTGTCATTCACCATTTGCATGCATGATCATTCACTTATGCTTACACTCAGTATCACCATTCATTCGCACTCACATTTTCTTTCAGTTTCCCGTTGGCGAGTCTGGGCAACCTTGGCCCGGACTCTGCCTCACCAAGACAACATTGCACAATCATGAGAGGGAAGGCTCTGTCTTCCTCTAAGGAAATGCACATTTCTTCCCAGTGACTATCCTCAAGGACTTTTTTACGCATTTCTGAAGGACAAGGACTGTTGGCCTAGAAAATTGTGCAATGTTGTCACTGAGCCTGCAGTAATTGCTAGCTGAACTTACACATTGCGCAATTCTAGCAGTCAGCAGTCAGGCTGGAGTGTGCATTGCATAGTTACAGTAGCCAGTCAACCTACTGACAGCCTAGATTGTGCCTTGTGAAGTCTTGGCAGTTAGTCTCTCGGCCTCTCGGCTGAAATTGTGCAACCTTCATGATCAATCACACAGGTATGTTACAAGTCAGTTCTCAAGTTCATTTTAGTTTTCAAGTGACAGATTGCTTGGCATGAGTGTTTCCATGTCTCCAGGTATTGTAGGTGTTCAGGACGCAATACTCGTTTGCGACGCAAGTTGTCTTTGTTTCTTTCATTTGCTTGCATGTCACAGTCAACTGTGTTTATGCTTCAAAGTTGTACACGGTTTCACACAACATTATGATATGTCCATGGACTGCTCATCATGCACATGCACTCACTTATGTCTTGTGGGCACTGTCAAACACGAAGTGTGGTTGTCTTCATTGTTATATCTTTCTTGCTTGCTGGTTCGCACAACTGGGTTGCTCGTGGACCAAGCCTTCACCGACATGGGTCAACCAATTCATCGGTGGCTACATTTGAAATATCACTTCACGTGATCAGGCTCATGCACCGTTAGAGTAGGAGTAGTAGTAGTGTTTGCTTTCAGTTGTTTGCTTGCATGCTTGTTTGCTTACATGCTTTGTTTTCTTGTTTGTCTACTTGCTTGTTTGCTTGCTTTATTTTCTTTGACTTTTGCTTTTTCTCTTGATTTTCTTTTTTGTTTGTTAGTTCTCTTGTTTCATTAGTAGGTTAGTTTTGCACAAAACCATGTATAACTCTTGAAACAAGCTGGGTGAAGTACAAGAGGGATTGTACAATTATCACTTCTTGGTTATCTGTCATCTTGCCTCTGTATGAAGAGCTTGTTACTTTTAGTCCATGATACGTCGAAGGAAAATACGTACTGTTCGAAGTGAACCTTGGTGAGAACACAACACTTGCGTGCTAACTAGTGTCACCTTCCCTGGTTGGTTGTTTTTGGGTTAACCCTTGAGAGCTTAGTCAAGTAGAGTAAGGTGAGGGGGAAAGCTTTAACTAGCACGTAAAAGATATAATAAAATACTTCTCTATTGGAACAACCTCTTCTTCTCTCAATAAGTCGGGATCCGTATTTCACCTCTGAAATGAATAAGTGCAATGCACAGTTACAAAAAATGAAAAAAAAGTGAAAAAGTTTGAAAAAAATGAAAAATGAATAAGGCAAAAGAAGAGAAAGGCTTCCTACGCAGAGAGGTGATGCAAGTAACTCCATCAGGGTACTGAGTTAGCTTCGTTTTGGAGCCTCCCTGCCAAATTTTCACAGCAGCTTGTCCTGCTTTGTCAAGTTCACAAGTTTTAGTGCTTTTCTTGCACAAAGGCAGCCTGTCGATCATAGCTCGATGCATTCCCCTCCCAGGCTAATCACCAGGACTTGGGTTAGATGTAGGCTGAGTAGCTCCCCCAAGAAATTGTGCAATTCTGGAGGGCGACCAACCTTCCCTCCATAAATTGCGCAATCCTAACTGACAGCCTACTAGGCTCCACAATTGCTCATTTCTGGCAGTCAACACTCATAGTGAAAATTGCGCAATTTTCCCCAACAAGGCTGCTCAGCCCAGAATTTGTGTGAATTTGGGTAGCAGTCAGCTGTTCTACCCAGAAATTGTGCAAATCTCTTGGGCAGCCAGCCCATCTCCCAGCCATAATTGTGCATTTTTTTTCAGCAGTCGAGCAGTCTCTTGAATGTGCAACTAAGTTGACCCGTTCCCTCCGGGACCGAGCAAAATTGACTTGCATGCATGGGCTACTTCTCCCAAGGCAACATGCAAAGGAATTCCTTGTCTCAGGAATCTATTTTTAGCGATTGGAGGTTACATGCAAGGATCATTTTAGAAACCTCCCACCAAGTGTCGCTTTCCCTAGATTTGTGGTATGCGCATCACAACCTCGATGCTATCAAAACTCATCAATCAGATGTCGTAGAGCTCATTCCTCACATCAACCTTGTAGCTCTGACATCCCACATCACATCTAGGAGTTTTTAGCACAGTAAACTCAACTATTTTGGGGTAAACCTGCTTTACATGACTTGTGTTACATTTTTGGTGCATTTTGTGTTTCGCTTCGTATGAATGCTATCTGCTTGATTTTAGTGAGCGCTTGCTGTCGTTTTGATACTTACTAGCTTGTACTAGCACCATTTCAGTTTTTGTCAACATCTCACTGTTGTCGCATGCATGAAACTATTTTTCATGAACGATCCCCGATTCGGTGACTCACCTCACCCACATGCATGTTGTTCCATTTTTTGAATCTGTCATTCACCATTTGCATGCATGATCATTCTCTAAGCTAGTCCAAAACGTTGGTTTCAAAACTGTTCACAGGTTTTTCCTCAAAAAAAAAAAAAAATGTCTATCAACCTGTATGGACTCCCTCTTTAACACCATTAAGTCCCACCATGGAAGGGATATAATGAACAATGCTTTAAATTTTGAGAAGATGAGAATCTCCAGAGCTAGAAGTATTCAAATAACTATTAATAAGCTCCGTAATTTTCACGCTCTCTCTTCTCAAAAACAAATCTCATTGCCCTGATGATGGACTCACTAAGCTAGTCCAAAACGTTGGTTTCAAAACTGTTCACAGGTTTTTCCTCAAAATAAATAAAAAAAAATGATCATTCATGTATGCTTACACTCAGTATCACCATGCATTCGCACTCACATTTGCTTTCAGTTTCCTATCGGCGAGTTTGGGTAGCCTTGGCCCGGACTCTACCTCACTAAGAGCCTCACCAAGATAGAATTACGCAATCCTGAGAGGGAAGGCTTTGTCTTCCTCTCATAAAATTCACATTTTTTCCCAGTGACTATCCTCTAGGACTATTTTGTGCATTTCTGAAGGACAGTGACTGCTGGCCAAAAAATTTCACAATGTAGTCACTGAGCTTACAGGCATTGGCAGCTGAAATTGCGCAGTGCACAATTCTAGCAGTCAATAGTCAGCTTGGACTGTGCATTGTGTAGTTCCAGTAGCCAGACAGCCTCCTGACAGCTCGGACTATGCCTTGCACAATCTTGGCAGTTAGTCTCTCGACCTCCCGGCTGCAATTGCGCAACCTTCATGATCAATCACATAGGTATGTTGCAAGTCAGTTCTCAAGTTCATTTTGGTTTTCAACTGAAAGATTGCTTGGGATGAGTCTTGCCATGTATCCAAGTATTGCAGGTGTTCATTTGCCTCTCAGCAGTGCAGGTACAATGGTTTTCAAGATGGTAGAGACAAAGACACTGTTCAAAGCACACCTGGAGATGCAGTCGATCAAATGTCTATGAGCTTGCCCACTCATGAAGATATCAAGTCATTCGTAGACAAGGAAATCAATATATCTAGCAGCAGCATCACAACGAGCAACATCATGAATAGCAGCTGAAGGCAGCATACCGAATGCGACAGATGCAATGAATGCAATGAATGCAACGAATGCAAGATGAATGTTGTTGACAACACAGAGGCAGAACAAAGTTGCAAGCTCAAGCAGATCCAATGATGATGAAAGAAACTTTAGAGACTCAAGCTATGAGGTGACGGCGCAACATGAAGATTGTGCGAAGATAGAGAATGGAACAAAGAAGGAGTTGCATGTTCTAAAGCAGCAAATCAAGGAAGAACCTGAAGCTGCACAGACAGATGAATGAGCTGCAGCGGGAACAAGAACAATGGTGGGCGCAACCAGCACTCACGAATGAAACTGTGCCTGTACAAGTTTTAGATCTATCCCAACAACTGGCACAAAGAAGACATGTTGAGTAGTGTTGTTGATCACATGCAAGGGATTCATCAGCATGCATGTCATTGTGCGCATGCATGTGATCCAACCCATTTAGCACACTCACCAAGGCGAAGAAAAGAAGCAAGTCCAATTGGAGCTGAAAATGTACTTTGGCAAGTTGATGTGCATGACCACCAGCACACACTTGAAGATCAACATGGACACTATGCATCAGTGTGTTTCCGTTTGAGCTGCACCCAAGAAGACCATGTGCAAGTTAGCAGACGAGTGGGATGAAGGATCCGAACTAATGCACTGGTTGCACTGGAGGAAAGAGTTCGCTTCAGAAAGGTGTCACCATGGGGTGCATGCACACCATCACGGATGACCAAGCTTGGCATCAGCTCACTGCCTTTGCCATCACAAGCATGTCAAAGATTTGGTCTAATCACAATAGACCAAGTGTCATTGATGTCTTACATGGCTTTCTCAAGCCATGTTGTCTCACATGAGTACATGTGCATTGTAATGTAACGTCATGTCAAGTGCAAGTTCAAGAGTTAATAGTTGGATGTAACAGTCATAGAGTAGATGAAGAGTCATGAGGGTAGATGAACTGTCACAAAGGGGAATGTCAAGGGTCACCCTACCTTTTGCTATAAATATAACCTGATAACTCATTGTATAGGCTTTTGGTCAACCAAGCTTCCGATAAGACTATCTTGGAGAGAGCTTGGACAATATTGTAACGTGCCTTGGCTTCTCCACTACACTAAGCTAGTACATATCTTTGGAGGAGCAGGCGGATGTGGCTGTAATGTTCCACTGTTGGGGCTAGCGGGTTCACATGGATGTATTGTATGACTGGAACTTACACTTCTTTATATAATAAGAGCCAACACGTTTCATGCATATGCTGTATTGTATTCCAGCTATCTTGTTTACTCTAAATAGCATATGTATTTGCTTTCTTATGCATGCATGTATGGACTGCTCCGTATGAGCATGTATGAATCTTTTTGAAATGTGTTTATTGGTTTAACCATCGCTTTGGATTGCCATCTGACTTTCTTTCTAGCTTGTGATGCATCTTCGGTCGTGTGTTCTCTTCCCATCCAAGTACTATTACAGGTTGCCAAGGGGTGCACTCATATCAACCCACCGGTGTTAGAACCTCCAATGCACCTTCCTTGACTCACTGCAGTGGTCACACCCTTGCTACTGGTAGAGTTATCTTAATTGCCTCTATGCGAAATCGTGGTCAAGGCATTGCTATATGACCCACTAGTGGGACTCCTACAGCAAACGGTCTGAGGTCTAATTGGGACTTCTTACCGGGGAGATCCCCTTGACATGTTGGCGGATCCAGCATCGTCAAAAAAATGGAAAATAAACTAAATATTATCCCTATGGGGAGATTGCATGGAGTCACTGTAGATATAGAAGATGCGAGCGCGTTGGCCAATTTTGAAGTGATAGAGATTGTTGATGATTGTAATCCATACCCCGCACTCCTAGGAATTGACTGGGCTATCGAAATGAACATGGTAATCAATTTGAAGAAGCGGACAATGTTGTTTGAAAGGAAATCGCTCCATGTAGTAGTACCATTGGACCCTGCAGAAGGATCGCGCTATACTGAACTAGTTCGTGACTATGAGGAAAGGAAAGTGATGATGATTTAGACAAGATCTATAAAATAATAGTGTGAGACCAAGATTGGGTTAATTCGATAGCTGATGGACGAATTTCATGGGACAATGAAAGTTCCTGTACATCGAATTCAAATGAAGAATTGGAGCATTGGAAGAATAGGTTGCAAGAAGTATCTACTCAACGCTGTAATATGATGACTAAATCACAACACTGTGTATCATCCAAGGTAAAAATTTTGCCTTATTATGATTGTCTAACTGATGTAGATAAATTACTGGATGAATTTGAAAGGGAAGTTCCTGAGAAGCACCGCTTCTGAGCGCTGGATTTGGCATTGCGCGTTATGCCTACACGGTGGTGGGGTACGCATAAAGACAATTTTGATGAATGGCACGAGTACAAAAGAATGATGAGATTGTAGTTTGGTCACCCAAAAGTTCGGGTAACTAAAAGGTATGATGGAAGAAATGATCCACGTGATCATTTAGCAAAATGGACTAAGGTTTATGGAACAGAGCCGCAACTAGAGTGGGTTCATATTTTCTGTCACACTTTGGACATCATTCCTATGAATTGGTACCTAGAAATAGAGCTCTGCCATGGTACCACAGAGTGGGAAATCTTATGAGAAAGCTTTGTTATGACCTTGAGCTTTTAGGATGGGTTCAAAGCATCAACAAAGAGCTGCAAGAGGTTATGGCAACAATCTTTAGAATACCGTAGGATCCTTTAGAGTTGATTCAACCAGATTAGAGCACCCAATTGTGCCATGCGCTAGAGTGCTATAACATGACCCGTGAAGAAGATGATGAGGATCCCAGGAATAGTAACATCCCAGAGGCTGAAGGCCACTGTGAAGTTGAGGGACCACAAATAGAAAATCCATACCTCACTGCACCATTGAAGACTAGACAAGTGAACATTGGCACAGAGGCGGAACTGAAGTTTGTAAAGATTGGAGATTACTGGGATGATGCTATAGTAGATGAAGTTGCTGAGTTTCTCTATGAATATCAAGGCTTATTTCCTACCAAATTTTCAGATTTAAAGGGCATCATAGGTGATTTGGGAGTGATGAAAATAACTTTGAAACCGGACGTGAAGCTCGTTAAGAAAAGGCCATATTTCCTTAATCCCAAATACAAGGAAAAGGTCCACTTGGAGTTGGACAAGATGCTTGCAGTAGTTATTATTGAATCAGTAGAGGAATCTGATTGGGTCAGTCCAATGGTCGTTTAAGAAAGAAGCAAAAGGATGAAATAAGATTTTTGTAGATCTCAGGAAGCTTAATGATGCTTGCGTTCATGATCCTTTTCCAACTCCATTCACAGATGAAGTACTGGATAATGTTGGAGGGTAGGAAGCTTACTCATTCACTAATGGGTTCTCTAGATACCATCAAATTAAGATTGCACCAGAAGACAGGAGTAAGACCAACTTTGTGAAAAAGTGGGGTTGTTTCCAGTATACAGTGATGCCTTTTGGACTTAAGAATGCGCCGGTGATATTCTCGCGCGTAGTCATCATGGCATTCAAAGAATTTATTCATAAGTTCTTGGAGGTATATTTTGATGATTGGACAGTATTTGGGCTAGTAAAGTGCCATGTAGCCAGTTTGCACTTGATGTTGGATACATGCCGAATGTACTAGATTGCGCTAAAATTGAAGAAATGCTTGTTCTATGTCCCGTTCGGAATCTTTCTGGGTCATGTGGTATGTAGGTAAGGACTTAGGGTGGACCCTTCTAAGATCGCGATAATAATTAATTTGGAATCACCAAGAAGTGTTAAACAGCTGCATGCAACACTAGGCCACACTGGGTATTATTGGAAGTTCATCAAAATTTATGCTCAAATTACCGCGCCTATGGAAAAGATACTAAAGAAGGATGCTACTTTTTGTTGGGATGAAGAATATTAGTGCAGCCTGGATGTACTAAAGGAAAAAATGGTCACCGCGCAGATCCTAGTCTTCGCATATTGGAAGAAGGAATTTCATGTGCATGTGGATGTCTCATGTGTTGCACTAGGAGTAGTGCTGACACAGGCTGGCAAAGGAGAACTGGATCATCCTATAGCATTTGCAAGCAGGAAGTTATCAAAAGGTTGAAAAGAATTATTCGACAATAGAGTGCGAAGGCTTGGCTATGGTGTACGTGCTCTAGAAGTTTAGACATTACCTGTTAGGCAGACATTTCAAGATGTACACAGACCATTCTGCATTGAAATATCTAGTTAATAAGCTTGTGTTGGGGGGGGGGGGAAATATGCAAATGGCTGTTGTTGTTTCAAGAATATGATTTTGAAGTAATTGTGAAGCCAGGAAGATTGAATGTAGGGCTAGACCATATGTCATGCATTGAAACAGGAGAGGAGCCTACTAATTTGGAGGAAGGGCTACCTGACGCACAACTCTTCGAGGTGCACGTAGTGGATAATCACTTTGCAGATATTATCCATTTATTCACCACAAGAATGGCTCCAGAAGGATACACCAGTCAGCAAAAGAAATAATTGGTCGTGTGCGTGGTAGATTTCTCTGTAATTACAGGACATTCGTATAAGATGGGATCATATGAGATACTTCGACCTTATGTGCCTAATTTTGAATGAACCAGTATCCTTGTTGAAGCTCATGGAGGAGCTGCAGGTAGGCATTATGCAGGAAAAGCAAAAATGTAGAAGATTTTGCACACTGGGTTGTGGTGGCCGATGTTGCATAAGTATTCTAAAGCCTATTGTATGACATGTGATGCATGTCAGAGAACGGGCATGCCATCGTGGAGGGATGATCTACCTTTGAATCCACAGGTCTCATTGCAGCCATTTGAGAAATGGGCAATTGATTTGGTAGGATCGATTCAGCCTCCAGGCAAGAAGACAGGTGCACGGTATATCATTACTGTGACCGAATATTTGACTAGGTGGGTGGAGGCACAACCTGTGAAGGACTGTAGAGGGGAAACAATAGTGAAATTTCTATTCGAATATGTGTTGACTAGGTTTGTTTGCCTGAAGCTTTTGATGAGTGATCGCGGTACACATTTTCTCAATGAAATGATCAATGCACTGATAGATGAATTCTAGGTTTACCATCAGAAGAGTACGCCATATCATCCTCAAGCCAATGGAATGGTTGAGGCTTTTAATAAGATATTAGAGAATGCGCTGATGAAGGTTTGCAATGTGAAACAAAATGATTGGGATGTGCGCATACCAGTAGTGTTATGGGCTTACAAAACTACTTGTAAAAAGCTTACTGGTTAGACACCTTTTAGGTTGGTCTATGGCATGGAAGCTGTCATGCCTATGGAGTATATCGTGCCTAGTCTACGCATTGCGGCTTTCACAGGAATGGCAGACCGTGGAGCCTTAGAAGAAAGGCTCGCGTAGCTAACAGAGCTCGAGGAAGATATATTTTTGGCTAGATTCCATCAGCAGGTTCAGAAGGAATGCTAAAAATCTTGGCACGATTGGCACATCAAACTGCTCACCTTCAAGGTAAATGTTTTGGTTTTATTATATGACAGTAAGTTTGATAACTTTCCAGGAAAATTTCAGACACACTGGCTGGGGCCATATGTTATCAAAGAGATTACAAATGGTGGAGTAGTTCATCATGCGAAGTTGAATGGAGATCCATTTCTGGGAAGGGTAAATGGAAGCCGATTGAAGCCATACACCGGGGATCCGGTCCAATGACTGCATGACGGTAGCATAGTCTTAGCACTCTAGGAAGCTGCAAGGAGGCGTGGGACTATAAAATACACTACCTAGGTTGTAGAGCTATGCGAAAGGGGGGCTACGCAAAATAGGATGATATCATAGTACCAGAAGAAGTGTGAAGGGAGCTGCGCTCTAGGGGGAGAGACCGTGAAGCACAGCTAGAAAGTAACCGTTATAGTCACTGTTCATGATTTGACTGCCAGGAGACAGTTAAGAGGACCCGGGGGGGGGCAGCATTTAAGGCATTTAAGGCTGAATTTAAGAGTGAAATATTTGGAAATCTGCCGCCAATTCATCATTTATGGACGGATTTTGAGGGGAACGGTTGAATTTGAATTTGAATTTGCTTATAGATTACGCGTGGCTGTTTAGAGAAAAACACTTTGCATCCTTATAATTTCTGCATTGAGCTATCGACTTTTTATGAATCCTCATTTTTTTGTTGATTTAGTCACTACTTCTGTATTTGATAAGTTACTCGAGGATACCCAATGATTTATTCTCATCATGATGTTTGTACCAAGAGAGATTGCTAGTATGGGAGGAGCTTTCATCTCTGAGGGAGTTTCTCCAGAGGTGATGAGCATGGAGGCTCTGGCTCCTATGCCCATGACGCCAAGGTAACCTAGGACGAAACCCAGACCAGTGAGAGAAGTCCCCAAACCTAAGAAGGAAAAACATAAGAAGCCCATGTCGATGTGCGAGTCACCAAGGAAGCATGCTACTACACAAGCCCAGAAGAAAGAAAAACCGAGCACTAAGAATAAGGGGGAGGTGGTGGATTTGGAGGTCGAAGAGGCCATGGAGGACATAGACACTGAGGGGGTGGATCCTATATCCAAGTTGCCGGATTATATCCCTCCACGCAAGGGAAAAGTGAAGGTCCCTAAGGACCTAGATGCAGGAAAATTCCTCCTCAATACACCCCTATTATCGGAGAAACTCACTTTTGAAGGTCCGCGCTTGGCACGGATTCCCCATCTCAAGCTGGAGGACTGGGATTTGGTGAACCAAGAGAGGTTCCCCCATTTGGCGACATAAAATTACATGAAAAGGGTCTTTTACAAAGAATCAGGTGTCACCACGCTGGAGCCTGTGGAGTGGATTCGCGGAGTGACCCAATCAGGGTTGCTAAACCTATTATGGGTGCCCCACTATCACTGCTCCAACATCAACTTGATAGTTATCAAACAGTTGTTGACCTTGGTGCATGACAGTAGTTTGTGGCTGAGCGCACTGATCCCTATCACTGATATGTTGATCCATCAGATCACATTGTTTCTGCACTTGGGGTTGAATCCAGCCAAGGAGTTTGGCGGAAAGACGAGCGAGCATGTCCTCATAGAGAAAATGAAGGACAAGTTCAAATTAGTAAAGAAATCGCGTGGGTACTCGATCACCTCTTTCAACGACCACGTGGTGAAGATTTCCACGTAGATCATTGCGGGAAAAATCATGAGGAAATGTCGCGTGGATGAGGTTCTAGCACTAGTGATTTTTTTGGCTACAAAGTGCGTGGAGGGCATGCAGTTCAATTTTGTGTGCTACCTTTGTAGCGAGTTCTTTGTGAACTTTTGAGAGGCATAGGACGAGAGTAAAACATTCCACTATTCGTGGTTGTTGCTCTGCATTGTGCTTGTTTCTTGGGATCTACTGGAGGACAGTCAATTTCCTCTTGTGGAGAAAGATTTGCCGGAGGCTCCACAGTTTGCATCCCTCTGGGAAATAAAGGATGTCACACGCGTTACAAAGACCAAAGTCTTATGGGTGCTGATGGAGGTGAGGATTCGCATGGCCATCAACCAGAAGCCATGGTTGTCACCAACCGTGTTTGAGAAGCTTTTAGAGTATGTAGAGTTCAAAGTTGAATTCCACCGCGTATACATTTGGGCGTGGAAGGATCCGTAGTAAAAATGGTTTGACCTACCTTACCTTGCTACAGAAGATGTTATTCAGGAGGTCATCAAGTGTTGGCCAACAGATTGGCACACTCCGTCCGATCTAGTTGTGGGCACCAATAAATCCACAGATAAGAAGAAGAAGGAAGCAGAAAAGAAGAAGGTCTAGTAGTTGGCTAAGAAGCGGAGAAAAGAGGTTGAGGAGAAGGCCTAGGTGGAAGCGGAGGGTGCTGAGGTGGAAGCAGAGGGTGCCACAAAGCAGTAGGCTGAACAAGAAGAGCATGACACTTTGTGCAATGGTAAGTCTCCTTCGCCCTAAACAAAGGAGGAGGAGCAGTCAGAGCAGGGTGGCGGTGGTCAGGAGGAGTAGAGCACCTCCATCCGGAGCAAAAGATATAAGGAACAAGGAAAGGAAGGGCTGCGGAAGAAATCAAAAGCAACCAAGCCGTCACTGGACACAATCAATCTGATAAATGGCGACCTTGATGAGATTGGAGACAAGGTGTGTGATACCACCGCAGAACTAGTGCAACAGTTCGAGCAGAAACAAAAATAGGCGTTGAGTACCATTCAGAAGGATTTGTGTGAGCTGCAGATTTAGAAGACTAGGATCTTGGTAGGCGCAAGGCAGATCAGCGCTGCATCAACAAGTTTGGCACTGGGGACCACTCAAGCAGCAGAGATGGTTCAATCACTAGATCTCCAGGCAGTCGCACTGCCAGATGGAGCCTTGAGCGCAAAGGCGGCCGATGACAAGGTCATTGTAAGTTATTTGAAGAATATCAGCCTCAACCTGGCCATGCTCCCCAATGAATACCTTCACACACTGCATGCAGGTGTGACAGTAGAGTTCAGAGCTCGGGAGCAGTGCGTGCTCAACCTCATCAGTGAGTATCAGGTGAAAAACGAACAAATGTTCGTTGAGAAGACAGAGGCATTGAAGGCCAAGGACGGAATCCATGTGCATAGCGATTAGTTGGTGGCCACAGTAGTAAAAGCATGTAGAATGGTGCCAGAATTGCATATCCCGAAGGACACTCCATTGGAGGAAAAGATCAAAAAACTTGCCACGGGCATGCGTGATGCCAAAGTAGAGGTGGCTAGAGTCCAGTTTGAGCTGAACATGAAGGTAACAGAACTAGAGCTCAAGTCGTAGTGTTCAACCCCACCAAAGGTAAGGGAACAACGTGAAGCTGGTGTGAAATATGGAGTCATGACGGTGGATGCTACAGTGGTGGACTGCATTGCATTATTTGAGTAGGCTATGGAGATTGTCATGGCCCTGCAGGAAGATCCTACCCTGTAGGTCTTAAATACCGTAGGCTATGAGCTCGTGCAACAATATGATGAAGTGAGGGAAATGACATACACCATTGCTACAACACAACGCCTTTTCCAAGATGCAGGTGGTGAAGAAATTGCTTACACAGGTGGAAGTAGTGCGGAGGAAAGAGGTCGTTCTTAAGGCTAGATTGGGGCCCTGGTTGGATGAAGCCTACATCGTCTCCACCAATATTCAGGAGAAATTGGTGAGCTTGTAGAGTACGCAGAAGAAAATCTAGTAGGACCAGCGACATAGTAGCTAGTGGAATAGATCAAGTAGGCAACCACGCAGAGTGCAACTGAGGTAGCAGTTGCACAAGTGGAGCTAGGGGATCTTCGCAGCAAGATCTCCACACCAGCCAAGTGACTCGAGGGCAAGTCACGATCTTTATGTTGCGGGCCTGTTGGTATGGCGTCCCCTAGGGTCAATTTTGGGGCAAAAGCCCAACTTTTGTTGTATAAAGATGTAAAGTCTCCACAAATTGTGGTCATAGAACACATAGATAGTTAAAGAGTCATAAAGGGCATTACCCTTTTGTATGTAAGTCAAGTCAGCTTTTTGAGGCTCTACCCATGGTTTGTAGACTAAGGGAGAAAAAAAAGTTTGTTTATGGGAGAAGTCTAGAGAGTTAGCGCAGAAGAGTAGGAAGAAAGGCTCTGCAACTATGTGTGTAGAGGCCTAGAGTAGAGTTCTCAGCTAAGTGTGCAGACCCCTACAACTGATTGCGCAGGGAGTTCTTGAGTCTGTAAGCTTGAAATGATTATCAATAAATAAGATTACTGCAAAAATTCCCGTGTTTCGTCGATTTACTTCTGTTATGAAGGAATGCGCTTATGTTGTGACGAATGATGGGTTTATGAAATAATATTGTATTGATGCGCGACTTTGCTTGATTTATATTTTTATATGAACACAATTAATGTTAACTGTTTACGCGAAGATTATCTTGTTGTATGTTAAAGTTATCGAAAACTGAGGCCGATTTGAGTAATTGTTGGATTAAGAGTAATATTTGATGCGCGTAAATAACTTATTAGTCTATGCAAGGTTCGCGAAAGACAGTCGCAGACCTTCGCAGAGGTCTAGAGGTTGATTAAAGGGATTTATATTGATAAGCCATAAAGGCTTATCGATTTGTGCGAAGGAGGATTTAGGGCATAAAATGACATCACGCTGATCTCTGGGTGCAGAAATTTGGTTCCATCACCACCCCCATACTGTTTCGGGTGAGACTTCAGTATGCGCTTTGCGGGTTGATGCCGAAAGGTCCAATAGTGTAGGGATTTGTTTGGCACAACTAACTCTGAACCTGGGTCAGCACCCACTAAGCCAACACCTCCTCATCTGTGGAACTCTCATATCAATGGGTTCGAGTGAGATATTCTAAGTCCGTAGCAATGGAATCATCTCTAGAGAAACGAAGATCAAGATTGCTCCATAGAAAAAATTCTTTATTCTACCACCTTTTTCTTTAGCTAGTTGTTCTTTCATGTTGACCAATAATCCCTTACTCCAGTTAAAGACGGTTGGATCTATGCATTCTAGAGCATACTACATATATGAACTATCAACCACATGTATGCTAATTTTCCCATCCTTGGTTGGATGGGCTCGAGGTCTGCAATGAGTGGCGACATAATCCTTAATTGTTTCTCCTTCCCTTCTCATGCATGTGAAAGAGACCGGGGCACCTAGTATAGATAGACTAGTCAAGAAATATATGTCTTCTACCTTTATCTCGAAAATATGTGCTCCTAGTCTGAATTCTTGCACTTGAACATCCCATGCATGTACAAGATATTAAAGTAATTCCATCTGTTGCCTCATTTCGGGAAGCTAGAAGAATTTTAGTAATCCATAATCTCTTAGTACCTGCATGGTAGTCGGATCATTTGATACATTCATATCTTGTTTTTCATGTTCTATTTCCCTCCATATCAAAGACATCTTTTATTAATGAAGTCTTGAAACATCACAAAGAGACTCATTAGGATCAATTTCATGCAAGAAAAACTTGATAAATTTGAGAGAAACTAGTGGGACAAATTTGGGTTTTGCGCCCAATGCAACCCCCTAAGGGAGGATAGTGCGTTTGCAGTGCTACCTCTAGTGTTAAGTCTCTAGGATCAATGCACCTTTCAACCTTCTGGGGGTGCGCTAATCCAAGGGTGCAATATTTGCACCTTAGGACCTCCAAAAACCCAAAAAATGTGCATGAAATTGAAAAATACCGCCATGAAAAGAAAGAGAAAGGTCTTCACTCCTTCCTAGAAGTGACAACACCTAAAATGATCCTCCATATTGAGCACAATTAGCTACAACAAATAAAGGGTAAAAAGCACTCGAGCTCCAATGTCAAATGGTAAAAATAAATTGTCATTTTAGATATTTATGGTCATTTTCCCATTATTATTCATATTTAATGTATTGACCTTGTTACAGTTAAATTTTATCATGAAACATGTATTTTTTAATCCTTTTGATGGTGTTTTGAGTAGGCCGATAGCTGTTTAATAGATTTTTCCTTGTTTTGAATGGAATAAGATCATTTTGATCGAGAGTAAACTTTTATCACTTTTTTCGGGCTCTGTAAAATTATGAAAAAGGAACCCCTCTGGAGTTCTCTTTCAGCTCTTTTTAGACTCCGAAAATATGAAAAGATTATAGAGCACTTCTATTTTTGAACACGTTAAAGTAAATGAATAGACGTTTACTCAATATAAGTTTAATACTTTTCCAAACTGAGGTAGACTACTTACGAGAAAGGAATACCTTAGCTGAACTTGGCTAAGAGGTTCTCCTGAGTATCATTTTCTGCCTTTCTGGACTCAAGAGACTATCTACAAAAAGGAACCTTTGGAGTTTTCTTTTTTGCCTCTTTTTCAAACTCTCTAAACATGAAAAAGATGTCAAGTTTTCACCTTCACTGGACTTGTAAAAACATCAAACAATGATGGACTCGTCGATCATGATGGGACCAAACGACTCCTTCTCCGGGTTCATTAAATATTCTTAGATGGATTCATATGAAGGATGAACTTACAAATCAAGAATATGTTATCCTCCTCAAGCTTTTAAAAAATAAAGAGGTCTTGACCATTAATGGTTGGAAAAATTGGGAAAATGAGATCCCCACTTGTTAATCGCAACGAGTCACTCTTGAACACGACACTCTTCCACTTCATCTCCATGGATGTTGAGTTGGGAAATCTACTTATATTTTTGTTTATCATACCTTTTCAAAGCCTCCATTTTGGTTTTGGGTCAATTCTGCCAACTCCATTTCAGTGTCGTTGATGTCTTCAAGAGAAGGCATTCATTCAACATTTTCTACAATACTCTTAATAATTCATTCCATGTTTTCCGTTCCTGATCTAGTTTTGTATCAACATCATTCTGATCATTCTGCCTCAAATTATCATACCTGTTTCATGTTGTACAAAGGGTTGCTTCTTGTTGATATGAGATCATTACCCAGGAAGTTGACTTAGAAACACCCCTTTGGTACCTTGGTACTTGCATACATCAAGGGCAAGTCTCTTCGCTCTCGGTGACAAGTTTACATCATTGGCCTTCGACTGAAAGGTTCTATGTGGTTTTTGACTTCAACTCATTTATTCATACCATACAGATTGTACTACAATACCTTGAGAGCCATTAACATCATCAATGGTTTTTTTTCATTCGTTAACAACTTAAATCATTAGACGATAATCAGATGGTGTCTACCATGTTCGAATTAAGATCATTAATTCACATGGTTAGACTCATATATTGGTTGGTCATGTGAACGAGATAAAAGACCCCATATCTAGTTTCATTCATCTGAGTTGCGATTTTAGGAGTAATACAAGATCATAATGTATGATGGATATGATCATACATACATTCATCTAGTTATGGGTCCACCATCAGTCATCCATGGACATGCCTTTTTATCATTCTACATGTAATGCTAGTTTATGTGTTGAGCATGGGTATGCCTCCCTCAAAAAATATATGATTATGTAAATGTATTTTAATAGATGATTCTCTTGTCTGGTTGTTCTTGATCCTGACTTGTCACAAGGTAAAGAACTTCATTCATCATTTTTCATTTCTGAATTTGTGCTTTAGGGGGAAATCTGATGCAAGCAATTTTGTCGCATCTGGTCAAAAGGACTTCAAACGAGACCAATTCACTTCCTTCAACATATTTTCATCATCCCTACACAAGCCCTAAGCATGAATCTGTTGAATCCTGAGTTTATACTCTTGATTACTAAGTTTCCAAGATTTTAAGGCCCAAAGCACCCTGACCCTATAGGGGCCAACGTTGACCCTCTCTACACCTATGCTGATCACCAACAAGTTGTCACTTCATGGGGGTGTGATGATTCTAGAAATTTGGAAAAAATAAAAAAAATCCTAAAGCTTTCTCTTCCAGAAGCTTCCTGAGGTTGTTTCAACCATTTACCTTAGATAAGAGTCTCGAATCCTATCTAATCGTACCTTGGAGTTTTCACCTCTTATACCTTAGGCTCATGCTCCCATCTCAAGAGGATCTCAAGACTAGATTGGTAAATGGATAAGAGTTCATGAACTACCTCCCTCATCTATATATCTATAGCCATCCATGGGCAAGGTGTTGGATTTTGGACATTGATTCTACCCTCATGTTTTTTCTTTGAGATTCATTATTCCATTCATTAGGGTGACATAGAGGCATACTTTGTGGCTAGAAAAGGACAAGTCAACTTGCAGATCCCTTCTACAAGATCAACCCCTATTTTTGGTTGTAACTCTCTTCATTTATATTAATACAAAGAGTGGATTGTTTTCCTATTTATGATGTAATGATTTCATGTATTTAAATACTATGTCGATCTATTAAATGAAGTGATTGGATTATGCTACATAGATGTTGTAGATCTTTGGCTTACCTTGTTTGATTGTGCAGGTTATAATTATAGAAATTAGTGCTAGGATTGGAGTGTACAAGCCTAGGAGGGAGCCAAGCTTGTGAAAAATTATAGGTAGGCATCATCCCATAATTCAATTACTTTAAGGAAGACATTGTGCCCTTTGCTTTCTATTGCTCTAGGTCAGTCCACCAGGCCTAGGGAAGACACTTCTGTCTGCAGTTACAGATTCCATATAATAGTTCAATTATGG
Organism: Pinus tabuliformis; assembly: GCA_031772625.1. Classification (NCBI taxonomy): domain Eukaryota; kingdom Viridiplantae; phylum Streptophyta; class Pinopsida; order Pinales; family Pinaceae; genus Pinus; species Pinus tabuliformis. The sequence continues at coordinate 314,846,522 of CM062811.1, forward strand.
ACGATAAGGCTAAGTGGCTAGATGATCCAACAAATGTTCTTCTAGTTTGTATTCCAACTTCTTTATCACCTAGAATTTAGGATTTAGGATTATTTTTTTAAACATACCTTAATGGCATATTTTCTAGCACACTTACACTTTCATTTTATCTTCTGATGCTTCTCCTTCTTCTTCTCCAACAATTTCTTAGGTCTTAGTAGGGATTTGTTCATAATCTAATTATATTTCTCTTTTGGTACCTACAGATACTTCATCAATCACAAAATCTATACTTTCAACAATATTTTGAAGCCTTTTGTTATAACATTTATATCCTTTACTTCTGAAAGAGTATCTAAGAAGGTTTCCTTCATCAACTCTAGGTTCAAATTTTCGAAGATTATCATCATTTTTCTTTATAAAAAATTTTCTTCCAAAGATTCTAAAGTATTTGACAATTGCAGGGTTTCCATACCAGAGTTCATGCGAGGTTTTATCAATATTGACTCAAACATGGGCCTTTTTGTGTATATCAACAACTGTTTGCACTGATTCCCCCCAAAAGGTGTGAGATGTCCTAGACTCATCAAGCATAGCACGTGCCATTTGTTGTACTATCCTTTTCATTCTTTCTACTAATCCATTTTATTGAGGATTTTTAGCTATGGATAATTGCCTTTTTATGCCATGCTACTCACAAAAATTGAAAAATTCATATGATATAAAATCTCCTCCTCTATCAGATCTAAGGTATTTGATTTTGAATTCCAATTCGTTTTCCACCATAGCCTTGAATATTCTAAACTTTTCAAATGCCTCATATTTATACTTTAGTAAGCTGAACCAAGAAATTCTTGTAAAATCCTCAATTAATAACATGAAGTATTGTTCACCACGAGGGGACTTCTTTCTAAGAGGTCCACATAAATATGTATGAACAATTTCAAGAGCCTTTCATGAAGTGCATTCTTTAGTTTTGAACTAAAATATTGATTTCTTACCGAATTGGCATGACTTACAGATGGTATTTTTCAGGTGGAGTGATGTCTAGCAAGTCACAAACTGCTCCCCTATTGCTTGATTTATATAGCTAAGAAAAATTGAGGTGTCCCAATATTTTATGCCATATCCAAATTTATTCAAATCTTATAAAACAACAGTGCTCTTCGCCACATTATAGGATGTATATATTTCCTGGAGTTCTATTTCCCTTGATTATAGTTTTACCAATACCCAATTCTTTCACCAAGAGACCTTTTGACCCAAAAATAACTTCATGCCCCTGATTACACATTTGAATAGCACTCAAAAAATTATGCTTTAGTCCATCAACAAATAATACATTCTTATCTTTGACCCTTACTTTCAACACCACCAATACTTTTCCTTTGATACTAGCATGTGAATAATTACCAAAAGTCACATTCTTTTGCTTTTTAATTTCATTAAAAGAAACAAAATTATATTTGTCACATGTCATATTTTTTGAGAAACCACTGTCAATGTACCATAGATTCTCTTGATCTCCTACATACAAGGCTATACCACATTTTTTAGAGGAAGTAATCTTCCTTTTCCATACCTTGGGAATTTATGTCTTCTACTCATGCTAATAAGTTAGAATCATCTTGCTTCTACATTCAGTTTCTTCATGACCAAAGTTATTGCAAATAGAACATTCAACTTCATTCTGAAGAGGGGAGAAAGCATTATAAGAATACTTATTTAACTTGTTCACATTATGTTGATTTCTTGATTCTCTAGTCATAATAATTTTATAAGCAACACAATGAATTGCCTTGTGACTAAAGTTATGACAAGTGAAGAATTGAACATTGAAGTAAGAATACCTGGTAGTATAATACCTTCTTAAGTAGATTGGCCTTTGTTCATGGAAAGGTTACCTTGCTTGACTATAGTTTAATCCTTCATTCTTTTGTTGGGTATTATTGTTCTGATGATTGCCTCCTCTTACAACATACTGTAGCTTTTTTCACTTGCTTGAAAAGATTTCATAGGTTATGATTTTTCACCATTTCGATTTGCATTGTATCCAATACCTGTCTTGATTAATAGAGAACATTGAACCTTAATTATTTCCTCTAAGGTTTTTGATCCTTTAGAAAATCTAAGATTTAGATTCAATTGAGCCTTTGCTTTCTCAAGTTCCTTTCTTAGACCCACAATTTCAAGTTCTAAATTTTCACAACGTTTTTCTTTTCCTTGGACCTATTTTTTCAAAGCATATTCTTCTAGTTTAGTCTCTTCTAGATAGATCTTTAGCTAGGTTATTTATTCGAACAAGCTATTTTATTTATACATACTAATTTCCTTTTCTTGATTCTTGTTTATGATCTTGAGTCTATCAATTTCTTCTAGATCATCCATGAAATTATCATTATTACCAGAATCATCTACACTGATATTCAAAGGCCATAAGTAATCAATATTCTTGATTAGAGTCTGATTCATCATCCTCATTATTATAAGAGCACTAACTGTCTTCATGTGTATAAAAATTTTCTTGCTAGTAAAACCTCCTTTTAAATTCTTCTTTGAAACATTCTTTCCTTTTTCTTCCTTATCATGATTTTCTTTATAAGGACACTTAGGTGCATAGTTACCAGTTCCTACTTGCAGCTTCCTCACAAAATTTTCTTCAACCTCATCTGAAATGTAGCTTGTATCTTTATGCACTTCCTTTTCTTTCCATTTGTATGTGGGTTTGAAGGTTGACTATCTAATCTTTGATGTATTCCCTTTTCTCATCTCATAAGCTATTAAGATCCCATGAATTAGTTCTAGAGTAATATTTTTTAAATCCTTAATTTCTTCAATGGCAGAGATCTTGGCATCGAAATTTGGGGTTAGAGATCTCAAAATATATTCAACAATAGCAAAAACCTGTATTTTGTCACCAAGGCCTCTCATTGTGTTAATAATATTATCTACCCTAAGGAAAAATCTTGCAATGATTTCATCATCATGCACTCTAAGAGACTCATATTGAATTCTATATGTTTGGAGTTTGGCATTTTTTACCTTAGTGTCACCTTCATAGCTCTGGAATAGTTTTTCCCATATTGCTTTTACGGTGCTTAGCTACATGAATTTCAGAACTCAGATTTATCTACTCCTCCCAAGATAACATTTACTACCTTTTCATTTTTCTCATACTAGTTCTTTCCTACTTCATCCGTGGGAATGGAGGTTGGATATTGATATCCACCTTCAACAAATTCCCATACATCAACTCCCAGTTCCTTCAAATACGATCTCTTTCCAACCTTCCAAAACATAAAGTTAGTTCCATTAAACAAGGGCGGCGTGGTGGAGAATACTCCATATGGCTACTCATCTTGATAGATCTCCCTTTAAGCGATCAAACTTCTTCTAAGGGACCTACTCTAACACCAATTTCTAGGAAAATACTAAGAGGTGTGGGGTGGGGGGGAGGGGGTGTAAATCAATATTTTATTTCACTTTATCTTCAAATTCAAATTTAGAATTTTGTACGCTACTATTATTCAAAAAACCCATCTGTGTATGCAATTTTAATTAATGAGACCCGCTTATATCCATATTACCAATTTTTCATAATTTACCTCAGCTATTAAAATTTAATCATTGCATCAATATTTCATTATCCCTTTATTAAGCAGTAACTATGATCATTAAATGGCATATAAGCCATAACACACAAGAAACACATCAACACATATGGACACTTGGATTTTAGGTGGAAAACTAGTGTGGGAGAAGACCCCTGATGTTGTCGTCTTTATCTTCTTCTCTTATTATAACGAAAATTATTCTTATAATTTTGTATTCATGTATACTTTTACTAGCACATAGGATCCTACCTACAGGAGGCTAAAACACTCACTTGTTCTCCGACATCCAATGGAAGGGAGATACAACCCCCTGATCATGTTTATCGACTCATACCAGAAGGAAGCTTTGACTCCCTCACTGAAGGCTACAACCCTCAACACCTTGTGGACCACGTTTCATAATATTTCATACTAGATCCACCTATCTCAATCAACCATCAAACATGTAGGAAACCCATATATCAAGATAGAAAATACTGAACTAAAACTAATATTGAATACCAATGTGCCAACCAATGAATACTAGATACCAACTGAATCACTGAAGCAAATAAATTACTACAAACCAAATCAAACCATTATACCAAACCAACTAAATGAATCCAATGAATAAGCTCATAGTCAATATCCAGTAAGCAATCGACAATGTCAGATACTAACCATCCTGATGTAGCAACCCTAGTCAAAATTCCATGTAATACAGTTAATAAAGGAAAAATAATAACCAATTTCATGGGACACTTATTCCAAGTTGAATGTTGGGAAAAACATCCTAGTGTGGGCGTTCATTTGGTCTATTATGGCTAAGGAAATTGGAAAAGGCAATGACAAAGGCTTTGGAAAGGCAAAGAGGCAGTAATTGACATTTTATTTATGAAAATAATGGAAATTAGGAGAAAAGGAAGGAAAAAGGTAATAGGTTGCATGTGAGGAGTAAAATGAAGGAAAATAATGGAAAATGAGGAAAATAAAGGCCTCATTGATAAAAACGATTCTGAGGACCCGTTCACAACCTTTTGTCAGTTCAGTTTTGGAGCTCTCTCTCTATTCTCTCTACTCTCTCATACTCTTGGACACTTAGAGTATTCTTGGAGAACTCTAGCATTAGAGGAAATAAACCAAAGGAAGGACAAGAAAGAAAGATGAATCAAGGATCAAGTAAGGAAGAACAGGATTTAAGCGGCCACAACGAGATTACTTGCAGGTATCAAGTTGCATGTATGTTTTCCTTGCTATTTTTGGCATGCATGGTACATGCATATGTGTTTTTGGTTCTCTTACTGTCTTTGGCATGGGTTTTTCCATGTATGATAGTGGTTTTCAGCCTTGCCTTTCCATTTCAAGATAGCCATGGTGTGATGGGGTTCTCTTGTTTTAGTTGAGCTAGATTGTCGGATGGTTTCAAAACTAAGTGGGGTGGTCTTAGGGGAGAAACACAAGGACTCAGAATCCCTGGAAGGGTGAAGGTGGGATTATAGTAAAACCTGATTGTGTATGCCCTCTTTAGTTCTAGGAATCCTCGACCAGTGAATGGCAGGATATACGGTAAATCCTAGAGGATGGAGCCTCGGTGGGCCTAGGAATCCTTGACCAGTGAATGGCGGGATATATGGTAAAGATTAGAGTTGTAGATATAAAAATTCCTCACAATTTAGGTGGAGAGATCTGAAGGAATCCATGCTTGTTTAGGGCCTAGTGATCTGGCGAGATTATGGTAAAGCCTGGTTGTATTGATGAGGGTTTCGGGCCAAGGAATCCCTTGGTGGATATATGGTAAATCTAGAGGAAGCCTTGATTGGTTCCATTGTGATTCCCACATTCATGCTTGGAATATGACATGGGGATGGTTGGCTAAAAGAAATATTTGGTTTAGCCCAATCTATGGTCGGGTGGTTTGTGGAAGTCCCTGACTTGGTTGGCTTATGCATACATTAATAAGAAATGATTTTCCTTTGGTATTTCAAGTGTAAATGTACTTGTTAATATGTGGTTTTTATGGTTGTTCTACTCTTGTTATTCGGTTGGTTATATGCTGGTTATAAGCATGGTTCATGACAGACTTTGGTTATGGCTCTCATCATGATTTGATTAGTATAAGAAATGTGAATGAATATATGACCTAATATATGATAATGCAGTTATTGTGATAAGGCATCAATTCTTCTTAACGAATCTCATATAAGTATGAGACCCCCATGCTCAGATATGTTGTTATGACCTGTAGATTACATGTTTGTGATATGTTCGACGAAATGCCTGTCATGGCTAGTAGGGTTCAGGTCAAGTATTTGTACCAATGTTTGCATTAGTAGCTTTAATTCATCATTATTTATCATTTTTGGAAGTTTCATGAAGGTTCTGTAGCTCCTACGAAAGGCCAGATTGGTTTTGTTTTGTCAGTTCCACTTCCTTAACTGTACATGGGGAGTTGAATCAGATCATAGTAACTCTTCGTCACATGTTTACTCCAGTGGACTGGTTAGCTTGGGTAAATGTGGGAGGAGGGTGTTACACTTTCATCAAGACATCCTTAGTAATCAACAACAAATGATACATAATTAATCAAATATCATAACCAAACAATACTTCAAACCCTAAAATATATATGTGACTATCATTAAATAGATCCACGTATATACACGACCTTTATGCAGAATACCCACGTACAAATCTCATATCACTAAATACCAATATTGAATTAGATCTTTCCAATAAGATACTATATACTGTCATAAAGAAGCAGTGTCGATCTTCCCTAAACCAAGTCAATACTCATCCATGCTCATTATCAAGACCACATGCCAATAATGAACCAACCATAGATCAATCAAATTAGGAGACAAATTTTGATAAAAAATTGTTACAAATAGAAGTCATCCTTGATGAACAACAATAGACAATAGATAATTCAACTAGAGTAAAACCTAATTACCTCAGAAGATATACACGACTGTCCTTAAGATTGTCCACGTATTTACATGACTATTGTTTATGAAAATAACATACATATTTTAAATCTATATTCAACAATGATACTCTAAACAAACTTATCAATATGCCAGATCTCAAATTAACAAAGTAACAACTATCAGTCAAACATTCTCATGCATAATAGTGACTGAAAATAGCCAAAACCCAAAATATGTAGATACTATAATGAAGCCACATTAATTTGGATACTATATGTGAATATTCTGAAATATTTCCACATATGTACATGACATTCCAGAGTATAACCCATGTGCAGATCTTAAACTACTGAATAAAGTTATCTTGGCAATCATAGCCCAAAAACAAATCTTTGTGCACATACTAAGAAATCGCAAGTCTTAGCAAACATATTAAGATCATGGTTCCACTACAATAATAGATCCTACATTGTTAGCTACTTGAACAAAATATATCAATCAAGCATACCCATAAACTTTTAGATTTGCAAGTCTAAACCTTCTCCTTACTCCTTGGTGAACACCTGCTCCAAATGAAATCACACATGAATAATCCATTCCATTGCACACTTAACTCCTTGATCTCCTTCTCATTGTATAACCTTTTCTCTTGATAATACCACATGCAAATCCTTTGGTAATGTTGTTGGTATTTTTCGATGGGATGAAATAGACATTGTTATTGCAATACCATGAGAAATTACCATGGTAATGGCTCCCAGTTTTTTGTTTTCCATGGCTCGTATTATGTATGTGAATTTTGTTCACATAACTTGCATATGTACATGACTCTTCTTCACAAGGGTCATGTATTGTTACACAGTAATTTGTCACTGTCTTCACCCCAGTCTTCCTATTGTGTCATGTGTCTAAATCATTCATGTTCATGCTCTCTGATGTTGCCAAATGACCCACTTTTCCAAAGGTTTCTGCATCATCGCATTTGTTTTCCAAAAAAACGCGCTAATGTGCACTCTAAAACAGACCATACGCGCTGCCATCGTAGAAGCACACGTGATTCCCGTTATGGTCGAATTTCAAGTGACAGCGCAACTGTTATTTGTATTTTCCCGCGATGAGATGACTAGCTTTGTTATGTAATAGCGATGTTAGTGTGGCAGACCAGTTATGTACCCGCGATGATCCAGTTTGGGCGAGTTTGTTCTAACAGTCAGCCTTCCAGATGACTCCAGACCTAGTTGTTGGCCTTGTTTATGTCGCCCTCCTTTCTCTGGCGTGGCTGTTCCGTCATTTGTGCTACCCTCCTTGGAGATAAGCTCATCCTCCCACCATTCATGGAGACTCCTCCTATTTAAGCTCTCACCATTGCTATGAGCTGCTAGTTTGAGAATTCTTAGTCTTTGGAGTATTGCTGATAGTATTGTGAGCTTGTTAGATAGTTGGTGTGACAAGTGTGGGATTGTTTGAGAGATTGAGGAAGGTTGTGAAGTGCTTTTGTCTTGTGTAAAACTTGTGAGTGAGAGAGACTTGTATTGGGAGATCCACTTCAAGAGTGAATTCTTGAGGAACATGCTGGTTGGACCCTCCTGAGAAGGCTTGTGACGTCAAGACTTGGGTTGTAAGCTTACTCTATTTTATATTTAATGTAATCAATGATGTTTTCCTATGTCTTGTATGCAATGTACTAGATAGCTCATGATTTCTTGACTTTATGAGTAAATAGTTCTCTGTTGTATCCGGTTACGTGCTTTGTTGTATTTCCTTGCTTTGTTTCAGGTTGATTACTCATTAGGAGAAGGAAGCGGAAGCTGTAGCAGTGCAACGGAACTCCATCAACCACCGGTTGAGGTAGGCCTCCAACTTGAACTATTTAAGGAGAATTGTTGTTGATTTGTCCTTGTTTGTGATTAGACCCACTCTAGGGCTAGAGGGGTTGCCTCTGTCCGTAGAGGGAACACTTTCTTGCATCACAAATTGGCAACTCTGCTGGGGATCATGGCCTTTGTTCTTTTCTTATTCATTCTTGCCTTGAGTTTTTGTTTTGGTATCTTTTCAAGTTTTTGGGGATTAGTTGTCTGTTTTCTGGGTTTCCTAGTCTGAGCTGGGAAATGTCCTTTTTTGTTTAAAGAATGGCTGTTTTGGTCTGGGAGTTTTTGGCTCGACTGTGGCTGTTTTTGAAAATCATTGTGCTTTTTAACTTAACATTCGCGTTGTCATCGCGTCACCCTTTTCGTAATTTCCTATCCATCGCGTTATTACACCTAACAGTCACGACGGTTCTGTAATTCGGACCGTCGCGGAAAAGGCGTGTACTTCCGCGCTAACATCACTTTGTTGCTGCATGTTGTTCTTTATCAGCGCTTTGTTGCTATGTATTGCCCACGCTAATTGCTGTAGAATTGAATTTTTTCAATTCTGCCTCCTGGATCTGTCAGTCTTGCTAGTCCCTGCTATTCTCACTTGGTTGATGATTTGTTTTTCACTGTTTAGAGTTCGAGGCACTCTCTTGTGAGCTTTGTTGGACGAATTTTTCCTTTTTTCTTTGTGACCTAGTTTTATTGTTTCAAGTCCTTTGGATCAATTTTGCTTGGTTTCTTGTTTGCAAAGATTCGTTGCTGCTTGATGTTGGTTTGATTGAGCCTTCCCCTTTGCTTACTTTTGGTTGATTGTTTAGTGATCATTGTTGAACCAATCTTGGCATTGTTTCGATTTCTCTTCACTACCCGGACATAGATTACAATTTTTTGGATCAACCGTTTTTCCACATTTGTTTGTTGCTTATTGGTTTCTTTAGATTAAAGGCATCAAAATCAAAAAAATTTCATTTCATTTAGCATGCGAAAGTGAAAGTTAATTTGCATTTCAAGTTGCATATTGAAAAGCAAATGATTAGATCTCTCATTAGTAGTATCCGTGCATTTTAAGAATTGATGTCTACTTGCATTGAGTGACTGTTTGTTGCCTTGGTTTTCTTGGTTTGGGAATGATCTCTCTACCCTCCCATAGGTAGGTGTTCATTGAAGAAAAGAATATTTCATTCATTTTAGCTGCATCCTAGGCTTTGATATATACATACGATAAGGCCTGAAAACTGAAACCTAATCCAAGATCAACTTTAAAATGAACTGAATAAATCTAACAATGCATTGGAACATAACGCACACATTTAGAGGTCTAGGCTAGAGAAGTGCTCCGGCATCATTAAACCTAGTCACTTTTGTTTCCACTCAAGGCTGGGTGATTTCTCCTTCTGTGACTCAATAGTGGTCTAGTACGGATTTGTGCTCCCACGTACCATCGAGTATATGGGGAGACCCCACTAGGTTATCATCCTTTATCCATAGGAAGCCGTGTCTATCGCCTTATAAGCTGTAATGCACCAAACACAGCATTCGGGAAGATTGACTGCCGTACGGAAAGTCCTTAGCTTTCATATGACTGCCAAGGTGTATATACAGTTTTACGGATTTGTCTGGTAAACCTTTTGCCTAGTTCTCCGGAGTAGTCACTTTCATTCCTTTTCGGACTCCCTAAAAGAAAATGTCCATCTGAGCATTTGTCACTTCAGGCTCATTAAATATTCAAAGGTGACTAGAGTCATCTTTTGTCCTTTTCTCGACTCTTTAAAGGTGAAAAGGTCAAGTTTTGTTCCTGCGACTTAAAAATTATTCGGCCACGATTCACATTTACCTGGTTAGATCTTGTTTGTGTTAGCTTGAGTAGGGTTCTTTCTCTTTCTCGATGGCAACATCCCCCGAGCCTACCGGCCAAGGTTTTCCTTCAGATGGAAATCCTGGTCCATTTCCTTCCTTTGGAAGTGTCGGTGCTCTGTATATGGCAACACTATCGCTGCTTGGGATAACCATCGGTTTGCCCGTATGGTTGTTTTCAACCTCAGTGGTCCTGAGCGTCATGACTCCTATTCCACCATCTCCTTCATCTGAACCAAGACATTTTGAATCCAAGGTTGAGCCTATGCCTTCTTCCCCTGTTTCCTCCTCCTCCTCTCCTCCTTCGCTTGGTGAAAGTTTCACGTTAAGTAACCAGGAGCCTAAGAAGAAGAAGAAGACGAAGAAGAAGAAGAAGTCTGATAAATCTAAGGCCACCTGTGCAGTTACTGCTCCAAGTCCATCCCAGGTCGAACCACCTTCTGCTCCTTCGCAAAAGGTTAAGTTTCCTTGTAAATTATGCAAGGGTGACCATCTTCTTCGTGATTGTCCTGGCATTCCAAGGATCCTAGAAGTATGGTCTCACGATCCAGTTCATCCCTCATTGTCCTCTGAAGCTCAAGGTGATGCTATTCTAGCAACTGGCAACAGTAAGAAGGACGGGAAGCTTTGATTCCCCTGTAGACTATTTGAAGGCATCCATCCCCTTCACCTTTGTCCGCTCATGGATAAAGCTTTTGTCGTTTTGGAAAGTCTTACAGCTTCTTCACCCCAACTTTCCGTTGGTTATCAATGGCTCTCTTCAGACCCTCCCTCCGTTGACAAAGAGATTGACTTAGATCCTTCTCTTGTCTGTCCTCCTCCTCCTCTTTTCGAACCTGGCTATGCTAAGCTTGTTCCAGACCAACCATTGGTCGGAGAGAGTGTCAACTCGGATCCACCGCTTGTTGATCACTCTGTTTCGGAAGAGCGCCATGCTCATGTTCTTCTCATCTCATCAGATTCTCTAGCGTCTGAAAACGACTCTCCTATCCCAGCTGATTTAGGGAGTCCCTCTTCGGTTCCTGGGGGGCAATCATACGATCCCCCCACCAAGTAGTTTGGCTGATACTTTCGATTGGAGTCACTTGACCACTTTCCGCCTTCCATCCTCTGTGCCTTTCGAGATTACAGTACACACCTATGATAAGGCCATACCTGGCACTGTCCTGGATGATGGCGCGTCTGTCAGTCTTATGTCTTCCACTACTTAGCAAGCTTTGGGTTCCCCACAGCTTGTGTCGGTCACACAGAATCTGTTGGCATTTGATGGAGGAACCAGTCAACCTTTAGGGATCCTCCCAAAGTTTCCTGTTACTTTGGGGGGCAAAACTATCTGTATCGATGTGATGGTTGTCCAAGGTGCTTTAGATTTCAGTCTTCTCCTTGGTCGTGACTATGTTTATGCCATGGGGGCCCTCGTCTCTTCACTTTTCCATGTGGTCTGTTTTCCACACGACGGAAGAATGGTGACCATAGATCAATTATCATTCTTTAGTCCCCCGGTGCCTCCTGCGCAGTTGTCATCCCCTCTTGGTTCTTGCTCGCAAGCAATGCCTTCCTTGCCACAGGTTAATTATGTGGCTACCCATTCCATCTCCGCCTCTGCCGATGATCATGCAGATGGTCTCGTACATGATGTACTTGGAGCATTGGAACCCGACCTGTCATTGGTACACCCTGACATGTGTTCCTCTTAGAGCGCATTTCTTCCATCCCGTGAAGACCTCTTGGGAGCCACGTCCTTGGATGGCCCATGAATAGGGTACGAGCATAGTTCCTTGTCTTGTGTCAAGCTCGTTAAAAAATGAAACAAGGAGTGACGAGCATAGTTCCTTGTCTTGTGTCAAGCTCGTTAAAAAATGAAACAAGGAGTGTTGAGCATAGTTCCTGATCTTGTGTCAAGCTCGTTAAAAAATGAAACAAGGGTTATGAGGATAGTTCTTTTTCGTTGTGTCACCCTCGTTAAAAAATGAAACAATCTCCTCCTTTTCCAAATCGAGTCTTTGATTAATATCTCGTAAAATCCAAGTCGAGTCTTTCCAAGATCTCGAGTGTGAACCTTCATTCCATCCACCTCGTTGAATGCACCCTCGTTAAAAAATGAAACAATCTCCTCCTTTTCCAAATCGAGTCTTTGATTAATATCTCGTAAAATCCAAGTCGAGTCTTTCCAAGATCTCGAGTGTGAACCTTCATTCCATCCACCTCGTTGAATGCAATGAAGCTTGGGGGGCATATACCTCGATTTGCGTTCATTATGCTGGGGGCATGTGAACTTATAACAAGCATAGTTTTTTGTTTCAAGCTTGTGTAAACATGAAACCAAATCCAAGCAGAGTTCTCCATGGTTCAAGCTTGTGTAAAAATGAACCCATACCCAATTTACACCTCGTGATTACCATTTATCTACTAGATGAGCCTTGGCTGTTTCATTCCATCGCCACCATCTCTTTGGCTGATCATGTGCTTTCACTTGGTTGTTTTTCCTTTCCTGAGGGACCGTAGCGATGAGTGGTTTTATTAGCCAGCCTCTTGACCATTACATGTTTTGAGCAGTTCCACCATTGCCAGAACCAGTTGCTACCCTTTATACCACTCGTTCCTCTAGGACGAGCCACCTTTAAGCTCTTTTCTGACTCATAAAATATGAAAAGATTGCCGAGTATTTTTTCCCTTTTTGACTCGTTAAAGAGAATAAAAATGGAGGTCTGCTTTCAGCTCTTTTCCGACCATTTAAAGACGAAAAGATTGCCAAGTATTTTTTCCCTTTTTAACTCGTTAAATGGAATAAAAATGGCGGTTGCCTTTAAGATCTTTTTTCGACTGTTTAAACACAAAAAAGATCGTCGGGATTTTGTCGTTCTAGGCTCGTTATTGGTTGTGAAACGACGTGATTCCGACCGCTTTTATGCTTTTTCGGGTCGAAGTCACTACCTATGAAAAGTACTACTCGATCGTAATTGTCGGACGGTTCTTTCGAGTATTGTTATATACTTTTTTCGGGCTCGAGAGACACAACTCTACAAAAAAGGACCCCCCTGGAGTTTTCTTTTCCATGTCTTTTTCAAACTCTCTAAACATGAAAAAGACTCGAGTTTTGCCTATGTAGGACTTGTTAAACCCTGACAACATTGGACTCGTCATCATGACGAGACTCGAGCTTCTCCTTCCTAGGCTCGTTAAACTACTACTAGGTTGGACTCAACAACAGGTTTATCATTGATTGTCTATGGCAGCTAGTCACTCTTGAACATCGACAATTTTGCTTCTTGTCGGGTTGGGACATCCATACATCGTCATTTGGCCTTCCGCGGGTTTGGGTTATCATTCTAGCCTCATTCCATTTGATTCATGCCGTCTCCTTTGAGCCTCTGATCCATTGATGCCTGAATGCTGCCACACCCCCCTCCGTAGTTGTGTCACCAACGTGTTCAAGAGTATAATCCTTCTGCAGTTTACACCCTCGCCTTCTTCTTTGCTTCTTTGTTTCGGCATCTACCACTTGTTCCTTATCTAGTGTCGTTGATGGGGGAAACATTATGGCCCTCCTGCGACAGATCGTCTCCTGTCGACATCAGCTCATTATCCAGGAGATTGATCTAGAGATCCCCTTTGGTACCTTAGAGCTTGCATGCCTCAATGGCAAGTTCTTCGCACCTAACGGTCGACTTTCATCATTGGTCGTCGATTGGGTGATTCCTTGAGTGTTCGACTTCAGCTCCTTTTTCACACTCTGTGGATTGTGCTGGATAATACCTTGAGAGCCATTGGCATTATTGGTGGTTTCTCTCGTGCTTGTTAACGGTTTTCCTCATTGACCGGTAATCAAGCGATGTTCTATCATGCTCGACCTCAGCACATCTATTCGCATGTTAGGATTTGTACTACGATCGGATGGGTTCAAGACCCCGAACTCAGATTACACATGTTCGGGCTACGTGGATTGGTTTTATGATTACATGATTCATTGATGGATGGCTGTGACCATACCTTTATTATCATCATGGTCTCATTAGCTGGGTGGCTACGTCCATACCACAGACCTATTTCGTATGTCTTTTGGATGGTTGTGCCCATGCCTAGACTACATGTAATTCATTATTAGAGATATCAGTTGTACTTGCGTGCAGGTTCTTCCAGATGGTGTTCCAGTTCAGTCAGTTTCGTAAAGCATTTCACCCCTCCCACTCTCTCGGGCTTCATACTTTAGGGGGCATCTGTTACATAGTAATTTGTCACTGTCCTCACCCCATTCTTCCTATTGTGTCATGTGTCTAAATCATTCATGTTCATGCTCTCTGATGTTGCCAAATGACCCACTTTTCCAAAGGTTTCTGCATCATCGCATCTATTTTCCAAATAAACGCGCTGATGTGTGGTCTAAAACAGACCATACGCGCTGCCATCATGGAAGCACACATGATTCCCGCAATGGTTGAATTTCAAGTGACATCGCAACTGTTAATTGTATTTTCCCGCGATGACATGACTAGCTCCGTTATGTAATAGCGATGTCAGCACGGCAGACCAGTTATGTACCCGCGATGATCCAGTTTGGGCGAGTTTGTTCTAACAGTCGGCCTTCTAGATGACTCTAGACCTATTTGTTGGCCTTGTTTATGTCACCCTCCTTTCTCTGGCATGGCTGTTCCATCATTTGTGCTACCCTCCTTGGAGATAAGATCATCCTCCCACCATTCATGGAGACTCCTTCTCCTATTTAAGCTCTCACCATTGCTATGAGCTGCTAGTTTGGGAATTCTTAGTCTTTGGAGTATTGCTGATAGTATTGTGAGCTTGTTAGATAGCTGGTGTGACAAGTGTGGGATTGTTTGAGAGCTTGAGGAAGGTTTTGAAGTGATTTTGTCTTGTGTAAAACTTGTGAGTGAGAGAGACTTGTATTGGGAGATCCACTTCAAGAGTGAATGCTTGAGGAACATGCTGGCTAGACCCTCCTCAGAAGGCTTGTGACGTTAAGACCTGGGTTGTAATCTCTATATTTTAAATTTAATGCAATCAATGATGTTTTCCTATGTCTTGTATGCAATGTACTAGATAGCTCATGATTTCTTGACTTTATGAGTAAATAGTTCTTTGTTGTATCCGGTTACGTGCTTTTTTGTATTTCCTTGCTTTATTTCAGATTGATTACTCATTAGGAGAAGGAAGCAGAAGCTAGAGCAGCACAACGGAACTCCATCAACCACCGGTTGAGGTAGGCCTCCAACTTGAACTATTTAAGGAGAATTGTTGTTGATTTGTCCTTGTTTGTGATTAGACCCACTCTAGGGCTAGAGGGGTTGCCTCTGTCCGTAGAGGGAACACTTTCCTACATCACATGTATATTTGTCAAAATTTATGCTTTCCATCTTTTCTCAAGTGAAACCTATAACAAGGCTTCCAAAAAACTTTCTCATTTCTACAATACCTATACCAATATTCTTGTCATCTGGATTAGTTCCATAATCATCATATAATAACCAAGTTGACATTAAGGACATATTTTTCAAGAATTTCCCCATCACGGACAACACATTATACATAATGCCAACAATCTTCCCCTTTGGACTTGATGGAAACCACTTTCATGTTTGGAAACCACCTGCAAACAACAATTCTTCTCTCCCCCTTTGACATTAAGGGAAAAGGGTGGAACCAAGATGAATGAAGGAAGTTTAGGACAACAGGTTCCTCAATACATTTTGGTACTTCCGGAGCCATTTTGAGGCCCCAAACGACGGTTTAGTCCTTGGATAGATCTTTCTAACGAGGTATTGTGCGCGTCAAACGAAGATCGTATGCCAAAGTTATGACCCCGGGAAGTTGATGTACCAATTTACCCGAAACGAGGCCCATAGTTTGGCGCTTCATCTCCTAGCGTTAGGGTTTTGGATGTTTAGGGTTTTCCATTGTTTCTCAACAATAAATATGCATTTGAGCCTCATTGTAAGAGTTCAGAGGCATGTAGCCACCACATCTCTCCTCAGAGATAAGCTACCTTCCCCGAGCTAGTTTATTTCCATTTCTGTTTGTAAGCATATTTCAGTATTTTACATTAATGAAATGAAGTATTATTTCTGCTGTATCTCTATATTTATGGTTATCTCTGTAATTTGTTGCATTCCTGTAATGCTTGTGACCAACTGTGATACTGACAGTGTGCGACCTAGCAAATGGACTTCGATGAAGTGTGGGTTTGTGGATGACCCATAACCATGAAAAATAAAGATCCGAGGATAGAGATACCATGTAATTCTTGTGACCAACTGTGATACTAACAGTGTGCAGCCTAGAAAATGGACTTCGATGACAAGGATTTTGTGCGGTTGACCCATAACCATGATGTTGGTTGTTGATGAAGTAGCAGGTGCCTACATAGCCTGGGGTGGGAGTGCATGTCTCCAAATAACCCAAGTCGAATGCTGCTACGCTGAAACTGATGAATGTGAAGCAAGTGCCTACTAAAGTGGGGTGGGAGGGCACGTCTCCAACGGGAACCCACTCTGAATGCTGTTCTAGAATTAAAATGGACATAACTTGGTCAATATAACTTAGAATATTTATTATAACCTGTTTTTGGAAGCATAAGGACCATTTTACATCTTCCCATGTGTTGGAAATCCTTATCTGGACACTCTAGAATCTTAGCTTTTCACTGCAATTTTTCTGCCGTCACAAAAGTTCTGAAAAAAAATAGTTGATTTTAAATTAGCGATATCTCCCACATCCTAACTCCGATTAGACCCATTTTTTTTTTTGAAATTGGGTGATTTTTCAAGAGGGTCTCAGATCTACCTACATAGCCTAGGGTGGGAGATATCATTGATCCGGATCTTGGGGGGAGGTCCTCAAGATCTAAAAGATTGAAATGGATATTGTGGGGAAGGCCCCCAAGATCTAAAAAATTGAAATTTCCAAAAGAAAAAGAGTAGAATGCCCAATAAACAAAACCACAAAGAATTTTTTTATTAAAACATATAATAACTATAAGGACTACATTGTGGTGGACAATCTGTCCTTTTACAAAATGTGACTTGTTACTTATAGTATTTTTGAGTTACAATACCACGGGTCAATTCCATGGGTGAATGAATACCATGGGTGGATGTCACAATATCACAGGTCAATTCCATGGGGGAATGAATACCATGGGTGGATGTCACAATACCATGGGAAAATACCATGGGTGAATGTATACCATGGGTGGATGTCACCTACAATACCATGGGTGTATAAATACAATGGGTGGATGCCACTTACAATACCATGGGTAAATTCCATGGGTGGATGAATACCATGGGTTGATGCCATTTTCCATTCGGATCATTAAATCCTTACCACTAATAATTAGACAATGAAACTTTTACAATTGATCCAGTAATGAAACCTTTGTTGTAAGTTTTCTTCAGTGATATAGTGAAGCCCTTACTATAGAACTAACAAGTAATCACCTTAACTTGATGAAGCAATGTGCCAAGTCACCATTTAAGTAATTGGCTAGGGATTGAAGGACTCAAATAAGTTTGCAAACAAAGACATACAACATATCCCAAATTTCCAAAAGAAAAACTTAAGTGACATCGTACCCCAAGCAATTAGTTTGAAATTTCATAGTTGTGAGTGTTTTTCCATAGATGAGGGCCGAAAATTTGTTATAGGACATACAACTACACTTAAACATCTTGCTTAAAGTCCACAATTTATAAATCATATACTAATGTCACAGGTGTCACCAAATACCAAAAAGGGAGAGAAAATTCAAATGGTATAGACTTCGTATACCTGTAAGAGAACAATACCAAGTGGAACTAACTAACCCTAAACTAAGGCAATCAAATCCCTCAAATAGAAATACAATACAATATTGAACCTAAATAAGACAATAAAAATTGATCCCTAAAATACTAATTGAATTTGGATCAATTCTCTTACTTGCCTCAGGAAATTAGGTCGCGAGAGGCATATGCTCATTTAATAAAAAATAAAATCAAACAAGAAAACCTCGCCATTCTTACCTTAGGGACAAGCACATGTCTTATATGTTGAGTTGTTGTAGGAAGGCTTAAGCCCTAGTCCAAGACCAATAAAATAACCTCACTTTCCCTATTCAAACCTCTTACAATAAAAAAACCCTTATCCTAAAGAAAGTGGAACCCTAGATTTCTGCAACTTTGTTGTCTTGTGCCTCAAGTAGGTCGAGTCATTTTAGAGTAAAGGTGGATGAGATAACGTGGTGAGATGTTATGTTTTGGAGAGTTGATAGATATTCTTTTATAGGCTTATGTATGGGCTTCTAAATATGGAATTTGGAGGGTTTTAGGAGCCTCAATTTTGACTTAGGATATGTTAAAAACAATTTAAAGTAATATATGCCTTGTGGGTGAAGTAAGAAGGGACACTAGCTATTTAATGGATGAATGATCATTTTAATAATAATATAATTTCATTAATATTAATAAATGATAATAAATAACCCTTAAGACCCATATTTAATATTTATGTTAAGAATATTTCCTAGAAATATTTTAAATTCTGCTATAAATTTGAAATCAATGATTGGCTTAGCGTATATGGTCCTACCAAAGTTGTGAAGCCAGTGATTGGGTCATTGCCTTTTGGTCTTGAAGTTATTCAACTTATACACAATGATATTGCGATGAGAATTATTATCATATATTGAAAACCTTAGGTCAATTAGTGATAAGGTGTCATGTCACTACTCCTTGGGGTTTTAGCCTAGAAAATGGGGTCACCAACTTCAAAAATGAATCAAACAATGAGGCCTGTTAGGGTGTGCCACATACCATTGGAAACATATTTCCAAGGAGAATCCAATGATTTGGATCTCCAATTCAAACTCAATGATTTGACCCTTCAAAAACCCTTTACAAAGTCGGGGTACATCCTTAGTCCAGGGATCCAAACCCTAAGACTTGGGTTTTCAACCATACAACAATGAAGCTTCCAACTTGATGTAATCCAACAATTACTAGGAAACGTTCATTAACCGTTTGACATCAATGACTGGTTTTTTTAGTCAAAGCCAAACCCATTCAACTCCATGGGTTGAAATTAATGAAAACACACATGCTCCTTCTGTGAGTACAACTCCCCCTAACATCATGCTTCATCTCCTTCTCGAGACTTCAATATCCTTCTCAGGTTTTTCTCCCCCCCTCGACATTAGTGGCAAAGGGTGGCTCCTCGTGAAAATATTCCTGCTTCATGTGGACCTATCATCTTCCTACGCTCCCCCTAAACCTATTATGAATGTGATACATTTGTCCTAAAGCTGCCATTCTGTCCATGATATTTGTCTATCAATGGTAGACCTATGCCACATACTGCTCCATAGACTCCCCCTCTTCAAAATTCAAGGAGTCGATGAGCCAAATCATTTAAAATAGTGTGTTACTCAATGGACCATCTTGACTCGAGTCATTATCTGAAGCAACTACTAATTCCTTATGACCTCTTATGAAACCTAAAAGCATAAATACTGAGACCTTCTTGCCTTCCACTCTTCTTTCTCATCTTGTACCTATTTCCTTTTATAGACCTTCTTGTACTTGCAATCTCAAGCCATGTGCCCATAGTTATGACACCTGAATCATTCAATGTTGTCCATAGGCGATTCCATTTGATATACACAATTGTGAGCTATATGGCCATATTTATGGAATTTCAAAGATTCAATGCTTAGCCCATATGGCATGTACTTTTTTCTGACAAAACCATCATGGAACCTGCCTTGTGATCCTAAAACATTTCTTCTATGGTTTTGTGAATATGATTGTACCTATCAAAAAATTCACAATCCCTAGCCATATGTCCATAGTTAGAACATACAAAGAAATAACCATTAAATCAACATGTGTACTTGGATGATTCATTCAGGGGTAGTGGTCCTTGATAATTGTGCTTGTAAACAACTTTACAATCCCTCACCATATATCCAAAGTTAGCACATGAAAAAAAACCATTAAATGGAAAAACATACTTGGATGAATTTCACCACTCATTCTTCTTCAGAGGTAATGTTGTAGTCTTTTGCCGCCCTTTGTATTATTTTCTTTATTACTATGATCAGTCTTCTTATCAATCTCACTATGCGAAGATGTGGAACTTGTGCCTTCATCAATTGGAGCCTTACTTTTTTTTTTTTTTTTCCTTCATATTCAACTGAGCCAATTATTGGTCTTTCTTGTTAATAACCTGCAAGTGTTGTTTTTTCCATTCCTTGAACTTGCTAATTTTTGTGAGAGTTGCGTCAAGTTCTTCTTTCTTTTGAGAAAACTCTTCTTGAAACATTCTTTTCAATATATCCCTTATTTTTTCTACCTCTTCAGCTTGTAACTTTAGAAGAGTGGTATTATCTACTTCTCTATTGAGTACCTTTATTTGTTCCTTCTACTTTTCATTTCCTTCCCCGAGCCTGCTTATTTATGCTAAAGATGTATCTAATTATTTTTGCTTCTGGTCAACTGTAGATATGTAATTTTGATCATATTCCTTTAATTTTCTTTCCAAATCCTTCTCCTTCCCATCTGCTTCTTACACTTGGAGCCTTAAAAGAGAGGGTTCATCTTTTAGTGTATGATCCTCTAACTCTTGGACTTTTCTGGCTTCTTCTAACTGGATTCTTAGACTAAAGATATTTCCTCAGATTATTCATTCTTCTTATGGAGTTTTTTAGTACATCCTTTTGATATTTCCATTTCTTCTTCCAAAGATTCTGCCCTTTCCCTTTCTCTCTGGAGTTCTTTAATAACTTTAACCATTTATTTTGAAATTCAATCTTATTCATTTCTTCAACTTCCTCAGTATCATCATCAATTTCCACATGATTTCAACAGCTACATCTTAACCTGAATTCTTCTTTGAGTAGATATTATGAAGCCTTCCCCAAATAACTTTGTTCGTTGAGCATTGACCAATTTTTTCTTTTACGGAATTCAACAGAACATTAAAAATGACATTCATTACTTTCATAATGCATATTTTATCTTTGTTGGTAGATTTGTCTCCAGAAACAACTGATTTCCATATATCATGAGCTTGCAAATGGAATTCCATTCTAGATTCCATATCTAGTAATTATCTCGATCAAATTTGGGAGTTGGTGAATAATACTAATTTTGATAAGATGTTACTGTTCTTGAACCTTCGTTTTCATCCTTGGAATTATTGGCAACCTACTTTTTTGATTTTCCCATCTCTATGCTTTGAGATCTACCTTCTAGAAGTTAAGCTATTACTAAAGGAACATGGCTCTGATACCAATTGTTGGAAATACTAGGGGGGTGAATCAATATTTCTTAGCAATTAGAACTTTTTAATATTTTTCAGAGAATTAGTTAATCTTCATGTATTATTATTGTTCTTCTTTAGATAATCATAAATAATAATCGACAGTAGACAACATCATACAACAATGTAGAAAGATAAAATAGTGGACACATATATTTTTAGGTGGAAATCTTGGGTCAAAAACCACTAGACGCTTATTTAGTAATCATTTTCTCATTGTTAAAAGAAATTTTAATACATCAGGATTCCATCTACAACTGAGGGAGGTGTCAACCCCCTAATTCACAAACTACAACCTGTAGGACGCTACTACACCCTAAGAACCTGCTACAACTAGAAGGATGCCCCAATGCCCTGTGAGTTAGGACACAACCTGAAGAGTACCCCAACACTCTATTTACTAGCATCTATCAGAAGGATGCTTCATTATCCTATAATTTATCAGCTACAACTAAAAGGACACCACAATTCCCTACGTACGTTACAACTTTCCCTAGCACCACCCTGCCACCCTGAAGAGTTTTCATGCCATAACCTGAGGGTGTCTCTAATAAATTGCCTTGCACCACCATGCCACCTTGAAGAGTCGACAGACCACATTTCACAATTTTTAGACTGGATCCCTCTGTGTAAGTTGAATCAATACAAGAATTTCTTAACAAAGATGTTGTGTATTGGTAGCCACTAACAAGTGTACAACCTGCTCAAGTTGATCAATGCCCAATACTGCCCAAATTGATCACTGAAATGATATTGCCTAAATCGATCTTTGCACAACTACAGATCACTATCACTGCTCAATCGACCATCACTATTCAATCATGGTTACATAGGTACTGCACATCATAACTGAACCACTGCACTATACATGAATAGATAAGCATTCATAAGTTCACAAACTTTCTACCAAACATCACTTAACCAATCACCAAGTACTGTTGCAAATTCTAAACCTGAATGTCTAATAAAGACATATTCCAAGATGCACTAGGTCAGCCCTATGACCCGCTACTAATTCTCTCAAGCTCTGCGCAATAAGAGCTACCATCATATGTTTTTTTCATTGCCGCTAAGACAGAAAAACCCTGTTATCCATCGTTACGTCAACAAGATGTACAACAAGATGATATTACCCTCAAAGACTTGCTACCCTGCAAGGTTACAGTTTTATCACAATACACTCTTTAGGTCATCACTAAAAAATACTTAAAACAAATATCTAAGCCATTACGGTTTCATGTCTAACAAAGTGAGGGTGTCAACTTATTAGATCAAGTTAGGTCAATGTGTTAAGTTAGTAGGTCATGTATATGTATCAATTCTAGGTGTCATAATGGTGAATGTCTCATGTTCATGTCACTCATAACTTCTAGTCATTTCCTTGCCTTAACATTATTTATTACACTTATTTCAAGTGGAGAATAATCACACTCTTTTAAGAAATCAATAAGGTGCACAAGTTCTGACAAGAAAATAAGATCTTTCTTACAAGGTCTACCACAATTTGACACTATCCAAATATTCAAAAACTTCAAACAAAACTAGAGTTGATGCACTTGTACAAACTTCTAGTGTTTTTCACAAACATAAGGTTTTATGCATCTCAAATCACTGTCACAAGTACCAATACACAGTTTTTATCATTTTCTGGTATGAGTCATAGATGTCCAACATAACTTAGGTTATTGTAATATCATAGTCCATGCATAATCATTGTCATATCATGTTCATGTCATTATTGAGTCTTAATGTCAAGTAGGTCACAGTTAAGGTACATTTATTAAAATTTTACCATCAATATTTTATATGGATGTTGTCACAATGTCAATGTCAAGTTTATCATCATATCACTATCAAGCAAATTCATTATATGTTTACCATACATCAAGGATATTTGAATCAGATAGAGACTTTTGCCAAAAGCCAATTAATTATGCTACAACCTTTTAAACCAATGATGACACTTTATTGATATGTCACAAGGTTGATCTTCAACACATTTGTATCATATTGGGATATGTACATATGAGAAAGAAGAAATGGCACAAAATTTTGACAAGGCCTCTCTTCACACTAGATTTTATCACGCCAAAACTTATTTGATCAGATGAATGACAATTTATAATGATTGATAGGACGAAAAGAGGTTTAGGTTGTGAAACATTTAATACTGAACTTAAATCCTTACTGCTAATATTGAGACAATGAAACTCTTACAATTGATCAAATAATGAAACCCTTATTGGAAGTGTTCTTCATTGATGTAATGAAGCCCATATTATAGAACTAGAAAGTAGTCACCTTAAATTGATCAAGCAATGTGCCAAGTTCCCGTTAGTCAATGTTTAGGGCTTAAAAGACTCCAATAAGTCTACCACCAAAGACATATAATAGATCCCAAATTTCCAAAAGAAAAACTTAAGTGACACCTTGTACCCCAAGCAATGAATTTGAATTTTCGTAGTTGTGAGTGTTGCACCCTAGATGAGGGCCGAAAGTCTGTTATAGGACATACACCTACACTTAAACACCTTTATTAGGAGAATTCAAAAGTATGCAATGAATAAACCCTATACTATTGTCACATGTATCACCAAATACCAAAAAGGGAGAGAAAATTCAAATGGTATAGACTCCGTATACTTGTAAGAGAACAATACCAAGTGGAACCAACTAACCCTAAAATAAGGCAAGCAAATACATCAAACATAAATACAATACAATCTTGAACCCAAACAAGACAATAAAAATTGATCCCTAAAATACCACCCGAAGTTGCAACAATAATCTTACTTACCTTAGGAAATTATACCACAAGAGGAATATGCTCATTTAATCCAAAAGAAAATAAAACAAGAAAACCTCGTTGTTCTTACATCGAGGAAAAGCACAGGTCTTAGATGCCGAGTTGTTGTAGGAAGGCTTAAGCCCTAGTCCAAGTCCAAGAAAATGACCTCACTTTCCTTATTCAAACCTCCTGTAATGAAACAAACCCCTTATCCTAAAGAAAATGGAACACTAGATCTCAACAACTTCGTTGTCTTGTGCCTTAAGTAGGTTGAGTCATTTCATAGCAAAGGTGGATGAAATAATGTGGTGAGATGTTATTCTTTGGAGAGGTGATGGATCTTATTTTATAGTCCTATGTATGGGCTTATAAATATGGATGTTGGAGGGTTTTAGGAGCCTAAATTTTGACTTACAATATGTTAAAAATAATTTAAAGTAATATATGCCTTGTGGAAAAAGTAAGAAGAACCGCTAGCTATTTAATGGACGAATTGTCATTTTAATAATAATATAATTTAATTAATATTAATAAATAATAATAAATAACCCTCAAGACCCCTTATTAATATTTTTGTTAAGAATATTTCCTAGAAATATTTTCAATTCTACTATAAATTTGAAATCAAAGATTGGCTTAGTGCATATGGTCCTGCGAGGATTGTGAAGTCAATGATTGGGCCATTGCCTTTGGTTCTTGATATGATTCAAATTATACACAATGAGATTGCAACGAGAATTATTTTCATCTATTGAAAACCGTAGGTGAATTAGTGATAAGGTTCCATGTCAATACCCCTTGGGGTTTTAACCAAGAAACTAGGGTCACCAACTTCAAAAGTGAATGTCTCTCAAACCAGGAGGCCTCTCGGGACATGCCACATACCACTGGAAACATATTTTCAAGGAGAATCTAATGAAATGGATCTCCAATTCAAAATCAATGATTTGAGCCTTAAAAAACACTCAATAAATTCAGGGTACATCCTTAGTCTAGGGAACCCAAAACCTAAGACTTGGGTTTTCAACCATCCAATAGTGGAGCTGCAACTTGATATAATTTGATAATTACTAGGAAGCTATATTTAATCATTTGACATCAATGAATAGTATTTTTAGTCAAAGTCAAACCTAGTCAACTCCATGGGTTGACATCAATGACAACACCATCCAAAAATGTTTTGAGAAGCCACTGTCAATGTACAATAGGTTCTCTTGATTTCCCGCATACAAGGCTAGATCACATTTTTTAGAGGAAGTTATCTTCCTTTTCCATACTTTGGGAAGTTTTGTCTTCTGCTCATGCTGATAAGTTGGAATCATCTTGCATCTACATTCAGTTTCTTCATGAAAAAAATGATTGAAAATAGGACATTCAACTTCATTATGAAGAGGGGATAAAGCATTATAAGATGAATTATTTAACTTTTTCAAATTATGTTGATTTCTTGTTTCTCTAGTCATAATAATTTTATGAGCAACGCAATGAATTTCTTTGTGACCAAAGTTATGGCAAGTGAAGAATTGACCATTAAAGTAAGAATATATGGGAGTATTAGCACCTCCTTGAGTAGCTTGACCTTTATTCATGGAAAGGGTTCCTTTCTTGAGTATAGTTTGTTCCTTCATTCTTTTTTCGAGTCTTGCTATTTTGATGATTTCCTCCTCTTACAACATTGGCATAGATTTTTGTACCTACTTCAAAAGATTTCATAGGTTCTGATGTTTCACCATTTTGATTTGCATTATATCCAAGACTTGTCCTGATTAATGGAAAACGTTTAACCTTAATTATTTCCTATAAGGTTTCAGGTCCTTTAACAAATCTAAGATTTAGATTCAATTGAGCCTTTTGTTTTCTCAAATTTCTTTCTTAGACCCACAATTTCAAGTTCTAAGTGTTATAGACATATTTGGGCATTGCAACCCCAATCACATATGTCCATAAACCAAGGGCTTCTAAACCCCTAAAAGTGTTGTTTCATACCCTATAGGAACAAGGTCAGCTGATTACATCATCTCCCAGAAGTTCTCCATGAAAAGCTATCTAGAACTAGTCAAAACTGGACCATACAGACTGCTCCATGCATAGGGTGCGATGCATCTCACCTATTACACATGGGTGGTGCGATGCATACTGGAAAGCCCTTTTGTAGGGTGCGATGAGCGAGAGAAGAAAAATGGCAGAAGCAGTTTTCTAGGTGGAAACCCAGAGAATCTTCTAGAAACTGCTCAGATGACACTTGCCTCTCTGAATTCGCCCAGGGATGAGTAAGAGATCTGAAATCTCCAAGTGGAACCAAGAACTATCAGTGAAATGACACTAATCAAAATCCCAGAAGCTGACTCACTCTCCTGTAAGCATCTATATATGGATCCCTCATCCTAGAGATCCAGAGGCTGGAATTTTGTAATTTGAAAGGAAGTACTGTTGGTTTCTCTTTGAAGACATTGTTGGGTGATCTTGCTTTGTATGAGGTGAAGAGGGTTTTCATGTTGGGAGGATGATGCTGGATCAGACTACCTGGTTGTAATCCTCTCTTCTACTACTTCTATCAATAAATCTATTTGAGTTTTCCTCCATATGCTTGTATACCTCTGAATCTTGTTTGTGTATGCATTTATATGGCTAATGTACATCTGATCCTACATTATTTATCATTATAGATATCTATTCTTTGATGGTATTTTGCTGTCTTGACTCTACATGTGTTATTTTAAGCGGGACAAGCGAGAAAGGAGTGGCGAAAGCTCTATCAAAGGAGAGAGGAAACGAGCAAGGAGACTAGAGAAAGACTGAGGTTGGTGCTCTTTGCTTCTCTCTCATATATCTCTCATAAAGGAAAACATAAGTAACTTTAATTTGTTTGTTTCTAAGATAGCTACCCGTCTTAGTGGGACTAGCAGCTCTGAATGGACACTAGTTTTCCTGATAACAAAATGGCGACTCCGCTGGGGAATGAATAGTTTGTTTGTTTTGTTACTGTTGTTTACTTTATAAACCACAGATGGAGCCTGAAGTCAAGCCAGCTAGCCTTCGAACTGCTTTTGCTATGCAACCGCAAAGTAGATCAACTCTGCTTCAGTCAATCTCCAGGTTGGTGTATGAATTGAACATCTAGCTTGAAAACATGCTAAGTGTCCTTGTGGTAGCTCAAATAACCTCTTTAGATCATCCCCTATACTTTGTGTTTACTGAATATCATTAGTTAAGCTTAAACCCTTGAACTTAGCTGCAAACTATGAGTGAAAAACAAGCACAGTCTCGTCCCTGGTCCATCGCACTGTCTCTTCTTGGCAACCTAGATGCATCGCACCTCCCGTATGTTGCAGGTGGGATGCATCCTTGTTTCCTTGTGTTACAGGTGCGATGATTGAATAAGACTGTTTCTGCCTCCAGATTTTGGTTTTTTTCTCCATTGTCTTAAGCTTTATTCAATAGTTTTGCTGTCTGTGATCAGTATATCTCTGTTGAAACCATCTTCCTTTGCATTATTCAGCCTCCATCAGAAGGAATTGTGAATGTTTTTTTATGTATTTTTTCATCATTTACACTTCTCCTTTGCAAAAAGTAGCTTAATCAAACTATCATCTTTTGATTTGAAAGTGTCACAAGTGTCGTTTTCAGTCAAGAAAAAGAGTGTCACAAAGCATTCCTCTTTTAGATAGTTGATTACACTTTTGCCATTGTATTCGATTTGAATCATTAGTATTTCAAGTGTCAAAAACAATTTTAAATTCGAAATCCCAAAGTGTTGTCTTGGCTTTACTTTCGTTTTTTGAAAAGAAAATTGTTAGTACTATCGCTTTGAGAGAAGATAGTTTAGATCTATACTTCGTTTTCTTTTTGTCATTCTCACATTAAGAAAACTGAAAAACAATACATGCATGTGCATTTGCATTAAGACTGCATGCTGAAGTTGATTTAGGAAAAGTGCATCTATTGTGTGCTCCCTGCTCTATGTTGAAAGAATTTCATTTATCTTTCCTTAGTAGCTAGGGTTTTCATTGCAAAAAGAAAGTAAACGACTGTTTATCATCTTAGATTGCATATTTAGGAATTGTATATCTACATCACACAGTGAACCTTAAAGGCAAACTTCTTAAGAAAGATCAACTGTAAAATAAACTTCAATGAACATAAAAACGCTTTGGAACCTAATGCACAACATTTAGAAGTCTAGGCTAGAGACGTATTCCACGTTGTAAAGCCTGGTAACTATTGCTTTCATCGTAGGTTGGGTGATTCCTCCTCTTTGAGATGACAAGTGCTAGTACAGACTTGTGCTCCCACGTATCGTCGAGTATATATTGGGAGACCACAATAGGCTACATCCTTTATCCTTAGGAAGCCATGTCTACCACCCTATCGATCTTAATGCACTGAACACAACATTCGGGAAGATTGACTGCTGTACCGTAAAAAGTATTTTGCATTTTTGTGATTGGTTTGGTAATCCCTCTATCTAGATTCCCAGAGTAGTCACTTTCATTCCTTTTCAGACTCCTTAAAAGAAAAGGTCCATCTGAGCACTTGTCACTTCAGGATCATTAAAAATCGAAGGCGACTAGAGTCATCATTAGCTTTTTCTTGACCCTTAAAAATTGAAAAAATCAAGTTGTGTCAAAGCGTCATAAAATTTATTTTAATCAAAATAACGTCACTATTCCCTCGTTGGTCTTTAGGTTGAGAAATGGAGTCTACCAATCAAATATTTCCCCTTGGGGGAAATCTTAGTCCCTTATCTTCTTGGGGAGATGTTGGTGCTCCACATATGGCTACATTGTCCCTTCCAGGACTCACAGTTGTCTTGCCAGTTTGGCTTTTCTCGACCTCTAACATTCAAAACACTGCAATTCCTCAGCAATCCAATCAGCAACCAGATGAAGTTGCTCCCCAACCTTCTACTTCGTTTGTTTCTCCCTCTCCTTCTTCCTCTTCACTTGGTGAAGCTAGTAACACTAAAAACCAAGTATCTGAGAAGAAGAATAAAGGGAAGGAGGAGAAGAAGAAGAATCCAACAGCAAAAGGGGGCAATCATGCATCATTTGGCGAAAATCCACACACTGCACCTTCCAAACCTAAATGTCCATGTGTCATTTGCAAGGGAGACCACTATCATCGAGATTGTCCCTACATCCCATGGATGTTGAGGGACTGGTCTCCCCGCTTGCACAATTTGGTGTCTTCAACCTCTGACGATCATGTTGAGAGCACACCATCAACTAGTGAAAATGAAGTCAATGGACAAAAAGGAAGATATAAATTTCCTTGTAGACCGTGTGAAGGAAATCATGCTCTCCACCATTGTCCCTTCCTAGATGAAGCTAAAAGAGTCTTGGATAACTGTCCTACTTCACTGCAGCGACTTCCTCCTGGATACAAGAAACTCTTGTCGAGTCCATCGCTAGTTGAAAATCTGATTGACACACCATTGTTGTCGGTCGAAGCACCTATCATTGAAGCTAAACCCTCTGAGTCCACAGTGGACCAAAGCCAACAAGTCGAGACGGTAGTCGACCTAATCTTGTCTTTATAGGGTCCACCTTCAGATGATACTGTCACCAAAGAGAATGAGAATGACACCGTTCAAATTCTTTTCATAAACACAGACTCCGATGAACATGGGGGAAATCTACCCATTCCTTTACCATAGAAAGGAAGTTCATTAGAGTTTTATCCGGCCGTTTATTCGGTCCCACCTCCAAGCAATCTAGTCGTTTCCTTTGATTGGAATTTATTAGGGAGATCCTGCCTACCATCTAATGTACCATTCCAAATCATAGTATAAGCTTACTGAATGATCATGGTTGGTACTATCATATATGAAGGGGCTTCTGTGAGTATGCTTTCCTCAACTGCTTGGAAAGCACTTGGTTCACCATTGATTTTGCCTGAGATTTGAAATTTGACAAGCTTTAACAAAGGAACTGGTCGACTGTTAGGGATCCTTCCAAATTTTCCTATAACTTTGAGAAGGAAAACCATTCATCTAAACGTGATGGTAGTCCAAGGACCTCTAGATTACAATCTACTCCTTGGATGTGACTACATTTATAGCATGGGAGCTATCGTTTCCTCACTCTTTTGAGCGATGTGTTTTCCACATGAAGGCAGAGTGGTCCATCTCGTTGACCAGATTTCATTCCCAAATTCAAACACAACTATTAGTCAAATGCCATCCCTAACTGGTCTTTTTGCACAAGGAATGTCTAGTCAATCTCCAGTCCGTCCACCTGATGATCGCGAGTGATTCGGTGATTGTGACTGAAACCCAGGAGGCATGCGCCTTGGTCTGCTTCGGCAGAAAATCCCCAGATATAAGGTAGGTTTCCGCGTAGGAATATGACTAGTCTAATAATCCTGCCCATTTAGGATAATGGATCAGTCTGGAAAAGGATTCCTCCATCAAAGGTTAGGTGATTGGAGCTAGAATCACCTTCGTCCATTTCAATGGATAGATCTAAGGAAGTGTTTTGTTTGCAAATGTGGATGAAACAATCTTGGTAATGCAAGAACTTCCGAATGGTAACCTGGAAACTCTATTTCTTTATACCTGGGGGCATGCAAACCTTTTTGCATGCAAGTGAAAAGCGACCATTTATTTTCTTAGTTTGTAAGCTCTTAACCCTTGAAACTCGTAGGTTGGTCGTTCCTAGCTTACATAACGAAAGGCTCCAGGAGAAAAGTTGCACATGGGGCAAGCTCCCTAAAAAATGAACCTACTGATGAGACATCCTTATTATATGACTGGCATGAGTAGTTTTACACAAAGTTCAAGCTCGTTAAAAAATAAACCTCGCCATGAGCAGTTTTATGCGAAGTTCAAGCTCGTAAAAAAATAAACCTAGCAATGAGAAAATGTTTCCATAGAGTTTAAGCTCATTAAAAAATGAACCCCACCTTCAGTAAATAATCTTTGCGATCACATAATTATCAACTTTTGAACCTTGGTCATGTTCTTACCATCACCTCCACTCTTTTTTAGTCGATCATACGCCTCCATTTGATTGTTTACCCTTTTGAGGAACAACTGTGACAAGTGATTGTATTAGCCACCTTCTTTACACTGCCATGATTGAAAAGTTCCAAACCTTACCTGGAACCAATTTCTATCTAAAAACATCACTCATTCCTCAAAAAACGAGTCTCCTTTAAGCTCTTTTCGTTTGACTCGTAAAATATGAAAAGATTTTCGAGCAATTGGCCTCTCCAGCTTATTAAATCGATCAGAAGTGCCATCCCTCCTTTAGATTTTAATCTTTTTGGACCTGAGGGATTATTACAAAAAAATATCGAGTGCTTGTCTTGTTCGGCTCGTTAAAACTATCGAAAAATCATCCCTTTCGTATTATTTTACACTTTTTCGGACTTAAGGGATTACATTATGAAAAAGGACCACTGGAGTTGCCTCTACGTCCCTTTTTAGACTCTCTAAAATTGAAAAGGACCAAGTTATCTTTGTCGTTAAACTCTTTAAAACAATAGCGAAAAACTTGTCCATGCAGACAAGAGCGAGTTTCACTGTCACTACGCTCGTTAAAAGATAACGACAGGTTTGCCTGAAGGGCAAATTATAGAACAAGCATATGTTATTAAGCTTGACAAAAATAAAGAGGTACTGGTTAGCAATGACTAGGGAAAAAGGGAAGAAAACTTGAATACCTTCATTGGTAGCAAGTCGCTCTTGAACATGACACTTTCACTCCATCACCATGATTGAGTCGGGTTGGGTTATTCTGTTCGCCGGTCATATCACCATTGGCCCACCATACCATCCACCTTGGGGTTAACGCTACCAATCCATTTCAGTGTTGCCGGTATGTTCAAGAGAAGTCGCTCAGAGAATTCACCAACCTAGCTAATGTCTCATCCGCTGCAATACCTTCACTCTCCATTTTTCATGACCGCCACCCTGAACCTTATATCATCAGATCGTTTTCACCTCCACAAAATCATTTGTTCCATTCCATGTCGTAGATGTGGGATTCATTAAGGCCCTCCTATGACAGGTCACTTCTTGTCGACATCAGCTCATTATCTGAGAAGTTGACTTAGGGACAACCCTTTCAGTACTTTGAAGCTTGCATGCCTCAATGGCAAGTTTCTCACTTCCGGCGACAGGTTTACATCAATGGCCTTTGACCGAAAGATTTTATGTGGTGTTCGACATCAACTCATGTATTCACACCATGTGAATTGTACTCCAGTACCTTGAGGGTCATTGTCATTATCGGTGATTCCTCTCGCACCTGTTAACAACTTACATCATTGGCTGGTAATAAGGCGATGTCTTTCCATGTTTGAAATCAGAACATCTTTTCACATGGATAGCCTTGTACTTCGGGCGAAGATTGAATGAGTTTGAAGACCCCGGATCTAGTTTCATCCATCCGGGCTACGATGTATTCAAGAAAATAAAGACATCAAATGTACATCACCGCTGCACAGATAATCATACAAACTAAAGTATGATGGCTCTACCAGAATCATCAGTCTGCCACACAGACGATTGTCTGTCTTATGTACATGAATATGAATTTATAAAGCTGAGCATGGGAATGCTCACCTTAGCTAGATCATGAAAATATTTTGAAGATAACGTATTGTATTGTATCTTATTACAGGTCATCTTCCAGTTCGAAAAACCTCAGATCCTCATTATAAAGCATTTCACCGGACATCAAAAGATTTACGACCTCATGCTTTAGGGGGAAACTGTTATAGCATATTTGGGCACTGCAACCCCAATCACATATGTCCATAAACCAAGGGCTTCTAAACCCCTAAAAGTGTTGTTTCATACCCTAAAGGAATAAGGTCATCCGATTACATCATCTCCCAGAAGTTCTCTATGAAAAACTACTCAGAACTGGTCAAAACTGGACCATACAGACTGTTCCATGCATAGGGTGCAATGCATCTCACCTATTACACATGGGGGGTGCGATGCATACTAGAAAGCCCTTCTGTAGGGTGTGATGAGTGAGAGCAAACAAATGGAAAAAGCAATTTGCTAGGTGGAAACCCAGAGAATCTTCTAGAAACTGCTCATATGACACTTGCCTCTCTGAATTCGCCGAGGGATGAGTAAGAGATCTGAAATTGCTAAGTGGAACCAAGAACTATCAGTGAAATGATACTAATCAAAATCCCAGAAGCTGACTCACTCTCCTGTAAACATCTATATATGGATCCCTCATCCTAGAGATCCAGAGGCTGGAATTTTGTAATTTGCAAGGAAGTGTTGTTGGTTTCTCTTTGAAGACATTGTTGGGTGATCTTGCTTTGTATGAGGTGAAGAGGGCTTTCATGCTAGGAGGATGATGCTGGATCAGACAACCTGGTTGTAATCCTCTCTTCTACTACTTCTATCAATAAAGCTATTTGAGTTTTCCTCCATATGCTTGTATACCTCTGAATCTTGTTTGTGTATGCATTTATATGGTTAATGTACATCTGATCCTACATTATTTATGGTTATAGATCTCTATGCTTTGATGGTATTTTTCTGCCTTAACTCTACAGGTGTTCTTTGAAGCGGGAAAAGCGAGAAAGGAGTGGCGAAAGCTCTATTAAAGGAGAGAGGAAATGAGCAAGGAGACTAGTGAAAGACTGAGGTTGGTGCTATTTGCTTCTCTCTCATCTATCTCTCATAAAGGAAAACACAAGTAACTTTAATCTGTTTGTTTCTAAGATAGCTACCCGTCTTAGTGGGACTAGTAGCTCTGAATGGACACTAGTTTTCCCGATAACACTAAGTTTTCACAATGTTTTTCTTTTTCTTGGAAATGTTTCTTCAAATCTTCTTCTTCTAATTTAGTCTCTTCTAGATAGATCTTTAGCTATGCTATTTCTTCAAATAGGCTATTTTCTTTATACATATTGATTTTCTTTTCTCAATTCTTGTTTATGACCTTGAGTCTATCAATTTCTTCTAGAGCATCCATAAAATTATCATTACTATTAGGCTCATCTGCACATTGATCTTAAAAAGTCATAAATAATTAGTATTCTTGATTAGATTATAATTCACCATCCTCATTATTGGAAGAGCACTCACTGTCTTCATGTGTATACAAACTTTTCTTGCTAGTAAAACCTCTTTTGACATTATTCTTTGAAACATTCTTTCCTTTTTATTTCTTATCATGATTTTCTTTATAGGGACACTTAGCAACATAGTGACCTACTCTTACACAACAAAAATAATTTAAAAGGAAGTTTACCTTTGAATTTACTAGTTCCTACTTGCAGCTTCCTCAAACAATTCACTTCTTCCTCATCTGAAATGAAGCTTGTATCTTTAGGCTCCTCCTTTTCTTTCCCTTTGTATGTGGCTTTCAAGGCTTCTTCTCTAATCTCTCATGCATTCCCTTTTCTCATCTCAATCTCATAACATGTTAAGATCCCATGAAGTTTTTCTTGAGTAAGACTTTTTAGATACTACATTTCTTCAATGGCAGATACCTTGGCATCGAAATTTGGGGTTAGAGATCTCAAAATATTTTCAACAATAGTAGAATCCTCTATTTTGTCACCAAGACCTCTGATTGTGTTAACAATCTCATCTACTCTAAGGAAAAATCTTACAATGCTTTCATCATCAGGCATTCTAAGAGACTCATACTGAACTCTGTATGTCTGGTGTTTGACATTTTTACCTTAGTGTCACCTTCATAGCTCTGGAATAGTTTATCCCATATTGCTTTTGCAGTGCTCAACGACATGTCTTTCATGAACTCATATTCAGCTAATCCTTCCAAGACAGAATTTTCTTCCTTTGTATTCTTGATAAATTTACCGAAACTATTACCTATAAACAAGAACTGTAGTAAAAAACCCCTAAAAAAATATGAAAAAACAACTTGGAAACGAAAAGTTTTGATTCTACATCACCACTTTTTTTTTTTTTTGGGGGGGGGGGTGGGGGGTAAATTTGTTGAAAATGCAATAAGAAAAATCCTGATTTATTTTTTCCTTGAATTAAATTAGGAGAAAATTTGTAATTCCACATCACAAGACGACTTGTACGCGTTAACTAAGTTAATTTGACTTAGTTGGTTTAGTTAATTTGAGTTGAGGGTCTAACTTGAGTCATGTAGAGTGGATCCTACTTTGTAGGAGCCTTGGTTGAGTTTATTTTGATTTGTAATTAATTAATTTAGTTTTAACTAATTTAAAGTCAATTAAACTAGTTCCAACTGATGGAGGAACTAGTAGGAGTTCTAACAGTCGGGTGCTACTTCATGTGTTCAACCAGTTAACTGATAATTAAGCCATAAATAACTCATGCATGTGTGACTTAAGAGTTACCTAGTTGATATTGGATTTTAAGGGA
Organism: Pinus tabuliformis; assembly: GCA_031772625.1. NCBI lineage: Eukaryota > Viridiplantae > Streptophyta > Pinopsida > Pinales > Pinaceae > Pinus > Pinus tabuliformis. The sequence goes on from CM062811.1 coordinate 314,882,173, forward strand.
AGTTTACTATCAGTTGTATAATCATCCAAATTGTACATGTGGTGCATGCATTAAGACAAAGGCCTAGGATGGATTGCGCAATTCCAATTGAGGAATTTCCCTAATTTATAGGGGCTAATTCCCAAGGAAACAACACAAGGAAATAGGGACTCGGGAAAGCAGATAACTGGTTAAGTATTGGCCAAGGCTTGTCTAGAAAGATGTGAGATAGATAAAGATAGTGCAGAGGTTGCTCAGGCTTGAGAAAATCATTGTAACCTTCTCATATTTTTTGACTAATGCAATATACAGATAGCAGGGATTTTTAGTTGTGGATTTCCACAGGAAATAATTGTGTAATGTGTTGATTGAATTATTTCTCTAGTATGCTTTGTAATTTCTCGATCGATAAATTGTTTCCACTGATAAGTAGAGTAGATTCAAGAATTTTGTTTTATAAAATTACATAAGTAGCGTGAATCTACAAGGAATTTCTACATGGTAATAGAGCAGGAATCACAATAGAAGAGAATATTTCGAGTTTGTCCTTGCAGGTGAAATCAAATTTGTAGGATCATTCTTCAAAGCCAACAATATGTCTTTCTATGGATTGAGACTTGAGTGTTCCCTTGAGGGTAGCTTGAATTATATTGCTTGGAAGGAAAGGATGGATGTAGTGTTGGAAGACAACAAGACGAAGGAATTATAGACAATGATATTCCTAAGCCTCCAAAAATCGATGCACAAGATATGGAAGAGTGGAATAAATGTGTTGCAAAGGCGAGGAGGATCACACTAGAAGGAGTTCGAGATCATATTATCTCGAATATCCACGGGAAGGATACACCGTATGCAATGTCGCAAGCCTTGATAGACTTGTTTCAAAACAAAAGTGACCACAGGAAGCTAGCACTGAAGGACAAGCTTCAAAAAAATCAAGATGGAGAAGGGCAACACAATACCACAGTACCTGAGAAGGTTCACCTAATGTCAGGATGAACTTTGGAGAATTGGTATTACATTTCTTGAAGATGATCTGATGAGCCTAGCACTTCTAGGCCCTCCCAAGAGCTAGCACAACTACCAGGATTGGGTAAACGGGAGGGAGAAGCTACCGAATTGGGAGAAATTGTGGTTCAACTTGGTGCAAGGAGTGATAAGGCGGAAAACCAGAGATGGAACCTCATCCAAGCATGATGATGAGGAGAACTATGTATTGTCTAGAAAGGAAAAGAAAGGGAAAGGGAAGAAATCCTAGATTCCAGTCAGGGCGGAAAGAAGAAGGACTTGTCGAAGATTAAATGTTTTCACTGTCATGAGCTAGGACACTATGCCACAAAGTGTTCGCACAAGAGGGACGACAATAATCCCTCAGGAGGAGTGACAAGTGAAGCTATAGCTTCACAATTCGAGTTGGATTTCACCCTCATTGCATGCATGGTGACATCAGTGATGGGTAGTGTGTGGTATCTGGATAATGGAGCCTCATTCAATATGATGAGCAACAAAGAATTTTTCAGTGACTTGGAGGAGAAGGACCTCTAGATGCACATAGATATGGCAGATGATGGAAGGTATAGCATGACCAACATCGATACTATTACTTTTCCTAGGGAGTCTGGTTCTCCTCTCACATTAAAATATGTCATGTATGTTCCAGGTCTGAAGAAGAATTTAGTTGCATTTTCTATGTCAGAAGACTGTGGCTATGATGTGACATGTAGCAAAGGAAAGGATTTCCTTTGTCACATAGCTATAGGATAAGGGAAGAATTTTGGGGTTCGGGTGAAGAACCTCTAGAAATTGGATGTAGAAGATTGTGCTTCTTTGAGCATGAAAGAAGAGAAGGTTTAGAGTTGATACATCAGTGAATTATGGCATAGATGATTGGGCCATTTTCACCATGGAGCTTTGAAGATCATGCAACATATTTCTATAGGTTTTCCCAAGGGTGCACTAGAGAAATGAGATACAAACAAAGGGTGTACATTGGGGAAGTACACCAAAGCCACCTTTCATGATAAGGGTAGTCGAGTACAAATGATCATTAAAAGAGTTCACTCAAATGTGTTTGGATCATTCTCGATAGCCTCCATGACCAAGCACAGGTATTATGTGATATTTGTAGATGATTTCTCACCTAAGTGCTGGATTTTCTTCATGCAGAAGAAATATCAGACGTTCTATAAATTTTGTGAATTCAAAGCACTTGTTGGGAAAGACACTGGAAGGAAAGTGAAGGCTCTTAGGGGCAATAACCATGGAGAATATATGTCAAATGAGTTCAATAAATTATGTGCATCAGAAGGCATTCGATGGGAGTTAATAGCACCCCATAACCCATAGTAGAATGGGTTGGCTGAGAGGAAGAACAAAAGTATTGTGGGAGCTGGGGGGGTGACACTACATGATCAGGGCCTACCATTGCACTTGTGGGATGAATCATGCAACACAACTGTATATGTGCAGGACAAGAGTCCTCATCAGATTCTCAGGATGATTACACGATAATAATATTTTTCAAGGAAGAAACCAGATGTGTCACACTTCAGGATATTGGGTTCATCAATTTAATGTCATGTTAGCAAGGATGTAAGGAAAAATCTAGAGCCAACAACTAAGTTGGGCATATTTTTGGGGTACACTGATATACCTCACAACTATTAGGTGTACCTTCCATCTCAATGGATGATAGTTGTTCGTAGAGATGTGAAGTTCAATGAAGAGAAGGCCATGAGATGCTCCGTTGAGAGGGAACTTCATTTACATGCAGAAGAGGAAATTTTGGCTCCAAAGGAAGAACCTCAGGATGATGTGGAGAAACCACATGAGAGGAGTAGAGAGTTGAAGCACCCACTCATGTAGAGACATCCAGAGATGGAAGGAAGCGCACCAAAGAAGCTGACAAATTTGATACATTATGCTAGAGAGAATGTGGGAGCACCCACATCATAGCATAGAGAGAGAAGACCACCATATCAATACACTAGCTACATGGCTCTAATGAGTGAGAGTTTAGAGATTGAGCCATCCTCATTCGAGGAAGAAGTGAAACAACTAGTGTGGGTTGATGCTATGGTAGAGGATTATGACTCCATTATCAAGAATAATGATTGGGAAGTTCTCCCAAGGCAAGAGGACAAGTTAGTGGTAGATTCTAGGTAGATCTACAAGGTGAAGTAAGCAATAGATGGGAGTGTTGAGAAACACAAGGCCAAATGTTTTTCCAAGGGGTTCTCTTAGGTGGAGGGAATTGATTACAAGGAGACATTTTCTTTAGTAGCAAGGTATTTCAATCAGATCTATAATAACACTTTCAATGTATATGGGATGGAAGATACATCAGATGGATGTGAAGACAAAATTCCTAAACAGAGTGATTAAGGAAGAGGTGTACATTGAGCAACCGAAAGGATGTGAGACCTTCGAAAAAGAGTCACATATGTGTAGACTCAAGTGAGCACTGTATGGATTGAAACATGCACCTCGTGCTTGGTAAACTAGGATCGACAACTATTTCACCAGGTTGGGCTTCACCAAAAGTGAAGCATATGCAAACCTTTACCATATTGTGGTTTGAGGTAAATTATTGATTATAGTATTATATTTTGATGATTTAATTCTAACAGTTGATGAGACCTTCGAAAAAGAGTCACATGTGTGTAGACTCAAGTGAGCACTGTATGGATTGAAACATGCACCTCGTGCTTGGTAAACTAGGATCGACAACTATTTCACCAGGTTGGGGCATATGCAAACCTTTACCATATTGTGGTTTGAGGTAAATTATTGATTATAGTATTATATTTTGATGATTTAATTCTAACAGTTGATGAGACCTTCGAAAAAGAGTCACATGTGTGTAGACTCAAGTGAGCACTGTATGGATTGAAACATGCACCTCGTGCTTGGTAAACTAGGATCGACAACTATTTCACCAGGTTGGGCTTCACCAAAAGTGAAGCATATGCAAACCTTTACCATATTGTGGTTTGAGGTAAATTATTGATTATAGTATTATATTTTGATGATGCAATTCTAACAGTTGATGAGACCTTCGAAAAAGAGTCACATGTGTGTAGACTCAAGTGAGCACTGTATGGATTGAAACATGCACCTCGTGCTTGGTAAACTAGGATCGACAACTATTTCACCAGGTTGGGCTTCACCAAAAGTGAAGCATATGCAAACCTTTACCATATTGTGGCTTGAGGTAAATTATTGATTATAGTATTATATTTTGATGATTTAATTCTAACAGTTGATGAGAAGCTCGTCAAATCTTGCAAATAGGATCTTGCAAGAGAATTCAAGATGAAGGACCTAGGGCTTATGCATTATTTCCTTGGTATGAAAGTATGGCAAGGCGATGGGAACTGCTTGTCTCTCAGGGCAAGTATGCCAATGAGATATTAAAGATGTTCCACATGGAGATAAACAAACCCATGGAGACTCCTCTAGCAGGAAATTGGAGGAAGGGAGATGCTACTTCAGGTAAAGTAGTGGAGGCTACTATTTACAGGCAACTTGTGGGTTCACTTATGTACTTGGTGAACACACAACTGAACATGTGTTTTGCAGCTAACCAACTTAGTCAAGCAATGGTTAAGACAAACAAACTCTATTGGAAGGCAACTAAACATGTGTTGAGATACCTCAGAGGCACCACTTAGTTTGGTCTTTGGTACAGACAGATAGAGGGAGTGAAGATGCAAGGCTTCATAGATATAGATTGGGTAGGGAGTCCATCAGACAGGAAGAGCACATCAGGGGGAATCTTTAGTATTGGGTAAACAACCATTCCCTGATACAACAAGAAGTAGAGATCAGTTGCACTCAGTTTAGCAGAAGCAGAGTACAAGGCTACTAGTCAAGCAACTTGTGAGGCTATCTGGATGAGGAAGATCCTTGTTTGGTTATTTGTTCAATAGATGAATCCTACAGTGATTTACTATGACATTCAGAGTTATATCAAACTATATGAGAATCCAGTTTTTCATGATCGATCCAAACATATCGACATCTAGTATCACCATCTACGAGATTGTGTGCAAAGGAGAATCATGTTGCTGGAGTACATTCCTACAGAGGAACAAGATGTAGACATCTTGACTAAGGCACTGTCAAGAGGAAAATTCGAGTTCCATAGAGGCAGGATTGGGGTATCTGATAATCCCTTTCTTGTTGAGAGGGAGTGTTGAAAATGCAACAAGAATAATTCTAATTTAATTTTCCTTTGAATTAAATTAGGAGAAAATTTGTAATTCCACATCACAAGATAACTTGTACAAGTTAACTAAGTTAATTTGACTTAGTTGGTTCAGTAAATCGAGTTGAGGGTCTAACTTGAGTCATGTATAGTGGATCCTACTTTATAAGATCACTGGTTGATTTTATTTTGAGTTGTAATTAATTAATTCAGTTTAACTTAGTGAAAATCAGTTAAACTAGTTCCAACTGATGGAGGAACTAGTAGGAGGTCTAAAAATGGGGTGCTGCTTCATGTGTTCAACCAGTTAAATGATAATTCGGCCGTAAATAACTCATGCACGTGTGATCTGAGAGTTACCTAGTTGAGATTGGAGTTCAAGGGAAGTGTACTATCAGTTGTATAATCACCCAAATTATACAGGTGGTGCATGCAGTCAGAGGAAGGCCTATGCTGGATTGTGCAATTTCGATTGAGGAATTTCCCTAATTAATAAGGGCTAATTCCTAAGGAAATAACGCAAGGAAATAAGGACCCGAGCAAGCATAAAATTGGTTAAGTATTGGCCAAGGCTTGTCTAGAAAGCTGTGAGATAGATATAGTGTAGAGATTGCTCGGGCTTGAGCAAAGAAATGTAATCTTCTCATATTATTTGACTAGTGCAATATACAAATATCTGGGGTTTTTAGCAGTGGCTTTCCCTAGGAAATCATTGTGTAATGTATTGATTGAATTCTTTCTCTTGTATGCTTTGTGATTTCTCGATCGATTCATTGTTTCCGTTGATGATTAGAGTAGGTTCAAGTATTTTGTTTTAGAAAATTACATAAGTAGTTTGAATCTACAAGGAATTTATATGAAAGTTTCGACATTTTAAAAAATGATAGTAAAAACCAATAAAAGCCAATTTTTTTGGTGCAAAAAACACCCTAAAAACAAAGTGCTGGTGCTAGAATAATGTCTTTTTTTTGCGGTAAATTTTCAACATTTTTTAGAAATTGAGTTAAAGATAAAATATCATGACTTTGAAAAACCTTAAAAGTCCAACAATTTTCAGGCATGATGTTAAAAATAAAATATCATGTTTTTGAAAAACCTTAAAATTCCAACAATTTTCAGTCATGACATTAAAGATAAAATACTTATAACTATTTTCAACCATAGCATTAAAGAAAAAATATCGTGACTTAGAAAAATCTTAAATTTTTACAAATTTTCAACCATGGAATTAAAACCAAATATCATGACTACAAAAAACTTAAGTTTTCAATATATTTCAACCATGGCATTATGGAAAAATTATATAACTAAAAAAAAACTTTAAAAATGAACACCTGAATGAAAAAGTCATTATTCCAAGAGTAATTTCTTTTCTAAATGCTAAAGGGATATCTATTTTAAAATCTTAGCCTAAGATAACTTGACACATTGCAACAAAAAAATCTTAAAAATCAATCATGAAGTTGACACATTGTGGGGGCAGACTTGATCCATTATGAAGAAAACTTGAAAATCAACTATCAAATTGACACATAATGGGGTAGGGTTGCTAGTCGAGGACCCTGCTAAACAAACAAATAAATAAATGAATAGATAAATAAATAAAAATAAAAATTACAAAACAAAACAAAAATCAAAAGATTGAAAAAATTAAAAGTAAAACAAAAAGTTTTTAAAAATAATAACTAATAACTAAAAAATATATTAAAACATAAAGGAAACTTTAAAAGATAGAAAATGACAAAAAAAAAAAAAAACACACCTAAAAAATATATACAAAATATCTCACAAAGTAGTATGAGAATAAAAAAAAAAAAAAAAAAAAAGAACATACAAATTGTTTACAAAAGGAAAATTAACTCAAATAGGATAAATTAAAACAAAAACAAAAACAATGAAGAAACAAAAAAATATTCCCGAAAAAAACAAATTTTAAGAAAAAAGTTTAAAAATTTAACACTAAAAAAACAAACAAATAAATAAATAAATTTAAAAATAAACAAAAAAAATTAAAAACAAATTAAAAATTAATAAAGTTAAAAGAAAACGTAAATCATAAAGTTAAAAATAAATATATATTTTTTAAATATATATTAAAAAACATTAAAGGAGCATTAAAAAAAATTAAAATAAAATTAAATAAAACATTTAAAACAAATAAAAATTTAAATAAAAAAGTAAAAAAAAACTAAACAAAAATATTATAAAAAATTTAAAATTTAAAGATTTAAAAATATATATAAAAAAAGATTTATCAACATTAAACAAAATAAAAATCCCTTGCTCTTTTTTTTTTTTAATTTTAATATACATATATATATATAGAGAGAGTGTGTGTGTTTGGATTTAGGGTTTAGGGTTTGGGGTTTAGGTTTTAGGGTTTATGGTTTATGGTTTAAGGTTTACGATTTATAATACTAAAGTTACAAAACACTTTTTAAAATATTAAAAAAAATTAGTGTTTAGGGTTTAGGGTTTATGATTTATAACACACTAGTAAATTCTTTTAATAAACACTTCAATAAAAGTTTAAAATGATCTTTAAAATGCTATAAAATGATTAGGGTTTAGGTTTTAGGGCTTGGGAGTTTAGGGTTTAGGGTTTCGGGTTTATGGTTTAAGGTTTATAACACTTTAGTAAATGCTTTTAATAAACACTTAAATAAAAGCAACAAAACACTTTTTAAAATGATGTAAAATGCTTAGGGTTTAGGACGTTTTTTAAAATGTTATAAGATGCATAGGGTTTAGGATTTTGGGTTTAGGTGTAGTGTTCGGGGCTTAGGTTTAGGTTTTATAACACTTTAGTAAATTATTTTAATTCCTTTTTAATGTTTTAATTATTTGTCACGTATTTTTCTTTTCAATGTTTTTTTTAGCTGAATTTTTTTATTTTTTTATGCTTTTAATTTTTATTCTTATGGATTTTTATTTTTATTTTTTAAATTGTTTTAATTTTATTTTTTAAATTGTATGCTTTATTTTTTTAACAATTTTTTGTTTTGTTATTTTTACTTAAAATTTTGTCTGAATCATTTTTTGTGGGAAAATAAAACTTCAAACGTCATCATCTTTGTTTATAAATTTCATAAAATTTTCTATTTTTCCAACTTTTTTTATTCATTTTTTTCATAAAAATATTTTATTTAACATGTGATTTTTAGCGAAAACATTCTGAAATATGTAATTTTTAAATTATATCTATATGTAAAATGTGTATCTTTTGTTGAGTGTTTAAAATTAGAATTTTTTAGTGACAATTAGTTTATGTGTATTGAAGTATTAATTAACGATATATAAATTTATTGAAAATCCTAACATCAAAATATTGATGTTGTTACTTTTTTTAAACCTTGTAAAAAAATCTAAAAATTTCATTATAAAAAAACATTGCAAAGAAAAACAAAAAACACATGTTTGGAAAACACTTAAAAAACAAGCATCTTAGGACGAAAAACAAGAAGAGGAATAAGACAACTTGAGAAATGGTTAAATAATCAACATTTAAAAAACAATTGTGCATACTTAGGACATCAGAAAATTTAAAGTGTCAAAAATATGCCTTAAAAAAATTGTTGATGCTTTTCAAAATCAGCATGAAAATCACTAACATTTAAAAAAAATGTTCATACTTGATATATAAGAAAATTTAAAGTGTCAAAAATATGCATAAAAAGAGTGTATTATGAATCAGAAATTTTCAAAATCGAATGATCGTTTTGCTACCTCGAAAAAACAGATAATCGGTAAAGTTCTCATTTGATCGGTAACTATGTTTTTCTCATATTGTTTCTTTCCTACTTCATCTGTGGGAATGGAGGTTGGATATTGATATCCACCTTCAACAACTACCCATACATAAACTCCAAGTGCCTACAAATATGATCTCATTATGACCTTCCATCTTGACTGATCATCTTAATAGATATCCCTTTAAATGATCAAGCTTGTTATAAGGGACTTGTTATGATACGAATTGCTAGCAAAAATAATGAAGGGGGGGGGGGGGGGGGGTGAATCAATATTTTATTTCACTTTATCTTCAACTCAAATTCATAATTGTGTATGCTACTTTTAATTAATGAGATATGTGTATATCCAGATTACTATTTTTTTTTTTAATTTCCATTAGTTGTTTAACTTTAATCATTTCATCATTATTTCATTATCCATTTATTAAGCAGTAACTATGAGTGCTAAATGAAATATAAAACATAGCACACAAGAAACACATCAACACATATGGACACCTAGATTTTAGGTGGAAACCCAATGTGGGAGAAAACCACCATTGTTATCGTCTTTGTCTTCTTCTCTTATTTTAAATAAAATCATTCTTACAATTCTGTATTAATGTAGACTATTAATAGCACACAGGTTCCTACTTGTAGGAGGCTACAACTTCCAGTCATTCTTCGGTACCCACCAGAAGGGAGCTACAACTCCCTAATCATGTTTACCAGCTCCTACTAGAGGGAAGCTTCAACTCCCTCACTGAAGGCTACAACCCTCAACACCTTATGGACCATGTTTCATAATATTTCATACCAAATCCACCTATCTCAATCAACTATAAAACGTGTAGGCAACCACAATATACCAAGGTAGAAAATACTGAACTAAAACTAATATTAAATACCAATGTGCCAACCATTGAATATTGAATACCAACTGAATCACTGAACCATATCAATTACTACAAACTAGATCAAACCATTATACCAAACCAACTAAATCAATGCTCTGAATAAGCTCATAGTCAATAACCAATCACTAGTCAACACTCTCAGGTACCAACCATCCCAAGTAAGGCATCCTTAACAATAAACAACAAATGGTACATAATTAATCAACTATCATAACCAAACAATACTTCAAACCCTAAAATAAATACATGAATGTCAATATATATTCATATATACACAACCATTATGAAGGATACCCGTGAACATATCTCAGATCATTGAATACCAATATTGAATCAGATCATGACAATAAGATACTATATACTGTCATAAACAAGTAGTGTTGATATGCCCTGAACCAAGCCAATACTCATCCATGCTCATTATTAATACCATGTGCTAATAATCAACCAACCATAGATCAATCAAATCAAGAGCCAAATTATGATCAATGATTTTTACAAACAGAAGGTCATCCTTGACGAACAGTGGGAGAAAAAAAAATTCAACCCTATTAAACCCTAATTACTTCAAGGTATATACGTGACTGCCCTTAATATTATCCACGTATGTACTGACTATTGTTTATGAAAAAAATGTACATATATTAAATCTATATTTAACAGCCATGCTCTAAATAGACTTATCAATATGCCAGATCTCGAATCAGCATAGAAAAACTGTCAATCAAACATTCCAACGCATCACACTTAATGAAAATAACCAAAATAAAAAATATGCAAATATTTTAATTAAACCACATTAATTCAAATACTATATGCTTCTATTATGAAATAGTTTTGTGTACGTATGAGAAATATAGGAGTATAACCCACATACAGATCTTAAACTATTGAATAAAGTTATCTCTACAATCACAACCCAAAACATAGATATTTGCGCACATACTATTAGAAATCGTAAGTCTCAGAAAACATATTCAGATCATGGCTCCACTACAATCATAGATCCTACATTGTTAGCTACTTGAATAAAGTAGATCAATCAAGCATACCCATAAAATTTCATATTTGTTAGGTCCGAACCTTCTCCTTGCTCCCTAGTGCACACCTGTTCCAGATTAGATCACACATGCATAATCCATTCCATTGCACACTTAGCTCCTTGATCTCCTTCTCCGTATATAACCTTTTTCCTTACCAATACAACAGACAAATCCTTTGGTAATTTTGTTAGTATTTATCGATGGGATCAAATAGACATTGCCGATGCAATACTGTGGGAAATTACCATGGTAATGGCTCTTGGTTTTTTGTTTTCCATGGTTTGGATTATGTACGTGACTTTTGTTCACGTAACCTATCTATGTACGTGACTCTTCTTCACAAGGGTCACGTATACTTTCAAACTTTATGCTTTCCATCTTTTCTCAAGTGAAACCTGTAACAAGGCTGCCAAAACACTTTCTCGTTTCTGCAATAATTGTACAAATACTACTATCATCTGCATTAGTTCCATAATCATCATATTATAACCAAGTTGACATCAAGGACATATTTATCAAGTAGGTTTCCATAAAGGAAAACACATTAGCCATAATGCCATTAGATTCTATAGCAAAAAATGCGACTTAGATATTTATTGGGACAACTTTGTGTACGAGCTAGTTGAGGGTAAATTCTAGTGCCTACCAACTGAAACAATAGTTGCATTGTTCGAGAGTTGAAACATTTCACAAAATACCCAAAAGAAACCCTTAGTGTATCTAGGGCATCCTACATCGCGTGCAAAGCATTTTCTCCGTGAGTCTTGGTGAGAATTATGGTTCATTGATGGGACAGGTGTGGGTGGTTACCCTAACCATTGAGTAATCCATCCCCACCATCCATTCAAAACATCAAATCCTGAATGTAGATTATGACAAATCATCGCACGATTGCTAGCTAGATGGATATGAGAATTTTATATGTGCAAGATTGAACTTCGTCGTCATACAATAAAGGTCAAAAAACATTCATAAGGCTTGAAACTTAAGTAAAAAACCATACATAATTCATAAATTACAAATATGTATATAGTGGTGGATTAAATAGGGCTGCAATGACCTGAATTTCTTAATGTTACTGGGACTTATAATTATAATATCATCAATTAACGTTTATGTCCTTCATACATCTGAGTCATACACTTAGTTGCAACATTTTCTTTGGATAAAATATACACCTTCAGTGTGTAGGATAGTATATATATATATATATATATATATATATATATATATATATATATATATATATATATATATAACCTCCTCCAAGGTTATTAACATGAAACAAAAATGGAATTCATCCCTTAAGAACTATGTTCATGCATGTGGATCATCTAGAATGCCATCATGATAATAACAGAGGAAAGGTAAGAATGATAGTTACAATCACCATACAAAAATTAAAGTATTGAGAAAAAAATCCTTACATATACCAAAGGTGGAATCGGAAAGGGCATGCGTATCTGGAATAAATTGCAAGTAATGTATAGAGAAAATGTGTAATTAGTTGTTTTCTTAAAAAAAAAAATCTTTCCTGCTATAAAGTATACAATTTACTATGGTAACTTTTCATTATTAGAAAGGGGATGTTAGGGAGATGTTACAGGTGGTATTAGAGCGAAAACATGTCACAACACTATGGCCTATTCAAGGGAAAACATAGATAATAACACATCATGTTTTATGTTTCACAGAGGGAGAAATAAAGAATTGGTAACATGACAACACTGCCTATAGGACCAAGTTATGTACCCTTATCAAAATCTAACCCATAAATGTGGGTGCATTTAAGTGAAGAACCTCGGTCGACATCTGTAATAATATTTGAAATAGTGCAAAGTTTAAGAGCATAAATCACAAACATGAAGGCTGACAATGAGAGAATAATGAGAGATCAAGAAAGAATAATTAGGAGCTCAATTTATAAGAAAAATCAAAGGACCTCAACCCCAAATCTTGATAATGGGGGCAAAGCAGAATCACATAGGGAGAGGTAGGATAGTGTTCTTGATAAAAGTTTTACACTTGAGCTTGAGGGGGGTAAAGAAACAAAGGAAGAATCTTATAACACTTCTCGGGGAAATCCAAAATCAGCTAAAAGATAAAAAAATAAAACTCTAATGGAAGTTTAAGAAAATAAAACACCCAAAATTTGATGGTGAATCCAAGGATGGGGCAGAGGTGTGGTTAGTGAATATTAATAAGTACTTTTAGATTTATGAATATGACAGCAACTTGAAGGCTCACCTGACAATTTATTAACTCTAGGGAAAAGAAACCTTATGGTGGGAAGAGATTAAAGTGGTTCACGGAATTAATGAACAAGGGGTAATGTGGGACAATTTTCAACAAAAAATGAAAAATAGATACCTTACAAAGTGATATTACGATGAGAAGGCCAAGGAATTTCATGACCTAAGATTAGTTTGGTTGTCTATGGATGCATATATCGCAAAATTTACCTCTTTGCTGAGGTATGTTCTTTATATACAGGAAGATAAGGACAAAGTGCAACGTTTTATAAGCAGTCTGTTGGTGTCCATGAAAGAATGCCTAAATTTTGATAACCCCAAGACCATGGATGAAGCTACTTGTAAGGCATGGATTTTCTATCAACAACTGGAACATAAAGGGGAACGTAATAAACCATGGCCAGGTAAGAAGGGGAAAAATACCCTTTGAATAAAAAAAATGCAAAGACTATTGGGTCTAATAATTTTAGTAGAGGGAAACAGAGTAAATTTGTTGGAAAGGGCCATTAGAAATCCAAATTTCAAAGTGGATCCAAGTAAGAAGTATAGGGTAAAGTTGATTCCTTTAAGGTATAGAAACCACTTCTATAGTGTTGGGGTTGCGGGGGACCACATAACCTCAAAGAATGTCCTTACTATGGAAATATGGAACATGTGATAAATGTTCAAGAAGAATCTACAGTGGAAGAGGTTGCAAGAAGTGTGCCTAGAATAATTTTTTCCTTAGAGGATTGACAAGATGAGCATTAATCTAAAATGATCGAAATTGAAGGTAAAGTCTACAATTTTTTTATTTTATTTCAATTTTAATAGACCTAGGGGTGAGTTTAAGCTATATCAACCCCAAGTTAGTAGATTTATGTCAATTACAAGTTACTAAATTTCGACAACCATGGCTGGTTCATTTGGCCATCAAAGAAAAAGGAAGATAACAACAAGGGTTATGAAGTGCCCGGTTGAACTGGAAGGACAACCAACATAATTAAATTCTACCATTAGGCTCATATGAAATCTTGATTGTATGGATTGGATGGAAGAACATTGGTCCATTATAAACTGTAAAGATAGAACTGTTAGTTATGTTAAGGAAGAAGGTATTAGGCAGGAAGTTCGAGGCATAGTAAGGCTTGTAATGTTAAAGAAAATTTCAACCTTACATTTGAATAAATGCATTAGAAAAGGCTATCAAATTTTTGTAGTTCAAGTAGGATACTCTAACTCTAAAAAAAGGACAACAAATATTGAAAATATACCTATAATCCATAATTTTGCAGACATGTTTACTGAGGAGATTCCCGGTCTTCCCCCTAAATGAGCCATTTATTTCACAATTGAGCTAGTCTTGAGGGCCACACTAGTGTCTAAGGCACCATATCGCATGAGAATCTTGAAATTAACTGAGTTAAAAATGCAATTATAGGAGTTTTTAGGCAAAAAGTCACATCCATCCTAATGTGTCACCGTGGGGAACTCCTATGATTTTTGTCAAAAATAAGGATGGTACCCTAAGGTTATGCATTGATTATCGACAATTGAATAAGTTAATAATTAAGAACAAGTACCCACTACCTCGAATCAACAATTTGTTCGATTAGGTTTAGGGCGCAATGGTGTTCTCCAAAATTGATTTACATTTAGCATACCATCAAATACGAATCAAAGAGGAAGATATTTTTAAGACTACATTTAGGACACGTTATGGACACCATTAGTTTGTAGTCCTACATTTTGGGCTTACTAATGCCCCGACCCTATTTATGTGCTTGATGAATAACATATTTCACCCCTACCTAGAGAATGCTTTTTTAATCTTTATTGATGATATATTAGTTTATTCAAAAAGTGTGGAGGATCATAAAAAACATTTTCAAATAGTGTTGCAAACACTGCGTAATCATCAACTTTATGCCAAAATTAGTAAATGTGATTTCTTTAAGGACCAATTACAATATTTGGGGTATGTGATCACCCAAGAAGGAATATCAGTGGACCCAGAAAAGATAAAGACAATTATGGAGTGGCCTATTCCTAAGATTTTTTTGGATATTAGGTACTTTATGGGGTTAGCAGGCTACTAATGTTGTTTTATAGTTGGGTTTTCAAGGGTAGCCTACCCCATAACATCATTACAAAATAAAGGAAAAAACATTTATGTGGACCCCATAATGTCAAAGTAGCTTTGATCAACTGAAATATTTTTTTGACTACAACACCTATTTTGAGAATTTCATATCCTAAAAAAGATTTTTTTGTTTCTACGGATGCTTTCCAGGAGGGAGTAGGGGGAAGTGTTAATGCAATAAGTCCGAGTGGTAGCTTATGAATCCTGAAAAATTAAAGAAAAGGTATTAAACTTATGACCTAGAGTTAATAGCGTTAGTACACACTCTGAAGATACGATGACACTATATTTTGGGGGAAATGTTTATTTTGAGGACTGATCATAGTATCTTGAAAATATTTTTCAAACAACCCACACTTAATGCTCAACAAACACGGTGGACTGCTTTCATGACCAAGTTTGATTTTGACATTAAACATTTAAAAGGTAAAGAGAACTGGGTGGCAAATGATTTGAGTAGGATATTAAATTTTATTTATGAAATCTAGTGTAGTCAAGGAAAATCTGATTTTTCAATTAGGTTAAAATTGTAGCCTTAAAGGATCAAGAGTATCAAATTTTATAATAGAAAATTAAGCAAGAAAACAACACTAAAAAAAACTGGGATATGATAATAACAATGATAACTTGCTGATTTATAAAAAATGAATTTATGTCCCTAACCAATCATTTGTTAAATAACTTATTCTAGATGAATATCATACATGTCCTTAAGTTTCCCACCCCAGATATCAAAAATTGATCACTCCTTTAAGGAAACACTACTTTTGGCCTGGCATGAAAAAAGAAGCCGCATAATACTTGGTGAAGTGTCTTAGTGTCTTTAGGTGAAAGGATAACACCAACATCTAGTAGGTCTATTTCACCCATTACCCATTCCTGAGTGGAAATGGAAAACCACCACCCTAGACTTTATCACAGGCTTACCCAAATAAAAGAAGAAGAATTACTCAATAATGGTTGTGGTAGATAAATTAAGTAAAACTGCACATTTTATTCTAGTACAATATACTTATAGGGTGGTTCAGATTGTTGATATATTTATGAGGGAAATCTTCCACTTACATGGAATACCTAAAACAATGATCTCTGATCGAGATATAAAATTTATGCCCACCTTTTGGAAAGATTTATTTACAGGATTGGGCACCAAAGTTAAATTTAGCACTACCTACCATTCGTAGACTGATGATTAAACATAAAGGGTAAATCAAGTATTAGAGGGCATGTTAAGAATGTATGTCATGCAACAACCTACCAAATAGGAGGAGTATCACCACTTGGTAGAATTTGTGTACAATAACAATAATCATGCCTCTTTAAGAGTGAGTCCCTTCGAGGTATTGTATGGAAGAAGATGTAGGACACCCCTTAATTATATTTATCCTAAGGATAGGTTGGTGTTGAGGTCAAGCATGTTAAAAGAAATGGAACAGACAGTGAAGAAGGTATGAGGAAACTTGAAAGCTGCGCAAGACCAAGAAAAAACATATGCAGATAAAAGACAAACCTATAGAGAGTTTCAAGTAGGTGATCATTTGTATGTAAAGGTTAAACCAAAAAAGAGCACTTTAAGATGGGGAACCTGTGTAAAATTGGATCCCTGATTCTGTGGCCCATTCAAAATACTCTCTAGGATTGGGCCTATGGCCTAGAAATTGGATTTACTAAGTCACATATTTATACACAATGTGTTTCATGTCTCTTTGTTAAAGAAATACATACATGATCTTGGGCATGTTATTGATTGGGATAGTGTTCAGGTAAACAACGTAATTTGAAATAATTATGTATATTTTCTCAAGTGGAAATTAATATAAGCTAATAGTTTTCATAATGATTATGGATGTAGGTCGAGTAGGATAGAGAATTCCTGATCAAGCCACTGTGCATACTAGATCGGAGAGAAGCTATGCTACAAAGGCGAGTAATCACCCAGGTTAAAGTGCAGTGGAATCACTTGCGAAGATGAAAATTTTATGCACGAGGCATATCCTAGCCTATTCTAAAGGCCAAGAAAACACCAATGAAGGTGTTCTATTTGAGGGGGAAAAGATGTAATACCCCTAGTAACTTGTAAATATTTTTACTTTTTCTATCATATTTACTTTTACAGACTATGGGACCCATGTTGCAAGTATACTATGAATACCTGATGTACATAAATAATATTTTTCCTTAATATTGATACAAAAAAACTACATATAGTTAGCCATGTGAAATTACGGTGGGAAAAACATATACTAAAGAAAATTTCACATCGCAGACAGTTACAAGACAGTTAGGAAAGGCCTAAAAGGGCTATGGGAAAAGGTAGTTTCCTACTTGGATTCCTCTCCCTAAATATAGATCATCTCAAAAGGGGAAAAGGGTTGGCTATAGGGTGAGAGGGGAAAATCGCAAATCAGCCTTATGATTTTGTAGCCTGGTTGTAGTGGCCAAAAAGAGTGAGTTGTTGAGCTGAAATCCCTCAAGACAAGATAATATTAGGGGAAGGCAGGACGCTGCCAAAAAGGAATCCTATATCGGACCAAGTGTGGCCACTGTTAGGAAATTATCTTGGATATGGAATTAGCTCAGGGGGAGATCTGGTTTGTGGAAACTAGTTGTTGTTGGTTGGGAGGAGCATATTTACCCATTATGGTTTTCACGGGAGACTCAATTTCATTAACCAGATAAGTAAATGTGTTGGAATAAATTAATTTTCTGTTTATGTTCAAGTTTCGAAGTGCTTAATTATAGAAAAAGGATTAATAAATCTGTGTAATATAGTATGCCAAGGTAGGAATAAAACAAAAAATATAGGAGAGTAGTTGTAAGAGCTCCAGAATACCAGAGATGTCACATACATGTAGAAATAACTGACTGAAGTAAGTAAAAGTTAATATATACAACTGTATAGTAATGTTAAAAAAAATATTGTAAGATTGTAAGTGAGATTACAGTAGAACATTGGTAACAACTAGATTTTGAATATAAAAAACTCCAGTAATCATATCTACCATTCTAGGGTTTTGAGACACTATTCATAATGGTAAAAATATTCTTGTTCTTGTATTTAAGGAAGATGAAATAGTAACAACACATATTAAATAAAACTAGTTAGCCACTATAGGGACTTAATAAATACACTAGATTTTAATACCAAAATTGTCATTCCTCAACAATACAACATAAGGTAAATTTTACAGAAATACCTAAAGAATATACAAATGACTTGGACTTAACATCCCCTTGCAGAACAGTGCAAATAAGCCATGGCCTCTAATCCACACACACACACACATATATGTGATGTATTAATGCAAAATGAAACCATTTTGAACCTATTACAAAACATAAAAAAAATTTATTGTGGCCTGAAATGAACCCAAACCCTAAGGGTCAAGGTTCAGTGTTCATTTTGGAAAAGGCGACCATAATACTATACGAGCATGCAAGCCAACCTAGAAAGAGCAGTGAAGCCAATAGTTAAACTTCGAAATTGAAATGATGTACTTTCTGAACCGGTAACCCTACAAATATCGAGACATTATTACCTTACGTGTAACAGGATGAGAGCAATGAGCCATGTATAAAAAATCTCTCTCAAAAAAGAGAAGAACATAAAGTGGGCATTATAGAACACAACTAGAAGTTAGACTCTTACTTGGAAGTAGAAAAGGGAAAGAGCAGTGAAGGAAATAGTTAAAATTTGAAATTGAAATGATGCCTTTCCAAACAAATTACCCTACAAATATTGAGACATTATTACCTTACTTGTAACAGGATGGGACCAATGAGCCGTGGATAACAACTCTCTCTAAAAAAAATAGAAGAAAAAAGTGGGCAAGAATACGACTAGAAGTTAGAATCTTACCTAGAAGTAGAAAAGGGAGATGACAATCCTCTACCTTAGCAAAAGTGAGCATGAAAAAAACAAACCCTATATTGGTAATGTTCGACTGTAGAAAAATAAATTGAAAGGAGAGGCATATCATTGTATTAAAAATAATAACAAGATCCCCAAGAACTAAGGACAAATTACTTGCTGAATTGAAGGTCAAGCAACTTTCAGGAAGGGTTACCCAAACATTTATCCTCAAATTCAAGCTCCTAAGCAAAGCATAGAATAATTCTTAGTGTATACAAATTCCATCCTGACAATACAACAGATAATGTTAAAACAATATATTTAAGGACAAATAAAATTTACTACATTGGTCAGTGAGGATGATTCCGAAACAAAAAAGGGTACTTGAATAATTATTGGTGCAAATTTTTATACAACCTAGTTGAGGGAAAATTGTAGTTACCACCAACATAAATCATGAGCTTCACTGTCCAGGAGTTGAAACATTTCATAGAATACCCAAAAGAAACTCTTAGGGTATTTAGGTCAACCTACACTGCATGCAATTTTTTTATCTAGAAGTCTTGGTGAGAATGAGGGTTTGCTGACAGGACTGGGGTGGGTGGTTACTCTAATCACCGAGTAATCCATTCCCAACATCCATTCAAAACATCAAATCCTAAATGTAGATTATGAAAACTCATCACATGACTAAAATCTAGATTCCGTTATACAAACAACATTAAGTCGTGTAGACATTTTATATATGCAAGAGTGAACTTCGTCGTCATACAATAAGAATCACAAAAATTTCATAAGGATTGAAACATAAGTCGAAAACCATACAAAACACATAAATTACACATGTAAATATTGGTGGGTTAAACAGGGCCGCAAGGACCTAAATGTCCTAATGTTAATAGGACTTATAATTAGAACAACATCAATTAACGTGCCTTCCATTCATACATTTGAGTCTTACACTTGGTTGCAACATTTTCTTTGGAAAAGATATACACCTTGAGTGTGTAAGATAGTATATATATAAATATAACCTCCTCCAAAGTTATCAACATGAACCGGAAAGGGAATTCAACCCTCAAGAACTACGTTCATTCATGTGGATCGTCTAGAATGCCATCATGACAATAAAGGAAAGGTAAGCATAAAAGTTACAATCAATCTTAAAGAAAGTATACAATAATTAAAGCATTGAGAAAAAAACTCCTTACATATACCAAAGGCAGAATCAGAAAGGGAATACGTATCTAGAATAAACTGCAAGTAGTGTACAAATAAAATGTTTAATTGACTTAGTTGTTTTCTTTGAAAACAATAATTTCTTTCCTACTGTAACGTATAAAATTTACCATGGTAACTTGCCATTATTAAAAATGGGATGTTAGGGAGATGTTAGAACAATCTTTCTTGTAATTTCCTTCTTTTCCACATCTCTAACATGCCTTTATGAAATTTCTTGGAGATTTAGATATTCTTCTATATTTATATCTCCCAAATGAGCACCTATTTTTATTTCTATTATGGGAGAATTCTCTTATAGAAAAGGAAAATCCATTCTGGATTTCCATGTTTTTCCATCTCATCTATTCCGATAGCAAAGATGAAGCTATTTCATTGAACTTAAAGTAGTTGCATCACTACTTATGGAAATAACTAGATTATCTTATGAGTTTGGTAGAGAACATAACAAACTGATGCACTTATCTTCCTCTGAAATATTAGTATCAACAAATAATAGATGACTCACCACAATATTGAAGGCATTCATTTGCTCTATCATTGAGTCTCCATCCTTCATCCTTAGGTAATACAACTTCTTCCACAAGAACAATTTATTCACTAGCAACTTAGATTGAGATAAAGGCCCTAACTTATCCCACAAAGCCTTTATTGTAGCTTTGTGTTGACGATGTTGGAAATCCATCTACCCAGGGGATCTCCCTGATATGAAATCCCAATTAGACCTCACACCATTTGGAATAGTAGCCCCAATAGGAAATACGACCGATTTCCATAAGTGTGATCTCAAATATGTACCTTGGATGCAATGAATACATAAGAAGATATACACATAGATTTGGTGACAACAAGTGTGTGAACTTTGTGAAATATAAATTATAATGTATAAAAGGTTCTTTCATACAAAAGGGAAAAGAGTGAGCCCCTTGAAGAAAATTAATAGTACTATCCTAAAAGAGATGCATGAGCATATGAAAGAATCATTAGTTAGCCTATAAAATAGTTCACAAGATAAAAATGATCATGATAGCATATACAACACACATCCAACAAGATACATACTAAAGTTAATGAAATAGTTCATTGGCATTAGCATAAATTAAATGACTTATATAGCAAACATATAAAGAGTAGTCTTACAACATCCATGATATATGCATGAAAGTGTGTTGGCTCTGAGAGCTTCTGATCATTAAGTGAAAGTTCCAAGTATACAATTACAATGATATAACACTAGCCCCAATAGTGGAACATGAATCCACCATTTTCTTCTCCAAAGAATGATACTTCCTCCTATGCTAGACTAGAGAAGCCAAGGATACCAATCTTAAGTTCCAAGCCCCTTGTTTGAGTTATGAGGGCTTATTTATAGAAAATGGGATGACCTTTTATCCCCCTTTGTGAGCTTTGGAGTTTCCCTCATGACTCTTGGACTTCTTTTGTCCTTATTCTAACTAATGACTCTTCCTTCACTTGGCATTCCACTTACATTTACACTTATTATTTTCTAAATATAATAAGACAAAATTCCCCATATAAGATAGAATGGGCTAGAGCATAATTGGGAAAAAAATGTATACATTAAGCTTGAGTTTGAGGAAACTATAGCTTGAAAAATTCCACTTGTAGTTCTATTGTAACATATTGATGCCAAGATTTATACTGTGCAACTATGTCCTCAAACTTTGAAGGAAGATTTCGCTGATATCTGAATATGACCTCCATAACATTTGGATAAATAGTTTTGGAGCTTATTTGAGTTTCATTCCATAATAAGAACAATTTCATATTTTCCTTAGTAGGTCTAGCCACATACAATTGCATGTTTTTCTTAGTGATCTCCAAGTCTTCTTGACTAGTGACCTACTTCAAATTGTCCAAGTATCCTTGGATTTCTTGTCTAATGATATTCCTGCCCTTTGTCTCTGCATATGGTCCAACCGAAGGAATATTGTGTGTTCTAACCAAGGAGTCCAAACCATTGTAAAATTGTTCATATGAAGCTATAATGTTGGCCACATATGTATCGAGTTGCTTGTTACTTTGAATGAGTATTCTAACCTCAACCTTCTCCAATTCTGCTTCTTGTCGCATTTTCCGGGCCAACTTTGTTGGTGCATTCTTGTACTTGGTACCCCATTCCTAGATCACGTTGATAGCTACATGAATCACCTTCAAAGCTTTCACATTTTCTCGTGACCTCTTTTGCATGTCATGCAAGGGCACAACTGCGGTGTGTAAAGTGATCATATCTTCATAAATTTGCCTCATGGTGTCTCCCAATGCCTAAATTATACCATATATCACTGCTTAAAGCTATTTTAAGTGATAATATGAAGAAGACAATATTTGGTTCTCAAATTGAAGATGATCAATTTCTTGTCTGCAACATCTATATCATTTTCCAATTGCTTGTTTTCTTCCATCAAGAAGTTTGTGTTTGATTTTTCAGCTCCTACAAAGGCCAAGTTTGTTGTTGCAATTGCCTTTGGGTTCCTCATAGTGTTAGTAATAATCACCTTCTTTGTATGGATGGAAGTAGGATGAATTATATCATTAGGTAAGTATTTCCTCCTTTCCTACACTATCTTGTTCTTGAGTTGGTCAAAGTTCAGGTTAGAAATATCCATAATCATGCCATCATCAGGAGGAGAGATTCCCATTTCATCAAATGGGATGTGGCCACCTATAGGGGGAGTGAAGGATGACTGGTGACATATTTTGCAATAAGAATGATGTCAGCCTATTGATTCTACTCTGCCTTCTCAATGTCCATGTCTTAGGCCTAAATGTGCTCCTCAATTTCCCATGCAAGCTCCTCATCTTTTTTTTTCCTATTCTCCTCTTCTTCCAACTATTTTTGATGTTCTTCCTAGATCTATTTTTTCCTTGCTTCTTCTTCTTCTTCCTTCTTCTTCAGCTCTTCCTGTGCCAGCATGCCTTCCCTTTATTTCCTTTCTTGCTCTCCCTTTTGGATTTGTTATTCTTCTTGGTTCCGTTTCTCCTCTTGCCTCTTCTCCTCCTCTCACTCATTTTTTCTCCTTTTTGCTGCTAGTGCTACTCTTAGAATGATCAGATTTTCTATAAAATTATGGCTCTGATCTGCTTTTGTATCATGTACAACCTTCCTCTTGTAATTTATGCTCACTATAGTGGGAACTTCCTGCTATTTTCCTTCCTCGGTAACACTTTTCCATGTAATGCAATGGAATGGCCTCCCTCTTTGCCTAGTGCATGTGATCGGGAAGCATTATAAAAATTCTTAATCTTCTCTTCCTTTGATTTGGAATAAGACTCATATAGCCAGGAAAATTACAAATTAGCACAATGCCTTTTTCATACTCCTCTAAGATCATTCATATGAAAGATCATTATACCAAACTTAAGGCTTTCAAGTTCTTTCACTTTCGCTTCTGTGGTCTTTAAGCTCTTAATATTATAGGTCCCCACCTGCAAATGGAGGGAAAGAAAATGTGTATTCTTATTTCTCTTCGTCATTTAAGATAGACCTTTGATAATATGATAAACAACCTCCTGCATGACCACCTTATCTAACACATACCTCAATAAGAGATGAGTATGTTTTTGACAAAAAAATACTTCGAGGTATGTGCCATCTAGTGAGGAAAATCGATTTTATACTTCTTCCACTCTCTTCATTGCCTCATGGGACATGCAAGGGGCCTCTTCCTAAAATATCATCTAATATAAGACCTTGAAGAAGTGATCAACAAGTCTATCATACACCCCTAGGTAGCTGCATTTTGCCAATAATTTGCAAGAGATGTGGATAGGGGACTCTTTGGGTGTCCATTTCCCATTTAGGCCTGGGAATTCATTACAAGCACATATTCCATCCAACAAGTAGGAAAACATGTAAGGTTGTGGTTGCTTTCATCACGGTGTGTTTTTCTCCTTGTTAAAGTTGACCTGTAGCTATTGAGACACTAAATGGGACCACTTGAATATCTTCCCTTCTGTGACCATCAGATGAAACATGTAGACCCATCCTTCGGGGAAGGATTCAATATTTATCTTTCCATAAACTCAACATCACAAAGCTATCAAGTATTGATAAACTATTATAAGAGACTTGGTTTTATAAGTATTGTTAGTCTTCTTGAAAATTTTGGACGGTTCTTTCCACCATGCCCTGATCACTTCTTTAGTATTGAGATAGCTACAAGCTACATAGAATTGAAAATCCAAGTGCTTCTTAGGCTTGGGTAAGTTTTAAATTAGGTGGATGTGATGTGGCTAATAGGAGGCAAGCTAATACCCACTAGCACTGTTCAATGTCATGCTCTTGGTGTACAGGCCACTTAATATCCACTTGATAACATCTGCACAAGGTAGAACTGGA
Organism: Pinus tabuliformis; assembly: GCA_031772625.1. Lineage (NCBI taxonomy): Eukaryota > Viridiplantae > Streptophyta > Pinopsida > Pinales > Pinaceae > Pinus > Pinus tabuliformis. The sequence continues at coordinate 314,906,881 of CM062811.1, forward strand.
AATTTGTGGGAAACCTTATGAAACCCTTATCGTTGAATGTTTACATAAACTTCCCTATTCTCTAGCTCTTCATTGAACTCTATTGCAGTGAATGCATCTTTGATGTTGAGCCAAGTGACAACATAATCCTTTTCAATATAACATTGTGTATCTGACAGAATAGGGACTCTTATTGGGGTAGTGTCAATGGCCTCTTCGATACTGCTCTTTGTGACCTCCTTTGATGCATATTTCTTGGGAGGCATGGTTCTACATGATGATGAAAGAGTAATGTGTTCAGGAACTGTAGTACCTGTTGCAAGAGATGCACTCATGGTGATGACAAGTTAGTTCAAGAGAGATAAGTTAGACAATCAAATTTCAAGCATAAAACGTCACTAAAGGAAATGATTGTGCAATGCTAGCATTCAATGGGGTAGACTAGGAACTGGAAATGCACATTGTATAGATGTGGGGGAAAACTGCATAGTTCAAGATTGCAAGGAAGCTACTTGTGCACTAGATATGCACAATGCGTAGTCTCAACTGGGAGAGAGAGATCCTAGATTACACAATACATAGTTTCAATTGGAAGACAAGGTAATTGTTAACTATGATTACACAATGTAGAACCGGGGAAGGCCATTGACTGTGCGGTGCATAGTTATAGTTGGCAAGGAAGGGTTCTTGCTGCTTGTGATTGTACAATGTATAATGGGATAGGCTAGCTAGGCTTGAAGATTGCATAGTTTCTTCTGGGAGAGAGGCAAACTACAAATATATGAATAAGGAGGTGAAGGGTGTAAATCGGTATTAGAATAAATTATATCAGTCACATCAATCAAGTAAGATTATGCAAAGATAAGAAAATGCATGCATAAATACACCCAATAGTAGTAACCGTTGGTAGGTGAAAAGACAAGAACTGCGATGCGACACTTGTAAAGATGATCCAAATGGATCCTAGAAAACCCTCTAAGTCTTCAAACATCCAAAAATATCGCAAAAGAAGGACCTATTAAAATTTCGGATTACACTATCGGGAGGCAAAAACATGAAGAAATAGTGGAAAAATAGAGTATTGGAGGCTTAAAGCAACTTTGCATCGAAGTCGTCCGATCTGGCCGATCAACGGTCCAGATCTGATTGGAAAATCACAATCGGCAGTGGTAAAGGGAGGCTATCTGCAAAGACCACATGGAAAATGCAACAGCGATCAGCGGGGTCAACGAGGACCATTGATCAAGCGCGTAGATCGACGACCCAAGTTGAATTGCGATATCGTAATCGGCGACTACAGAGGAGCGCTTATAAACGGCCCAGGGGTATGTGCAATATGCGATTGTGATCAATCACATCGCAACATCGCATCGGATCATTTCAATAGAGCGGGGCTGATAATAACTATGACCACGATAGGTATACCCGATAAAATTATAAATGATATTTGATATAATTTGAGATCCGGAACATAGGGTTTTCTTTTGTATTTTCTTTTTTCATTAAATAAATGAAATACAAAGGATAAAGCGCCGATGTGATGAAACCAGACCCGAAAGGGTTCATTAATGCAAATATATATTGTTTCAAGTCCGATATGAGCGAGATTTAATATCTTAATGTATTTTTAAGTATAAAAGGGAAATCACAATACAAGCGGGATTTCAGGCGGGCCAAAGGTGGTAAGTGGTTTGGGCTGGGCTCCACCCAATCCCATACACTAGCTGCCACATGTCTAGGCTAAGGAGAGAGAAAACCACCCTCATCAGGTGGTTAACCCTCGTACGAAAGAGCCGCCCAAAATGAACCACTTCCATTGGATCTAAATCTCCCAGATCAATGGTGGAGATGCTATATCGATATATAGGCAGACCCGATAGGAGTTATAAGACAAGATTCATATTATTTCAAATCCGATAAATAGTAGTTTGGCGATTTTTCACAGTTTTTAGTGTATTTCTCTGTGAACACAGAGAAATTTGTTTCCAGGGATTTCAAAGGCCCGATGACCCATTCCGTTACAGAATAGGTGGCCACCATCCTTGAAAGTGTTTAGCAATCATTGCTAATGCTCAGAGGGGGATCTAAGCAGACAAAGTTGGGAAGCCAGAGAGCATGAGAAGGAGAAACAAATAGACAACTCTGATTGGCTTTAAAGCCACAGACTAACAGAGACAGAGATAGATAGTGCTGAGACAGAGCAAAGATAGAGACAGAGAGTGATAGAGAGAGTCTGTGTACTCAGAGAGGCTTGAGGGGTTCAAGAAAAACTCTTGCTGTTGTATATATTGTGTGTTGAGACTCAAATTGAGCTCATAATTTTGTAAAAATCTGTTTTTGAAGACATAATAGAGAGGTCACCACTGAAGGTTGGACCAGGAGATGTAGCCAGGAGTGTTGGGTGAAATCCTTATTAAACTTGTTGTGTTTATGTGTATTGTCTATTATGTTCTTTAACTACTTCATTGTCTATGTATTTCACAATCTTATTGATCCATTGCACAAAGTAACATAGGCAAATCCATGCACATGAGTCTGTAATACCTTAATAATTGTCTAAGATCTCATTATCAGATCAAAGGAAGCTCAAAATATTTAAATGACACTTGAAAAAGTTCAATATAACATAAACGCCACTTGTTACAAGAAGAATTAGGCAAAATGACACTTGAAAACATAAAAAGCAACAAAAGCGACTAAAAAGTAGCAAAAGGTGACACTTGAGAAACTTACCCATAAAAGCAGTGCAAAACGAATCCAACGTTCCTTGTACTCGTGAGAATGGATAGAGATCTAATGAAGAATGTTAGAGTGAGATCTATGAGCATCTATTATATAGATTAGTGCTCACAAGATTAGGTTTAGGGTTGATGACATGCATGCCTAAAATCAAGGAGAGACTAACACTTGTCTTCAGATCAAACTTAGAAACTTGTGCCACATTATTAGATAAGAATGCACACTTCCTATTTTCTAGGAGTCACAATTCACTAATCCAAGGGACTGCACAATTCACTGGCTGAAGGGACTATGCAATTCCTAGTGACAAGGGATTGTGCAGTTCTGTGGCTCAATGGGTTGCGCAGTTTCATCTCACAGTGATGATTGCACAGTCTATTTTCTCAGTGGCTACAAGTCTCACAAGATTGTGTAGTTTAGTCTCACAAGGAGTTTCACAGTTCCTTGTGATAGAGGATTACACAATTACTCAAGCCAAGACATGTAACCAGTGCTTGATTAGGACATGACTTAGCTTGTTTTCAAGAAGGTGTTTGCTTGTCTTCAAAAGTTGTGAAACTACAGTCGACAAGACCTAGTTGTTGTCATGACAATATGGTTAAGACATCACAAAACTTACATGAAAGAATGTAATTGAGACACTTAAGTAAACAAGAAGAACAATTGGAAGCAGTTGAAATGACAGTTCTTATGTTCAAAAGTAGGCTCCAAAATCAAAGCGTAGGAAAATTTTTAGAGGGGGCTTGTAGCAACTACAACACTTCCCTTGAAACATCTAGTAACACTGTATCTAAGAGAAAAAATCATATTGCATTCTTAGCATTTTGATCTAAATTGGTCCAGTATCTTGGTGACATCCTTGTTGGTGCAGTACATGGATCCACGCCAATCTAATAATCTTTGTCCACTAACAAATCTTCAATTTTGAACTTCCACATCTTGAAACTCTGCCCATTGAATTTATTGATCTATATATTCAAAATAATCGCCATTTCCTTTTCACCACAAGAATCACTTTTGCATATCTCCCATTATAATTGGGCCTACCACAAGCCTGAGCCAAAATATTTAGCCACAAAGGCATCCGCTTAAAGCCAAAAAAGCTCTAATACCATGTTAAAAAATTTACCAAAGAGAAGCGAGAGAAATATTAACCAACAACAAATCACAAAACTTAAGTAGAGAAACACAATATACATCATTTTTATCCTTGAAAGACCCCAATCCGAGGAAACTTAACCACCTAATGAAATTCTATTAGTCCCTTAGCTAAAAATTGGCCAAGATGGCTAAGTAAGCCTTCACCGCTCACCTCTCACAATTAATTAAAATGAAGTTTTCTCAAGCCTTTTAAATCCTTTTAAAGCCTTTTTCCATGGGCATATAATGTGCCCAAAACCACTACCCTTTGATGGATCAACTTTTACTCGTTCACCGAGTCAAGTTTTACCTAATAAACACTGGTCAATTGCATTTATTTTTGGTCTTGCAAGTATTGCAGATGGATGACAATATCTTTCTCTCAACCAATTATGCCATGGATCTAATGAAATGTTTCAAAATGATGACAATAGGGCTTGAGCTACTTCGTATCATTATTTTTGAAACTAAGGCATGTGATCTGTTAAGACTCAATCTTACTTTGAATATGTAACTTGTTGGTGGTTTAGTTTATTTAAGTTTGAGTTGACCTAATATAGCCTTTATTGTTAATGTGATCTCTAGGTTCATGTAGGATTTGAAAGAGAGTCACTTCAAGCTTACAAAGAGGATTATTGGCTATATCAAGCATGCATATAAGATTAGTATAAGGTATTGCAACAAGAAGGTGAACCAATGGGTTTGGTATATTGATTTTGATTGGGCAGGCGATGAAGGTGATGGGAGATCAAATTTTGGTTATTATATGAACCATGTGCCTTAAAAAATATAAGAAACAAATAATTAAAGTACACTTCAAGCGAGAAATTCGTTTCACAATGAATATCATGTATAAGATAAAATTTTAATATCCTAAGACAACATCTCCTCTCTCTCTCTCTCCCAACACCCAATTTTTTTCAAGGTAACACCGAAATTTTGGGCCCCTTTATGCTTTTCAAGGTTTTAACAAGTATGCTTATGTCTTTAATTGGCCAAATCTTTTAGTGATCCAAATATAATCAAACTGTCTAGTTTCTCATGCTTTCACAATGCTTATTGTATATATATGCCTTGCTTTATCTTGGTTTCTATTATTTTCAATGCATTATGTTTTTTCAAGGTGTTGCCTAATTCACATGCTCTTAAGCTACTTACTACATGACATGCATTAAAATTCACAAATCATGAATTTATATTGCATGAGTGAAAATGACATCCTTTCTTTATATTGGGTCTCATTCTATTGAACGCATTAGGATTTGTAAAGTTGTTTCTTTTATGATGCATTTTTAAGCTTTATGTCTCCAACATGCATTGCAAATGATAGGCAAGCATATTGTGTTGATGGCCATACTTCACCTTGGTTTTCTTTTGATTGAATGCATTAGGGTTTGTGAAATTGTTGTCTTGCTCATGCACCTTTTGAAGCGCTAGACTATTATGATTATGAATGAAGTTCTCAGCCATGTTTTAACTTGATTCTCATCCTATAAGGTGCATTACCAAATGTCAATCTTCATGAACATTTCATGAAATTTCCTATCATGGTGGTTTCATTATCACGTTAGAAATTACATTACATATCCATGCCACATCAATCATTAAGTTGATTCAGATGGTTTAAGGAAACTGATTGTTCTGAAATTAAGCTTGACTCTCAAAGAATTCACATTTAACATTAAACTTCTTTCAAGAGAAGACAATAGTAACATCTTTATTACTTATGTTTGCAAATCATTTGGAAGTTTATTCTAGAGTTTCTCTTGAAGATAATGCTAACATATTATTAATGAACTAGATTGGCCATTTCAAGAGCATGCATGTTTATTTTACAAATCCCAGATGCACTGACTTGAAAAAGAAAACTTGTATGAATATGGTTACTAGTTTTTGGATAGATCCGTGTTTGAATTGCATTTCCTAAGTGAACTAAAAATCAAATCTCTATGATATATGGTTGCACCTAATTTTATCATTCAAGTTTGAAAAAGATTGCATTCTGAATTAGATAATTAGTGTAGGTAAGCTTGATTTCAAGTGAATGATCTTAAGAGAAACCTTTGTTATCATCTACAAGTTTTCATAGGGATAATTCCACGTATTTCCCAAGTTTTTTGGGAGGTATAAAAACTCAAAGAATGTGCATTATTCTTGGTGCTCATTTCCTCTAAACCCATATTAGGTTTAAAATGAAATAACACAGCCATTGCATGTTTCAAGTTTCACTTTTTGATATGAAATATTGGGAAAGCTTGTTAATGCTATGCAAGCTCCCTCATCAATTAAAAATATGTTTAGGATAGTCTCATTTACCCAATGATGCAAGAGGTTTATGTGTCAAGTTTTATGTCTTCTATGTGAGTGATTTATGAGTTAATTAGCTCATTAAAAACATATGTACAACAAATGAAATGGCAGAAAAAATACATAGAAAAATCATACACACAACTGATAAAGGAATTCACCCCATCCTCTTGGGCTACATCTCGTTGGACCTCCTTCAATGGCTAGGCCCTTTTGGAATTATTTGGTCAAATGTTTGATTACTAGCTTCTTCTAAACTCCAATGGCTTTAAAAACTATGCCATTGGGTTCAGAGGAGCCAAAAACTCAAAAAAAAATTACTATTAGATCTTTGAAACCTGACTTTGGTTGATCTGGGCATGACCTCCTTCCCTGGTGGCCCTAGGCTTCCCTGAAATTCCCTATGGAAAAATCACCTATAGAAGTATTCTATTGCCTCTGAAACCTATTCCTTTAGCTTCACAAGGTAAAAATCATCCAAACTTGACTATTTAGTTTCTAAAATTGGTCGAAATGCCATCAAGTTATGGTCTTTTCAATTTTTCCCTAGGAATCTCCTCCAAATTTGGAAAACTTTAGTTAATCCTGCTAAATTTGGGGGTGGTTCCAGATTTGGCGGAATCTGCCAAAATCTCTGCTAAATAAAACCTACTTAATTAAGGGCTAATCATGGCTTAATTAGCACTAATCCTCTATGGTTAAAGTTTAATGCTAGCGGTTAAGTAGAGGTGGTCACATGTGCATTTAGTGTTAACCGCTAGTGGTTAACCCCTAACCTTCTCACTTAACCTTTAACATGAGCGCATTCCATTACATGTCAAGTCTTAAGGTTTGGTGTAGCGGTAAGTGTTGTGGCTTGTGGATGGGAGGTCGTGGGTTCAAACCTGACTACCACCAAAATTTTTCCCAAAATGCATTGACCCTATTCGGCCATTTGGGAGGTGCCACATGGCAGCCTCTCACTGGCCCATCCAAAACCAACAAAATTGCGCCACATCACCCAACTGGAAACCAAACACAAGGCAACACTTGGCGAGCCCTCATTGGGCATTGACCACCTTTGACGTGCTCAGTCACCTACCACGTCAGCAATACGAACTATTGACTGGGCAGTACCTACAATTTTTTTTATTTGTTTGGTGAAATGGTCAGTGGGCTCTAACTTCCTCACACGAACTCCATTTTGAGTGAAATGATTTGTGTTGGGATCGTATCGCCGAAACGGATGTGGCCATTTAGGAATTGATCAATTTTGAGAACTTTGATTTTTAACATAGTTATCGATGAAACGAGAAAGTGAACTGGTACCCATTTTTTTGAGGTAGCAAAAAATAACCCGATTTTGAAAAGTGGTGATGCCAGAATACACCTTTTTTTTCAGCATATTTTTGGCACTTTAAATTTTCTTATGTATCAAGTATGAACATTTTTTTTTTGATGCTAGTGATTTTCATGCTGATTTTGAAAAGTGTTGATGCAGCATCAACACATTTTTTTAAATGTTAGTGATTTTCATGCCGATTTTGAAAAATATTGACGCAGCATCAACACATTCTTTTAGAGGGCTTATTTTTGACACTTTAAATTTTTTATGTATCAAGTGTAAACTTTTTTTTTTGTTAGTGATTTTCATTTTGATTTTCAAAAGTGCTGATGAGCATCAACCCTTTTTGTTTAGAGGGCTTAGTTTTTACACTTTAAATTTTCTAATGAATTAAGTGTGGATGATTTTTTTTAAATGTTGGTGATTTTCATGTTAGTAATAAAACATAAAATAATAATAATAATAATAAAATGACAAAAGAAATCAAATACAAAAAAAAACAAAAAACAGAAAACCTATAGAATTGTAAAAAAAAAACATAAAACATAAAGCATGACAAAAAAAAAATAAGAAAAGGGTGTTAGTAAAAAAATAAAAAACATGTTATTAATAAAACATGAAAATAAAAATAAAAAAACATGACAAAAAAAATCAAATACAAAAAATATATAAAAAAGAAAAAAAATACATATAAAATGTAAAAAAAAAAGAAGCAAAAATTAACTTGTAAAAATAAAAAAATTTGAATTAAAAATTAATGAAAAAAACAAAAAACAAATAAAAAAAATAAAAAATAAAAATGAATTTAAAAACAAATATATATTTTTTTTTCAAAAAAAAATTTTTTTTAAAGAGAAACAAATTGATCTAGAAAAAGAAAAAAATCTAAAAACATTTTTTTAAGTTAAAAAAAAAATAATAAAAAAAAACCTGATTACAAAAAAAACCTTAAAATAATTACAAAAAAAAAAACATTAAGAAAAAAAATTAAATAAAAAAAAATAATTAAAATAAAAAATATTTAAACTAAATAATTTAAACAAACAAAATAAAAAATAAAAAATAAAATAAAATAAAAATTTAAGAATTATTTTTTTAAAATTAAAATTATAAAAAATAAAGAAATAACATAAAAAATTAAAAAAAAAAAAAAAATAAAAAAATTAAATTATAAAAATTTAAAAACTAAATTTAAAAAAGAAAACATTAAAAAAAATCAAAACAATTAAAAAATAATTAAAAATTAAAAACAATTAAAAAAAATTTAATTTAAAAAAAACCATTAAAAAAATATAAAAATAAAACAATTAAAAATAAAATAGAAATTAAAAAAAAATAAAAAACACAATTTAAAAAATAAAAACAATTAAAAAAAAACAATTTAAGAAAAAACAATTGAAAATAAATAAATAAACACAATTAAAAAAAATTTAAAAAACGATTTAAAAAAAAATTTAAAAAAACAATTGAAAATAAAACATTAAAAAAAATCAATTTAAACAAAACAATTATTATTATTTTTTTATATTTAAATGATATAAAAAAAATAAACACATTCAAAAAACACCCACCTCTTGCCCTCCCTCACCCCCCTTGCCTCTCCCCGCTTCCCTCATCCCCTCGCCTCCCCACTCTCGGCCCTCCCCTCTCCCCTCCCTCACCCAACCCCTCCCCTCCCTCACCCTCCCTAAGCCACCCTCAGCCCACTCCCTCCCTCCCCTCCCCCACTCGGCCCCCACCCCACCCTCCTCCCTCACCCCCCTCCGCTCCCCCTCACCCCCTTACCGTCCTCCCCTCCTCGCCCGGGCCCCCAGCCAGCAGTTAAGAGGCTATAGGCCGATTCCGGGAATTGGCCTGCAGCCTCCTGGTTGCTAGCTGGGGGCCCGGGCAAGCGCGGAAGGGCTACACCCTGGCGGGAAGGGGAGGCCTAACTAAAAGGTTGCATGAATTTTCTCATAATATTCATGAACGTAGGTTTGACTTCGTCTTCACTTCCATAGGATTAGGGTTTGTTATGCAGTCAGATGCTGATCGAGTTATAACACATTTTCCACAGTACTACGGTTGTATTCTCAGTACTATTTACTATAATAGTTTGTGGAATCTTACATAAATTTTAAATAAATTAAAAAAATTAAGATATTGAATCTACTTATATATTAAAAATATATTTTAAATAACAAAATTTCATATTAAAAAATATTAATTTCATTAAAAAAATTCTCTTATTAAAGAAATGCACTCCTATAGTAAATGCAGCCGAGATCAAAACATAAATGTTGCGTTTCTAACTACTGTAGTAAATGCACCAGAGATCATAATGTAGACGTTGCGTTTCTGAACTTTTATTTTTGTACCTCACCCACACCAACTGTCGACGCTGTGTCGTGGGTCTCCCTTGACTGTTGGGATTCACAATAATGGCAATGACCATTCTTTGTAATTTTGAGCGACAAAAGGAAGCATCCAGAAACATTGCCCACGATTTTTCGACTCTTCTGACGGTACAGTAATGTGACTAATTTTAAGTTTTAATTTTTTTTTATTTTTTATTTTTTGAATTGAGGCTTCTGTGATCCATGTCAAGTTTATGAGAAAAAGTTTTTCGGCGTAAATCACATGATAATATATATATATATATATATATATTAAATTTCATTTTTTTTAATTCTTTTGATTTTATTTTTATTTTTTAATTTTATTTTATTTTTTGATAATTATTTAACATTTTTTTAAATGAGTTTTTTTTTTTTTTTAACTTAAAAAATGGTCTTTTTTTTTTATTTTAATTTTCTTATATTATATATATTTTTTTATTTTAATTTTTGTTTATTTTTTATATTTTTTTGTTTAAATTTTTCATTTTTACAAGTTATTTTTTATTTATTTTTTAATGGTTTTTTTGTTTTTTTGTTTTTTTTTTTAATTTATTTTTTGTTTATATATTTTATTATTATTTTTTTTCATGAATCGTCCCCTTGCCACCCTTGGCCAGATGGGCCTCGGGGTCGGCGGGGATTTTTTTTTTTTAGTTGTTAATTCTTTTTAATGTTGTATTTTATTTTTGTAATTATTTATTTATTTATAATTTATAATTTGGCATTTATTTTATTTAACTCTTTTTTTTTTTTTAGATGTTGTGGTTATTTTTTTTTACATTTTATAGTTTTTGTTTTATTTATTTATTTATTTTATGCCATTACTATATATTTTTTATATGTGATTTTTTTTATCATGTTTTATTACTTGTTATTCTTATTATTATTTTTTTAATATTTGAATTTTTGTTTTCTTTTGATTTTTTGTGTTTTTTGATTTTTTATTTTTTCAATATTTGAATTTTTGCATTTATATATATTTGTTATATTTGATTTTTTTTTGTCATGTGTTTTTATGTCTTATTACTTTTCATGTGTTTTTTTTGTGTTTTAATATTTGAATTTTTGTTTTCATATATATATATATATATATATATATATATATATATATATATATATATATATTGTAGGGTATGTGTCGATGATTGTCTAGCAACTCGATCCCATTATGTGCAATTTGATAGTTGATTTTAAATTTTTCGTTATAATGAATCCAATTTTCCCCACAATGTGTTAATTTCATGGTTGGTCTTTAAGTTTTCATTACAATGGGTTGAGCTCACCTACACTGCGTGTCAATTTGATAGTTGATTTTTAATTTTTTTCGCAATGTATCAAGTTGTCTTAGGCTAAGATTTCAAAATTGCTATACATTTAGCATTTAAAAAAATTACTCTTCGTATAATAACCCTTTCATTCAGGTGTTCATTTTTAAAGTTTTTTTAGTCATAAATTTTTTCCATAATGTCATGCTTAAAATATTTTGAAATTTTAAGATTGTTTTATAGTCATAATCTTTGGTTTTAATTCCATGGTTGAAAAATTATCAAGGTTTTTAATGTTTTTTCTAAGTTATAATATTTTATCTTTAATGTTATGGTTGAAAACAATTATAAATATTTTTTCTTAACACCATGCTTGAAAATTGTTGGAATTTTAAGGTTTTTCAAACAAGTGATATTTTGAGTTTAATGTCACACTTTAAGGGTTTTCAAAGACGTGATATTTTATCGTTAATGTCATGCTTGAAAATCATTGGAAATTTAAATTTTTCAGAGTCACGATATTTTGTTTTTAACATCATTAATAAAAGGTGTTGAAAATGTACCCTGAAAAAAAATAAAAAAAATAAAAAAAAAATAAAAAAATAAATAAATAAATAATAAATAAATAATAATAATGTTATTCTCGCAACAACACTTTTCGATTTCAAGGTGTTTTTAGCACCAAACAAAATGGATTTGATTGTTTTTTTACTGTTATTTTTAAAAAATATTAAAACTTTACTCTAAAATAAAAATAATAATAATAATAATAATAATTTATTCCGACATCAACACTTTTCGATTTCAAGATGTTTTTTCATGTTTTTTTGGATTTTTGGGCTCGAGTACCTGTTTTGAGGTAATAGTTCCTGTTTTGATCAGTAACTATGTTTTTGGAGCAAATTTTGGCCCCTAATCCAGATTCCGATCACTCCTTCCCACTAACGGGATTTTGGACCCACAAAAGTTGGTTATCTGATGAGAGCTAAACATTCTTCTCCTTCCCAAGTTCTATAAACTAATTCTACTTGAAAGGTCTCCATGACAACCACTTGGGTACACTAACATGCCTTTCCTTGCAAATGGCTATGTCCCTCAACCACTATTCTCCTTTTGTTTCTGACCCAATCGAATACTTGCTAGCTACTTGTTGACTGATTAGACACCCTGCTGTACCAAAGTGATCCCTCGATGCTTGGAAAACTAACTGATAGCCTTCCCACTGAGAATCATGTTCCTCCTTTGCAACACATGCATTTGATGCAAGCTTCTTCTTGGAAACCACTTTTCCAAGTTAAGCCCATCTGAGTGAACTACATCAATGAGTTCCAATATCAGTAACAACAAGAAAAGAAATGACCATTCTTTTACCTCCATGATTCCAAATTCCACATCTAGAAGAATACATTCGCCATCTCTTTTTCTTCTTGGCGTCAACAAAAAACAACGGTCTTCCATGGCTGCAAACTTTTTGGCATCTTATCCACTGTCTCTTCTTTCCTCTATCATCTTCTCGTTCAACATGGTACTCATGTTTTGATTTGAGAATGAAGGCTAAGCATGAGTATCTTTCTCAAGAATGGACCTTCCACAATCTTGCAATATCTTGTCACAAGAAACACCCATTAAATGGAAAAACACATTATGCAAGAAATGCAAATCGACGACCTCTTCTTTTGCTCTTTCAAAACAACAATTGTCACATCATGTAACATCGCCATGTTATCTTGCATCTTTGTGTACAAACCATCTTGGTGTGTTAGTCGATAGTTTACTAAACAAGTCGACAAAACATCATCTTCTAGCAACTGACTTGACTTAAGAGCCAAAACATAAGCATGTACACAACTTGATGATTCTTTGTATAAACAACAAGAATTCCACATTCTCATGCAATAATCCGTCAACATCTCCCTTTCATATTTGGAGACAAAATCAAATCTTCCAAGTCGATATGACATACATGTGACAACAATCGACACAAGTTGACACTCATGCATGTGCAAATGGTCAACATTCTCAAGTTGACAACATACATGTAACAAAGAAATCGACCAACACATGTCGATCACTCATGCAAGTTCAAGCACAACGAAAATTCTCAAGTTGTCAATCATACATGTTAACAAAGCAATCGACTAATACAAGTCAATCACTCATGCATGTTGCTAGTTTCTTTGTTCACACACACACAAACTCTCATGTATGTGTACAATTCTTCAACTCTCTCACAAATACAAACACAACTACAATAAGCCCAAAAACATGTATGGGTACATAAATAGTTGAATGACAAATTTGTTGCAAATGAAGTGAGTATCCTACTCAACTTTCACACACCTTCATGGAAAAAATATGCAACAAAAAGAATGAACAATTTCTTGCAAATGAAGTGAGTAACATCCCCCACTTTCACACACCTTCCTGGTGAATATATGCAACATCAAGAAAGACAAATTTGTTGCAAATGAAGTGAGTAACATACCCCACTTTCATACACCTTCATGGCAAGAATATGCAACATCAAGAATGCTTTCAAAATAAATGCATTCACATACAAACTTGTAATCACAAATTTCCTTCTTTGTTGCATTAAAGTGAGTCCAATAGAACTCCACTTTCAACATATTGCATCATACAATTTGCAGCATACTTTCAACAGAAAAGGAATGCATTCATAAGGCAAATAAATGCATTTTTTAACTCAAATAATTGCATCTATCAACAAAAGAAATGCAATCCTTATTTGGATAAGAAATCAAACCAACTCTTACCAAACCATTTCCATGGTGCTTCGTTCAGCTGCACATCATCTTGACCCACACCAATTATGGAATCCTCTTTTTCATTCTTGCCTAAGTCTCTCTCCACCTTCTTCACATGTCGTGGATGAGTTGTTGGATGCAAAGTCCAACATTTGTCTATGAGATGACCTTGCTTATGGCAATGAGTGAAAAATAGTTGCATCTTCTTTTCAACATGGGTTTCCTTGTCCAATAGACCTTTGGCTTTCTGTCTCTTTTGCTTTGAAAGTTTCCTGTATGTGGACATTTTCTTCCAACATCTTGAAACATTATGGTTATTCAAACCACAAAAGGAACATTAAATTTTTCTCCATTTCTTACATGAAGATTTACCATGTTTAACATAATAAAAAAAAACTTGATTAAAGGCATATTTATACCTTTCACATTCACCTTTGTCGCCTTCTTAAGGAGGTGAATTTGAAGAGGTAGTAGTTCTCTTTGGAATACCAACAATGGTGTTAATAACCTTAGAGCTTTCAACATCCTCTTGTTCATTGAAACCATTTTTTGCATTCTTATGAGCATTTTCTTGCAAAGTGGGTATAAAAAATTTGCATTCCTCATGAACATAGACTTTACAAGCTTGAGGTGATGAAATTAAAACAAAATTCCTTCTTGGAACACCTTCATGTGCCTCCTTGGCTTTGGATAATTCTCCATCATGTTGTCCATAACCAAGACCCAAATACCTAGGCCTTTCCTCAACAATAATTGGCTCAACTATGCCTTGTGCATGTTTGGCTAATCCTCTACCTTCATAGCCCATATTCATGAAAAATTTGGACCCTATTCCTCTAGTTTGTATTTTAAAAGCACTAAAACATTCATTTTGAGAGGAAACTAAACTTGAATTGCATACCTCTTGTTCATGCACATACTTGGCTAGGGTGTCCTTGGCATTATGGAGTAAAATTTGCATCTCATGCATATTTTCAAGAATCTCTTGCTTCTCCTTATTCATGTACATCAACTTCTCTTGAAGTATAGTGTTCTCCTTACTATCTTCAATCATCTCTTGCACCACATCTCTCATGATGATAAACTCCTTCAACATCTCTTCATCAAAGAATCTTGCTAAGGAAGAGAGGTTAGAAACATCACTTATTGAAGCTGCCATCAAAAGTGTAATGAATTAAAGAGCTTCATAACACTTCACAAAGCTTCACAAACTTCTTTACTGTGATTTGAGAACCAAGCTCTCAATCTTAAGCTTCTCCTTGCTTCAGCTTGTACAAAAAAACTTGCACACAGTTAAATGATCCTTACACAACTTCAAAACCAATAGCTAATTCTCTATCTAACCTTGGCAAAGTATCTAAGGGTTCAAATGAGCTAACAAGTGCTCTAATACCAAATTGATCTAAAATCTTGGGCAAACTTTTTAATTCTATGCAAGATCCTTCATCATTTAAAAGTATGTTTAGGATCATCTCATTTACTCAGTTATGTAAGAGGTTTATGTGTCAAGTTTTTTGTCTTTTATGTGAGTGATTTATGAGTTAATTAGCTGATTAAAAACACATGTACAAAAAATTAAATTGCAGATAAAATACACACAAAAATCATACACAGTTTATAAAGGAGTTCACCCCATCCTCTTGGGCTACATCTCCTCGGACCTCCTTCAATGGCTAGGCCCTCTTGGAATCATTTGGTAAAAAGTATGATTAAAAGCTTCTTCTCAACTACAATGGCTTTGAAAACTATACCTTTGAGTTCAGATGACCCAAAAACCCCAAAAATGACTATTAGATCTCTGAAAACTGACTCTGGCTGATCTAGGCATGACCACCTTCCCTGGTGGCCCTAAGCTTCCCTGAAATTCATTGTGGAAAAATCACCTATAGTTGTCTTATATTGTCGCAAAAACCTATTCCATTAGCTTCAAAAGGTCGAAATTATCCAAAATTGACTATTCATTTTCTAAAACTGGTCGAAATCCCATCAAGTTATGGTCTTTTCAATTTTTCCCTAGGAATCTCCTCCAAATCTGGAAAACTTCAATTAATTCCGCTAAATTTGGGGGCGGTTCCAGATTTGGCAGAATTCGCCAAAATATTCGCCAACTAAAACCTTTTTAATTAAGGGCTAATCATGGCTTAATTAGCGCTAATCCTCTATGGTTAAAGTCTAATGATAACGGTTAAGTAGAGGTGTTCACATGTGCATTTAGTGTTAACCGCTAGTGGTTAACCCCTAACCATCTCATTTAACCTTTAACATGAGTGCATTCCATTACATGTCAAGTCTTAAGGTTTGGTGTAGTAGTAAGTGTTGTGGCTTGTGGATGGGAGGTCTTGGTTTCAAACCTGACTACCACCAAAAATTTTCCAAAATGCATTGACCCTATTCAGCCATTTGGGAGGTGCCATGTGGCGGCCTTTGGGCTTGCGACTTGGCGACCTCTCATTGGCCCATCCAAAACCAAAATAGTTGCACCACATCACCCAACTGGAAACCAACCACAAGGCAAAACTTGGTGAGCCCTCATTTGGTTTTGACCACCTTTGACCTACTCAGTCACTTGCCCAATCACCTGCCATGTCACCAGTACGTACTATTGACTGGGCAGTGCCTGCAATTTTTTTTTATGTTTGGTGAAATGGTTAGTGGGCTCTAACTTCCTCATACGAACTCTGATTTGAGTGAAATGATTTTCATTGAGATCGTATTGTTGAGACAGATGCAGACATTTAGGAATCGATCAATTTTGAGCACTTTGAGTTTTGAGCAAATTTTGGCCCATAATCTAGATTTTGATCACTCCTTCCCACTTATGGGATTTTGGACCCAAAAAAGTTGGTTATCTAATGAGAGCTAAACACTATTCTCCTTCCCAAGTTATATCAACTGATTCTACTTGAAAGGTATCCATGACAACCACTTGGGTACACTGACATGCCTTGCCTTGCAAATGGCTATGTCCCTCAACCATTGTTCTCCTTTTGTTGCTAACCTGACCCAACACTTGTTGGCTGCTTGTTGACTAATTATACACCCTGCTATACCAAATTGATCCCTCGGTGCTTGGAAAACTGACTGATAGCCTTCCCACTGAGAATCATGTTCCTCCTTTGCAACACATGCATTCGATGCAAGCTTCTTCTTGGAAACCACTTTTCCAAGTTAAGCCCATCTGAGTGAACTACAACAATGAGTTCCAATATCAGTAACAACAAGAAAAGAAATGACCATTCTTTTACCTCCACGGTTCCAAATTCCACATCTAGAAGAATGCATCGCCATCTCTTTTGCTTCTTGGCATCAACACAAAACAACGATCTTCCATGGCTACAAAATTTTTGCCATCTTGTCCACTGTCGCTTCTTGCCTCTATCATCCTCCAGTTCAACATGGTACTCATGTTTTGATTTGAGAATGAAGGCTAAGCATGAGCATCTTTCTCAAGAATGTACCTTCCAAAATCCTGCAATATTTTGTCACAAGAAACACCCATTAAATGGAAAAACACATTATGCAAGAAATGCAAATCGATGACCTCTTCTTTTTCTCCTTCAAAGCAACAATTGTCACATCATGTAACATTGCCATGTTCTCTTGCATCTTGGTGTACAAACCATCTTGATGTGTTAGTCGATAGTTTACTAAACAAGTCGACAAAACATCATCTTCTAGCAACTGACTTGACTTAAGAGCCAAAACATAAGCATGTAAACAACTTGACAATTCTTTGTATAAACAACACGAATTCCACATTCTCATGCAATAATGTGCCAATATCTCCCTTTCATCTTTAGAGACAAAATCAATTCTTCCAAGTCGATATGACATACATGTGACAACAATAGACAAAATTCGACACTCATGCATGTGCAAATTATCAACATTCTCAAGTTGACAACATACATGTAACAAAGCAATCGACCAACACATGTCAATCACTTATACATGTTCAAGCACAATGAAAATTCTCAAGTTTTCCATCATACCTGTTAACAAAGAAATCGACCAATACAAGTCAATCACTCATGCATGTTGCTAGTTTCATTGTTCACACACACAAACTCTCATGTATGTGTACAATTCTTCAACCCTCTCACAAATACAAACACAAGTACAATAAGCCCAAAAACATGTATGGGTACATAAAGAGTTGAATGACAAATTTGTTGCAAACGAAGTGAGTATCATACTCAACTTTCACACACCTTCATGGAAAAAATATGAAACAAAAAGAATGAAAAATTTGCTGCAAACGAAGTGAGTAAAATACACCACTTTCACACACCTTCCTGGTGAATATATGCAACATCAAGAAAGACAAATTTGTTGCAAATGAAGTGAGTAACATACCCCACTTTCATACACCTTCATGGTGAGAATATGCAACATCAAGAATTCATTCAAAAGAAATGCATTCACATACAAACGTGTAATCACAAATTTCCTTCTTTGTTGCATTAAAGTGAGCCCAACAGAACTCCACTTTCAACATATTGCATCATATAATTTGAAACATACTTTCAACAGAAAAGTAATGCATTCATAAGGCAAAGAAATACATTTTTTAAGGCAAATAGTTGCATCTATCAATAGTTTAAATGCAAGCCTTATTTGGATAAGAAATCAAACCACCTCTTACCAAACCATTTCCATGGTGCTTTGTTCAACTGTACATCATCTTGTGAATCATCCTGACCCACATCAATTATGGAATCCTCTTTTTCATTCTTGCCTAAGTCTCTCTCCACATTCTTCAAATGTCGTGGATGAGTTGTTGGATGCAAAGTCCAACATTTGTCTATGAGATGACCTTGCTTATGGCAATGCGTGCAAAATAGATGCATCTTCTTTTCAACATGGGTTTCCTTGTCCAATGGACCTTTGGATTTCTATCTCTTTTGCTTTGAAATTTTCCTGTATGTGGCCATTTTCTTCCAACATCTTGAAACATTATGGTTATTCAAACCACAAAAGGAACATGAACTTTTTCTCCAATTCTTACATGAAGATTTACCATGTTTGATTAAAGGAAGATTTATACCTTTCACATTCACCTTTGTCGCCTTCTTGAGGAGGTGAATTTGAAGAGGTAGTAGTTCTCTTTGGAATACCAACAATGGTGTTAATAACCTTAGAGCTTTCAACATCCTCTTGTTCATTGAAACCATTGTTTGCATGCTTATGAGCATTTTCTTGCAAAGTGGGTATAAAACATTTGCATTCCTCATGAACACAGACTTTACAAGCTTGAGGTGATGAACTTAAAACAAAATTCCTTCTTGGAACACCTTCATGTGCCTCCTTGGCTTTGGAGCATTCTCCATCATGTTGTCCATAACCAAGACCCAAATACCTAGGCCTTTCCTCAACAACAATTGGCTCAACTATGCCTTGTGCATGTTTTCCTAACCCTCTACCTTCATAGCCCATATTCATCAACAATTTGGACCCTATTCCTCTAGTGTGTCTTTCAAAAGCACCAAAACATTCATTTGAGAGGAAACTGAAGATAAACTTGAATTGCATACCTCTTGTTCATGCACATACTTAGCTAGGGCGTCCTTAGCATTATGGAGTAAAATCTCCATCTCATGCATCTTTTTAAGAAGCTCTTGCTTCTCCTTCTTCATGGCCATCAACTGCTCTTGAAGTATAGTGTTCTCCTTCCTATCTTCAATAATCTCTTGCACCATGTCTCTCATGACGATAAACTCCTGCAACATATCTTCATCAAATAATCTTGTTAAGGAAGAGAGATTAGAAACATCACTTGTTGAAGCTGCCATCATAAGTGTAATGAATTAAAGAGCTTCACAACACTTCACAAAGCTTCACAAACTTCTTTACTGTGATTTTAGAACCAAGCTCTCAATCTTGAGCTTCTCCTTGCTTTAGCTTGTACACAAAAACTTGCACATAATTAAATGATCCTTGCACAATTTCAAAACCAATAGCTAATTCTCTAGCTAACCTTGGCAAACCATCTCAGGGTTCAAATGAGCTAACAAGTGCTCTGATACCAACTTGATATGAAATATTGGGCAAACATTTTAATGCTATGCAAGCTACCTCATCAGTTAAAAATATGTTTAGGATCATCTCATTTACCTAGTTATGCAAGAGGTTTATGTGAGTGATTTATGAGTTAATTAGCTGATTAAAAACACATGTACAAAAAATGAAATTGTAGACAAAATAAACAGAAAAATCATACACACAGCTAAAAAATGAGTTCACCCCATCCTCTTGGGCTACATCTCCTTGGACCTCCTTCAATGACTAGGCCCTCTTGGAATTATTTGGTTAAATATCTGATTACAAGATTCTTCTCAACTCCAATGGCTTTGAAAACTATACCATTGCTTTCAAAGGACCCAAAAACTCCAAAAATGACTATTAGATCTCTGAAAAATGACTTTGGCTGATCTGGCATGACCTCCTTCCCTAGTGGCCTTAGGCTTCCCTGAACTTCCGTATGGAAAAATGACCTGTAGAAATCTTCTATTTCCTATAAAACCTATTCCGTTAGCTTCAGAAGGTCGAAATCATCCAAAATTTACTATTCATTTTCTAAAATTGCTCGAAATCCCATCAAGTTATGGTCTTTTCAATTTTTCCCTAGGAATCTCCTCCAAATCTGGAAAACTTCAGTTGATCTTGCTAAATTTGGGGGTGGTTTCGGATTTGGCGGAATCCACCAAAATCTTTGCCAACTAAAACCTGCTTAATTAAGGGCTAATCATGGCTTAATTAGCGCTAATCCTACATGGTTAAAGTTTAATGATAGTGGTTAAGTAGAGGTGGTCACATGTGCATTTAGTGTTAACCACTAGTGGTTAACCCCTAACCTTCTAACTTAACCTTTAACATGAGTGCATTCCATTACATGTCAAGTATTAAGGTTTGGTATAGTGGTAAGTATTATGGCTTGTAGATGGGAGGTGATGGGTTCAAACCCAACTACGACCAAAATATTTCCCAAAATGCATTGAATCTATTCAGCCATTTGGGAGGTGCCACGTGGTGGCCTCTGGGCTTGCCACATGGCGGCCTCTCATTGGCCCATCCAAAACCAAAATAATTGTGCCACATCACCCAACCGGTAACCAACCACAAGACAATACTTGGCGAGCCCTCATTGGGCGCTGACCACCTTTGACCTGCTCAGTCACCTGCCACGTCAGCAGTACAGACTGTTGACTAGGCAATACCTACAATTTGTTTTGCTCATACAATATCTGTTTTGAGTGAAACGAGTTGCGTTGGGATCGTATCGCCAAGATGGATGTGATCGTTCAAGAGTGGATTGATTTTGAGCACTTTGATTTTTGAGCAAATTTTGGCCCCTAATCCAGATTTCGATCACTTTTCCCCCTTCAAGAACAAGTTTTTGCACATAAAATACAAGGATCTAATGACATGAATGAGATTTAATGGGAAATGGTAGAAGCATTAAATTCAGTTGACAAAGAGTGCTTACTCTCATTAATGATAAAGATTTAAGTGGATTTATTTTTAAATAATTTCATATGTAAATGCTAAATTTTCATTTACTTCTTATTAGTCTCACAAGATTCCTTTTTTGTTTTGTAGTGTTTAATAAAGGTGTTGAAAGATTAAATGCAAAGGAGCATTGAAAAATAAATGTAAAGGCTATGTGGAAAAACCATGCCAATGTGTTGAAGAAGAGATATTTTAATGCATTGGGAGGATAATGCAAGCAAGCAGTGATTTAAAACAACACATTGGATAATAATTAAAACAATACATTAAGATAATAATTAAAGCACTATAATGGATAATAATTAAAGCAGTGCATGATACGATATGTTGAAATGATCATGCAAGAGATATATAATTTCTGCAACGATGAGAATGTAAGACATGCAACACAATGCAATGTAATAGATAACAATAATTAATACAATGCATTTTTTGAAGAAAATGTATTAAATGTGTGTTGTAAAAACCATGAAATGCATTGAAAACCATTGAAAGGGAATGAGTTGAAGCAATGAGAATTATATGTAGGTTACATTGAAGCCAAATGCAAGCATGTGTTGAAGAGATATTTATTACAACACATTGTATCAAGAATGCAATGATGACATAATAAATAAAATACTCCATGATAATAAATGCAATGTTATTGGAATCATATGTAGTATAATGTGTTGAGGGATAAGGTATAACACAAGTTACATTGGAGGATAATGGAAATTTTATGTAAAAAATTATTTTGTAGAGAATATATATAATGCATGAAAGATAAATACAAAGTTATGTTGAATAAGATATGTATTTAAAAGATATGAATTGATGATGCTGGAAGCTATCAACAGGGGAGAGGGTCTCCCTAATGTGAAATCCCAATTATATGCCACACTATTTTGAGTAGGAGCCCTAACTAGAATATGACAAGTTTCAAAAGTGGCGGTTTTAATGATGTGCCTTGGTTGCAATAAACACATTGAATGATATATACATGACTTTGTTAGAAACAAGTATATGAAATTCATGAAGTGCCAAGAGTAATTCATGAGAAGTTCCATCACATCGAAGGGAGAAGAGTGAGCCCCTTAGAAGCATGTAATAGTACTTAGCTTAAAGGAGACACATGAGCAATAAAAGAGAATCATTAGTTAGCCTGTAAAATAGTTCACAAGATAACAATGATCGAAATAACATAACAACACACCTTCAACAAGTTTCATACTAAAGAAAAAAAAATTAGTTCATAATAATTAGCGTAAATAAAATAACACATATCATAAATATAAAAAGAATAGTCTTACTACATCCACGACATATGCATGAAGATGTGCCGACTCTGATCTCTTATTAAAGAGTGAAAGTTCCAGGCACACATTTTCAATTGACAATATACTAGCCCCAATAGTGGAACATGAAGGCAACACTTTCTTCTCCAAAGAAAAATAATCCTCCTACACTAAATAGGAGAAGCCAAGGCTCCAAACAAAGGTCCCAAGCTTTTGATTCCAAGCCCTTTTCATGAGTTATGAGGGTGTATTTATACATATGAGACGAATATTAATCTCCCTTTGTGACCTTTGGACTTCCCTCATGAATCTTTGACTTCTTTTTTCTTTTAATGATTAATGACCTTTCACATTCCACAATTGACACTTAAACTTCCACTTACATATTTATTTCAATTACATCTTACAAAAACCCATATGAGACAAAAATGGGTATAGCCTAATAAGAAAATCCTAATAAGACAAAATAGACATATGAAGCTTGTGTTTGAGGAAACTCTAGCTCAATAGCTTCAAATTGTAGATATTTGGTCACATAATGATGCCAATATTTGTATTATGTGATGGTCTCCTCAAAATTTGCAATGGGATTAGGCTGGAAGTGGACTCTAACTTCCATTGCGTTTTGGTATACAATTTTGGAGCCAGTTTGTGTTTCCTTCTTCAATAAGAACATCATAGTGTTGATCTTCGTAGGGCCACCAATATACTTCTGCATGTTATGCTTATTGATTTCTAGGTCCTCTTTGGTAGAAATCTACCTCAACTAGTCCAAGTATTATGAAACTTCCTGTCTGACTGTGTTTTTACCTTTTGATTATGAGAGTTTCCTGATTGAAGGGATTTTATGAGGCTTCACCAAAGAGTCCACACTATTGTACAACTATACATAAGAGGACAAGATGTTGGCTATGAAAGTTTTGAGCTATTTTTTTCTTTGTATAAGCATATGGAGTCACATTTATCCAACTTGGCTTGTTGTCTTATTTTCTTAACCAACTCAGATGGTACACCTATATACTTCATTCCCCATTCATGCACTGCAGTGATAGATGCATGAATGGATTTGAGAGATTTTTCATTCTCCCTTAATTTCTTCTACATGCCATGTAAGGAAACAACTTCTTTGTTCATGGTGACCAACTCCTCATAAAAATTTCTAATGGTTTCTCCAAATGCTAGCACTTCACCAAGTATAGCTGCCTAAATCTCTGCTACGTACACATGTGTGGGAGCCATATTTTGAGTCTCTACTTGGCGTTGTTCTATTTGTTGTCTCGCAACTTCCAAAATTTTCACTATTTGTCTATTCTCGACCATCAAGTATTTTTTGTTTACCTTAGAAGCTCCCGCAAAGGCCAAATTAGCTGTGGTGATAACTTCAAGATTATTTCTAGTGTCCATTACAATCACCTTCTCCTTATTGATGAAAGCAGGATGTGTGAAGTCATCTGGAAAATGCTTCTTTTTGGATTGCACAATTTTCCTTTGAAGCTCATTGAAATTCAAGCTACAAATATCCATAACCGTACTGTCATCTAGAGGATAAATTTCCTCTTCATCATCTGGATCTTTCCCTTCTATAGGAGGAGGTGGAGACCAAATGATGATCTATTTTGTGTTAGGAATAATATTGACATCCTGATTCTGTTGCTCTTGATCTACCTCCATATCTTGGATAACTATAAGATCTTCAATATCTTCGGTAATTTCTTTATCCTACTACTATTTTCTCTCTTCTTCTCATAGTTGACTTTCTTTTTCTTCTTCTTCTTGTATCTTCCTTTCCTCTTGTTCTTTCTTATCCTATTCTTCCTCCTGTCTCTATCCTTCTTCTTGCCTCTTTTGTTTCCTCTTTCTCTCTGCTACAAATTCCGCTTTCAAAATAGTTGGATCTGCTTTGAATTTGAAGCTTTGCTCCTCCATTTGACTGTGTGTAACCTTCCTTTTATACTTTATGCTCGTTGGGTTGCGCTTCTTTGGTTTCCCTACTTCCGATGTAGCATATTTTTCTGGATTCACATGCAAAGGACCTGCACGTTTGATTGGTTCATGGGGCCTAGATTCATTATAGCAATTCTTAATCTTCTCATTCTCTAACCTAGAGTAGGTCCCACTTAGCCAATTGAATGTATCTTGGCACAATGCTGCTTGCAAATGCTTTTGGGATCATACGAGTGATACTCCATAATGCCAAACTTGAATTTCTCCAACACGTTAAATTAATTTTATGCAACCTTCAAGTTCTTAATTTCATAGGATCCCGCCTGCAAAGAAAAAGTGGGTCAAGATGATTTCTTTTTCCTTTGCAATAATGTTGATAATCTTTCGGAAAGATGGTATGTAATTTCCAGCATGACCAATTTATCAGTGGCATACCTTAATAATTTATGTGATGACTTATAACATCCAAACACCCCGAGGTAAGTGCCATCTGGTGAGACAAACCAATTGGAAAGTTCTACTGCTGAGTCCATAGCCTCACATGACATGCAAGGTAGCTCTTCCTAAAAAATAATTTGGTAAAACATGTAGAAATTAATTGAAATTTTCTACTATTGATGAATTCAAATTGAAAACAGGAGATTACAAATTTCCTCTACAATTATGTGCAATAGAAAACATAATTTAGAAACAAATGAAATGACATGAAACCATCAAATACAAAATAACACAATGATTTACAGGGGAATCCAATTGGGAAAGACCCGTCTGTTGCTCTGCTAATTCAGATGAGAAGAGAAACACTTACAATGTCTTTCTTAAACTCTGAAGTAAAACCTGCACTGCAATCCTGTTCTCTTCCTTCCTAAATTTCTTTGGCCAACACAACCAATTCAAGCCTCAACCAACCTCCTATTTCCTTGCGCAATCCTAGAGGAATCAACCCCTAAAAACTAGGAGAATTCCCTATTTCCTTGTGCAATAGCTTGAGAAATTTATCACTTGCATAGTGAAAAATCACTACACATGCAACAATATACAAATATGAGTAATAACATGCCTTTTCCTCCACTTCAACTAGGAAATTTGAATTTCATGCATGATTGTGTCTATTTTTAGTTGATTGACTAGTTAACTAAGAGATCACTAAGTTAACAACACTTCTAATACTCAAATGACCTTCAACTAACTCAATTAGTGACTAGACCTCAGTTAACTGAGTTCAACTAACAATAAATCAGATAGATTTCTAAATCTTAGCAATCTATACATGCACAACTCTACTCTTAGCCTACAAAATCGAATTTACTCATCTAACTAGGAGACAAGGCCATGTCACTCTAGCTAACTACAATCCAAGTCATCCTGTTGATGTGGAAAATCGAATTACTCAATTTGACTAAGGCACAAGTAAAAATTGAGCCTTTTATTGCTACATTTCAAACACTCCCTCTTAGCAAGAAAACATATATGCACAACCCCAATTCAACTCTTGTGGAATGTACCGTAGCACTACCTCCCACTGTTACTATTTCTATTGCAACAACTGTAACTCAGAAAGCATCCAAAATACTAAATCACATGTGTCTCTAAAACTGTATACTGGGAAAACTACACTGTTTTTAATTCTGCACTGTGCCTCTTGTACTGCTATCAACACTACTTTGTGCTCCTCAATATCTGACTGCACTAACTGAAAGTGATCCTTCTACTAATAAATACCATGAGCCCTTGTAGCAAGGTAATGATCCATGAGGAAAGTGTACTGCAACTGCTACTGCTCTCCTATGGATCCTACCCAATTTTTGCAACTTTGGGACTAAGGCTCTACATCACCCCACCTCACTCTTGGAGGTATAGGTACATGCATGGAAAATTCTACTATATATTTTCACTCTAACTCCAATCTGTTTCACTTTTCCGATAGCCACATGCTTCAGAAAGGATTTACCCTTATTGAATACAACATCATATCCTCTATCCTCCAATACAATTATAGAAATCAAATTCTTCTTTAGCCTCGACACATACATAACAATTTTCAGATGAATATGGGAGTCTGAATCCCTCTTAAAGGTGACAATACCATTCCTTTTCTACTATATCGCCCATCATCTCCAAGTTTTATGTGCATCTAGAGATCCTTTTCCTCTAGGCTACTAAAGAATTCTTTGCATCTTGTCATATGGAACGAGGCAATTGAATCTATGTACCACACACTCCCCATTACAATGTTGGCCATGCATGCTATCAGGGTTAAGTCTAATTCAAATTGTGAGGAAAATGCTTCACCTCCTGCTCCTCCTAAAGGCTTCTTGTTAGAATTATTGTGCGGACACTTTGTTGCATAGTGCCCAAATTTGTGGCAGTCAAAACATTTTATTTTTCTTAGGTCCTTCTTCTAGATATTGTTTAGCTGGACTCTAGCTTTCTTTGGGCCTTATTTCTGTTCACTTTATTTCCCTTCCCAACCAAGGAAAAATTTTCTTCGTCCTCAACTTTGGATGTTACTCCATCTTTGGTGTTCCTTTGAATTTATTCCTCCACGAAATCAGACCAAAGTATCTCCCAATTTGGCAATTTTTCCCTTCCATTTACAGAGTCGTGGTAGCTATGCCAGGATGTTGGAAGGCCTAGGAGAGCTAGGCTCACTATATATGAATATGGTATATTTTATCCAACTCCTCCAAGTTCATCTCGATAGTGAGTGAATCTAGAGAGGTAATGTGGAATGGTTTCATTTTTCTGCATGCAGATGTTTCTGAGCTTGTCCATCAATGCCAGTTTTCTGGCATCATTGCCATTTTCAAATAGCTCAGTGAGGGTCTTCCACATAAAAATGGAGTTTATTTTCCATGTAAATTTGAGACTGTGGTATCCCACACCCTCCAGGATGATCCTCTTGGATTTTGCGATATCTTTCTTCCATTGGTCTAACTATTATGCATCTGATATTGTTGGTTTTCAAATGTCAGTTTTGGTGTACTCCAATACTCCATTATCATCAAGTACAACTTCTATCCCGTGCTTCCAAGCTATGAAATTTTAGGTTCCCTCTAGGGCATACTCCAATCTCAACCCATTGAAAGACATTTTCCCACATAGTAGAAAACAACTTCACTGAATCTGCAAATCGAAATCTTTGAAGGAGAATATCTATTGACTGGTTTCTAGTGTGATTTCTGCTTCGATACCATGTAGAAAAAATAAATAAATCTACTACTGATGAATTCAAAATGGAAACAAGAGATTACAAATTTCCTCTATAATTTTGTGGAATGGAAATCACAATTTAGAAACACATGCAATGACATGTAACCTATTATCCTCTATAATTTCCCAAGCTGAGGAGGAGATCGAAAAGGGTAATCTCAAACCACTTGCAGTTCAGCAGTTAGCCCTGCTAAACCAGAGAGGGATCTCTCTAGTTCAACAGGGCTAGCTGCTAAACTGCAATTGGTTTGAGGTTACCTTTTTCGATCTCCTCCTTAGCCTGGGACATTGTAGAGGATAAAATTTTGGCGTCGTTTCCAGGGAAACAAGTGATATATCTTCTCTGGGAAAGAACGAAAAATATTAGATCTGATTGTTGATGGTGAACAATGATCAGAAACAAGAAAGGTTGTACATTTTTCACCTGGTGACTCCAATGTTGAAGAATCCAAAGGTTCAAAATTTTCATGGTGACTCCACTATTAAAAAAAACCAGTAGTTTGAAGAACTTCTTGGTGACTTAATTGTTTTCAAGATGGATTCAACTGCTCGAAGGTATTCTCCTATGAATCGATCTCATATTCTAGGTTTTCCAAACCACATGCCTTGTGTAGATTGGCAGAATTATTTGCCGAAGTTCAAAGATGAGAAAGGAGAGAATGCTCATCTTCACTTGGTCAAATTTCACATGCATGTACATAGGGTGCAGATTCAGTTTCCTGAAGATTGTCTAATGAATATCTTCATGGCTACCTTGGAGGAATAAGCAAGATCATGGTATGAAGGTTTGCCACCTGGTTGTATTTATTCACTTGCTGATTTTCATATGATGTTTTATGAAACTTTTAAAGGAGAACATCCATCTTTACTGCTGGTAAAAGATTGTTGCAAGCATTTTCAAGGTTTTATTCATCATTTGGAAAGTGTTTATGGTGATGAAGAGTTCATGTATGAAGAGATTCTGGAGGCTTTATATGAGAACCCTTTCCATCGCCAACAAGAACAGGTATTTTCTCGCTTTGATGAAAGTGAAATTGAGCAGGACTCCAATGATGAAATTAAAAAGGCCGTAGACATTTCAGAAGAACAAGAGAACATTCAGCCCCATTTTAATGAATAAGTGATGCTTATGAATGATAATCATGTTCCATCGTACAAGTTTGATGAATCTTTGCAACAAATTTGTCAGTCTTTTAATGAAAGAGATAAAGATAGTCATTCATTTGTTATTTCAAATTATTCTTTCTCCAGGTTTTTAATTCAAGATTAGGTTTGTGAAGAACAAGATGAGGTTTCTAATGAAATGCATGAACAAGGATCTGAAACACTATTCCAAGAGCAGATTCGTACAAATCATAATTTTGAACTAGCATGTGTGGAGGTTTCAAACAATGTAATTGTGGTAGAGAGTAGTCATCAAACATTGCAGGAAAATGATGAAGAGGAGAGTAGCGATAAAGGAGAGGTTGTTTTAGAGCCTCATGCACATGATTATCTTCCTCCAGATAAAGAAAATTAGGAGTCTCTTGAAGAAGAGGAGATTGTCCCAGATCCTATGGATGTGCACATCTTTGCTATTAATCATATGGTTTCCCCAAATGCATATTTTCAAGAACAAACTTCCCTTTTTCTTTTTTCTTTTTTCCGAAGAAAAAGTGAACTTTTTATTAAGAGAATAAAAAGTTACATTGCATATGCCGAGCATTTCTGATAGAGCTGCTTGCCAAACCAAGCAAACAAAAAACTAAAAACTCCTTTCTGCCCTTTTGTACGCAGAAAGCTGAGCCAATTTTTGCTGTAGAAAACAGCTGAGGCAAAACGGCCATGACCACAACCATGCCTCGTCTGAGAGAGACAGATCATATGCAATAAACAACATACTAAACAGGCCTTTGGGTCTCCTCAACAGAGAGGAAAACAACCCACAAAAAATATATAATAATATGTATCAGAGTTTTAGAGAAAGAGATGTCTGAGAGAAAAGTCTAAACAGGTATATATGAGTTAAAAACAGAAAGCAAAAACAGTGGCTGAAGAGTTATATATAAGGCGGCACATCTGATGAAACGGGCTGTCCTTGACAGTCTTCAACTATTTTCCACCCTCCCAAAGCTTGCTGCAAACCTTCCTTAGAAAGCTTGTCCGCGGCATCGTTGCTGTCCCTGTAGATATGGCATATGGAGAAAGAGTTAAAAGATGACTTTAGGACCAGAAGTTCTTCCAGCATGGGTTTCAAAATTTGATTTTTGCATGTACTTTTTCCGTTGACCCAATTTACCACATTGAGGGAGTCTCCAAAGATCTGAATAGTGAAGGTGTTTATGTGAATAAGCCAACAGAGGAGCAGTCTCAGAGCTGATAATTCGGCAAAATTATTTGATCCCGAGCCCAATCCCTCTGAAGCTTTTAGGGAGTGATGAGCATTTAGGTGAATGACAATTCCTGCGCCAGCTATGTTATTTTGGGATGCTCCGTCAAAGAATGCCCAAGGGATGCCATCTTTGATTTGAACTGTCTTGTTTGTATTTTGAGGTCTTTTTTCTTCAGGTTCGGGGATGGAAGAGTAAATGGAGACCGCTTGGATGGCTGTGACAGAAGGCTGGGTTCCTTTATCTTGAAAAATAGCTCTGTTTCTAGCAAGCCAGACACCCCAGCAGATGATGGGCGGGAGATTCCTCAGATTCCCCTCCGGGTACTGCTGCCACCAATTTGACCAAGCCTCGTCCAGATTTCCATTTCCCCACTGAAATTTTTTATTCAGCAGCTTCTCAGCCTCCCTCCAGATTTTAGCAGTCTCCGAGCAGCGAAGGAACAGATGATTTATTGAATCCTCTTCCTCTTTACAAAGGGAGCACCTCCCAGGGCCATACATGAATCTAGCCTGGAGGATGTCCCATGTGGGAACCTTCCTTTTAAGGAGACACCAGAGAAAGAGTCGAGCCTTAGCAGGGCATTTGAGCTTCCAGATTTGTTTTGTCCACCACTCAGGATTTTCCCACCCTTTCCTGGATTGAATGAACTTGTAACCATCTTTGGGGGAGTAATCGCCAGTTTCTCCATGGGCCCAGATCAGGCTATCCGGGTTGTCTTTAATTCTTACATTAGAGCGAACAAGTTCTTGGGTGAAAGAAGACCATTCATTCCACCACCTCTGATCCAGCTGAAGATCTCCTCCATCTTTCCAAGCCTGACTCCAAATGCTCGATTGACCCACCTTTTCCACCTGATCAAGAGTTAAAATATTTTTGTCTTCTAAGTGCCTGATTAGTCCAGGTGAAAGGGCATAGTTTTCATTGCAGCCGATCCATGGATCTTTCCCAATCTTCAGATTTCTACCGTTTCCAATCTTCCATGCCAAGCCTTGTTCAATTACCTTGAACGAAACCACTGTAGCCTTCCATATCACCGATGCATTCTGTTTGTTCTTAACTGGGTTCCTTATCCATTCCTCCAAAGGGACCGGGTCTATATATTTCCTTCTGATCACTTTGGTCCATAAATTTTCCATCTTTATCAGCCTCCATCCCGATTTTGCTGCCAGAGAAAGATTGAAGTCTGGAAGATTTTTAATCCCCCAACCACCTCAGTCTTTGGACCTTGCCACTTTGTCCCAGCCCACCCATGGTAGTACTAGGTTTTCCTTGGCACCATCCCAAAGGAATCTGTTGCATAGCCTTCTGATCTTTTCCATGATGCCCTTGGGGGCCCACGTAAGAGCAGCCCAGTAGACTGGAATGGCCAAAAGCACTGATTTTATTAGAGTCAATCTGCCCGCTCTTGAGAGCCATTTAAAACTCCAATGGGAGATCCTGGATTCAATTTTTGCAATCAGCCAGTTCCAGTCCTCCTTCTTATAAGCATTTGGTTTTAGCCAGAAACCTAGGTACTTGAAAGGAATTTCCAAGGTACTGGGCTGGAAAGGTAAAACAGATTGTAGCCTTACCCTCTCCTGAACTGCTAAACCTGTCATAATCAACTGGGATTTCCTTTGATTTATCTGCATGCCAGTGGCTTTCAGAAACAGATCTAAGATACATTTTAGTTCCTTTATTTCAGAGAGCTCAGAATTTGTGAAGATTAAAATATCATCAACAAAAAGGAGGTGAGATATAAATAAATTTGTGGCTACCTCAATACCTTTTACCTTCCCCTCTCTTCTGGCTTTGTGAATCAGCTGGCTGAGACCCTCCGCAACTAGAAGAAAGAGCAGAGGAGACAGACGGCACCCCTGCCTCAGACCCCTTTGACCTTTGAAAAAAGGGGTGGCCGCTCCATTGATGAGAATTGCATAGCTTACATTCGAAATACATCCCATTATCCAACTGATGAAAGCCGGTTTAAACCCAAGGTGAGTTAGAAGCAGCCTGAGATATAACCAATTTATCCTGTCATATGCCTTGGACAAATCAATTTTGATAACAGCACCCTTCTTATTCTTTTGCCTCACACTATGCATGACCTCCTGAGCGACTCCTATTGCTTCATGAATTTGTCTTCCTGATAAAAACCCAAATTGTTCCATAGATATATGACGAGACAAAATTGGTTTGATTCTGTTTGCTATCACTTTTGCTATGATTTTGTAAATACTATTGCATAGCGATATTGGTCTGAAGTCTTCAAAGCTTTCCGGGACATCCTTCTTTGGAATAAGGGCTATAAACGTAGCATTAAAGGGACTATAGACTTCACCTTTTTTCCTGGCCTCCTCCACTACTTCTGTGATTTCTGCTCCTATTAGTTCAAAAAAGTGAAGGAAAAGCTCTATGGACCATCCATCTGGTCCAGGGCTTTTCTCTTTTGCCATGGATTTTATTGTAGCTTCCACTTCCTCCTTTGTAACCTCACAGTTTAGGTCCTCCGCTTCATCCTCTTCCAAAAATCTCGGGAAACATTGAGCTGTCCTTATTACCTCCGCAATAGTAGTCTCTCCCAGATCAGTGAAGAGCTTTTGGAAGTGACTCTGACCTAAGGTTGACAGAGATTGAAAAGTCTGCACTTCCCTTCCTTCTTCATTTTTTAGGGCCCATATTGTATTTGCCGATTTCCTCCCTTTGGCATAATTGTGGAAAAATCTGGTATTTTCATCTCCAGCTTTGAGCCAGATTGCCCTACTCTTTAATCGCCATTCTTCTTCTTTGTCCAGTAGAATTTTAGACTTGAGTTTCTCAAGATGGAGGATTTTTTCCTTTGAGGCCTGCGACAGATAACCATCCTCCTCAATGCTTTCCAGCTTTTTAAGATCCTCACTTATCTTTGAGAATTCCGCATTCTGTGCCTCCTTTCTAGCCTTTGCCCAGCTTATGGTGGCTTTCTTTAATCTTTTAAGGTTTTCCATAAACAAGTAGCCTCTATCCTCTGGGGCATTGACTTCCGGGTGCTTCCATGTTTGTTTGAAAAGATTTGAAAAGGACTCCTCTTGTAGCCATGTAGAGTTAAATTTGAAAGGAGCAGGGGGCTTAGGAGGGGGGGAGGTGAATTCTAAATGGATAGGGAAGTGATCTGAGAGCCCTCCTTCTTCAATCCATTGCCTGAACATAGGGATCTTGACTGCCAGTTCCTCATGTATGAAAAAACGATCTAGCCTTTTTGCCACTCTAGCCTCCCCAGTTCTCCTGTTCCTCCAAGTAGGCTTTAGTTTGAGTAAATTTATGTCTAGGAGGTTGTTGACAGAGAACAGATTTAGGAAAAAGTCTGACAAGGGGTCTTCCCTGGCTGAAGGACCCCATGCCTCTGCTCTACCAATCGAGAAATTTAAATCCCCTCCTAGCACCAAATTTTTGTCCTTCAAGAAAGATTTTGCCATCAGCTTATTCCAGAAAGACACCCTGTCCTGGCAGGGGCTGTAAACATTACAAATGGAAAGGGGGAAGGCAAGTTCTGAGGACTGAACTTCCATTCCCATTGCATGTTTCATCCCCCACAGATTGCTGACCTTTATCCTCCCTTCCTTGTAGCCAATTGCCAACCCACCAGAGTGACCTTCTGAATCTATTGCAATAAATCTCCACCCAGGCATCAGAGCATTTAAGGCTGATTCCACCTCGACTCCACTTCCAAGAGTCTCTTGGAGAAAGAGGATATCAGTTTTAGAGTTTAGAAACATCTCCCGCAAAACCAGTTTTTTGGGTTTACTGGCTAAACCCCTACAGTTCCATGATGATAAGATCATTTGATAACCTCTTCTGGGGGATGCGCTACTCTAAGTGCCCCTGGGATAGACTGCTGTTTTCCATCTGCTACCTCAAACTTTGCTTTAATCTGAGCCGTAGAGAAATTGGATTTTCTATCTATTTTCTTCCTAGATTGGCTTTGGGAGGGGAGAGGGCCGATTCCTCCTACTGAGACGCAGGAGATGGCCTTTTGATCGAGGGAACGAAGATTGTAAGGGAATGAAGGGAGGAGAGCCGAGGGCCCAGGATCATTAGAAACACCTTCACTGTTCAGATCTAGGGAGGGAAGGGCGGCCGAGATATCCTCTATGCCGGGATTCACATTAATTTCTTCATGAATTAAAATACTATTCTTTTTTAATGAAAAAACAAAATTATTCGAAGGGGAATGCTCCATACAGACATCCATGGATTCAGCATTAATAACTGGAGGAATGGATGAATCAGAGCACATACCCATTACTCCTTCGGATGGTTGAGACGGCCTTCCAGGTAGATGTTCCTTTGCTGAGATTTCCTCCAGGGCTGGTTCCTTGTCCGCTGAGGTGACCTGGTTTTCCTTATGAGCATAGACGGCGGCTGCACTTCCATTTGGATCTCTGTCTCCATATCAGCAGCATTCAGATCAGATGGGAGATTCTGGGCCAATGTCTCCTTGTCGGCATTATTCAGTTCAGATGTGGGATTCAGACCTTGGAAATGTTGAATAGGACTATATACATTCTCCCACTGAACCGGCGCCTTTTGAAATCTCCGCCTTCTCCTTCCAAGAGGGCATTCCTTCGCTAGATGCCCATACTCGTGACACCTGTGACACCTGAAGGGCAGGTATTCGTAGTCCAGTATCTGCTCGAAAACCATATCCTTGTATTGTAGATTTATCTTTTTTTCTAGGTCTTTACCAGGGTTCAAACTGACAAGAATGCGAGCCATGGCTTTGTTTCAAGTTTGTTTGAAGGTCATGTCAGCTTCCAAATAGGTTCCCAGTCTATCCCCGATAGCCTTAAACACTGCTTCCGTCCATAAGAAATGGGGCAAGCCAGGAGCCCTGACCCAGATAGGATACACATCTGTTTTCTCACGGCCTGCATCAAACATCGGTGTCCATTTCTTCAAGAGGATTGGGATGTTCCCAATCACCCAATTCCTTGCAATTACCCAATCTGCCGCTTCTTTTCTTTCGAATCTGAACATAAACCAACCTTTTGCCAGGGTAGAGGCTTCAAAAGCCCTCTCTTCTCCTACCATCCAGTTCTTTTCTCCCCATTCTTGCAAGAAACTAGAAGAAAATTTCTTCCCTCTCGCCCTGCCCACCACTGTGCAGTCGGCCACCTCCAGGGATTCTTCTATGCTCACCTCCATCCCCAAGACCAAATTCCCTTCCAGCTCCTGCTCGCCGATGGGTCTTTGTTTCTTCCTCTTCTCACCTCTTTTCCTCCCTCCAATATCCTCCTCCCGCTCCTCTCTGTTTACATCGACTCTTTCTGAATCCGGGTTTGAAGGAATAAACCCTAACTCTGGTCTGTGAGGAAAAGGGAATTCCTCAGTCTCCCGGAAAGAAATATCAGTTGGGGTATGGTTTACCTGAAAACCCGGAACCTCCGCTTGAGTTTCCACTTGTGGCTCTGGGGAAGCTGCTATCTCTTTGCCCGGCCTGCCTCCATCTCCTTTTGAGACGCCCTGTTCCTTCCCGATGGAAGCCCTAGTTATGGCGGATGCCCTTCCGGCCTTTTTCTCTCCCGACCGCTCTGCACTTGAAATGAAATTTACAATATCTTCCAAGCCCCCGGAAAGGACTGGCTCTTCAATGGGCAATCTTCCTTTGCTGCCATGGCTCGAGGGACGGAAACTTGCATGCAGGGTTCCTTCTCCTGGGGTTGCTGAAAGCTGTGCGCCGAAGAAATCTGGGTGAATAAACTCATTCTCTTCATATCCTTGGGTCAGTTGGACGAAAGATTGTTGGATTCTGAGCGTTTCTGGCGAAAGAGCTCCAGTTCTGCAAGATCCGTTGTCTCCAAAGTACCTTTCTATGTTTTTAGCTGACGGGTCTTTGCCCCAAACTAACAATATATCTTCCATGACCGGGTCCAGATCCACGAGCTCGGTGGATTTTACCATGGTTACAAACACGGATAACAGGGTAGAAACAAAAACGGGTTTACCACCAGCGCTGAGGTCAATGTGTATTTTACTCTTTTTTCCAGCTGTCGCCCAAAACAAAAAAACCTTACCTCCAGATGCCCGTTCCTCCTTCACTGGTTGCTGAGCACCCCTGTTCAACTTACTCCCTTCCTCCGGTTTATGCGCCCTATGGTAACCCTAACTTGATCAGTCGGGTCCAGGTTCCATACAGACCCGCGTTCGAAACCTCCGCCTTCCCATCCTTCACAAGAAAGTATTAAGGTTCAACTTCCCTTTTTCTTGATGCAAATGAAAAAGTTAATAAACATATTCATCCTGACAAAAAATTTGCATTGGAAAATGAAGGGCGTGCTTGTATTTCTATTGACTTTCAAGATGGGGTAACATTTCAGATTATTCAGGATCCTTTTACTAATTTGCTTCAGTATCTATCTATCTATCTATCTCTATATATATATATATATATATATATATATATATATATATATATATATATATATCTATATATATATATATATATATATATATATATATATATATATATATATATATATATATATGTTTAGTAGACACTTGGAGTGGCCTATCTTTTGTTTTTCTGCCTATTCAAAGAAAGTGTGAGCATGATTCAAATAACTAGCCATTTGCTGGATTGATAACACTGGAGGGATCATTACACATGATTGTATATACATCTTCAGCAGGTGAGCGTTATCATCAAGATTTGAAGCCCTCAAATCTCAATGGTCTTCTCCCATAAGTAATTTCATTCAATATGTTTTTTATAGTCAAGTCAATTTAGTTAGTCAGTCAGTTTTCCGTTTTGAGTTTGGTCTTTTTGTTTTTGAATCCATGCCCAATGGATAAGGCTACCTAGTCTATGGTGTTCTTGACACCTCCAAGGAGCTGCCATCCCCAGCTAGAGCCATGGTTAGTGCCTGTCAGTCATGTCAGTCACTAGTGATCAAATATGCTTTTACAAGGTTTGTTAGGATCTCAAGGTCAAATTTTATCATTTCATTAAGTTTCAAAAGAAAATTTGGTCATTGGATGTTGTGTCTTGGTCACTGTTTTTCCCTTCACTTACTCATGGTCTTCATCAATTATCACGGTCATTGTCTTCTTCGAGGTATAATATCTTCATTTAAGTGTCTTGGGTCATGAAATGGTTAAAATCCTCATTTTAGGTCATGGTCTAGGGTTTCACTCCATGTGTCATCATGATACCATATGTCAAAACAAAAATGTGTCCATCATGTGAGTCAGTAGGTAAAGGGAGTTAGTAGCTTAGGGAAAGAAAAACAAAGGTAAAGGTAATTTCTTATTTCAAATAAGACAATGTTGCAGTACACTACCTCGTTTCATCATTTCTCAAAAGGACATATGATCTCATGCCACTACCAAAGCAAAAATCAACTTTCAAGATACAAAGGACCATTCAAAGCATAAAAAGGGTTTAATTTCATCATTCACATGTTTAAACATCTCCTTGGTAAGCTGGTAAACATCTGGCACCTCTTATGCATCCTTCATTTTGAAGAACTCAATGATAATCATTCTCCTAGGGTTTTGTTGTGCTTTTGGTCTCCAAATTATTTTGCTTCATTGCAATGAGAAAAATCTTAGTTTTTATGTTCCATAACCCCCAAACATACCTTATATACCCCTCCCAAACATTTCCCATACCCATTCCCTTCATTTCCCCTCATTTTCCCTAAACCCTAGCTTAATGATGTGTTTTTGAAAATTTCTAGGCTAGGACAATGTTTCTCTTGTTTGAAACCCTTCCCCTCACCCAAATTATAAATTTCCACTTTCCTTAGCTCCCTAACCTCCCTCACTATCCCCCCAAATTTTCCTAGAATTTTTCCATTTCCCTATCCCTTTCATTTCCCTAAATTTCCTCACAGCTATAAAAATCCCCAGTTTTCCCAAAACTAAACCCTAATTCTTCTTCCTAGTGAGCTAGGGTTTCACCTTGGAAGAAGAGGCCACACCCACTGAAAAGAATAAGTACAATAATGGAGGACATGTCTGAAGAGTTGATCCATCTAACATCAAAGAGATCAGTGCCTCACAAACTCATCAAGAGGTCATTTGCGGTACACAGGGATGATTTTTCTTTAAAGTGTGTTTCTGATCAAATGGAGATGAACTTGAAAAAAGTGGAAGAGGGTTTTGTCAATAATATAACAAGGGAAAAAACCATCCTTTAGGTTTTACACATGTATCATATATTGGGAGATATGAAAATTTCTTGGAGACCTATGTCAGGAAAATAAAACAAATTCAAGTTAATTTCCTGTTTTAGTCATGATATTGTGGCACAGATTCTGAGAAAATGAAAATGAATTTCAAGAAAATGAGAGAGTTTTTTCTTCACAACATACTTATCTACAAAAACCTCTCTCATGTTTCAAAAAAAAATTATGGTTAGGAAGAAATATCTCCATATTTGAGCCCTATTTTTGTAGAAAAACCTAGAATTTTGACCATGCTATAAGTGCAGTGCCTTGGCGCTGCACTTTCACTACAGACCTCCAAATGAAAAAAAAGTTGTATGCTTGGATAGATAATGACCTAAATTTATCAGATAACTACGTTTTCAAGATTTTTGAAATATAAGTTGGGAGAAAAAGCCAAAAAACAGGTCAAAAAGTCACTTTCTGTCATTACTCTGAAGCAAGCGCTACGCTTATAGAGACAACTTGGGAGAATAAATTTTGGAAGGCCTTCCCATGGGTTAGCTTCAAAAATTCAAGTTGTTATGGAAACTAGATAGGAAATTCTAGTTGACCGTTCTCTCAGATTTCAAATTTTACTTTAGAAAGGCTTCCAAAATCCTCCTGCAAGATGGTGTTGCGCTTATGACTGAGTGCGCTGCACTTGTGGCTAAATGTGTTGTGCTTATGATTGAGTGCATTGTGCTTATGGCTAAATGCAATGCGATTATACATGTAGCCATTTTTCTCAGCTTGTTTTCTCTAAATCTTGTTTTTGTGATGTAATTTTGATATTTTAAAGTCTTGATGATGTAATTATGGAATAAATTAGCATGATAGGTTGTTTTTGTGCTTAATTAGGCCTCATAAATGAAGCAAAACTCAAATCAAAGTCTAAGAGAAGAGTTTGTTTTTGACCTTCTCACTCTCTCTTGTTGGTTGAGAGATTCTTGGGAACTGTTCCACCACTTAGGGATTCAACCCCTAGATATGTATCATTTCTCAGAGAGAGAGAGGTTTGACTTCAAAGGAGAGGACTTGTATCTTATGCTTTCATACAATTAATCAAGGAGCAGTTGCAGTTATTTTCAGGAATACTTGTGCAGTGAGTTTGTGGTGTTGTTTCTCTTCCATATCAGTTTTTTATGAATGAATTCATCTCTCTTAACATGCTTTTCTTCCTTCATGTGATTTTCCTTACAGTCATATAGGCAGAATTCTTTAGATTCAAAGCTCTGTTTATGTGGAAAATCATGTTTATGTATCTCTTCTTCTAGATTAATGAATTCATGCTAATACATGCTCATTATGATTTCTTAAGCTTTCAGACCCTACACTACATTGACCAAAATGTAAATCCACCACAAGACATTGTTATCTTGCTCCTCTTTATGCTTGTTATTGCAAACTTTGATACCTTGGCCTAATTTATTGCTCTCATCCCTGGTCTAGCAACCTAAAAACCCTAAATTTTCAAACACTCAAGAAAAACTTATACATCTAGCCTAAAATCCATTTCTTTTTCAGTCATTGACTAAGAAATCCTTAGAGAGATCTCTCTCTGGTTCAACAGGGCTAGCTATTGAACTGCAAGTGGTTTGAGGTTACCTTTTTTGATCTCCTCCTCAGCCTGGGACATTGTAGAGGATAACATAACCATCAAAATCATAAGAACATAATGATTTATAGGTGAACCCAACTCGGAAAACCCGCTTCGTTGCTTTGCATTAATTCAAATGAAAAGAGAAACAATTACACTGTCTTTCTTTAACCCTGATGCACACCCTGCATTACAATCATGTTGTCCTACATCCTAACTTGCTTTGGCCAACACTTAGCCAATTCAAGCCTCAACCAACCTTCTATTTCCTTGTGCAATACTAGAGGAATTAGCCCCTAAAAAATGGGATAATTCCCTATTTCCTTGCACGATAGATTGAGGAGTTTATCACCTTCTTAGTGCAAAAGAATTGTACACTCAACTATATACAAATATAAATACTAACATGCCTTTTCCTCCACTTCAACTAGGAAATTCGAATTTGGTGCATGACTATGTCTATTTTTAGTTGATTGTCTAGTTAACTAAGAGATAACTAAGTTAACAACAATTATACTACTCAACTAACTCAATTAATGACTAGAGCTTAGTTAACTTAGTTAAACTAACAATAAATCAGCTATATTGCTAAATCTTAGCAATATTTACATGCACAACTCTACGCTTAGCCTACAAACTCGAATTTACTCATCTAACTAGGATACAAGGTCATGCCACTCTAGCTAACTGAAATCCAAGTCATCCTACTGATGTGGAAAATTGAATTACTCAATTTGACTAAGTCACAAGTCAAAATTGAGACTTTTCTTGCTACATTTCTAACATAAGACTATAAGGAAGTGGTCATCCAACTTCTCCATAACTCCTCTGTAACTGCACTCTGAAAGTAACTTGTAATAAATATGTACAATAGGCTCTTTTGGTGTCCATATCTAGCTCATTCTAGGGAAAGAATTCTAAGCACATATGCCATCCAACATGTATGCATACATATAGAATCTTTCTTGCTTGCCCTTAGGAGGATTCTTTTCATTAGTCACATTGATCTTAAGTTGTTGAGCCAAAATATCTAACCAATTGAACACCTTCCTCTCATTGAAAATCTGGTGCAACATGTAAACCCAAACTTTAGGGAAGGTTCTAGTAATCCTCTTATGATATATATAGCAACATAAAACAATCAAGTACTGGAACACCTTTCAAAGAGATTTAGTCTTGTATGTATTGCTGGTTGTTTGGAAGAATTTAGATGGCTCTTTCACCTAAGTTTTGATAACATCCTTGGTGCTCAAATTGTTGAAAATAGCAACAAGAAATGATAAAAATAGAATCCAAAAATTTCAGTATAATTTGTCCTTGAATTAAATTGAGAATTAAAATTGAATTCTATTCTCATAGCAACTTGTAAATAGTTAATTAAGTTTAATTAAATTAATTAGCTTAGTATTTTTGAGTTGGAAGTATTTTTGAAGTCATGTATATGTTCTCCCTATATAATAGGAGTCCAGGATGAGTTAATTGTGAATTGTAATTAGATAACTCAGTTTACTAAGTTAAGTTCAGTTAAATTAGTTCCAAATTGTTTGAGGAACTAAATAGTGAGTTAAATCTCAATTGGTGCACTAACGCATTAACTAGTGCTACTTTAGTTAACTAAAGATTCCCTCATCAGAAACTCATGCATGTCGATTCTGAGAAAGACCCAGTTGAGACTACAGTGCAGGTACAATGTACTATCAGTTGTATAATTTTCTAATTTGTACAGATGGTGCATGCAATTAGGAACTAAAACTTGAAAGGATTGTGTAGTGAGGATTTCCCTTTAAATATGGGCTAATTCTCTCAAGAATTGTGCAAAGAAATAGAAGCTTGGAGGCTTGGAAATTTTGCTAAGTATTGGCCAAAAGAATTCATCAGGCAAAGGATAGGAAATACTTATGTAGGTTAAGCTCAAGGTTGAGCAAAGCATATTGTATTCATCCAAATTCTTTGACCAAGGGTGCAAGGAAATAGGGGCTTGGAGAGCTGGAGAATTGGTTGTGTGTTGGCCAAGATTTTTCTTGTGAGTTGGAGATTGATTTTACTAAGTGTTGGGATTGTTCTTGTGAGAACAAGCATTGTATTATCATCTTGGATTTCTAATTAATGAAATATAGATAGTAGGGATTTTGAGTTGTGGCTTTCCCCAGATACATATTGTGTTATGTTCCATTGATTTGTCTTCCTCTTGTCGATTACTATTTTCACAGATCTTCATGGGATTCTATTGTAAAGAGTAGAAGTAGATTCTTGTCTTTTGCTTTAGTAAATTGCATGAGCTTGTGAATCTATAGGATTTTCTACATGGTATCAGAGCTAGATTTGTAGAAATTTTCTACATGGTATCGGAGCAGAATTGTTTTTTTTTTCTTTTGGGTTGCGAGTTTGCAGAGAAGATCTAAAAGCGTTTGTGCAAAAATTTCAGAAACAAATAGTAGATATGGATTCCTTGCGGAAACATACCCAAATTCAAAAAAGAAATCAGCTAAATTGGAGTTTGGATGAGGGAGATATCACTAATTTAAAATCAATTTTTTTTTAGAAAATTTCGTGACGACGGGACATATAAAACATATTTGTGTGATAGCCAAGAACCTATATGCACTTGAGGTACAAGGTGCATGCAAAGCCTTGAGGAGCAAGGAAAAGGTTAGAGAATTGGTGGTTGAGAGGGAGAGTAAATTACCTCTCAACATGCAGCCCCAGAAGAAGCCTCTGAAGCAGCTTCAGGAAGTTGTGGAGCAACCAAAACTAGATAAGTTGAGAGGAGACCTAGTGGATAGATCCTCTCAAGCAGAGAAGAAGCAGTCTTAGAAGAAGTCTTAGACAATTG
Source organism: Pinus tabuliformis (assembly GCA_031772625.1). Lineage (NCBI taxonomy): Eukaryota > Viridiplantae > Streptophyta > Pinopsida > Pinales > Pinaceae > Pinus > Pinus tabuliformis. Next base: position 314,949,691 of record CM062811.1, read on the forward strand.
TGGAGCAACCACAATTGGAGAAGCTGAGAGGAGATCGAGTGGAGGCATTTAGTCATGCAAAGACCTCCAGTAGGGGGGAATTTTGAGCCAAGTGGATAGAGGGATCACATGCATCCATACCTCTAGGTGTGAGGTGGGGCGATTTGAAGTGATAGTCCCAAGAGGGATGAAATTGGGCAGGGTCCATGTTGGGGAATTTAATTTCTTAAATTGATTTCATTAAATTATCAACCAGGGATACTCGTAAGCTTGTGATGATGCCAACAAAATATATGCAGGAGTAGGCAACTAAATCTATTTTTAACTAAATGATTTCTGATTCAATATAATATGCAAGGGAAGAGGCTCCTAATTGAGGAGGTCCTGGTTGTCCTTCCCTACAATATTATAGATTGAAAAGAAACCATTGATTACATAAAACCAGAAACTTGAAATAAAGACAAGAGAATGAATTTTAATTGTTGTTCAGATTCAAATAGAGAGAGAGAGACTAACTTAGTCCCTTGATTGTCCCCTCGTATACTGATCCAAACTAAACTAAGATTCATTCATAAGCATAAGAAATGAAATAACTTGAAACTTAAAAGCAAAAGAATGAATTTCAATTATCATGCAAATCAAATGGAGAGAGAGCCTAACTTAGACCCTTGGTTGTCCCCTCATATGCTGATAAGATTTTAATTTAAAACTCATTCATCAATCACAAACAAATCCTCAAACATATAGGTTAAATGAAATAAGATATATTATGAAATAAAATGTTTCTTTGATCCTTTTAGAGTGAGCTCAATTCTCTTAAGAACAAAGTGACAAATTATTCCATATACTACATTAAGACAATTTATATCTAAAACTATAGAATGGAAATTTATGTAAAATGAAGCTTTATTCTATTCCATCATAAGTTGGATACATGCTCCAAGAGTCCTCCCTTTGGAATGGAGGAGGTACTCCTATTTATACAAAAACATAAGCAACTAACTCATTAATGGGGATCCACTAATCCCTCATATGGTTACAACCAATATGAGACACATATTCCTTTATCCATGATTTTTCTCCATGAGATATGCTTGACCCCTATCCAAAATCTCCTTCAAATCTTCAAGAGAATTCGAATTTGAGTCTTGGATGCCACATAAGAGTGTCTTGGAACCTTCCAAATCACCTACACATGTCACTAAACTCATTCCACCTTTAGGTATAAGCAAATACATGTTATTTTTCTAACTTTTAATCATAAATTCACTTTAAATACATAAAATAAATAACTTTGGAAAATGAAAATATGAACCCATATGGTAATGGAAATATAATGATAATGTGATGAAATGAGGTGACAAAATGAGGATAAAGGTGAAAATGGGGTCAAATTGTATGCTAATTTGGCGGCCCAACATACCCCCCAACTTAAGTTATTGCATGTCCTCATGCAATCTATTGCATTGATTCACTTTAATCATGATTTGATCTTTTGAATTGTCTTCCTTTTATATGAACTTTGGCTGATGTTAATTCTTCTTTCATCTTCACATACTTTGTTCCTTTTGCAAAGTGTCCTTTTGAAAAATATTTGATTGCAACATATTACTTTGGTTGGTTCTTGTGTGGCAACCAATTTTTATTAGTATTGGTTCTTGTGTAACAATACTTTTGTTATTTTTGTGTTGCATCAAAAGACTTTTGAAAACATTTAATCAACCATTCATTCTACGATCATCATTTGCAAAACATGTAACGTTTTGAATCATAATGCAATAGTAGTTGTTTGGAAAAGTATGTTGGTTAGGATGGCATGTGTATAAAGGACGTATATGCCAGATGAAAGGTGATATATCACGAAATGTGAATATGAGGTATGAACATGAAGTCTCCCTCCAACTAGAGATATGACAATGTGAAAAAGGAAGTGAGCAAATTTCCAAAGTTACAATTTTAAGCATTTTAAGGAATTGCATGACTAAAAATTAGAAAACCACATACCTTCACTTACCCTCAATGTACATGAGTTGTGGATGCTGATGTTGTTGGATCATGGAGTATGTAAACAAAGGAATTTGGATCTTCTTCTGTGTTCTCTTTGCTGATGACAAGGTTTGAATCTTTATTGTTGCTATAACAAATTGATCTGTTGTAAACTGTTAAAATGATATAGTCTTCAATCGTTACAACACCCGATGGTACAATTCTAATCATGTGAATAAATGTGTCGATGTCGAGCATGAAGAGAAGTCATTGGATTATCGACCATTGATGCATGTCATTGATCAATGTGAGGAAACTCACCATTAATGTCAATGAGTGCCAAGGTACCTAAGTACATCTTGCGAAGGGCGAATAGATGAGCTGATGTCGAGCCACTTGCAAGATCCAATGATCAAGGGACATTGGTGTATTCCCATGATTGTTGGCGAGAGAGCCTATCATTAAGGCATACAAGCTTCAAGGTACTATTAAGAACTCTAGTCTTGAACCTAGATAATGTGCTGATGTCGATAGGCCAAGACTTGTTAGAAGGGAGGCCTTAAGGAATCCTCCATCATCTAATGCAAGCATAAAACGATAATTTTGAAGGGCTATGAATGAAAAAGTTTTGCAGTGGATCAAGGTTTATTTCAAAAAATGGAAAGAAAATGTAATGAATCATCTTTGTAGAGGAGCTGAATGTTTTATTGCGGGGTTACAGGTTAGTGAAGAGACAGGAAAATGACTGTGAAGGAAAATGAACAATGGATCAAGGTTTTATTTGAAAACATGAAAATGAAAATGGAATGGAAAATTTATTGACTAAAGAAGTGGGAATGCAATGAAGTTTTTATTTACTGAAAAAGGAGTAGAAATATAATGGCGAATGTAAAGGGAAATGAGGTGAATGTTTATTGACTGAAGAAGCATGGATGCAATGGAGACACTGGCATCTGAAAGGCTTGCAAGTGATGGATCTGATCTGACATCATGTGCTCATGCATTGATGTTTCATCCCTGTGAAAGAAATGTCCATCTTTGAGAGGCTGATGTGATGGATATGATGACATTCTCCCCCTTGGATTACCCAAAATCATGTCCTCATGCTTGAAATGGGGTCTTTAAAAGACACTATTTGCTTGTGGTCATTTGTTTATCTTCCTCGAACCTGCAAAAACTTAGTAATTTTTCTGCACTGAAATGTAAGTTTATCATAATAGAAAGGTGATAAATCTCTCTATTTATGACATTTACAAAAAGAAACTGAGAATTGGTACTAATGAAACAAATTCATGAAAGAAAAACAAAAAGAATTTTTACCTGTCTCAAAACTAGTGCCTCATTTTACCTGTTATGTCATGTCAGCAATTTCTTAATTCTTGAACTATTTCAAACGCTTTTTAAAGATTTCTCATTGTGTATATCTCGCTTAGATATTTCCAATGACACTTGAATCGTTGAAATCTGATGTCGTATGAGAAAGTTGTGCTTATTTGAAATTTGGGTGAAACAGTGAAGATTGTCATGTGGTTTCTCAGTTGCAGGACTGCGCCCTTCCTGCATCTAAAAATATTTTCTATCTTCTTTGGCTGAGACATAGCATAATATTTTCCAGTTTGTGATTCCGTCGACTTTTGTACTTGCAAGACTCAAAGAAACATGATCATTCTGTATAAAAACATGTTAGTAGAAATCTCTCGAATCAAGCATGAAATGAAAACAATCAATTTATCCAGAGAATTGCCATCGACTAAAAAAAACGTGATTGTGATGAAATGGCTTCTATCCATGCATACTCAAAGTAATTGTGAAGAATTAGCAAATGAATGTGAAGAATTGGCAACTATCCATGCATGCTCAAACTCAAAGTGGAATCTTTTTCTAAAGGCTCTTCTTGAAGCATCCCTACTTCCTTCATAGGAAACCTTTCAGCATGTAGTCCCCATTCTTGTCTAGTGTAAATGCCAATCCCAGAGCGACCAATAGAAAATCCACCACGCATTCCTTCTTTCACTGCTTGACTCTTTGGAAGTGGATTTGGCAAGTCTGTCTCTGACTTTCAACTTTGTCTCTCCATTAATCAATATAGTGTTGTTTAAACCTTCAATGCATGACATGGCTGCCTTGTGACTAATAAATTTCTCAAATCCAAAATCCCTTAGCTTTGCAGTGGGCATGTTACGAGCCAGCACAATTCGTTCTATTTCATCATACTTCTTCAGGTGCTCCTTCACTCGGTCCTCGTCCCAATATGGTGGGCTCCCATCAACAAACACCGATTTGACTTGGGCCATAATCTCTTCATCAAAATCATGCCATGGCTCCAAAAATTCTACTTTTGCAGTTCTATCAGCACCAAAAATAACATCTGGCCATTTTAATAATGGGAACCACCTCCCAATGTGCAGATGCCTTCATAGAGAGATGATGAGTAAGAACTGCCTCCCAGATCGGTATTATAGTAATCACTTCTACTCGGATTGATAGAGGAATAGGATCCAGTGCCACTCCTGATGGGATCTGGGGCAAGGTGGTCATATGTATTAGGAACAACTTGCTGACTTGAATAGCTTGAGTTCTGTTTTGGCTCACACTCTGTTCATAACCCTAAGAGCTTGATTTTTATGCTGTAACTTGGAGTTTCAGATTCTAGTTTAGGCTGCCAACAACACACCTCAATTTTGATTTGATATCTACGCTGATAGCTGTTTAAAAACTAACTTATTTTAATTCCCAATTAAACTCAAATGCCGTGATTCAGGGGATTTGTAAATTACAGCTTAATTTCGGACTTTGTTGGTGCAATTAATGAGACTCGGTGTTTTTCAAGGATATGTTCTAGATCTCTTCAACACCATATACCTCAGAAACTTCGAAAATTTTATCTCCCTTTCTGGTTCTACATTGATGAATGGTGCCCTTGGAACAAAAATGTACAACATTTTGAATTCTGAGCCTAATCAATCCCTATTGAAACTCAATTTCACAGATTTAAAGAGATTTTGGCGATTAATTACCGATTTGGAAAGATTCTCGTGATTTTTATGAGGATTTGGTTGTTTACTGGTCTACAAGCAGCGACGTGGTAGCCCAATTTTGTTTAAATTTTTATTTATTCACAACTAAACCGAGTCAAACATATGAACTTCAATAAACTAATATAATCTTTCACCCCTACACCACAAGTCACAATTAAACTTTCAAACAAAAATTTTCTTTTTTTATTAAAATGTGTTTATATTAACAATTTGTTTTGTTAAAAAAAAAAACAACAACAACATGGCAGCCGTTGTGATTGAACCCATAATCTTTTCCAAAGAATCTAAACGATCCAGCCATTGCGGTACATGCGTCTAGTTAACAATAGTCTAGCAAAATAAATGATAACTGGAATTTCAATCAAGAATTTCCAATCAACTCGAATAGCAACAAGAAATGATAAAAATAGAATCTACAAATTCCAGTTTAATTTGTCCTTGAATTAAATTGAGAATTAAAATCGAATTCTATTCTCATAGCAACTTGTAAGTAGTTAATTAAGTTTAATTAACTTAATTATATTATGAATTTCGAGTTGGAAGTCTTTCCGAAGTCATGTATATGTTCTCCCTATATTATAGGGGTCCAAGATGAGTTAATTGTGAGTTGTAATTAGATAACTCAGTTTACTGAGTTAAGTTTAGTTAAATTAGTTCCAAACTGTTTGAGGAACTAATAGTGAGTTAATAGTCAGTTGGTGCACTAATGCATTAACTAGTGATACTCTAGTTAACTGGAGGTTCCCTCGTCAGAAACTCATGCATGTTGATTCTAAGAAAGACCCAGTTGAGACTAGAGTGCAGGGACAATGTACTATCAATTGTATACTTTTCTGAGTTGTACAGATGGTTCATGCAATCAGGAACTGAACCTTGAAAGGATTGTGTAGTGAGGATTTCCCTTTAAATATGGGTTAATTCTCTCAGGAATTGTGCAAAGAATTAGAAGCTTGGAGGCTTGGAAATTTGGTTAAGTATTGGCCAAAAGAAGTCATCAGGCAAAGGATAGGAAATACTTGTGTAGGTTAAGCTCAAGGTTGAGCATAGCATATTGTATTCATCCAAATTATTTGACCAAGGGTGCAAGGAAATAAGGGCTTGGAGAGATGGAGAATTGGCTAAGTATTGGCCAAGAGTTTGCTTGTGAGATGGAGATTGATTTTACTAAGTGCTGGGATTTTTCTTGTGAGAACAAGCATTGTATTATCATCTTGGATTTCTGATTAATGCAATATAGATAGTAGGGATTTTGAGCCGTGGATTTCCCCGGATACATATTGTGTTATGTGCCATTGATTTGTCTTCCTCTTGTCAATTACTGTTTTCTTCGATATTTATGGGCTTCCGCTGTAAAGAGTAGAAGTAGATTCTTGTCTTTTTCTTTAGTGAATTGCATGAGCTTGTGAATCTATAGTATTTTCTACACAAATAACTGGTGACTACATAAAAATGTGAATCCATGTATGCTTATGGATTAGGAAAGTGGTACATGAGATGAATATCATGGGCCAGATATGAAGCAAGCCACTATCTACTGATATTGTTGAGGGTCATGCTCTTTGTATCCAAGCGTGGCATGATCCACTTGATGATATCTGCATAAGGGAATATTATTAACCTACATGCACCTCTATGAAATCCTGACTTCTAGATGTTTATGTACATCTATCTATCCTCTAGATCTGCTTTGAAATTAGTAGCTGTGAATGCATCCTTGATAATATGCCATGTGATATCTAAATCCTTTTCAATGAAGAGTTGATTGTCAGATAGAATAGGCATGGTAACTGGAGTATTCTCAACTACTTCACTGATGTTTCTCTTTGTGGTTTCTTTTTAGGTTGATCTCTTTAGGGGCATGATGATGGAAAATGATGAAATAGAGATGAGCTCAAAACCTACAATACCTGTATCACAAGATGCACTCAGGGAAAAAACAAATTAGATTAAGAAGATCGGTTCATTCATCAAGATCAAAGTAGAAACAAACTCACTAGAGATAAGGCTTGTGCAGTTTCTAGGATTAGGGAGGAAAATTGGGCTCTTGAACTACACACTATGCAGTCTAAGTAGGAAAGGGTGGAGCTTGAGGCTTGATATTGCACAATGCATAATCTTAGTTGGGCAGTTAATAAAAGATACTATGCATTACAGAGTCTCGGAGGCCAAGGTTGAGGACTGAGGCCTGGCACTATGCAATTCATAGCTGGGAAAGCTAGTGACTATGCATTGCACAGTCTCAAAGGCTAAGGATGAGGTTTGAGCCTTGAACTTGTGAAATATGCAATTGAAAGGGGCAACAACTACTTAGGATTGCATAGATCTGCGGAGTAAGGAGAGAGAAAAACTTCAAGATCTAAATGCCAGAGCAAGAAGAAATATATATTATCCTCAAGGTAAGTTAAATCAGTGAATAACAAGGGCCATAAAAGATCATGCAAAAGGAAAAACATGCATGCAGAAAATGACCCAACAGTGGCAACTACTAGTAGGAAAAAAGCAAGAATTTGTTGTGACACTTGTAAAACATGAACAGAAAATCAAAAAACACTTGTACAAGCTAATAATAATAGAAAAAATAGCCTATGTGAAACTAAACAATTGAAATAACACTCATAAATGCAAAAGTGACAAAAGCGACAGAAAAAGTGACAAAAAGAGACACATGCAAAACTTACCTAGAAATCCATTATAAACTAAGTCAAAAGCTCCTTGATCTTGTTGGGAAGGCTAGAGCTCCAATTTCGAATGTGAAAATGAGCTCTACGAGCATCTATTATATAGATCTAGCCCCCACGGGGTTAGTTTAGGGTTTATGACACACATGTCTAAAGTCAAGGAAAAAGCGACACTTGTCTCAAGTTTCAAAATAACAAATTTATGCCACTTGTCAAACACTGAATGTGGGCTCCCTATTTCATAGGGATGAACACTTATTTTTTCTTGGTAAACTACATAGTCACACTGGTAAAGGAACTATGCAATTCCCAACAACAAGAGATTACACAACTCACTATCTCAGTGGATTGCATAGTCTTGACTGTGAGAGAGGACTACCATAACTTCTATGCTCAGTGGTTTCCTGTATTGAATAATTGGGAAGTTTTTATCCTCAAGTAATAACACAGTTTCCAGTGACAGAGGATTGCACAATTCCTAGAGGAAAGACCAATAGTAGGTGCAAGATCAGGACAAGAGAAGGATTATGCCTAAAAGTTGTTTAGTTGTTGTCAATAAAACTTATTCATGATCAAGACAACACAATCAAGTCATCAAAAGCATTGCATGCAAAGATAAACCTTCAAAATAAAAGGAAATACTTGATGATAGTGGAAAATAGGTTCTTATGAACGAAAGATAGGCTCCAAAATCAAGGCATGGGCAAATGTTTGGAGGCGGGTTGTAGGAGCTACACCATTTAGCGATACACTAGTAGAAATCTAGCTCTCTATATGGATCTAACTCTATAAACCGGGTCTAGCTCTTCAGAAAGTATTATTCATTTCATTTATTAACACAACTTATTTACTTTGCTTGATTAAATATATAGTCCCCTCATTTCTTCATCGGCGGGACACTAACAAAAGCAAGTCAAACTTAGTTGTTTTGATTGGGAATAAGGAGTATATAGATACACAAGTGGGAAAGGATTGTGAGAGTATAGGTTTTCAACTCTGGTGTTGCTCTGCTACTATCAGGCTTGGAAAGTACCCCGGTAGAGTCACTTTAGGGACACAAACTTTTCTCCATTACTAACAAGCCTGGAAAGTACCCTGGTGGAGTTTCTTGCTTCAACTCCCTGCGTAAGAAGGCTTTCTCTTCTTTCACCCTTTTTTTAAAGTAACTATGAATTGAAACTTATTTATTTCATGGGGTGGAAGAGGGATCCTGACTTATTAAGAATAGAAGAGGTTGTCCCTTTATAGAAGGATATTTATACACCTCTGAAATACAATCCACTTGTTTAAGTTTCCTCCCCTCCTTACTCTACTAGACTTAGTTGACAAAGTAGAACTGATCCAACATAAAAACCGATTAGAGAAGTGGGTACTAATTATAGATTCAAGCATCACAATTCCACTAAGGTTTTCTATGAGAAAGAACATATTTTCCATCCGGGCATCATTGACTAAAAGATACCAGGCCCCCTTCAAAGAGAAGGAATAGACATAAAGCCAAGCATTACAGTCATACAATTTCCAATTGAATTTTTCCCTGCTCATTTTAGAAGCAAAACATGGTCTCATGCAAAGCTTATTACGACGGAAAAAAGAGAAAGGAAAAGGACAGGGAAAAATACAAAACAAAAGTAAAATAAACTAACTAACCTAACCTTGCTCCTAAACTAAGAAGGGATAGGCTAGGATTACGTAAATTGAAACTTCCAACGCAACCAACTAGGAATTACCTAACCTATATCATCGAGGGAATCAACAACAAGAAACATCATCGAGAGTAGCACATGACAAGAAAGACGAAACATGACATGTTCAAGAATTCAAAGACAGAAAGTGCAAGAAGAAAAGTATAATAAGAAAAAATGTCCTAAATATTTTGTTGATGCATCATGAATTTTGTACACATTGTTACAAAATCTCATATCAAAGCATTCATTCGAAATTTAAAACTTGGCAAACATAAAGAAAGAAAAGAACTTATGTTTCATAAAAGGGCTTGCCAAGTATGATTCTTCCAACCATTGAGCAATAGGATCATAGAAAACAGGTGAAGGATCTGGAAGTTGAGAGATCCTTCCACGATCACCTAATGAGTATTCGTATGAGGAAGGGTGTCAACCTGATCATGCTCAGAATGATCGTTAAATTCGCGAGAGCTTGACATGACCATCAACATAGGATCAAGTGTCTCAATGACTTGACACAATTCCAAGTTATTTGAAGATAGATCATAAAATATCAGTAGCTTGGAATAATCGACAATTGAATATACAACATAATTACTGGATGAAACAATGAATATATCAATATCAACATGATCATAGTTTTATTTTTCAAAAGAGAGGAATCCCCATGATCTGATGAACCATAGAGAGGAGGTGATTGAAAACCAGAGATTTCATTCTCTATTTCACATTGACAAAATGAAATATGAGATAGATTATGAAAAGAGGATCTTTCCTCACCCTAATTTGATGTAACACCAACATACCACCATTCTTGACTATAATAAAAATTCATATTTTCAAAAATTGGCTCATCTGTAGATGAGACCGGTGTGATAGGATCATTGAATATGTCAGGATAATGGGAAAGTGGTGAGAAATAATTTGAAATATTACAAGAAATATCATCTTTCATCGCAAAATATTGTTTAAACTCAGAATTCCACATAGAGTCATTATGAAAAATATCACATGTTTCTTGGTCATCGCTGGCTCCATCTTGAACTTGATCCTCTTGAGAATTAGAAGAAGTAGTTATGATAGGTTGATGTGATAACTCAAGATCGGGAGGATCAAAGGAGATAACCAATGTATAATGAAAGAAAACAATATCACTAATTAGATCATATTCAAAATCAAAACTTGCGTTCAATTTTTGAATATGTGGGGCAGGAGAAGATGGTGGTAGATCAAAAAATCAGATTTCAAGTTCTCCATCCTTAACTTATGTAAATGGAGTTGTTTGTTTTAACAAAGAATGAGAAGAAGATGAAGAGTCACATATAACACAAATCTCTCTTTCCACAGATTTGAGAGCTCCATAACCAAGAAAATTTGGGAGACTTCCAAAATATTCATATTCAAATGGATTTGAAGAAATCTAAACAAGGAACTCAAATTTATCTTTCATAAAATTCAAGTCTATGTCATCCTTAGAAAATTCATGACACAAGTGAATGAAACGATCATGTAAATATTCAAGAGATTCATCAAGTTATTTTCTGAGATGAATGATTTTCTTATAAACACTTTCATAATTATACCTGTCAAAGGCATGATGAAGGTCCATGACAAGTTGTTCAAAAGAATGAATAGAGGTGGTCAACAATGTATAACACCATTGTTTTACACACACTTTAAATGTTAGGATGAAAAACTTACAAGTAGTGTCCTCACAATCAATTCATGAAAAGTACAAAATTCAAGAAAGTAAGAGGTGTGCTCAAGAATGGTTGTTCCACCCTCACCATAAAATTTCAAATTCAACAAGTCATGAATTATCCCTCAGGGCACTTCTAGATTTGCAACTTTGGAAAAACATGATACGGTTAAGTTTTGGGAAGAAGCAATTCAAAATGAGAAAGTTTCGAAAAAAATTTACAGACTCAGCTTGTCATCTCGCCATCCTAGTGCCAAAAACCTAGTGACGACACTGGAAGCCACCAACGAGGGAGGGGGTCTCCCTGATGTAAAATCCTAATTATACCCCGCACCATTTGGCGTAGGCAGCCCAACCAAAATAAAACTGGTTTCCAAAGTGGTGGTTTTAATGATGTGCCTTGGCTATGATAAACACATAGAATGAGATACATGAATTTGGTAGAAACAAGTGTATGAACTTCACGAAGTGTCAAGAGTAATGCATGAGAGGTTCCATCACATTGAATGGAGAAGAGCGAGCCCCTTAGAATCATGTCATAGTACTTATATTAAAAGAGTCACATGAGAATTAAAATAGAATCATATGTTAGCCTGCAAAATAGTTCACAAGATAATAATGATTCAAATAACACAAAAACATGCATTCAACGAGATTCATACTAAAGCAAACGAATTAATTCATAAGAATTAGCTTAAATAAAATAACACATATTTTAAATATAATACGAATAGTATTACTACATCCACAACATATGCATGAAGATGTGTCGTCTCTGAGATTTTATTAAAGAGTGAAAGTTCTAGACACACATTTACAATTGACAAGACACTATCCCCAATAGTGGAACATGAAGCCAACACTTGCTTCTCCAAAGAAAGATAATCCTCCTATGCTAAACAGGAGAAGCCAAGGCTCTAAACAAAGCTCCTAAGCTTTTGATTCCAAGCCCTTTACATGAGTTATGAGGGTGTGTTTATACATATGACATGACCATTCATGTCCTTTTGTGGCCTTTAGACTTCCCTCATGACTCTTGAATTCTTTTGTCTTTTACTAATTAATGACCTTTCACATTCCACAATTCACACTTGGACTTCCACTTACATATTTATTTACATTATTACAAAAACCTATATGAGACAAAGATGGGTCGAGCCTAATAATACAAAATAAACATATCAATCTTGAGTTTGAGGAAACTCTAGCTCAACAACTTCAACTTGTATATGTTCGGTCACATAGTGATGCGAAGCTTTGTATTGCGTGATGGTCTACTCAAACTTTTCTTTAGGATTAGGTTGAAAGTAGACTCTAGCTTCCATTCCATCTAGGTACACAATTTTGGAGCCATCTTGTGTTTCCTTCTTCAATAAGAACAACACAGTGTTGATATTGGAAAGGCCACCAATATACTCTACATGTTATGCCTATTATTTTTAGGTCCTCTTTGCTAGCAATCTAGCTCAACTAGTCGAAGTATTTTGAAACTTCCTTTCTAATTTCCTTTTTGGCTTTTGCTTCTGAGAGTGTTCCAATTGAAGGGATCTTATGAGATTTCACAAAATAATCCACATTGTTGTACAACCATGCATAAGAGGACAAGATGTTGGCTATGAAAGTGTTGAATTTTTTGTTTCTTTGTATAAGCATCTAGACTTCAACTTTATCCGACTTGGCTTGATGCACCTATTTACTTCATTACCCATTAATGCATTGCAGTGATAACTGCGTGAATGGATTTGAGAGATTTTTCAATCTCCCTTTATTTATTCTCCATGTCATGCAATGGGACAACTTCTTTTTGCATGATAACCAACTCCTCATAGATATTTCTCATGGTTTCTCCCAATGTTAGCACTTCACCAAGTATAACTGCTTGAAGCTATGTTAAGTACACATGTGTGAAACCATATTTTGAGTCTCTACCTAGAGTTTTTATATCTATTATCTTATAGCTTCCAAATTCTTTTCCATTTGTCTATTCTCAACAATCAAATATTCTATGTTTTCCTTAGAAGCTTCTACAAAGGCCAAGTTAGCTGCGGTAATAGCTTCGAGATTCTTTCTAGTTTCCATTATAATCACTTTCTCCTTATTGATGAAAGAAAGATGTGTGAGATCATCCAAAAAATGCTTATTTCATGATTGCACAATTTTCCTTTGAAGCTCATCGAAAGTCAAGTTGCAAATATACATAACCGTACTGTCATCTAGAGGAGAAATTTCCTCTTCATCATCTAGAGTTTGCCCTTCTACAGGAGGAGGTGGAAACTAAATGCTGATCTAGTTTGTGCTCTTTCTCTTATCCAGCTGAAGCTTGCTCTCTTCTTGTTGTAGCTGATTTTTTTCTTCTTCTTCTTCTGCTTGCTTCAACATTATTTCTTCATCCTCTTTTCTTTTCTTTTCATTTCAATCGTCTTGTATCTGCCTTTCCTCTTGTTCTTTATTATCCTTTTCTTCATTTTGTCTTTGTCTTTCTTCTTGCCTCTTTTATTTCCTCTTTCTCTCTGCTACCATTGATGCTTTCAAAATAGATGGATCTACTTTGAATTTTTGGCTTTGCTCCTCCACTAGACTTTGTGAGGACCTCCCTTTTATACTTTATGCTCATTGGGTTGTGCTTCTCTAGTTGCCCTGCTTCCATAGTATCACCTTGTTCTCGAGTAAAATGTGAAGCAACTGCATGGCTGACTAGTGCATGGGGCCTATAGGTATTACAACAATTATTAATATTCTCCTCCTCTAGTCTAGAGTAGGTCCCACTTGGTCAGTGGAAATGTATCTTGGCACAATGATTCTTGCAAATTCTTCTGGGATCCTATGGGTGATACTCCACAATGCTAAAATTGAAGTTATCCAACTCATTACCTTTAGTTTCTGCACCTTCAGGTTCTTAATTTCATAGGATCCAACCTGCAAATGAAAAGTGGGCCAATGTACTTTCTTTTTTCTTTGCAACACTGCTTATAAGTCTGTGGAAATATGGGGCACAATTTCATGCATGAACAATTTACTATTGGCATAACTAGATAATAGATGTGATGACTTATGACATTTGAAAACCTTGAGGTAAGTTCCATCTGGTGAGGCAAACCAATTGGCAAGTTATGCTATTGAGTCCATAGCCTAATGGGACATGAAAGGTGGGTCTTCCTCAAAAATCATTTGGTACAACACTATGATAAAGTGGTAAGCAAAATTCTCCATAACTCCTTGTTATCAGGAAAACTAGTGTCTATTCAGAACTGCTAGTCCCACTAAGATGGGTAGCTATCTTAGAAACAAACAAACTAAAGTCACTTGTGTTTTTCCTTTACGAGAGATAGACGAGAAAGAAGCAGAGAGTACCAACCTCAGTCTTTTGCTTGGCTCCTTGATTGTTTCCTTTCCCCTTTGACAGAATCTCGCCACTCCTTCCTTACTTGTCCCACTTCAAAGAGCACCTGTAGAGTCAAAGCAGCATAATACCATCAAAGCATAGAGATCTATCACTGTAAACAACATAGGATCATATATATATTGACCATAAAATGCATATATCAACACAATATTCAGAGATATACAAGAATATTGTTATAGACATTTTTGTGCCTTACAACATTGAGCATGAAATGTCCATAATCTAAGGGATCCAAAGTCCCTAAGCATGTTGTTCTTACCCCTAGAGGAACAAGGCTAACAAACCACAACAATTCACAGAAGTTCTCCACCTGAAAACTGCTCAAAACAAGTCAAATCAGGATCATGTCAATTGCTCCACTGGCTATCTGCGCTGAATGTCAATGGCTCCACTGGCTACCTGCGTTGAATGTCAACTGGAACAAAGGCTACCTGCGCTGAACGAGAATGGACAAGTGGCAGGCTCATTTCTCAAGGTGTCAAAACCCAGGAAGATTCCAAAATGACACTTGCCTCAGGGAATTCGACTAGTGATGAGTAAGAGGTTCCAAATCTCCAAGTGGAAGCAAGAACCTCCAAGTGGACTCAAGAACTGACAGAGGGAGAGGACACTAGTCAGATCTCAAGCTGACTCATCCTCTCTCCAAACATCTATATATGGATCTCTCTTCCATGAGATCTAGAGGCTGGAATTTTGTTATTGCAAAGAATTGTTGTTGGTTTGAGACTGGAACTATTGGGTGCTTAATGCTTTGAAGGGGCTGAAGATAGGAATTCCATTTGCTGGGAAGGAGATGCTGGATTGGAGCCCTCTGGGTTGTATCTCTTCCTGAACCTTGTTATTCATCAATAAAGCTATCTTGGTTTCTCCTATATGCTGATGTTTTCTTGATGTATGATTGCATTAGTGTATTTGATTTGTTTCTAATCCTGAATCATTTATGAATATGTATATTTGCCTTTGTGTTGTGTTCTTCTCTTGTCGCAAGTAGCTGTTCTCTTGTGATCTCACAGGAATCAAGTAGCTGTTCTCTTGGGCGAGCGAGGAGGCAAGTAGCTGTGAACACCCAAAGGGAAGAGGATCTGGATCAAGGGACAAATGGAAGACACCGGTAAGTCTATTGATCTCTCTTCTTTCACATTTCATAAAGGAAGAAACCAGTATAGCTGTACTCATTTGTTGCTAAGGCACTGTCACACCTTAGGTGGATAGGATCGTCCTGCATAGGCATTTTTCCCCACAACAAATTAGCGACTCCGTTGGGGAAGATTTTTTTAGTCATTTTATTTGTGTTTCTATCATTGTTTACTTCATAGACTTGACAGCAACAATCGAACTGCATCTGCTTTTCCCGGATGCAAAGTAGAAAGTTGCTGCTTTGATCCAATTGCTGGACTTGTCTATGATCTGAACAATGGATTCAAAAATGATTTGATGATCCTTGTGATAGATCTTAGTAGCTTTCAAAGCATCCCTTTAGTTATACCTTGCTTGTGTTTCTGATTTGGCCTGAAACTGTTGATTTTTGAGCAATTTGTGACCCAGAACCCAGGAGAAACGACAGTTTCTCCTTCAGCGCAACTGCTGTGAAGGCAGTCTGCATTTCAACGCAGGTCCCGTGAAGGTTACCTGCGCTGAATGTCAAATCCTCAGTGTTGAGGTTGCGTTGAACTATTTTGGCCTTGTGCAGCTGGGGTTCTCTGCTTTCTGTTGCCCTGTTTTGATCTCTGTTTTTGCAGCCTTTAACCAGCATAGGTACCAGTCTGATAACTCCTTTTCTTTGCTTACATTCCGCCTCCTTTTGTACAAAAAGACTGTGAGTGTTTTTATGTGTTTTTGGCATCATTTATAGTTTTCCTTTGCATGAGTAAAATAGTCATCCTGTAGCCTTTGATTCAAATCTGATTGATTGTGATCTTAGAAGAGAGTTCATTGGCTGTTTGCAGATTGGTTATAGATTTACTTTTGCTTATTGGTTTGAATTTGTCTCTTTTAAGTGTCAAAACAAGTCTTTATTTCGAAAATCGTTAAGTAGTGTAATCTCTTCTACCCTCTCTGATTTCGAAAAAGTGAACTTGTTTGTATTGATCATTTAAAAGCAAATTCAAAGTTGTACAAAAAGCTTTCTTTGTAGGCATCAATACTAAGAAAGCGGAAAACAAACACCTGCATTGTGCATTTGCATTTGATAAGTTTGCATGTTGGATTTAGGAAAAGTGCATTAGAGTGTGCTGATTGCTCTTTGAGAAAAGATGGCGTCTTTCTTTTCCCTTAGTAGCTAGGATTTTCAAAGTTGAAAAGATATAAAGCTTGTTTATCATCTTTAGACTGCATTTAGGAATTTGTATCATACATCTCGTGGTGAACCTTGAAAGGCAAACTTTAAAAAGATCAACCTAAAATAAATTGAATGAACTTAACAACGCTTTGTAACATAACGCACAACATAGAGGTCTAGGCTAGAGACATGTTCCGGCATCGTTAAGCCTAGTGACTGTCGATCTCGTGGAAGGTGGGTGATTCCTCCTGAGGGACGATAGCGCTAGTACGGATTGTGCTCCCACGTACCGTCGCGTATATATTGGGAGACCCCTATAGGCATATATCCTTTATGCTTAGGAAGCTGTGTCGGCCGCCCTACTGATCGCAATGCAGTGAATACAGCATTCATGAAGATTGACCGCCCGTACCCTAAAAAGTATTCTGCGGTTTTGCGAAAAGTTTGGCACACCCTCTGTCTAGAACTCCAGAGCAGTTCCTTTTGGCCTTTTTCAGACTCTATAACAGAAAAAGTCCATCCGAGCATTTGTCACTTCGGGTTCGTTAAAACATCGAAGGAGACTAGAGTCATCTTTAGCTTTTTCTCGACTCTTTAAAAGTGAAAAAGCAAGTTGTGTCTAAAGCGTCGTTAAAATTTATTTTAAACGGAACAATCACCCTTTAATTCCTGCGTTGATCTTTAGGTTGAAAAAATGGAGCACACCAACCAAGGAATTCCCCTTGGCGGAAATCCTAGTCCCTTCTCCTCTTGGGGAGATGTTGGTGCGCCCCACATGGCCACATTGTCGCTTCCAGGACTGATAATTGGCCTGCCAGTTTGGCTCTTTTCAACCAATGTCGTTCAGAACACCACCATTCCTGAACAGTCGAGTCAACAGTTAGACCAGACCAGAGTTGCCAACCAGCCTTCTACCTCATCTAACTCTTCCTCTCCTCCTTCCTCTTCGCTTGACAGAACTGGTAAAACAAAAAACCGAGTTCCTAAGGAGAAGAAGGAAAAGAAGAAGAAAGAGAAGAAGAAGAAGGAGCCAACGGCGACTGGGGGCAAACAAGTGTCGTCTGACAGAAATCCACACACAGCACCGACGAGGCCTAAATCGCCATGTGTCATATGCAAGGGAGACCATTTCCACAGAGATTGTCCCTGTATCCCTCGAATACTTAGGGACTGGTCTCCCCGTCTGCACAATTCGGTAGCATCAACCTCTGATAGCCATGTTGACTACTCACCGTCAACTAGTGAAAGTGAAGTCACAGGACAGAGAGGGAAATCTAGATTTCCCTGCAAACTGTGTGAAGGCGATCACGCCATCCACCGTTGTCCCTTCTTAGATGAGGCAAAAAGAGTTTTGGAAGATCGCCCGATTTTACGAGCGCAACTTCCTCCTGGATATCAAAAACTCCTGCCAAGTCCTTCACTAGTTGAGAATCCGGCTGGCCCGCCCAGGTGGTCAGCCGAAACACCTATCATTGAAGATGAACCGTCTGGATCCATGCCTGACGAAAGTCAAAAGGTTGATACGGCAATTGACCCGGTTTTGCCTTCAGAGGCTCTATCTTTGAATGATACCATCACAGAGGAGAATAAAGACGACACCATCCGAGTTCTCTTCATCAGCACTGACTCTGATGAACAAGGGGGCAATGCCCTGATTCCTTTATCGCAGGAAGGAAGTTCATCAGAGCGATATCCGGCCGTTTATTCGGTCCCACCACCAAGAAACCTAGTTGTTTCCTTTGACTGGAACCAACTAGGCAGACCCCGCTTGCCAGCTAGCATACCATTCAGAATTATTGTCCAAATATACAGAATGGTAATGGCTGGCACAGTTATTGATGAAGGGGCATCTATGAGTATCCTTTCCTCTATTGCTTGGAAAGCGCTTGGTTCGCCAGCGCTTTTGCCTGAAATGAGAAATCTATCAGGCTTTGATAAGGGAACCAGTCGACCTTTAGGGATCCTCCCCAATGTGCCTATAACATTGAAAGGGAAGACCGTTCAAATGAATGTGATGGTCGTTCAAGGACCCTTGGATTATAACCTACTCCTTGGACGAGACTATATATATTGCATGGGAGCTATAGTCTCCTCACTCTTTAGAGTAATGTGTTTTCTGCATGAAGGAAGAGTGGTCAAGCTCGTGGACCAACTTTCATTTCCCGGATCACACATCACAAATAGTCATATACCACCCCTGAATGGTCTATTCACGCAAGAAGTGTCTCAACCCACGGTCCGTCCTCCTGATGAGCGCGAGTAATCCGGGAGGATATGACTGGAACCTAGGGGGCATGCGTCCTGGTCTGTTTCGGCAGGGAAACTTTGGGTATAGAGTAGGTTTCCGCGGGAGAATATGACTAGTCTGTACCCCGTCCGTCTAGGAAGAGGGTTATTCTAGAATAAGATTCTTTTGTTAAAGTTATGTGAGTGAAATAAACTATTTTTCACTCACCTTTGTCTATTTCGGTAGACATTGCCAAGGAAATGTTTTGTTTAAACTACTAACGAGACAATCTTTGGGTAACCTGAAAGAGGTAGGCCTCTCTCGGTGAAACGAATGTTTTGACGGAAATGAAGTAGAGGTAACCTTGAAATCGTATTTTATGCCTGGGGGCATGCAAACCTTTTGGAGTGCAAGCAAGGGGCGACTATTTATTTTTTTAAATTTTTAGGTCCTCCCTTTAAACCTGTAGGTCTAACCCTTTAAACTCGTAGGATTAGTCGTTTCCGAACTTGCATAACGAAAGGATCCGGAGCAAAGCTTACGTAAGATCTAAGCTCCCTAAAAAATAGCATCTTCAATGAGACACTCTTATCATATGACTGGTATAATCGAGCAGTTTTAGCACAAAGTTCATGCTCGTTAAAAAATAAACGCAAGATCCGAGCAGTTTTAACGCGGACTTCATGCTCGTTAAAAAATAAACATAAGCAATGAGCAAGTGTTTCCACCAGCGTTTAAGCTCATTTTAAAATAAAAAATGAACCTACCCGGTAAATAACCACTGTGAATGTAACCTTATCAGCCATTAAAGCCTTGGTCGTGTTTGCACCGTCACCTCCACTTTTCCATTGGCCGATCATTCACCTCCATATGTTTGTTTACCCATTTTGAGGAACAGCTGCGAAGAGTGATTTCACCTAGCCATCCTTGTGACACTGTCGTGATTGGAAAATTCCAACCTGTACCTGGAATCAGCTGCTAACCCTGTTTATCACTCGTTCCTCAAAAGACAAGTCTTCTTTAAGCTCTTTTCGTCTGACTCGTAAAATATGAAAAGATTGCCGAGTTTTGGCCTTCCAGCTCGTTAAAGCGACCGGAAGAGCTATCCCTCCTCTAGATTTTAATCTTTTTGGACCTGAGGGATTATTGCACAAAAAGATCGAGCGCTTGTTTTATTCGGCTTGTTAAAACTATCGAAAACTCATCCCTTCTGTATTGTTTTATACTTTTTCGGACTTAAGGGATTAGATGACGAAAAAGGAATTTTGGAGTTGACTTTATGTATCTTTTCATACTCTCTAAAAATGAAAAGAACTGAGTTATCCTTGTCGTTAGACTCGTTAAAATCATTAAATAGCGACAAACTTGTCTTTAGACGAGAACGAGTTTCCCTATCGCTAGGCTCGTTAAAACATAGCGATGGGCTTGCCTGAAGGGCAGGTTATAGAACAAGCATATGTTATCCTCCTCAAGCTTGACAAAAATAAAGAGGTACTGGTCAGCAATGACTGGGGAAAAATTGGGAGAAACTAAAGAAAACTTTGATGGTAGCAAGTCGCTCTTGAACATGACACTTTTCCTCCGTACCACAATCGGGTTGGGTTGTTTCATTCACCAGTCACATCCATGGTCTCGCCATACCATCCATATTTTGGGTAATGCTACCGATCCATCGCATCAGTGTCGCCATATGTTCAAGAGAAGTTGTTCAGAAAGAGTCAACCGGGTCCCATCCACTGCCATACATTATCCTTCATCCATTCATGACCGCCACCCTGAATCATATGTCACAGATCGTTTTCACCTCCATTAAAATCATTAGCTCCGTTCCGTGTCACTGATGTGGGATTCATTAAGGCCCTCCTTTGACGGATCGCTTCTTGTCGACATCAGCTCATTATCCAAGAAGTTGATCTAGGAACAACCCCTTCAGTACTTTGAAGCTTGCATGCCACAATGGCAAGTTTCTCACTTCTGGCGACAGGTATACATCAACGACCTTCGACCGAAATATTTTGCGTGGTGTTCAACGCCAAGTCCTTTATTCACACCACGTGAATTGTACTGCAGTACCTTGAGGGTCATTATCATTATCGGTGATTCCTCTCGCGCTTGTTAACGGTTTACATCATTGACCGGTAATCAAGCGATGTCTTTCCATGTTCGACTTCAGAACAATTCTCACATGGATCGACTTGTACTTAGAGTGAAGATCGAACGAGTTTGAAGACCCCGGATCTAGTTTCATCCATCCGGGCTGCGATATATATATTCAGGAAAGATAAAGACATTGACATGTACATCATTGCAACAGATAATCATCCTACTCAAAGGATGATAATTTCATCAAAATTATCAGTCTATCATCAAACGATTGTCTGTTCTATGTACAAAAAAATGAATTTATAAAGCTGAGCATGGGAATGCCCGCCTCATCTAGATCATGAAAGCAGTATGAAAAATAATGTATTGTATTGTATTGTATTACACGTCTCCTCCCAGCATTGGATGAACTTTGGATCCCCCTGATAAAGCATTTCACCCGATAAACAGCCTCATACTTTAGGGGGCAACTGTTATAGACATTTTTGTGCCTTACAGCATTGAGCATGAAATGTCCATAATCTAAGGGATCCAAAGTCCCTAAGCATGTTGTTCTTACCCCTAGAGGAACAAGGCTAACAAACCACAGCAATTCACAGAAGTTCTCCACCTGAAAACTACTCAAAACAAGTCAAATCAGGATCATGTCAACTGCTCCACTGGCTATCTGCGCTGAATGTCAATGGCTCCACTAGCTACCTGCGTTGAATGTCAACTGGAACAAAGGCTACCTGCGCTGAATGAGAATGGACAAGTGGCAGGCTCATTTCTCAAGGTGTCAAAACCCAGGAAGCTTCCAAAATGACACTTGCCTCAGGGAATTCGACTAGTGATGAGTAAGAGGTTCCAAATCTCCAAGTGGAAGCAAGAACCTCCAAGTGGACTCAAGAACTGACAGAGGGAGAGGACACTAGTCAGTTCTCAAGCTGACTCATCCTCTCTCCAAACATCTATATATGGATCTCTCTTCCATGAGATCTAGAGGCTGGAATTTTGTTATTGCAAAGAATTGCTGTTGGTTTGAGACTGGAACTATTGGGTGCTTAATGCTTTGAAGGGGCTGAAGATAGGAATTCCATTTGCTGGGAAGGAGATGCTGGATTGGAGCCCTCTGGGTTGTATCTCTTCCTGAACCTTGTTATTCATCAATAAAGCTATCTTGGTTTCTCCTATATGCTGATGTTTTCTTGATGTATGATTGCATTAGTGTATTTGATTTGTTTCTAATCCTGAATCATTTATGAATATGTATATTTGCCTTTGTGTTGTGTTCTTCTCTTGTCGCAAGTAGCTGTTCTCTTGTGATCTCGCAGGAATCAAGTAGCTGTTCTCTTGGGCGAGCGAGGAGGCAAGTAGCTGTGAACACCCAAAGGGAAGAGGATCTGGATCAAGGGACAAACGGAAGACACTGGTAAGTCTATTGATCTATCTTCTTTCACATTTCATAAAGGAAGAAACCAGTATAGCTGTACTCATTTGTTGCTAAGGCACTGTCACACCTTAGGTGGATAGGATCGTCCTGCATAGGCATTTTTCCCCACAACAAATATGGAGGAAAACTCAAATTGCTTTATTGATAGAAGTAGTAGAAGAGAGAATTACAACCACTTGGTCTAACCCAGCGTCATCCTCCCAGCATGAAAGTCCTCTTCACCTCATACAAAGCAAGATCACCAAACAATGTCTTCAAAGAGTAACCAACAGCACTTGCAAATTACAAAATTCAAGCCTCTCGATCTCTTGAATGAGGGATCCATATATAGATGTTTACAGGAGAGTGAGTCAGCTTCTGGGATTTTTATTAGTGTCATTTCACTGATATTTCTTGGTTCCACTTGGAGATTTAAGATCCCTTACTCATCCCTGGGCGAATTCAGAGAGGCAAGTGTCAAATGAGCAATTTCTAGAAGATTCTCTAGGTTTCCACCAAGCAAACTGCTTGTGCCATTTGTCTTCTCTCGCTCATTGCACCCTATAGAAGGGCGTTCCAGTATGCATCACACTTTTTTCATGTGGCAGGTGAGATGCATTGCACCCTTAGCACTGGGCAGTCTGTATGGTCCTGCTTTGACCAGTTCTGAGTAGTTTTTCATGGATAACTTCTGGGAGATGATGTAATCAGCTGACCTTGCTCCTGTAGGGTATGAAACAACAATTTTAGGGATTTAGAAGCCCTTAGTTTATGGACATATGTGATTGGGGTTGCAGTGCCCAAATATGTCTATAACACTCCTCTGTAAGTACACTCTGAAAGAAACTAGCAATAAATATGGACAACATGCTCTTTCAATGTCCAAGTCTATCTGATCCTAGGGAAATAATTCTGAGCACATATGCCATCCAACATGTATGCAGACATATAGAATCTTGCTTTCTTTCCCTTAAGAGGATTAATTACATTAGTCACATTGATCTTAAGCTGTTGAGCCAAAATATCTAACCATTTTAACACCTTCCCCTCATTGACAAACTGGTGTAACATGTAAACCCAACCTTTAAGTAGAGTTGCAGTACTCCTTTAACCATATATTAAGTAGCATAAAGCAATCAGGTACTGGAACACATTTCTAAGAGATTTGGTCTTGTATGTATTACTGGGTGTTGGGCAGAATTTAGATGGCTCTTTCACCCAAGTTTTGATAACATCCTTGGTGCTCAAATAACTGGTGATTGCATAAAAATGTGAATCCATGTATGCTTCTAGCTTAGGCAAGTGATACATGAGATGAATATCGTGGGCCAGATATGAAACAAGCTATTGTCTTCTGACATTGCTGAGGGTCATGCTCTTTGTATCCAAGCATGGCATGATCCAGTTGATGATATTTGCACAAGGGAAGATTGGGAAACTACACGTAGCTCTATGAAATCTTGACTTCTAGCCGTTTATGTACACATGTCTGTCCTCGAGATCTGCTTTGAAAATAGTAGCTATGAATGCATCCTTGATTGTATGCCATGTGATATCTAAATCCTTTTCAATGAATATTTGAGTGTAAGATAGAATAGGCATGGTAACTAGAGTACTCTCGACTACTTCACTAGTGTTTCTCTCTGTGGTTTCTTTTGAGGTCGATCTCTTTGGGGGCATGATGATGACAACTGATGAAAGAGAGATGAGCTCAAAAACTACAAAACTTGTATCACAAGTGACAAGATATTTCAGTCATGGAAAAAACAAATTAGATCTAGCATATCAATTCATTCATCAAGATCAAAGCAACAACACAATCACTGGAGAGAAGGATTTCATAGTTTTTGTGCTCATGGAGGAAAACTAGGCTCTTGAATTGCACACTAAATAGTCTCAACAAGCAAGGGTGGAGCTTGAGGCTTGAGACTGCGCAATGTGCAATCTCAACTAGGAAATTGAGGGAAGAGACTTTCCATTGTGTAGTCTCAGAAGCCAAGGTTGAGGACTGAGGCCTGGCACTGCATAATGTGCAGTTGGGCAAGCCAGTGACTACGCACTGTGAAATATTAGAGGCCAAGGATGAGGCTTGAGGCTTGAACTTGTGAAATGCACAGATGGAAGGGGCAACGAATACTTAGGATTGCACAAATCTACCTAGGAAGGAGAGAGAGAAAATTAAAGATATTAATATCGGGGTAGGAAGAAGTGTAGATGAACCTCAAGGTAATTTATATCAATGATTAACATGGGCTAGAAAATATCATGCAAATGGAAAATAATGCATGTAGAAAATAACCCAACAGTGGCAACTACTGGTAGGAAAAAAGCAAGAATTCGATGCAACACTTGTAAAAAGTGAACGATCGATTGAAACAACACTTGTACAAGATAAAAAAAATAGAAACACTAGTTACTATGAAAACAAATGGGTGAAATAACACTCATAAAAGTAAAAGTGACAAAAGTGACATAAAAAATTGTAAAAAGTGACACAAGCAAAACTTACCCAAAAAAGCATTACAAACTAAGTCAAAAGATCCTTGATATCATTGGGAAGGCTAGATCTCTAATGTCAAATGTGAAAATGATCTCTAATAGCATATATTATATAGATTTAGCCCCCACAGGGTTAGGTTAGCCTTTATGATGCACATTCCTAAAATCAAGGAAAAAGTGACAATTGTCTCAAGATTGAAAATAGCAAATTTGTGCCACTTGTCAAACATTTATTGTGGACTCCCTATTTTCTAGGGATGAGCACTTATATTTTCTTTAGAAACTGCATAGTCACACTATCATAAGGAACTATGCAATTCCCAGTAACAAGGGATTGCACAGTTCACTGTCTTAGTCGATTATGCAACCTTGACTATGAGAGAGGGATAGCATAATATTTATGCTCAGTGGCTTCTTGTATTTAAGAATTGTGTAGTTTTTATCCTCAAGGCATAATACTGTCTCTGGTGATAGAGGATTTTACAATTCTAGAGGGAAGACCAACAATAGGTACAAGATTAGGGCAAGAGATGACTTGTGTCTAAAAGTTGTTTAGTTGTCATCGATAAAACTTGGTCATCATCAAGATAGCCTAATAAAGTCATCACAGGCATTGCATGCAAATATAAGTCTTCAAAAACAAAGGGAATACATGATGATAATGGAAAATAGGTTCTTATGAACATAAGGTAGGCTCCAAAATCAAGGCATGGGGAAATTTTTGGAGGGGGGTTGTAACAGCTACAACACTTGACGACACACTAGTAGAACTTTAGCTCTCTTTATGGGTGAAACTCTATAAAATAGGTGTAGCTCTTCAAGAAGTATTGTTCATTTGATTTATTACCACAACTTCTTTACTTTGCTCGATTAAAGATATAGTCCCCTCATTTCTTGAATGGTGACACACACACAAAAGAAATTCAAACTTATTTGTTTCAATTTTGGATAAGGAATATATAGATACACAAGTGAGAAAGGATTATAAGAGCATAGGTTTTTATCGATGGTGTTACTCCACTTCCATAGACCTAGATAGTACCCCAGCAAAGTCACTTTAAGGACACAAACATTTCTTTGCTTCTAGTGAGGCTGGATAGTACCCCGACATATTTGCTTGCTTCACCTCCTCTCATTGGAAGCCTTTCTCTTCTTTCACCCTTTATTTATTTCTTATTTTATAGAATTATGATTGACACTTATTTATTTCATGGGGAAGAAGAGGGATCCTGACTTATTGAGAGTAGAAGAGGTTACCCCTTCAAAGAAGGATATTTATACACCTATGAAATACAATCCACTTGTTTGAGTTTCCTCCCCTCTTTACTCTACTAGAATTAGTTGACAAAGCAGAACTGATCCAAAATAAAAACCGATTAGAGAAGTGGGTGCTAATTATAGATTCAAGCATCGTAATTCCACTAAGGTTTTCTTTGATAAAGAACATATTTTCCATCTGGGAATCATCAACTAAAAGGTACGAGGCCCACACAAAGGTAAGGAATAAACAAAAAACCAAGAATTGACATTCGTATAGTGTCCTCTTAAAATTTGTCATGCTCATTTCAGAAGTAGAAAATAGTCTCATGAAAATCTTATTACAACGAAAACAAGATAAAGGAAAAGGACAAGGAAAAGGCAAAACAAAATAAAAACAAACAAACTAAACTAACCCTACTCCTAAAATAACAAGGGATAAGCTAGGCTTATGTAAAATAAAACTTTCAATGCAACCAAAAAATCATTACCTGACCTATATCCATGAGGGAATCAACAACAAGAAATATCTTCAAGAAAAACAAATGACAAGAAATATGAAATGCGACATGTTCCATAATTCAAAGACAGAAAATGCAAGCAGAAAGTATAATAAGAAAACATTTCCTAAATATTCTACTGATGCATCATGAAGTTTTCATACATTGTGATAGACTCTCATATTGAAGCATTCATTCAAACTTTCAAACATGGAAAACATAAATAAATACAAGAAGTTGTGTTTTTCAAAAGGGTTTGCCAAGTATGATTCTTCCAACCATTGAGTAATAGGATCATAGAAAATAGGTGAAGGATCTGGAAGTTGAGAGATGGGATCATTTACAAATTTTGTGATCACCTGATGAGGATTCTTTCGAGGAAGGGTGTTAACCTAATCATGCTCAGAACAGTCATCAAAGTCATGAGAACTTGACATTACCATCAATGTAGGATGAAGTGTCTCAACAACTTGACACTATTCCAGGGTATCTAAAGATACAACATCAAATATTGGTAGCTTGCAATAATCGAAAGTGGAACATACAATGTCATTACTGGATGAATCGATGAATATATCAAGATCGATATTGTTAGAGTTTTCTTTTTCAAAAAGAGAGGACTTGTCATGATGTGATGAGAAATAGGGAGGAGCTGATTGAAAACTGGAGATTTCATTCTTTGTTTCACACAAAATGGAAGATGAGATAGATTATGAAGCGAGGATATTTCCTTACCTTTCTTTGATGTAATAACAACATCCCACCATTCCTGACTATAATAAAAATTCATATTTTCAAAAAGTGACTCATCTATGGATGAGACCGATGTGATATGCTCATTGAATATGTTAGGATAATGGGCTAGAGGTGAGAAAAAAATTGGAAGATTAGAAGAAATATCATCTTTCATCGCATAATTTTGTTCAAACTCAGAATTCCACACATAGTCATTATGAAAAATATCACAAGTTTCTTGGTCATCATTGAATCCATCCTGAAGTTGATCCTCTTGAGAATCAAAAGAATCAATAATGATAGGTTGATGTGATAACTCAATATTAGGAGGATCAAAGGAGATAATCGATGTAGAATGAAAGGAAACAATATCACTAATTAGGTCAGATTCAAAATCAACACTTGCATTCAAATTTTGAATATGTGGGGTGGGAGAATATGAGGGTAATTTGATAGATCGGATTTCAAGTTCTCTAGCCTCAACTTGTGTACATGGAGTTATTCGTTATAACAGAGAATTAGAGGAAGATCAAGAGTCACACGGAACGCCAATCTCTCTGTTGGGTCCCTATAATACTAGTGATTACCCCATTACTATTGTAGTTATACCCCTTATTTATATTGTTGTGCCCCTATTACCCCCATATTATTATCTCTGTGCCCCATAGAATCCCTCTATTGTTATTTTTGTGGCTTTATATTATTATTGTTAGGTCGGCTGGATTATATTGTGACTCCTTAGACTCCTATATATAGAAAGGAGGTTTTGTCATTTGTATCATCCAAGAATTGTTCATTTATGTAATGTAAAGGAGGTTTCCCCCTCGAAGAGGTTGAATTCTAAGGTGTGGATCTCTCTTTTGTATCTTTTTGTGAGCTGGTTTCATAACATTTGGTATCAGAGCTTTGGATTCTAGGGTTTCGCTGCTCCAAACAGGTCATCGTGGCATTTTCGCTATAACTTTTCTTCTGTGACGTTTCAGAAGTCGCAAAAAAAAACCCATTTGAGAAGAATTTGCACTGAACCTTGGGTCCAAAGTTCAGAGCTTTTCGCGCGATATTTTCGGAGATATGATCTGAGGAAGTTGACCTTTTTGCAGACTCCTGAATTACATTCAAAACAAGTGACCTGGGGAAAATCGTCATAACTCTCGCTCTGAGGATCGGATTGAAATTTGATAAAAAGGTACAGAAAGAGGACAGACTGTAGTTTCTTGTGTGTGTGTTTCAGATTCAAAGGTTGAAACAGTGATTCGTGGCACGTCGTACAAGTTCGCTCTACTGAACCAGTCTAAAAGCAAGTCACTGTGGGAGATTTCACATAACTCTTCCTTGGAGAATCCAATTTGGCTCAGACTTGTGGCATTGGAAAGAGGACGAAGAAGGCTACTACAGGTAGCAATTTTAGAATCGGATGATCTGAAATTACAGAGATACATCAGATTCAATATCAGGCTTCTATAAAGTGAAAAAAGGTGTGTAGTTTTTTTTTTTAATTTTTGTGTATGCTTGGTTTAACGGAATTCAAAGGGCATAGTAAAGCATTATTATCGGTAACTGATGCCCCGAGGGAAGAAAATGCAAACACCTAGTAAGGAACCTGAAAGCTCTAGCATGACTCATGAAGAAGAGGAAGAAATGCTACATGATATTTCAAAATTACAAGAACAAGTGCAACAAATGTCACGCTCACAAAAGCTAACAGAAGCTAAGATAAGTGGCGTGGAATCTAAGATAAATGGCGTGGAATCTAAGATAAAGGGCATGGAAGCTAAGATGGAGGATTCGATGGAAGAATTGAAGAAGTTGCTACAAGAAAGGGTCACTAATGGTGAAAAGGTAGTAAAGGAAACTCATGATGAGAACAAAAGAAATGTTAATCATGATTCCATAGATGCTAATGTTGGATTGAAGAATCACCATATTCCAAAAATCGATATGAGGAAGTTTGATGGCAAGGATCCCGCCACATGGATATTACAGATGGAGCAATTCTTCGATCTCAATAATGTGCAAAACACACAAAAGGTACGTATGGCAACTTTATATTTGGAACCAAATCAGTTTGTATGGTATCAATGGCTTTGTTCTCGTAAACAATTTATCACTTGGGCAATTTTTACGGAAGAATTGATAGCACATTATGAGGATACAAAAAGCAACACTTTTTTTAGCCAATTGATAAGTCTCAAACAAAAGGGTTCAATAATGGAGCACATTGAGGAGTTCCAAAAATTGAACATAAGGGTAAAAGATATTCCAGAGGAGCATAGGATTGATGTGTTCATAGGGTCTTTAAAGGATAATATCCAACATGATGTGCGCCTTTGGGAACCTGATTCATTAGAGAAGGCATTCAGGTTAGCAAGAAAAATGGAAAGCAAAATTATGGCAACTAGGAAGCATACCATTCACAACTATAAAGACGGAAGTGTTGTTGCCCATAGTCTTCCACAACCTACAAGGTTGACACCACAACAATTGGAAGAAAAAAGAGCAAAAGGGCTTTGTTACAATTGTGATAGCAAATACACAAAAGGTCATAAGTGTGCTGAGAAGAAATTATTCTACATAGATTGTGAAGAGGAAGAAGAAAAGGAGCAAGAAAGGTCAAAAGAAGAGGATATATTCCAGGAACAAAGCCTAGATGAAGAACAAATAAATCCGACCATATCTTGTAATGCATTGGCGGGAATTACCACTCCTCAAACCATCAAGATAGAAGGACAAATCAAGAAGAAAAAGGTAATAGTGTTGATTGATTCAGGAAGCACCCACAATTTTATTCATTGTAGGGTAGCAAAAGAATTGAATTGCTTCCTATATCCAGCACCAGAGTGTCAAGTGATGATTGCAAATGGAGGAACAATAAATTGTTCTGGAAAGTGCCATAATATCAAGCTATCCATGGGAGAATATGTATTGACTAGCCCAATGCTTTCCATTCCAATGGGAGGTGCTGATGTTGTACTAGGAGTCCAATGGCTACAATCCTTGGGTACAATAGCTTTTAATTTTCAAGAACTTTTCATGAAATTTTCTGTGGAAGGAAAGGAAGTTGAATTAAGGGGTATTGCAGGGAAACCAGGAAAGATAATCAGCTCTAATGGCATGACAAAGCTTCTAAAAAAGGAGCAAAGAGGTGTAATTGCACAATTATGTTCGCTAGATGTTTCCACATTGGAATCATCTATTTCTCCAGATCTCCAAAAAGTCCTGGACAATCATTCCAAGGTATTTGAGACTCCCAAAGGTCTCCCACCTATGCGTGATCATGATCATGCTATTCATCTGATTCCAGGAAGTGTTCCTCCAAACATCAGGCCGTACAGATATCCATATGTCCAAAAAAGTGAAATTGAACGTATGGTTGCAGAAATGCTAGAGGCTGGTATAATTCAACCAAGTCAAAGTTCTTTCTCAGCTCCAGTAGTATTGGTGCACAAGAAGGATGGATCATGGCGCATGTGTCCAGATTATAGGGAGCTCAACAAGCTCACTATTAAAGATAAGTTCCCCATTCCTGTCATTGATGAATTACTGGATGAATTGCATGGATCAATTTACTTCACCAAGTTGGATCTTCGTTCGGGATATCATCAAATCAGAATGAAGATTGAAGACATTCCGAAAACGGCATTTAGAACTCATGAGGGTCATTATGAATTTTTGGTCATGCCTTTTGGCCTTACCAATGCACCTTCAACATTTCAAGGTTTGATGAATTCAATTTTCAAACCATTCCTTAGAAAATTTGTGTTAGTATTTTTTGATGATATACTAATCTACAGCAAGTCTTGGAAGGATCATGTTGAACATGTTGACAAGGTGCTACAACTATTGGAGGAGAAACAATTATATGCAAAAAGATCCAAATGTTTCTTTGGAGTCCAGGAGGTGGAATATTTGGGTCATATTGTATCTCATGAAGGAGTTAAGGTAGACCCTAGCAAAATTAAAGCCATTAAGGAATGGAAAATCCCCACATCCATAAAGCATCTGCGAGGATTTCTTGGGTTGACAGGGTATTATCGCAAGTTTGTTAAGAATTATGGGAGAATAGCAGCACCTCTAACAACATTATTGAAGAAAGATTCATTTTCATGGACTCCGGAAGCAACAAAGGCCTTTAAACATCTTAAAGAGGCAATGTGCCAAGCACCGGTCTTAGCTACACCGGACTTCACAAAAACCTTTATTGTGGAATGTGATGCTTCAGGAAATGGAATTGGTGCTGTTCTAATGCAAGATGAAAGACCCATTGCTTTTGAAAGTCGTCCAATCAAGGGAAAGTTTTTAAGCAAAGCTATTTATGAGAAGGAAATGTTGGCAATACTCCATGCACTTAAGAAATGGCGACCCTACCTAATGGGAAGACACTTCAAGGTAAAAACGGATCATGATAGCCTTAAATACTTTTTAGAACAAAGATTATCCTCTGAAGAGCAACAAAAGTGGGTCACAAAGATGTTGGGTTATGACTTTGAAATCATCTACAAAAAAGGGAAGCAAAATGTGGTGGCAGATGCACTCTCAAGAAAGGATGAGGATGTGGAAGCATTGTTGTGTGCCATTTCTATTATCCAACCAGATTGGATAAACGAAGCAAGGAGGAATGGAAGAATGACGAAGAAGTGTGGGCACTTATTCGAAAGCTACAACAAGATTCCAGTACTTCTGATACATTTAGCTGGAAAAATGATTCGTTATGGTACAAAGATCGCTTATACCTCTGTAAGAATTCCCAGCTAAAACAAAAGATTCTTATGGAATTGCACACTTCTCCCTTAGGAGGGCACTCAGGATTTTTAAAAACTTACCACAGGGTTAAGAAGGAATTTTTTTGGGATGGCCTTAAATCAGATATTCAAAAGTTTGTGGCGGAATGTTTGGTTTGCCAACAAAATAAAGTTGAAACAATTAAGACACCAGGTCTATTACAACCTTTATCCATTCCAAGCCAACGTTGGGAGGAGGTTTCAATGGATTTTATCACAGGTTTACCCAAGTCTGAGGGAAAGAGTGTCATCATGGTGGTAGTTGACAGACTTACCAAGTATGCACACTTTTGTGCATTATCACATCCATTTAAAGCCAGTACAGTTTCTACTGCATTTATGGAAACAGTTCAAAAGCTACATGGAAACCCAAAGATTATTGTAAGTGACAGAGATCCCATTTTCACTGGAAATTTTTGGACAGAATTATTTTCTTGTCTTGGTACTCAGTTAGCTCATAGCTCATCTTATCATCCTCAATCTGATGGGCAAACTGAGATAGTAAACAAATGTTTGGAAGGATATCTTCGTTGCTTTGTATCTGATAAACAGACACAATGGGTCAAATGGTTGCCTCTGGCTGAATGGTGGTATAACACTTCCTTCCATACAGCAACAAAAATGACCCCATTTATGGCACTTTATGGGTATCAACCACCATCCATCACATCATATTTAAGAGAAAATTCTAAGGTTCAGGCAGTGGAACATCACATCGAACATCAACAACAAGTCCTCCAACTCTTAAAGGATAACCTCGTGTTGGCACAAAATAGAATGAAACAACAGGCAGATCAACATCGCAGTGAAAGAAGTTTTGATGTAGGTGATTGGGTATTCCTACGGCTACAACCATATAAGCAAATGTCCCTAAAGCAAGCTAAGAAGGATAATAAATTATCACCAAAGTATTATGGTCCGTACAAGGTGTTGCAAAAGATTGGTACTATGGCATACAAATTGGAGCTTCCTGCAGCTTCTCGATTGCACCCAGTTTTCCATGTTTCATGTTTAAAGAAGGTTATAGGCGACAAGCTCCCAGTTCAAACAATATTGCCAGAACTTGACGAGGAAGGAAAAATTATATTGGAACCGGAAGCAGTCACAGAAACAAGAACTCGACAGCTACGAAATCGATCAATTTCAGAGTATCTTATCAAGTGGAAGAACTTATCCGCTGAAGATTCCACATGGGAGGATGAGAATTTTATGCAGAAGTATCCAGAACTACTCAAGCGTTGAGGACAACACTTTTTTGAAGGAGAGGGGCATGTTGGGTCCCTATAATACTAGTGATTACCCCATTACTATTGTAGTTATACCCCTTATTTATATTGTTGTGCCCCTATTACCCCCATATTGTTATTTCTGTGCCCCATAGAATCCCTCTATTGTTATTTTTGTGGCTTTATATTATTATTGTTAGGTCGGCTGGATTATATTGTGACTCCTTAGACTCCTGTATATAGAAAGGAGGTTTTGTCATTTGTATCATCCAAGAATTGTTCATTTATGTAATGTAAAGGAGGTTGCCCCCTCGAAGAGGCTGAATTCTAAGGCGTGGATCTCTCTTTTCTATCTTTTTGTGAGCTAGTTTCATAACACTATCCTTTTGTAGATTTGAGAGCTCCATAACCAAGAAAAGTTTGGATACTCTAAAAAGATTCATATTCAGACGGATTCAAAGAAATATAAACAATGAAGTCAAACTTCTGTTTCGTAAAATTCCATTCTATGTCATCCTCAGAAAATTCATAACAAAAGTGAATGAAACGATCATGAAAATATTTGAGAGATTCATCAAGTTATTTTATGAGACAAATTATTTTCTTATAAACATTTTCACAATCATACTTGTAAAAGGTGTGATGAAGCTCCTTGACAAGCTATTTGAAAGAATGAATAAAGGTAGTCAATAATGTATACCACAATTGTTTAACATGCACTTTGAATGTAAGGACAAAAAAACTCCAAGCAATGTCCTCATAATCAATTTCATGATAAGTGAAAAATTCAAGAAAGTGATAAGTGTGCTCAAGAATGGTTGTTACAACCTCATCGTAAAATTTTATATTTGACAAATCATGAATTATCCCTGAGGGCACTTTTAGATTTGAAACTTTGGAAAAACATTTTGGGGTCAATATTTTGGAAGAATCCATTCAAAATGGGAAAGGTTTGAACAAACTTCATGGGCTCAGCTTTTCATTTGGCCCTCATTTTAGCACCAAAAACCTGTTGACGGTGCTATAAGTTGCCAATAGGGGAGGGGTTCTCCCCGATGTGAAGTCCCAATCAGACTCCACACCATTTGGAGTAGGATCCCCAACCGGCATATGATCGATTTCCAAAGTGGTGGTTTTAATGAACTACCTTGGTTACAATAAACACAAAGAATAATATATACATGACTTTGGTAGAAACAAGTGTATGAACTTCGTGAAGTGTCAAGAGTAATGCATGAGAGGTTCCATCACATTGAAGGGAGAAGAGTGAGTCCCTTAGATACATGTAATATTACTTAGCTTAAGAGAGACACACGAGAAATAAAAGTGAATAGTTATCCTGCATAATAGTTCACAAGATAACAATGATTGAAATAACATAACAACACACATTCAACGAGATTCATACTAAAGCAAATGAATTAGTTCATAAGCATTAGCGTAAATAAGATAACACATATCATAAATATAAAAAAATAGTCTTACTACATCCATGACATATACATGAAGATGTGTTTTCTCTATGCTTTTATTAAAGAGTGAAAGTTCCATACACACATTTACGATTGACAAGACACTAGCCCCAATAGTGGAACATGAAGGCAACACTTTCCACCCCAAAGAAAGATAATCCTCCTATGCTAAACAAGGGAATCCAAGGCTCCAAACAAAGCTCCCAAGCTTTCAATTCCAAGCCCTTTGCATGAGTTATGAGGGTGTATTTATACATATGAGATGACCATTCATATCCCTTTGTGGTCTTTGGACTTCCCTCATGACTCTTTGAATTCTTTTATCTTTTGCAAATTAATGACCTTTCACATTCCACATTTGACACTTGGACTTCACTTACATATTTATTTCAAGTACATTATTACAAAAACCCATATGAGACAAAAATGGGTAAAGCCTAATAATATAAAACAAACATATCAAGCTTGAGTTTGAGGAAAATCTAGCTAAACAACTTGAATTTGTATATATTTGGTCACATAGCGATTCCAAGCTTTGTATTGTGCAATGATCTCCTCAAAATTTGTGATGGGATTAGGATGAAAGCAGACTCTAGCTTCCATTACATCTGGGTATATATTTTTGGAGCCAATTTGTGTTCCCTTCTTCAATAAGCATAACATAGTGTTGATCTTGGCAGGGCCACCAATATACTTCTACATGTTATGTCTGTTGATTTCCAGGTCCTCCTTGGTAGAATTCTGCCTCAGCTCGTCCAAGTATTACGAAACTTCCTATCTGACAATGTTTCTGCCTTTTGCTTCTAAGAGTGTCCCGATTGAAGGGATCTTATGAGATTTCACCAAACAATCCACGTTGTTGTACAACTATGCATAATAGGACAAGATGTTGGCTATGAAAGTGTTGAGTTGTTTGTTTCTTTGTATAAGCATCCAAACTTCAAATTTTTCCAACTCGACTTGTTGTCTTGTTTTCTTAACCAGCTTGGGCGATGCACCCCTTTACTTCATTACCCATTCATGCACTGCAGTGATAGTTGTGTGAATGGATTTAAGAGATTTTTCATCCTCCCTTAATTTATTTTGCATTTCATGCAGGGGGGCAACTGCTTTGTGCATGGTAACCAACTCCTCATAGAGATTTCCAATGGTTTTTCCCAATGCTAGCACTTCACCAAGTCACTAGTTTCCTGAAGCTCTTCTAAGTACACAAGTGTGGGAGCCATCTTCTGAGTCTTTGCCTGGAGTTGTTCCATTTATTGTCTCAAAACTTCCAAATTATTTTCCATTTGTCTATTCTCGGCCATCAAATATTTTGTTTTTTCATTAGAAGCTCCTACAAAAATCCAAGTTAGCTATGGAAATAGATTTATGATTCTTTCGGGTGTCCATCACAATAAACTTCTCCTTATTGATGAAAGCAGGATGTGTGAGGTCATCTAGAAAATGCTTCTTTCTAGCTTGCACAATTTTCCTTTGAATCTCATCGAAAGTCAAGCTAGAAATATTCATAACCATACTCTCAGCTAGAGGAGAAATTCATCTTCATCATCTAGATCTTGCCCTTCTGTAGGAGGAGGTGGAGACTAAATGATGACTTGTTCTGTGTTGGGCATAAGATCAACATCCTAATTCTAATGCTCTTGTTGTACCTCCATATCTTGGATAACTGTTAGATTTTCATTCTCTTGTGAAAGTTATTTATCCTGTTGTTGTTTGCTTTCTTCTTGTAGTTTATTTTCTTCTTCTTATTTTTCTTTCTTCAACATATTTATTCTTCCTTTTTTATTTTAATTTCTTCCTCTCATATTTACCTTTCCTCTCGTTATTTTTTTTCTTGTTCTTCCTTATTACTCTATCCTTCGTCTTGCCTCTTTTGTTTCCTCTTTATCTCTTGCTACCATTGTTGCTTTCAAAATAGTTGGATTTGCTTTGAATTTGCATCTTTTCTCCTCTATTGGATTGTGTGCAACCTTCCTTTTATACTTTATTCCATTGGGTTACACTACTTTGGTTGTCCTTCTTCTAGAGTAGCATCTTGTTATGGAGGCACATGAGAATGACCTGCATGGCTGATCGGCGCATGGGGCTTAGAGGAATTATATACAATCCTTAATATTCTCATCTTCTATTCTATAGTAGGTCTCACTTGGTTAGTTGAAATGTATCTTGGCATAGTGCTACTTGAAAATGTTTTTGGGATCATATAGGTGATAATCCATAATGCCAAACTTGAAGTTATCCAACTCATTACCTTAGTTTCTGCAACCTTCAAGTTCTTAATTTCGTAGCATCCCAATTACAAAGGAAAAGTGGGGAAAAATGATTCATTTTTCCTTTCTAATACTACTAATAAGCTTGTGGAAAGATTTTACACAATTTCCTGCATGACCAATTTATTAGCTGCATACCTTAGTAACAAATGTGTTGAATTCTAACATTCGAACACCTTGAGGTAAGTGTTATTTGGTGAGGAAAACTAATCAAAAAGTTATGCTACTGACTCTAAAGGCTCACAGGACATTCAAGGTGGATCTTCCTAAAAACTCATCTAGTACAACACTATGAGGATTTGGTTAAACATATTCTCCATAACTCCTCTATAACTGTGCTCTGAAACCAACTTGCAATAAATATAGACAATAGGCTCTTTTGGTGTCCAAGTCTAACTCATGCCAGGGAAAGAATTATGAGCACATATGCCATCCAGTAGGTATGCACACATATAGAATGTGGCTTGCTTTCCCTTAGGATGATTCTTTGCATTAGTAAAATTGATCTTAAGTTATTGAACCAAAATATATGACCAGTTGAACACCTACCCCTCATTCAAAATCTGGTGCAACATAGTAAACCCAACATTTAGGGAAGGTTTTAGTACTCCTCTGATCATATATCTGGCAGCATAAAACAATTAGATACTGGAACACCTTTCTAAGAGATTTAGTCTTGTATGTATTTTTGGGCGTCTGGAGTAATCTATATCTCTTTCACCCAAGTTTTGATAACATCCTTGGTGCTCAAATAACTAGTGAAGGCATAAAAATGTGAATCCATTTATGATTCTGGCTTAGGCAAGTGATACATGAGATGAATATCGTGGCCTAGATATGAAGCAAGTTGTTGTTCGTTGACATAGCTGAGTTTCATGCTCTTTGTATCCAAGCGTGGTATGATCCACTTAATGATATTTGCACAAGGGAGGACTGGGACCTTGCACACAACTCTATGAAAGCCTGAGGTTTGGATGTTTATGTACACCTATCTGTCCTCCAAATATTCTTTTGAAATTAGTATTTGTGAATGCATCCTTTACCATATTCCATGTGATATCTAAATCCTTTTCAATGAAGAATTGAGCATCATATAGAATAGGCATGGTAACTAGAGTACTCTCAACTACTTCACTAGTGTTTCTCTTTGTGGTTTCTTTTGAGGCTAATATGTTTGGTGACATGATCATGACAACTGATGAAATAGAGATGAGCTCAAACATGCAATACCTATATCACAAGATTCACACATGGAAAAAACAAATTAGATCAAATATATTAGTTCATTCATTAATATCAAAGAAGAAATACACTCACTAGAGAGAAGGCTTGCGTAGTTTCTAGGCTCAGGGAGGTAGAATGGGCTCTTGAACTGTGCATTGCATAGTCTCAATAGGAAAGGGTGGAGCTTGAGGCTTTAGACTATGCAATACACAGTCTCAGTTGGGAAGTTGAGGGAAGAGACTATACATCGCGCAATCTCAGAGGCCAAGGCTGAGGAATGAGGCCTAGTACTAAACAATGCATGGTTGGGAAAGCTAATGACTACAAACTATGTAGTATCAGAGGCCAAGGATGTGGCTCGAGCCTTGGGCTTGTTAAATGTGTAGTTAGAAGGGGAAACAACTACTTAAGATTCGATAGATCTGCCTGGAAAGGAGATAGAAAAACTTAAAGATCTGAAGGTTGGTGTAGGAAGAAGTGTAGATCAGCCTCAAGGTAAGTTATATTATTCAATAACATGGGCCAAAAAAGATATTGAAAAAGGAAAAACATGCATGCAAAAAATGACCCAATAGTGGCAACTGTTGGTAGGAAAAAAGCAAGAAGTTGATGTAACACTTGTAAAAAGTGAATGATAGAATGAAAAAACACTTATACAAGGTAATAACAATAGAAGTGCTAGTACACTTGTACAATATAATAACAATAGAAGTGTTAGCACACTTTTACAATCTAATAACAATAGAAGTGCTAGCTACTATTAAAATAAATGGGAAAAATAAAACTCATAAAAGCAAAAGTGACAAAAGCAATAGAAAAAGAGGCAAAAAGTGACACATGCAAAACTTACCCAAAAAAGCACTGCAAACTAAGTCAAAAGCACCTTGATATCGTTGGGGAGGCTATAGATCGAATGTCAAATATGAAAATGAGCTCAAGAGCATCTATTATATAGATCTAGCCCCGACGGGGTTAGTTTCGGGTTTATGACGCACATGCCTAAAATCAAGGAAAAAGTGACACTTGTCTCAAGGTCAGAAATAGAAAATTTGTACCACTTGCCAAAAATTAATTGTGGACTACATTTTTCTAGGGATGAGAACTTACCTTTTCCTAGGAAATTACACATTCACACATTCTTGCAATTCACTGTCTCAGTGAATTGTGCAGTGTTGACTATGAGAGAGAGCTAAATTATTTTTTGTGCTCAGTGTCTGCCTGTCTTGAAGAATTATGAAGTTTCGATCCTCAAGTCATAGTGCAATTTCCAGTGATAGAGGATTGCGCAGTTCCTAGAGGGAAGACTAACAGTAGGTGCAATATTAGTGCAAGAGATGGCTTGCATCTAAAAGTTGTTTAGTTATCGTCGATAAAAATTAGTCATCATCAAGATAACCTAATCAATTCTTCACAAGAACTGCAGGAAAAGATAATCCTTCACAATCAAAGGGAATACTTGATGACAATGGAAAATAAGTTCTTATGAATGGAAGGTAGGCTCCAAAATCAAGGCATGGACAAAATTTTGGAGGGGGGTTGTAGCAGCTACAACACTTGGTAACACACGGGCAGAACTCCAACTCTCTGTATGGGTCCAATTCTATATACTAGGTCTAGCTCATCAAGAATTAGTGTTGATCTCATTGATTACCACAACTTCTTTACTTTACTTGATTAAAGATATAGTCCCCTCATTTCTTCATTGACGACACACTAACAAGAGCAAGTCAAACTTAGTTTCTTCGATTGGGGATAATGATTATATAGATACACAAGTGGGAAAGGATTATCAAATTCTAGGTTTTCATATGTGGTGTTGCTTCGCTATCAACAAGCTTGGACAGTACCCTGATGAAGTCACTTCAGGGACACAAACATTGATCCACTGACAACAAGCCTGGACAACACCCCGCATAGTTTCTTGCTTCACCTCCCTAAACAAGAAGCATTTATCTTCTTTCACCCTTTATTTATTTTTAATTTTATAGAACTATGTGTTGAGCTAATTTATTCACACAAATTAACACAAGTATTCATTATCAATCCAGGTTTGTAAAACTTGGAGGCAAGTCCAGAGTATATGGATATCAGGTATAGCCAAGCTTAGAAGATGAATTTTCAAGAAATAAAGAAGTACATATTACAAATATAAGCCTATATTAACAATGTCTAACTCACTTTTGCAATGAAAGAAAGATGAAGTGGCTCTTAATTTAAGAGATCCATTTGTGTCCTTCTCTCTCAATTATCACTTACTGAATAGAAATCAGAAATCATGAATTAACAATAGCTTAAGATGCATAAATCAACAATGAAGGAGACTCTTAACTTAAGAGATATTTGGGCATTTTTCATCACAGTTCATTCATCATTATGCTATCATTTGAAAAATGAAAATACATAAGAAAAATTGCTTGCATGTAACAAAGGAGAATTCTAGTTTTGATCTGTCAATTTAATAGAACGAGAATTCAACTTGAACAATTTGTTGTCCCATCTTACTAAAGTGATAAAAAAACTAAAATCCAATAATATAATTCATCACACATCAATTCATAAGCAAATCTAAAACAAAGCAAATAAACAAATTCTAAAGGAACCAGTTCATGGAAAATTAAGCTAATCTAATAATGAAGTGTACTTAGCTTGGAGTGGGGGCCCTCCACCTTTGCTTTGCACACTTGAGTTTGATATAAAATTCTGAAACTTTAGTCACTCATCCACATCAATGAACAACAAAATGAAATTAGAACAGGTTCTTCAAATTAATCTCCAAAATCCAAATGTCTCAGCATAAAATTATACAAAAATTACATATCATAAGCCTTCAAAGTCTTGGCTTAAATAGAAGTTTATGAAACAAACTGATCTAAAGTATCTCTAACAATAATATCTACTCATATCCATATATCTAAGTCGAATTCATTCAATCCATCCCAAGAAATATGGACAATCCCATAAAATCACAAAACTGCCCTATTTCCTAGGGATTTTCTGGGTGACTAGTCATGTTTGACCAGCCTTGATCGGGCCTAATAAATCTTGTTTTGATCGAACCAAGTGGAATTATTTTAGTCCTAGTTCCCAATATTTCCATCCATGCATCTAACTCAAGCCCAAGTGTCGTGCAAACATGTCATCCACATAGCTATTACGGGAATTTCTGATTCTGTCAAAATTTGCACTTGAAATCAAATTTTCATAAAAACTTTAGAAATTGCAAAATTAAAATTAAATACCTGAATATACATGAAATACATCAAAATGGGATGGATATAGTGGAAAATAGATGGAAAATATAAGGATTAAGTAAGTTTCCTCAAGCAAAAATAGACCAAAATTGAGGGCCAACATCTCCCCCTTGCTGATCATCAAGCATGTCCTCATGCTTGCTGCTTCCTTTTGGATATTCTTACCCCTGTTGTGCATGTTGTTCCAGACCCTGATGCTTCTTGCTGTGCTACTTCTAACAAATAGTCCATCCCTATGTCATGTTCTTCTCTATACAAAGTGGCCTTAACTTTCTGTTTTTCATATTTACCTTTCCACATGTTCTTTTCCTTGAGCCATTTGAATGCCTGCTTGCAAATTAGATCATTCTTCCTTTTTAATTTTCCTATTTCTTCAGTTAACTTTTCATTCTCTTTAACCAACTTGGCATTATTATTTTTACTTGCTTTGTTTTCTTCTTTCAAATGCTTTTCCAAAATCTTGTTTATTTCAAGTTGGTCTGTTAATTCTCTAATTTTGCTCAAGTGTAATTCCTTTTCAAGCTCCTGTGTGTTTTTCACAAATGATGTTGTTTCCACATCATCAAAATAGGAATCTTTCTCTAATGCTTCTTTCTCAATAATGTCCTCTACCTGTTTCTCTGTTGAACATGTGTCCACAATTTGCACTTCTTTGTCCCTACTATCTATTTCAACTGGACTCTTCTTCCTAAACCTCCTAGGAATGGACATGATGGATGTTTCATTTTCATTCATGACTGTGTTGGTTTGCTTTTTAGCTCTAGTTCTAGGATAAAAAGGTGAGCTCATCATCCCCCTGGTTTCCTGCTCTACTTTGTTTTGTTCCTCAATGACCTGTTCCTTATACTGGTTTTGGTTCAATAACTCCCTCCAAATCATCCCTTGTGTTTTTACTTGATATTCTACCAAAATTTTTATCAACCCCTGATGATAAACTTGTGCTTCTTTTGGCTTATTTTCAATTTTGACTGATTCTATCATCTTTGGGAGGCTTCTAAAGAGGAAATATGGTAGGTTAATCTTAACCTCTCCTTTAATCCGCTAAAAGAGTCTAATATGATACAAATGTGCAACAATGTATCCCATATCACATGTGAGGAATTTTTGAATAATCAAAACCAATTCTCCCCATGGTTCACTGAACCACTCCCTAGGTATACCTTTGGCCCTGTCAAAGGTCCCCTTTCTATTTTTCTTGAGGAAGAAAGTCCACGCTTTATCCTTGAAATGCAAACATTGGAAGGTCCAATGCTTGTGAAATGAATTCTTGAGTCACGGGAATTATTATGTTTCCTACTCTTGTTTTCTCCTGAGTGTAATTGTTTACAAATTCTCTTGTTATTCCTTCACTATGGCCACTAAATCTTTGCAAGAAGCCTATGAGCCCTGCTTGATATAACTTCTCTATTGTTTCCTTCCTCCAGTTTTCTATTTGGAATCTTGGCTCTATCCTGGTTGTCATAGTCTCTGTAAACCATTGGATATAAGCTTCTGTTGTCATTAGTTTCATCTTCAATAATGACAAATAAAAAGTATTGATTCATGAAAAAAATCTTTTATGGTTTAGTTCATAGAAGCTTACCTGCTCTCTTCAAACAATTAAATCAATCTATTTCGGCCTCTGTCTCTTTCTTTACAGCAATACTGTCTCTGTTTCAATACCCTGTTCTATTCATGCAATCAAACATTCTCCTTTATACACCTCTGTAAAAAAAACTGAACTCTATTTTGAAATAGAAATATATAAAGAAAACAAAAATCATGTTACAATTTTTGTTTTTCTTAATATAATCTCAGACTAGTTTTTTTCCTGAGTTTAAATTGAGGCACTATGTATAAATCGACATGTAACACTTCACTGCCCAATAACCAATATTCAGCACTTCATTGTTTATACAATCAACATATGACACTTCACTGCTCAATGACCAATATAAACCACTGCATTGTTTATACAATCAACATATGACAGTCAATGTAAGTTTGGCTTTGCGCACTCAAATATAAACCCAAATCTTCAAACATAAGCCCAATACTCTGTTTTTATTGACCCATTCCTTCATGCAATCGAACTGAAACTCAATTTTTTATCATACTATTTGATCATAAAAACACATGTACAGGTGTAGTTTTAGGCTTGGTGACTATGCGTTTTTACAACTACATGTTTTCAAAACTTTACTCAAAACTTCTCATTTCATTACTTCAACATGCAGTCAAACCATAATAAACACTTTGTTTCGTGGAGAACCGAGATCTGTCAGTCATGATTTATTTTGATTTTCTCCATCTTACAGCTAACAACTCATTCATTAACCTGAAGCTATGTCACCGGGAAAGCAATTAATCTCACTATGCAAACACTTCGTTTCATTTAATAAACTTGGCGATTTCATGGAGAAGTGAAATCGATTTACCTGACGTGTTGAAGAAGTGTCGAGATCTCTTTGAGTGTGGCCTAATTATCTGCATTTTAACACCTCCATTTGTTGACTGGTGGCATAAACAAAACTTAAACAAATCACAGACAATCCATAATCTCGACGAAAAATCCCGATTTTTCCTCTAAACTGTCCATTGCATTAAGGGAAATAGA
This sequence comes from Pinus tabuliformis, assembly GCA_031772625.1. Lineage (NCBI taxonomy): Eukaryota > Viridiplantae > Streptophyta > Pinopsida > Pinales > Pinaceae > Pinus > Pinus tabuliformis. The sequence continues at coordinate 314,993,989 of CM062811.1, forward strand.
TCGGGTTTCTTTCTTACCTTGGATCTTCACGGGATTTTTGTTAACTGCTTCCACCTTCTCCGTTAATCTTCCCAGCTCACCCTACTTATCTCTCCAATTTCTCGGTGTTATATCTCTTTCTCCTTCCTCAGTTTGTTTCCTCTGTCAAACCAGTTTTTTTACTTCCTTTGACTGTATGCTAATGGCTCACAACTTCTACCATTCTCACTGAGCCTCAAATGGTTGTGATGGCATGAGGTTTTGAGGTCTATGGCTATGGCGGAGCTCTTTAGCGATAAACACACAGGTTTTCTCTGTTGTTTCAAATGCATATTTGACCATTTCACTTATTTGGTTGTTGTCCTTTTGACTGGTATGCCGTGTATAATCTTCATTGGACAATGCCCTCGTGGCCGTCCCTTTGACCAGATACCGTGCATATACCATCGAACTACTAAATGGAACTGTTTATAATTATTTGCACCATGCTATCGACACCATCCAGTTTATTGTTTGCATTCATATTTTTTATTATGACTTTAGCTCAGGTTATGTTTGATTCATTTGAAGCCGTCCTTCAATCCAGTCGTGGCTGTCCTCCTGCATACCAACTCACTATGCCGTGACTGTCATATGTACATTACCTTATTACCACGTCGATTGCATGACTCATGGTTTTGTTTTTCACTTTCGCCATTACCTACAACTATTTGCATTCATCATTCATCACTTTGCATTGTATTTCCACCGCTTTTGATAACCTTACACCCCATATAACATAAATCATTTCGATTTGATTTGTTTAATGGCTTTTCATAATGTGCATGTTTTCTATTTATTGCAATGTATTTCCATAAGGTTTGCTATGATAATATCCTTACCCTATTGTATTACCATATTGCTTGCCATCATATCGTATTCCATTTGCCATTATAACTTTACACCATGCATATATTACCAATAACATTTCTTTTTATGTGCTATGATAAGGTTAATACATAAATCATTTCGATTTTGTATTTTCTTGCAATATATTTCATGATGTGCATATCCCTTATGTTTTACAATATATCTCTTTAATTTTAAAATGACCACCTAGGTCATGTTTAAAATTATCTCCATAGTACTAATGTTTGATTTGTTTGTGCAGGTTTCAACTCATTGCATCCTTTTTAATCCCTTTTTCTTTGAGGAAAAATACTTAGGGTTATGGAATGTTAGGGTCATGGAATGAAATATAGGATGTACATAGGATTAGGTATAGGTTAAATGTAGAATGTAAATGTAGGATATAAATAGGATAATGGGTATAAAATAATGGGTATAGGATGAAGGTAATGTAATGAATATGCATTCAGGTACTAATCTCAATTTTAACAAACTCTAAAAATTTCTAAAAAAAATCGAATTTACAAGAGAAAAATGTTGTACTCACAATACTTGTACTTCCCTGACAATATTGGATGATGTCTTCTGCTCCTTGACAATATTGGATGAGGTCTTCTGATCAAATGTCTTAGATAGATTGAAACATAGAATTTTATTTCTGCTTCCTGTTCTAGCATTCTTCATTGATTATGGTTCTTGGATTGCCAATTTCATTCAGGTCCCTCTGTAATTGTTTCATAATAACTCAGGTCCCAACTGTCATGCACATTTTTATGCAGTATGTACATGTTTTTGCTAACATTTCAAGTCCCTCTGCAATTAATTCATAACAACTCAGGTCCCTACTGTCATGCAATGTATACATGTTTTTTTAACATTTCAAGTTCATGCAATATGTACATGTTGTTTTCTAACATTTCAGGTCCCCAACTATCATCAATTTGAAAAATATTTCAGGTCCCATCTGACATATCCTTTCTCAGCATAAAATTATACAAAAATTACATATCATAAGGCTTCCTAAGTCTTGGCTTAAATAGAAGGTTATGAAACAAATTGATCTAAAGTATCTCTAGCAATCATATCTACTCATATCCATCTATCTAAGTCGAATTCATTCAATCTATCCCAAGAAATATGGACAATCCCATAAAATCACAAAACTGCCCCATTTCCTAGGGATTTTTTGGGTGACTAGTCATGTTTGACCAACCTTGACCGGGCCTAATAAAGCTTGTTTTGACCGAACCAAGTGGAATTAGTTCAGTCCTAGTTCCCAAGCTTTCCATCCATGCATCTAACTTGAACCCAAGTGTCCTGCAAACATGTCATCCACATAGCTATTACGGGAATTTCTGATTCTGTCAAAATTTGCACTTGAAATCAATTTTTCATAAAAACTTTAGAAATTGAAAAATTAAAATTAAATACCTAAATATACATGAAATACATCAAAATCGGATGGATAGAGTGGAAAATAGATGGAAAATATAAGGATTAACTAAGTTTCCTCAAGCAAAAATAGACCAAAATGAGGGCCAACACTGTGCATCAACAATTATTTATTTCATGGGGCAGAAGAGGGATCCCAACTTATTGAGAGAAGAAGAGGTTGTCCCTTTAGAGAAGAATATTTATACACCTTTGAAATACAATCCACTTGTTTAAGTTTACTCCCCTGCTTACTCTACTTGACTTGACAAAGTAGAATTGATCCAACATAAAAACCGATTAGAGAAGTAGGTACTAGTTATAGATTAACGCATCATAATTAAACTAAGGTTTTCTCCGATAAAGAACACAATTTTCCATCCAGGCATGATTGACTAAAAGATACAAGGCCCATGCAAAGGTAAGGAATAGACAAAAATCCAAGAATTGGCATTCCTATAGTTTCCTCTTAAACTTTGTCGTGCTCATTTCATAAGTAAAACTAACTAACTAGACTAACCCTACTCATAAACTAATAAGGGATATGCCATGCTTACGTAAAATGAAACTTCCAATGCAACCAACAAAGCATTACCTAACCTATATCATCGAGGGAATCAACAACAAGAAATATCATCAAGAACAACACATGCAAATAAATATGAAATACGACATGTTCCAGAATTCAAAGACAAAAAGAACAAGCATAAAATTATAATAAGAAAACATGTCCTAAATATTATGTTTATGCATCATGAAGTTTGCACACATAGCGACAGACTCTCATATCGAATCATTCATTCAAATTTTCAAACTTGGAAAACATAAAGAAAGACAAGAACTCGTGTTTTGCAAATGGGGTTGCCAAGTATGATTCTTCCAACCATTGAGAAATATGATCATAGAAAATAGGTGAAGAATCTGGAAGTTGAGAGACAGGTTCATTTACAACTTTTGTGATCAACTGATGAGGATTCTTCTGAGGAAGGGTGTCAACCTAATCATGCTTAGAAAAATCATCAAACTCACGAGAACCTGCCATAACCATCAACATAGTCTGAATTGCCTCAACAACTTGACACGATTCCAAGCTATCTGAAGATAGATCATCAAAGATTGGTAGCTTGGAATAATATATGGTTAAAGATACAACATCATTACTAGATGAATCAGTGAATATATCAAGATCAACATTATTAGATTTTTATTTTTCAAAAGGTGAGGAATCGTCATGATATGATGAACCATAGATAGGAGTTGATTGAAACCAGAGATTTCATTCTCTGTTTCACATTGACAAAATGGAATATGAGATAGATTATGAAGAGAGGATCTTTCTTCCCCTTGCTTTGATGTAACACCAACATCCCACCATTCCTGACTACAGTTATAATTAATATTTAAAAAAGCTAAATCATTCGTGGATGAGACCAATGTGATAGGCTCATTGAATATGTTAGGATAATGGGAAAGAGGTGACAAAGAATTGAAAAGATTAGAATAAATATCTTCTTTCATCGTTGAATCTTATTCAAACTTTGAATTCCACACGTAGTCATTATGAAAAATATCTCAATTTTCTTGGTCATCACTGACTCCATATTGAACTTGTTCATCTCGAGAATAAGAAGAAGTAGTTATGACTGGTCCATGTGACAAATCAAGATCGGGAGGATCCAAGGAGATAATCAATCGAGAATGAAAGGAGACAATATCATTGATTAGATCAGATTTAAAATCAAAACTTTTGTTCAAATTTTCAATATGTAGGCCGGGAGAAGATGGTGGTAGATCGACAAATCAGATTTCAAGTTCTCTGGCCTCAACTTGTGTACATGGAGTTGTTTGTTTTAACAAAGAATGAGAAGAAGATGAATAGTCACACTAAACAACAATCTCCCCTTTTACATATTTGAGAGCTCCATAACCAAGAAATGTTGGGAGACTTTCAAAAGATTCATATTCAGATGGATTCAAAGAAATATGAACAAGGAAATCACAATTCTCTTTCATAAAATTCGAGTCTATGTCATCCTCAGAAAATTCATAAAAAAAGTGAATGAAAAGATCATGAAAATATTCAAGAGATTCATCAGGTTCTTTTCTGAGACGAATGATTTTCTTCTAAACAATTTCATAATCATAAATGTCAAAGGCACAATGAAGCTCCTTGACGAGTTGTTCGAAAGAATGAATAAAGGTAATTGACAATGTATAACACCATTTTTTAATGCACACTTCGAATGTAAGTGTGAAAAACCTCCAAGCAGTGTCCTCACAATCAATTTCATGAAAAGTGTGAAATTCACAAAAGCAAGAGGTGTGCTAAAAAATGGTTGTTCCATCGTCACTGTCAAATTTCAGATTCGATAAGTCATGAATTATCCCTAAGGGGACTTTCAAATTAACAACTTTTGAAAAACATGTTAGGGTTAAGATTTGGGAAGGAGCCATTCAAAATGAGAAAGGTTCAAACTAACTTCAGGGGATTAGCTTTTCATTTGGCCCTTCTTCTAGTGCTAAAAACCTTTTGACTGTGCTGGAAGCTGCCAATAGGGGAGGGAGTCTCCCCAATGTGAAGTCCCAATTAGACCCCATACTATTTCAAGTAGAAGCCCCAAGCATAATACGACTAGTTTCCAAAGTGGTGGTTCTACAATAAACACATAAAATGATATATACATTACTTTGGCAAAACCAGGTGTATGAACTTTGTGAAGTGTCAAGAGTAATGCATGAGATATTCCATCACATTGAAGGGAGAAGAGTGAGCCCCTTAGAAGCATGTAATAGTACACAAGATAACAATGATCGAAATAACATAACAACACACATTCAATGAGATTCATACTAAAGAAAACGAACTAGTTCATAAGAATTGGCATAAATAAAATAACACATATCATAAATATAACAAGAATAGTCTTACTAGATCCACAACATATGCATGAAGACATGTCAAATCTGAGCTTTTATTAAAGAGTGAAATTTCCAGATACACATTTACAATTGACAAGACACTAGCCCCAATAGTGGAACATGAAGGCAACACTTGCTTCTCCAAAGAAAGATAATCCTCCTACGCTAAACAGGAGAAGCCAAGGCTCCAAACAAAGCTCCCAAGCTTTCAATTCCAAGCCCTATGCATGAGTTATGAGGGTGTATTTATACATATGAGATGACCATTCATCTCCCTTTGTGGTCTTTTGACTTCCTTCATGACTCTTTGAATTATTTTATCTTTTGAAAATTAATGACCTTTCACATTCCACATTTGACACTTGGACTTCCACTTAGATATTTATTTGAAATACATTATTACAAAAACCCATATGAGACAAAAATGGGTAGAGCATAATAAGACATGCCTAAAAAGACAAAATAAACATATCAAGATTTAGTTTGAGGAAATGCTAGCTCAACAACTTCAACTTGTAGATTCCAAGCTTTGTATTGTGCAATGATCTCATCAACCTTTGCGATGGGATTAGGTTGAAAGAGGACTCTAGCTTCCATTGCATCTAGGTATATAGTTTTGGAGCCAGTTTGTGTTCCCTTCTTCAATAAGAATAACATAGTGTTGACCTTGGCAGGGCCACCAATATACTTCTTCATGTTATGCCTATTTATTCCAGGTCCTCCTTGGTAGCATTCTGCCTCCATTGGTCCAAGTATTACGAAAATTACTGTCTAACCACATTTTTACCTTTTGCTTCTAAGAGTGTCTTGATTGAAGGGATCTTATGAGATTTCACTAAATAATCCACACAGTTGTACAACCATGTATAAGAGGATAAGATGTTGGCTATGAGAGTGTTGAACTGTTTGTTGCTTTGTATAAGCATCCATACTTCAACTATATCCAACTTGGCTTGTTGTCTTGTTTTCTTTACCAAATCGAGTGGTGCACCTTTTTCATTCATTCCAAATTCATGCACTATAGTGATAGCTGCATGAATGGATTTGAGATTTTTTTCATTATCCCTTAATTTCTTTTGCATGTCATGCAAGGGGACAAATTCTTTGTGCACGATTACCAACTCCTCATAGATATCTGTCATGGTTTGTCCCAATGCTAGCAATTTACCAAGTATAGTTGCTTGAAGCTCTGTTAATTACACATGTGCGAGAGCCATATTCTAAGTCTATGCCTAGATATTTTCTCTCTATTGTCTCACAACTTCCAAATTATTCGCCATTTGTCTATTCTCATCCATCAAATATTTTGTGTTTTCCTTATAAGCTCTTGCAAAGGCCAAGTTTGTTGTGGAAATAGCTTCGGGATTCTTTCTCATCTCCATTACAATCACCTTCTCCTTATTGATGAAAGTATGATGTGTGAGGTCATCCGGAAAATGCTTCTTTCTAGATTGCACAATTTTCCTTTGAAGCTCATCAAAATTCGAGTTGCAAATATCCATAACCGAACTATCATCTAGAGGAGAAATTTCCTCTTCATCATCTAGAGCTTTCCCTTCTACCGAAGGAGGTTGAGACTGAATGATGATCTATTTTTTGTTGGGCATAAGATAAACATCATGATTTTGTTTCTCTTGCTCTACCTCCATGTCTTGGATAACTATCAGACCTTCAATCTCTTGGGTAAGTTCTTTATCCTGCTATTGTTTTCTCTCTTCTTCTTGTAGTTGATTTTGTTATTCGTCTCTAGCTTGCTTCAACATTATTTCTTCTTCCTCTTTTCTTTTCATTTCTTCTTCTTGTATATTCCTGTCCTCTTGTTCTTTCTTCTCCTATTATTCCTTTGGACTTTGTCCTTCTTCTTGCCTCTTTTGTTTCCTCTTTCTCTTTGTTTCCATTACCGCTTAAAAATAGATGGATCCACTTTGAATTTGTGGCTTTTCTCCTGTACTGGATGTTGGCTGTGTGGGGCCTGACCCAGGTTCAACGTTATATAGCCAAACAAATCCCTACACTACTGGCCCTTTCAACGTCAGGCCGCGGAGCACGGACCGAAGTCTCACCCAAAGTAGTATGGGGGGATGCTGGAACCAAGTTTCCACACCCTAAGATGGTCGTGATGTCGGTTTGTCCCCTCTGTTCCTACTTTCGCGCATGTCACTAAGCTTTAGGTCTCTGTCAGTCTACCCCCTTATTCTGCCCTTGAGTACCTCTGTGAAGGTGTACGATTGACCTTCGTGCAACCTTAACTCGCGATCCAAGTACTTTCGCGTTGCTATGACAATGTATTGTATAGGTTGCCAAGTTAACTTAAGTGTTTTACTTATCTTACTAAACAATCACAGTTAGCACCGCGTAAACTAATATTCTTACTTGCGTTCAATTAACCAATATAATCGCATATATTCATGCATCACATAAACATTGTAAATTAGACCCAAAACGAAATATAACCTAATGCATTAACAAGAAATAAATACACAGAATTTGCATAATACTTCTCTTTATTGATATCTTTAGTTTGTTACAGATTCTATTCGCCCTACGAACACAACTACAGGGGTCCACACACTCAGCTGCAGATTTCCAACCTAGGCCTCTACGCACTCAGTTGCAAAGCCTCTACCTACGCTAAGACCCGAAACACTTAGACTTCTCTAGCAAGACCCCTTTTTATAGAATCCCATGGTCCGCATACCATGGGTGGATCTTTATAGCCGACTTTACACTTTACAAAATAAGGGCGGAAAACCCTTTATGACTTTTGACACCTTCGTGCTTCGTGACCACAAAATGCGGAGACTTTACAACTTTATTACAAAATTGACCCAAAACATGGGTTTTTAGCCCCAAAACTGTCCTTGGGGGAACCCGTTCCCAACAGCCCCCAACACAAACATGGTGACTCACCCTCGAGTCACTTTGCAGGCGCGGAGATCTTGGCGTGAAGACCTCCCAACTCGACCTGTATGATGGCAACCTCAGCAGTGCACTGTGCAGCCGCTTTCTTCGCTTCTTCAACCAACTACTCGATCGCTGGTCCTGAACTATCAGCTTGAAGCTTCTGCTGAGTAGCTTGTAGATTAGCAAGCTTGCTTTCAGTAGAGGTCGTGATCGAATAAGCCTCATCTAGCCAGGGCTTCAATCGCACCTTCAGCACTGCCTCCTTGTGTTGCGCTACATATACCTTTTCTTTCAACTGCTTGGCCTCCTACAGCTTTACCAGTCTCTGCGTGAGAGCGACGGTTCACGTTGTAGCTTTTACTTCGTCATAGCGTTGCTGCAATTCTCGCGCTTCTGTCTCCAGCCGCTGTACATTAGGGTCCTCCTGCAGGCTCGTCAAGACCTCGAACAACTGTTCAAAAAGTTATGTGTAGTCTGCTACAACACTGTCTACCACCGCTATGAAGTTCAACCCCACTCCCTTGAGGGCGTTGAAAGTGGGCCTTTCAGCTTCATTCTATGTGGTCACTGGTCAGTGCTCCATCTGGCAGCAATATCGCACTGGAGACCTTTGCACATAGCATCTCTGAAATTTCTGAAGTGCCTATAGTGAGGCTGGTAGACACCGTTCCAGTCTATGATGCACAAGTCTGCAGCTCCTAAAGACCTATTTTCATGGCTCCCAATTGATCTGAAAATGGAATGTACTTGTTTAAGGGTGCAAGGTATCCATTTCCAATAATTTCAACTGTGAGCTAGACACTCCAAATGACCTCTAAAAATGTATAAACTTATTATTTCTTATACAGAGATAGACTGTAGGGGCATTCACCGAACATGTCACCTGTAAAAGAGGATGAGTTCCAGAGGCTACCTGGCCCTCTACAGGCTCTGCCTAAAGAAATAACAAAGTAAACACTTAGAAGTCTTTGACATACACATACTTGAAGTTTAAGGTCTTGCAGAATAAGACAAATAACTTTCTGTAGCTGAACAAGTGATTATGTGTGTATGCAAGTTATATTTATTTGTTGTTTAATACTTTATATCAGTTTTGTTTAGCACACCATCTTCAGCAAATAAAGACATCAAAATGATAAAGCAGTTCACCCCCTCCTGGGCTACATCTGCTGGACCAAGCCTCTCCAACTAGGCTTGTCCTCTTGTATTAAAATTGCTACAAAGGCTAATACAAGAATATGGGTGTCTCAAAGGATAGATCTGACTATAAATACAGAATCAAAAGATAGGAATTAGCCAAACATGCTCTTTCCCAAACACTAAACAGTGAATTTTGTACCTTATACAGTACTTTCCCCAATTGACCCTGGTGGCCCTTTACACTTGCATGGAGAATTTCGAGGTGAAGATGACATCAATTGGTTCTGAAACCTCTGTCATTAGACTCAGAAGGTCGAAAATAGTAGACATAGGCTTTTGAATAACCAAAAACGGATGAACAAAGGCCCCAAACAGCTCATGCACTGAAATGGCCCTAGTGGCCCTGAAAGCTTCCCTGAAGCTAAACAGTGAGAAGAATGCCTCAAAAGGAAAAACAAGCTGCAGAAATGGATTCAGAAGGCTGGAAAACTTCAGGAATGACCTTCGTTCCACATTCACTGGCTGCACAATTCCCAATGCAGCTCCCAAACTGATTTGGCCCTAGTGGCTCCTGGAACTTCCACGAAGCTAAAACACCTGCAAATGACCTTAGATGACTGTGAAACCTATGCCAATGGCTTCATAAGGTCGAAGAGACCCAAAATCAAAAAAACATTCGTCCAAAACCGACTTTCCTAGCCAAAGTTATGGCTATTTAATGTTTCTCCAATCTGTCCCTAGAAAAACTCCAGCTAACTGTAGTGGAGGTCCAGATAAGTCCGCCAAATTTGGCGGTCCGCAAAGAATCCCGCCAAATTAACTGCAGTTATATTAAATGCTCATGTGACCGTTTACCTTGGATTGCGTGCCCGACGGTTAGTGCGCTGGCGGTTGGGTTAAGCCCACGGTTTTTGGGTTTTGGTCATATGGTGGGGGGCTGGCGCTTAGGGGCTGGCCCCCTTCATTTTCCCGCCAGTCAGTCAGTTTAAAATTTAAATAAAGTTCGTTCCAACAGATATTCAAATTCCACCGTTTGGCCCAACGGTAATTCGCTTGGGCGTTAAACGTGAGGTCTTGGGATCAATCCTCACCGCCTCTAAGCAAAATTTTAACATGCTTCCAAACTGATTTGCCGTCATTTGGGGGCCACGTGGCGGCCTCCGGGCCTGCCACGTGGCAGCTTCTGATTGGTGGCTGAAAAGGGAATATTCCCTGGAATATTCTAAGGAATATTTTGCGGAATATTCCTTTTTAAATTTTTTTTCAAAAATTAAAATTTCCAATGTTATTAACAAATTCTTCTTTTTGCCATAACTTCCTCATACGGTGACCGTTTTTTGAACCGTTTGCGGCGATGGAATCGGGAGGACGAGAACTTTCTAGTAATTTAGGTTCCAATCAGTTCTAAGCACTTTCATTTTTGACCATTTTACTACACTTGGTCCTGAGCTCCTGATCACACCTCCCAAATGAGAAGGCTTTTGGTCCCCAAAAGCTCACTGAATCTTTGAACTGAACTGTACAGCACTTGAGGAATAGAAATATCCTCTTCCGTTCAGCCAAAACAGCATACTGATGCCAAAATGTCCTGCCTTATCAACTGTCGTCATGGTGAATGTTGCTGCATAAACCAAGGACTCCTCGAATCCCGACCCACCTTGTTCGCCAGACAAACTGAAAGTTTGCAGAAACCAGCAATGAAACTTGCTGATATATGAGCTGAAATCTTCCCCTACATATGTGGGTTTGCCACTATCACGATGCCCATCCATGGCACCTCCGCTCTAGAAGAAGAGCTGCCTCCCAAATGAGAAGGCTCTTACAAAGATGAAATACTTCATCATCTCTCCCCTTTACAATCTTGGAGATCAAATTAACTTTTTCCAAGTCAAGATTACATTACATGCATGGTTAAAAACAAAGTAATCAACCCTTCAAGTTAATCACACATACATGTTTAAAAAAAACAAGGAAATCATCATGATCCCTGTGCACATGCATATCATTCTCATGCATGTAGTTTATCCTTCAACTTTCCCTTAGGTACAATCATAAGTACAATATCCTCGTCACATGTACATGTACTTTCAAAGCTGAAATGAATATAACTTTCACTGCAATAGAGTGAGTCTCATACTCAGCTTTTCCATCCTGCAACTTGCATTCCCTTAACAAAGAAATGCATTCAATCAAAGACATGCCACTTTAATTGGATAAGAATTCTAACCATTTCTTACCAATCCATTTCAAAGGCGATTCCTTTAACTGCACATCGATCTCAACATGTGTATCATCCTAACGTGTATCAATGATGGAAACTTCCTTCCCATTCTTGCCATACTCTTTCTCCCATTTCTTTAACTTTTGTGGAAGCATTGTTGGATTCAGAGTCCAACACCTTTCAGTAGTATGTCCATGCTTATGGCAGTAAGTGCAACACATGTTCATCTTCTTGACAGCATGATTTGCATTGTTCATTGGAACTTTGGCTTCTTGCCTCCTTTCCTTCAAAAGTTTCCTACATGTTGCCATTCTTTTCCAACATCTAGAAACACTATGGTTAAACAAACCACAAAAAGAACATGCAATTCTTTTCCAATGCTTGTGTGGAAATTTTCCATGCTTTACATGATCAAAGGAAATATGATTGAAATCGGATTTATACCTTTCTCTTTCACCTTCATTACCTTCATGAGGAGGTGAATCAAATGAAGAAGAAGCTCCTTTTGGAACACCATTAATCCCTTCAATGGTTTTAGAGCTTTTACCACTTTCTTGTTCAAGTGCACGCTTATGCACACCTTCTTCTTGCAAGGTATGTTTCCAACTATTGCATTCCCCAAGAATACAATCTTTACAACCTTGAGATAGAGAACCTGAAATGGAACTCCTTCTAGGAACTGTTTCAATTGCCTTCATGGCTGCTTTAGAACTTTCTCCACAAGATTGTCCATAGCCAAGACCCAAATTCTTAGGCCTTACCTCAACCATTATTGGCTCAACTATACCTTGTGCATGTTTGCCCAATCCTTGTCCTTCATATCCCATTTTGGACATCAACTTGGACCCTATGCCTTTGGTATGTTTCTCAAAAGAACCAACATAAACATTCTTATAAGAATTTGAAGACAAACTAGAATTGTTTACCTCTTCTTCAAGCTGATACTTGGCTAAGGCTTCTTTGGTATCAAGAAGTTGTGTCTCCAACTCATGCATCCTTTCCAGCTTCATGTTTGCAATATGAAGTTGGCCTTCCATTTCCTGCAATTGGTTAGAAAGCAACTGCTTCTCTTCCCTCATGGAATTCAACTGCTCTTGAAGTCTAGAGCTCTTTCTTTCATCCTCATACATTTCTCTCACCATATTCATCATGATGAAAAATTCTTGCTTCAAGCCTTCATCAAAGAATCTTGTGAAGGAGGACGATTTTGAGAACTCACTTATGGAAGTTGTCATTGTAAAAATGAACACAAGAGCTTCAGCAACTCAAACAACAAGTACTTTGCAGAATAATAAGGCAGTCAATCTCCAACACTGCTTAAGACACCTTTCAAGCTACACAATCAAGCTAGTGATGTCAGTCAAGCAACCTAGTGCTCTGATACCATCTGATCAAAGAATGGAATGTACTTGTTTAAGGGTGCAAGGTATCCATTTCCAATAATTTCAACTGTGAGCTAGACACTCCAAATGACCTCTAAAAATGTATAAACTTATTATTTCTTATACAGAGATAGACTGTAGGGGCATTCACCGGACATGTTACCTCTAAAAAGAGGATGAGTTCCAGAGGCTACCTGGCCCTCTACAATCTCTGCCTAAAGAAATAACAAAGTAAACACTTAGAAGTCTTTGACATACACATACTTGAAGTTTAAGGTCTTGCAGAATAAGACAAATAACTTTCAGTAGCTGAACAGGTGATTATGTGTGTATGCAAGTTATATTTATTTGATGTTTAATACTTTATATCAGTTTTGTTTAGCATACCATCTTCAGCAAATAAAGACATCAAAATGATAAAGCAGTTCACCCCCTCCTGGGCTACATCTGCTGGACCAAGCCTCTCCAACTAGGCTTGTCCTCTTGTATTAAAATTGATACAAAGGCTAATACAAGAATATGGGTGTCTCAAAGGACAGATCTGACTGTAAATACAGAATCAAAAGATAGGAATTAGCCAAACATGCTCTTTCCCAAACACTAAACAGTGAATTTTGTACCTTATACAGTACTTTCCCCAATTGGCCCTGGTGGCCCTTTACACTTGCATGGAGAATTTCGAGGTGAAGATGACCTCAATTGGTTCTGAAACCTCTGCCATTAGACTCAGAAGGTCGAAAATAGCAGACATAGGCTTTTGAATCACCAAAAACGGATGAACATAGCCCCCAAATAGCTCATGCACTAAAATGGCCCTGGTGGCCCTGAAAGCTTCCCTGAAGCTAAACAGTGAGAAGAATGTCTCAAAAGGAAAAACGAGCTGCAGAAATGGATTCAGAAGGATGGAAAACTTCAGGAATGACCTTCGTTCCACATTCACTAGCTGCACAATTCCCAATGCAGCTCCCAAACTGATTTGGCCCTAGTGGCTCCTGGAACTTCCACGAAGCTAAAACACCTGAAAATGACCTAAGATTACTGTGAAACCTATGCCAATGGCTCCAGAAGATGGAAGAGACCCAAAATAAAAAAAAAAATCGTCCAAAACCGACTTTCCTAGCCAAAGTTATGGCCATTTAATGTTTCTCCAGTCTGTCCCTAGAAAAACTCCAGCTAACTGTAGTGGAGGTCTAGATAAGTCCGCCAAATTTGGCGGTCCGCCAAGAATCCCGCCAACTTAACTGCAGTTATATTAAATGCTCATGTGACCGTTTACCTTGGATTGCGTGCCCGGCGGTTAGTGCGCTGGCGGTTGGGTTAAGCCCATGGTTTTCGGGTTGTGGTCATATGGTGGGGGGCTGGCGCTTAGGGGCTGGCCCCCTTCATTTTCCCGCCAATCAGTTAATTTAAAATTTAAATAAAGTTCGTTCCAACAGATATTCAAATTCCAGCGTTTGCCCCAACGGTAATTCGCTTGGGCGTTAAACGTGAGGTCTTGGGATCAATCCTCACCGCCTCTAAGCAAAATTTTAACATGCTTCCAAACTGATTTGCCGTCATTTGGGGGCCACGTGGCGGCCTCCGGGCCTGCCACGTGGCAGCTTCTGATTGGTGGCTGAAAAGGGAATATTCTGCGGAATATTCTTTTTTAAATTTTTTTTCAAAAATTAAAATTTCCAATGTTATTAACAAATTCTTCTTTTTGCCATAACTTCCTCATACGGCGACCGTTTTTCGAACCGTTTGCGGCGCCGGAATCGGGAGGACGAGCACTTTCCAGGCGTTCAGGTTCCAATCAGTTCTGAGCACTTTCAGTTTTGACCATTTTACGACACTTGGTCCTGAGCTCCTGATCACCAATAGTAGCTGTTGCTGCTGTTCAAACCGTTGTAGTGCCTCCGCAGTGACATCCCGCACTGTGTCTCCAATGTCATGCAAATTGCCCTCTGTGAGGGTGATTGGGTCCAGCAACACCTTAGTGGCCTTGGATTTCTTCCTTGACATCACTTTCTCTTGTTCCCTTGGACACTTGATACGATCCGACATCATCTGTAGGTCCGCGCCATACTGCTCTGTTTGCTCGTCCATTTCTTCCTTTGTGTCGGGCAAAGGTGACCCTCATGCCTGTGTCAGAGCCATACTCTATTTCACCTATCTGCTTTTCCATCCACTGGGTGGTATCGTGCTCTGCCTAGGCCTTGTCAATGGCCTCCTTCTTCCTCTTTTCGTCTAGCTGCACCATCTTGAGCTTGGCCTCCTCCTTTTTGCGTTGTGTGGCGGACTTGCTTGCCCCCACCGCCAAGTCTGAGGTAGTGCGCCACTCTGCCGGCCAGCAATCAAGTACTGCATCAATTGCATCATCCATTTCCAAGTAAGGCAAGTCATACCATGTCTACGTAGGGTCCTTCCATGCCCTGATCGACACATGGTGAAAGTCTGCCTTGAACTCCGCGTACCCTTGCAGGTTGGCAAACATAGTAGGTGACAACCGCGGTTTGCGATTGATAGCCATGCAGATGTTCATTTCCATCAAGATCTAGAAGATCTTGTCATCCTTGATGCATTGAGTATCCTTGGTCGCCCACAACGAAGTGTACTTCTCTGCTTCTGGTAGGTCCAGCGCGACTGAGGGGAATTGACTGTCTTCTGGAAGCTCCCAGGCTACTAGCACAATAGACAACAAGAGCCACGCATAGTGGAAGGTCTTGCTGAGCTCCTGTGCCTTGTGACAGTTTGCAAGGAACTCACCGCAGAGATAGTGTGCCCAATTGAACTGGACTCCTTCGTTGCATTGGGTTGCAAGAGAAACAACTGGTCCCGGCACTTCATCTGTGTGACACTTCTTCATAACCTTTCCTACCAAAATATATGGCCACCTTGACTACAGGGTCACTGATACTTGTGATGGCATAGCCTTGCGGCTTCTTCACGAGCTTGAATTTCTCCTTCATGGCCTCCACAAGGGCTAGCTCGCTACCTTTTCTGTTAAACATCATGGCTGGATTTTCCCCTATGTAGGGTAGCTGCGTGATCCTATGGATCAATCTGTCGATGAAGGGTATTGGCTCCTCTAGCCGCAGACACCCATCGTGCACCAAGCATAACAGCTGCTTGATGACAAATACTGTAATGGGGGTGCAGTTGTAATGTGGCACCAATAGCAAGTTGAGCAGACCTTCCTTGTCTACTCCCTTGAGCCACTTCCATGGTTCCAATGCAGTCATCCCAGTGGTTGTGTCAATAATGCGGTGCATTAGATGCTCTATCACTAAGTATGAGAACTTCTCATGGTCAGCTAAGTCCCAATCTTCCAGTTTTAACAAAGGAACCCACCCCAAGCATGGTCCTTCAAAGACAATCTCATCTGGCAGCAGAGGGGTTTGCAAGGGGACCTTGCTCTCATCAATGTCTTTTGGCACCTTGGTCTTTCCCTTGCACAGGGGGACGTACTCGGGCAACTTAGTGATAGCTTCAGCACCCTGGACTTCAACTTCCTCCAATTCTACCCCCAAGTTCTCATCATCCATTGGGATGTCCTTAATTTATTCCTCCTTCAGCTCTAGGTTAATGGATTTGCCCTTTTCATGTGCAGTGGGCTTGTCCTTCGGTGGGTTTCTTCTCAGCAATGCATGCACCGGTATGGCAACTTGCTTCCCCTTTTGGTCCTTCGCACTCTCCTTGGTTGGGGTCAGCTTCGGCCTAGGTTTCTATGGTGATTTTGGAACTTTAGCTAATACCTCTGCAACCTCCAGAGCAACTTCCTCTACCTCCCTAACAACCTGCAACACAGCCCCCTCGGCTATCACTGGTTTTGGCGTTCATAGCTTCTGCGAGTGTCGACATGACGCTATTCAACAGTTCTTGTGTCTCCTTTGGTAATTGCTCAAACACTGAACTTGCTATCAGAGCTTCAAATAATTCACGGTTCATGTGCGCCTGAGAGCTCAACAACTCAATTCTCAAAATGCCAAGTGTTTTTTGCTGGGCAGCCACCTGTAATTTATAGGGCATTTTGAATTCAAATCCGACTGTTCCCCCCACATTCGGTTCATTAATGCCAGATTGGCGGTAGATTTCCAAGGATATTACCCATAAATTTCGTCTTAAATGCTGGTCGCTCGCTCCATTTGGCCGCATTTCTACCGTTAAATCATGAACAGTGACTTTAACGGTCACTTTCTAGCTGACATACGTGATTTCTCCCTGGGTAGCGCAGCTCCCTTCCTGGTATCGCAAACCCTGTGACATTTCCTCGTCTCACACAATCCTTCAATCACACAGTTCCCCAACCCAGGTAGTGTAGTTTAAAGTCTTGTGCCTCCTTTCAGCTGCCTGGAGCACTAAGACTTTGCTACCCTCATATAGTCACCTGGCCGGATCATCGATGTATGGCTTCAATCTGCTGCCATTCACCTTTCTTGGGAAGGGATCTCCATTCAGTTTAACTAACTGAACTGCTCCACCGTTGGTAATCTCCTTAATGACATAGGGCCCTAACCAGTGTATTATGAACTTCCCTGGAAATTTATCAAACTTACTATCATATAAAAAAACCAGTTCATTTACCTTAAAGGTGCACAACTTAATGTGCCAATCATGCCATACTTTTTCGCGCTGCTTTTGGACCTGTTGGTGAAATCTAGCTAGAAATCTCTCTTCTTCAAGCTTAGCCAGCTGTGCGAGCCTCTCTTCCAGGGCTCTGCGATCCGTCATACCTGTGAGTGCCGCTATGCACAGACTAGGCACAATGTATTCCATGGGCCTCACTACTTCAATGCCATATACAAGCCTAAAGGGTTTCCAATCAAATTTTTGCATGTCATCCAATAGGCCGATAGTACTGCGGGTATGTGTAGGTCCCAATCACTTCCCTGAGCATTACACACCTTGGTCAACGCATTCTACAACACCTTATTGAATTCTTCCATCGTCCCATTAGCATGTGGGTGATAAGGCATACTTTTCTGGTGATATACCTGAAATTCGTCCGTCAACGCGCTGATCGTTTCGTTTAGAAAGTACGTACCACGATCACTCATCAAAATATTTGGACACCCAAATCACATTAGTACATACTCAAAGAGGAATTTTTCAGCGGTCACACCTGTGCAGTCCTTCATAGGCTATGCCTCCACCCATCGAGTCAAATACTCAGTCACAGTGATAATGTACCACGCTCCCATCTTCTTTCCTTGGGGCTGAATGGGTCCCACAAAATCTATCGACCATTTCTCAAAAGGTTGTAACATCATCTGTGGGTTTAGAGGCAGCTCATCTATCTGCGATGGTTGCTTGCCAATCCTTTGACACACATCACATGCCTTGGAGTAAGCTTTTGAATCCTGATGGAGGGTTGGCCACCACAACCCTGCGCGTAGAATCTTCTGCGTGGTTTCTCTTCTTGCATAATGGCCTCCCGTGGTGCCCCCATGAGCATCTGCAAGGATATTGCTCCTTTCAAACTCTGGTACATATCATCGTAATACTTCATCAGACCCCATTTTGTATAGATGTCTGAAAATGATAGAAAATTTTACTAAGCATACCACTAACTCCTTCTTCTACTAGAAAATGTAACCTTCTGAGGCAGTTCCTGTCATTAGGAAGTGTATGATGTCTTCAAAGTGACCATCTGTGATGCGCACTGCAAATAGTTGCGCATCAGGAAATCCCTCCTCCAAATTAGTGGGCTCTTCCCCCATTTCGATGCACGACAGATGGTCTGGTCCTGCGTTCAGTCATCCAGGCTTCAAAATAACCTCAAAATCATACTCTTGGAACAATAACAACCACCTACAGATTCTCCCCCCCAACACAGGCTTATTGACCAGGTATTTCAATGCAGAATGATCTGTATACATCTTAAAATGTCCACCCAGCAAATAGTGTCTAAACTTCTGGAGCACGTATACCATGGCTAACCCTTCACGCTCAGTGGTGGAATAGTTCTTCTCAGCCTTGGATAACCTCCTGCTTGCAAATGTTATAGGATGGTCCAATTCTCCTCCGCCAGCCTGTGTCAGTACTGCTCCCATTGCTATACATGACATGTCTACATGTACATGAAACTCCTTCTTCTAATCCAGGAAGACTAAAATAGACGTGGTGACCATATTTTCTTTCAATACATCCAATATTTTATTACAGTCCTCGTTCCAACAGAGTGTGACATCCTTTTTCAACAACTTCTTTATAGGCGCGGTGATCTAGGCATAACCCTTGATAAAATTCTGGTAATACCCAGTATGTCCTAAGGTTGCACGCAGCTATTTCACACTCTTGGACGCCTCCAAGTTAAGTATCACTGCGATCTTCACGAGATCTACCATCAGTCCCTGTCTACAAACCACATGACCCAACAGAGTCCGAAAAGGAACACAGAAGAGGAATTTCTTCAGATTGAATGCAATTTGGTACCTTTGACAAGTATCTAGCATCAGGTGCAAACTTGCCACATGGTGTTTTACCAATCCATACACAGTCTAGTCATCAAAGTAGACCTCCAAAAACTTATGAATGAATTCCTTGAATGCAACAATGACTATGCGTGAAAAAATCGCAGGCGCATTCTTCAATCTGAAAGGCATTGCAGTGTACTGAAAACATCCTCATTCAGTCACAAAGGTTGTCTTGCTTCTATCTTCAGGCACGATTTTGATCTGATGGTACCCAGAGAACCCATCAGTGAAGGAGTACGCTTCCTAGCCACCTACATTATCTAATACCTCATCAGTGAATGGAGTCGGGAAGGGATCATGTATGCAAGCATCATTCAATTTCTTGAGATCTATGCATATCCTTATTTCATCCTTCTGCTTCTTTTCCTATACCACCATTGGGCTCACCCAATCAGATTCTTCTACGGGCTCAATGATGCTTGCTGCAAGCATCCTATCTAGCTCTAAGCAGACCTTCTCCTTATACTTCAGATTGAGACGGTAAGGTCTTTGCTTAATCGGCTTTGCATCGGGCTTTAACATGATCTTCATAATGCCCAGGTCTCCTATTATCCCCTTTAGCTTCGTAAAATTGGTAGGGAACAAATCCTGGTATTCGCGGAGCAATTTGACGACCTTACCTATTTTCGCGTCATCCTAGTAATCTCCAATCTTTGCAAATTTGGGCTCGGCCTCCGTATCAATATTTACTTGTTTTGTCTTCAGTGGCGTGGTTATATCAGGATTCTCAATCTATGGTCCCTCAACCTCGCAGTGACCCTCTATTTCAGGGATATTAATTTTTTGTGGATCCTCATCTTCTTCTTCAACAATCACATTATAGCATTCCAATGTGTGGCTTAGCTGAGTAGTCCAATCAAGTTGAATTAGATCCAAAGGATCCTGTGGTATCCTAAAGATTTCTAATTTAACTTCTTGTAGCACTTTGTCAATACAGTAAGACCCATCTTCGAAGCTGAATGTCATTATGAATCCTTCACGTAGAATATCCCATTCACCTGTGCCATGGCGGAGCTCTATCTCCAAGTACCAGTTCATTGGGATGACATCCAAGGTATGACAGAACAAGTGCACCCATTCAGGTTGGGGCTTCACTCCATAA
The DNA here is from genome assembly GCA_031772625.1 of Pinus tabuliformis. Taxonomy (NCBI): domain Eukaryota; kingdom Viridiplantae; phylum Streptophyta; class Pinopsida; order Pinales; family Pinaceae; genus Pinus; species Pinus tabuliformis. Next base: position 315,014,413 of record CM062811.1, read on the forward strand.
GCCTTAGCCCATTTGGCCAAGTGTGCACACGGATAATCCTTCCCATCACATTTGTCTGTCATCGTACCTTCGGCTTCCCAAAGTGTTTTCTCATCATCCTCTTACACTCGTGCCAATCGTCAAAGCCACCCTTGTGTGTACCCCACCATCTTACACGCGTAGTGTGCAGTGCCCAGTACAAAGCCTAGAGGCGCTGCTTTTCTGGTACCTCCCTCTCAAATGCATCCAAAAAATACATCTACACCATTCAAACCATTGTAAGTGGGCAAACTTCTTATCTTTGATGATACACAGTGCAGTGACCGAGTCATCATGTTTCAACTCAATGTGGTTACTTCATGTAGCCGATTCTGCCAGCGCTCTAATTCTTCATCAAAGTCTGAGGTGCAAGAATTCTCGTGATCCCATGTAATTTGTCCATCCGTTATCATATTCACCCAATCTTTGTCTCACACTGTTGACTTATATATGCAGTCCAGATCGTCATTGCTTTTGTAATCATGGATTGGTTCAGTATAGCGCGATCCTTCAGTAGGATCTAGGGGTACTATTACATGGAGCGATTTATTTTCAAATATCATCTTTCACTTCTTTAGGTTGATTACCCCGTTCATGTCAATAGCCCAATCAATGCCAAGGAGTGCAAGGTAGGGGTTGCTGTCATCCACAATTTCTATCACTTCAAAGTCAGCAAATGTGCTCGCACCCTCAATATCTGCAATTACTCCTTGCAGCCACCCCATGGGGATGATCTTCTACCGACTTCTACTAATTTTATATCCTTAACTGAATCGGAGACCACTATAGCCCGGGTCTTCTCATCCGCTCCCAAGTCTGCTTTGGTAAAACGTTCGCATTTGACCCCAGATCTAGAATAACTTGATCCATTTCATTTTCTCCTATCTGCGCGGTCGGTCTCATTTCTCACCCTGTCCTTGCTTTATGCTTACCAATCTTCCTTACAACGCGTGGTTCACTTGGAGTGTTTCTGGCCCATCTGTTTATAAGTTCCTGTAACCTCTTCACAACCTTACTATCATGGAGCAGCTTCATGTAGGTTTCTAGAAAGGTCGTAAGCATAGAAGGGTCCATTTCCTGATCAGGCTTATCCTTTCTTCCTGAGGTAGAGGCCTCAGCAAAGCTCTTCTTTGCCTCCATGAACATTTCGTGTGCGTATTCCAAATCAAATTCAACCTCCTTCACTGGAGCTTTGTGAACCCATGCACTGTCTTCAGGCTGTTTCCCCTTATCATTGCCCATTGAAATTGCACTTTGAAGCACTATATTCACATTCAGATCCTCTTCGCAAAACTCAGACCTCATCATCTGCAGGTTTTGAGTCAGCTGCAGTGGTAGCACCCCTTTGTCGCGTATCCTTGCTATTAGCGTAGGACAGTCCTTCGTCTAATGATAAAACTGAGTATAATATTTTCACGACAGTTGCATTGGGTTAGTGCATTCATAGGCATAGTTTCCTGGTCCTCCATAGTTGTAGCAGATTAGTTGTCCCTGACCTTCGCCAGGTCCTCCTCTGCCTCAGCCTCATTCACGCCCCTGAAAACCTATTCACACCATCCCAATGTGTTGGTCAGTGGGGCACATTTATTATTGAACCTTATAGGCTGGTGTTTTGTCCATCATCAATTCATAACTTCTATAGTTGCACTCATCATGCCCTACCGACCCGCAGAAGTTGTAGAACAGTTGTTGCGGTGTTTGTACAAACTTCTGTAGCAGATGACAATTATCCGTTGTATTTTTTTTTGTTACTTGACATATAGCGCACCACAACGCAGGCCTGGTGCTCGGTTCTGCTTGGGCTTCTAGCCTAAAAGGCATCAATCCTCCTCCTATAATATAGTTCACAAAGACCGGGAAGTGGTCTTTGTCATGCCCCTGACCTTTACATTTCAGGCGCCATATCTCTTTGCACACCTTCGGTCAAGTTGTTCTGTCCTGCTTCAAACTTTTCATTTCAAGGCAAAGATTTTGCAACTACGCATGGATCTGTTGAACCCCCAAATTTAGATCTTGCATCAGTATTTCATGCAGTCCCACTACAATCTCCAAGGCCTATTCCCGAGTCGTTAGCTTCTGTTGTGACGGTGCAACCCTTAGGTGTGGCAAGAGCGAAGCCACGAACCACTCGTGGTGTTACCCATCTGTTAAGTTCATATTAGCTTCACGGATTTTACACTTCAACCTTTGATCCAATTCCCAAGGTGTCTCGCCTCATTTCATCGCGATTTCCTTGAACCCCACAATCGTCTGTGCCTCAGATTTAGGCATACTAAACTCTTTATTCAACACGATCTGGATGTCTACCAACCAAACATTTGGGTTATCATTAGAGTACTTGATGTACCAGGTTAGCACGTGATCCTGCAAAGCACTAACCAATGTTGCCTTCTTCATGTGGTCATCTGTGACGCCTTGAGCTTCCCATACAACTTTCACGATGAACTAAAATTGGTCCGGGTCCTCATTTACCAAGCCTTTAAACAAAGGTAGCTTCATTGAATTTGCCATGTTGAACTATGGTGGAGGCGGTGGTGGTATGGGTGAAGTCGCAGGTGACGGTGGTGAAGTTGGAGGTGTTGTAGGTGGAGGTGGAAATCGTGGGAATCCCTATCTTATTAACTGAATTACACTTCGCAGAGAAGCCTGTGCTACTCCCTCTTCATCACCCAACAGTGGTGAAATCAGTGGGCTATATTCAGGACCCTTTCTTCCTTCGTTTCTGTAAGCCTTTCCACTTTGCATAGCTCTGAACATCAAGGTAGCTACATAACCTATTTTTCGCACAATAACATCTTAATCCAGGTATTCAAAGAATTCAAGTACTTACCTCGCGGACCTTTGAAAAAGCACCGCTTCGCCTCGCTGTAACTAGCTGAGGTATCAACCGTGAATTCAGTGACAAATCCTCCTATGATGCGATCGAGCCAATGATTGACAGCGTGGGCGATCTTATCCTCAGAGGCTTCTAGTCTTTGTACTAACTCCGAGGTCCAGACAATAGGATCGTCAAGTTTCCACCTTCCTTGGCTATCCACTAGCTTCGTGATCCACTCATATAACTCAACTGGAAAGGAACAGAAAAGGATCTCATGGATCTTTGTATACAAGTACCTGTCCAACCACTATTCCTTTGTCAGTCGAGGATTTTTGTCCTCCTGTGCCTTGAATTCGTGGATCTTCCTATCCAACTAGTCTTCAACCTCTTTCTTAGTTGGATTCTAGTGATACGACATCGCACATCTCTCATGCAGATTCCAGTCCCAGCAATGGAACAATTTGTTGGCTATGTGTGACCTGACCCAGGTTCAACGTTAGTTAGCTAAACAAATCCCTACACTACTGGCCCTTTTGGCATCATCCGGCGGAGCGTGAACCGAAGTCTCACTCGAAGTAGTATGATGGGATGTTGGAACCAAGTTTCCACACCTTGAGATGGTCATGATGTCAGTTTATCCCCTCTATTCCTAATTTCGCGCAGGTCACTAAGACTTAGGGCTTTGTCAGTCTACCCCCTTATTCCGCCCTTCACTACCTCCACGAAGGTGTACGATTGACAACGTATTGTATAGGTTGCCAAGTTATCTTAAGTGTTTTAATTATCTTACTAAACAATCACAGTTAGCGCCATGCAAACTGATATTCTTACTTGCATTCAATTAACCAATATAATCACATATATTCGTGCATCACATAAACATTGTAAATTAAACCCAAAACACAATATAACTAGATGCATTAACAAGAAATAAATACACAGAATTTGCAGAATACTTCTCTTTATTGATATCTTTAGTTTGATACAGACTCTATCTGCCCTGTGCACACAGCTGCAGGGGTCCGCACACTCAGCTGCGGACTTCCACCCTAGGCCTCTGCGCACTCAACTATAGAGCCTCTACCTATGCTAAGACCTAAAACACTTAGACTTCTCTACCAAGATTCCACAACTTGTCTTCTCACTAACTTAAGACTACTTAGATCTTACTTACTTAGCTTCTTTTTATACAATCCCATGGTTCGTGAACCATGGGTGGATCTTTACAGCCGACTTTACACTTTACAAAATAAGGGCAGACAACCCTTTATGACTCTTGACACCTTCACACTCTGCGTCCACAAAATGTAGAGACTTTACAACTTTATTACAAAATTGGCCCAAAACATGGGCTTTTAGCCCCAAAATTGTCTTTGGGGGAACCGGTTCCCAACACTAGACTATGTGCAACCTTACTTTTATACTTTATTCTCATTGGGTTGCGCTTCTATGGTTTCCTTGCCTCCGGAGTAGAATCTTGATCTAGAGTCACATGTGAAGGACCTGCATGGATGAATGGTGAATGGGGCCTGGAGGAATTATAAAAATTCTTAATCTTCTACTGTGTTTGTCTAGAGTAGATCCCACTTGTCCAGTTGAAATGTATCCTTCCACAATGCTACTTGCAAATGCTTATGGGAAGATACAGGTGATACTCCATAATTCCAAGCCTAAATATCTCCAACTCATTACCTTTAGTTTCTACAACCTTCAAGTTCTTGATTTTGTAGGATCCCACTTGCAAAGGAAAGGTGGGCCAAGGTGTTTTATTTTTCCTTTTCAATACTACTAATAAGCCTATGGAAATATGGTGCACAATTTCTTGTATGAAAAATTTATCAATGACATACCTTGGTAATATATGTGATGACTTCTGTCATCTAAAAAACTTGAGGTAAGTTCCATATGGTGAGGCAAACCAATCGAAAATTTCTTCTATTGAGTCCATAACCTCATGGGACATGCAAGGTGGCTCTTCCTAAAAAATCATATAGTACAACAATATGAGGAAGCGGTCATCTAGCTTCTCCATAACTCCTCTGTAACTGTACTATAAAAGCAACTTGCAATAAAAATGGACAGTGGTCAATTTCGGTGTCCAAGGCCATCTCATGCTAGGGAAAGAGTTTTGATCACATATGCCATCCAACAAGTATGTAGACATATAGAATCTGGCTTGATTTCCCTTAGGAGAATTCTTTGCATTAGTCACATTGATATTAAATTGTTGAGCCAAAACATCCAGCCAGTTGAACACCTTCCCCTCATTGAAATCTAGTGTAACAGGTAAACCCAACCTTCAAGAAAGGTTTCAATACTCCTTTGACCATATATCCAACAACATAAAACAATCAAGTACTGGAACATCTTTCTAAGAGATTTAGTTTTGTATGTATTGTTGGGTGTCTGGTAGAATTTAGATGGCTCTTTCACCCAAGTTTTGATAGCATCTTTTGTATTCAAATAATGGGTGATTGCATAAAAATGTGAATCCATGTATTCTTTTGGCTTAGGCAATTGATACATGAGATGAATATCGTGGGCCATATATGAATCAAGCCAATGTCCCCTGACACTGCTGAGGGTCATGCGCTTTATATCTAAGCATGACATGATCCACTTGATGATATATGAACAAGGGGGTACTGGGAACTTGCATGTATCTCTATGAAAGGCTGAATTTTGGACATTTATATACACCTGTATGTCCTTCAAATCCACTTTGAAATTAGTAGTTTTGAATGCTTCCTCGATTGTATGCCATGTGATATTTGAATCCTTTTCAATGAAAAATTCAGTGTCATATATAATAGGAATAGTAACTGGAGTACTCTGAACTTCTTCACCGATGATTCTCTCTGTGATTTCTTTTGAGGCTTATCTCATTGGGGGCATGAGGAAAATAACTGATGAAAGAGATATGAGCTCAAAACCTACAATACCTGTATCAAGATGTATTCATGGCAAGAAGAAATTAGATCAAGAAAATCAATTCATTCATCAGGATCAAATTAATAATGCACTCACAAGAGAGAAGGTTTGCACATTTTTTGTGCTCAAGGAGGAAGACTAGGCTCTTGAACTTCACACTACATAGTCTCAACAAACAAGGGTGGAGATTGAGGCTTGAGACTGCACAATGCATAGTATTAGCTAGAAAACTGAGGGAATAGACTGTGCATTGTGCAATATCAGAGACCAAGGCTGAGGAATAAGGCCTAACAATGCGTAATGCATAGTTGGGCAAGCTAGTGACTATGCACTCTACGATCTCAGAGGCCAAAGATGAGGCTTGAGCCTTGAACTTGTGAAATGCGCAATTGGAAGGGGTAGCAACTACTCAGGATTGTGCATATTTTCCTGGGAAGGAGAGAGAAAAACTTCAAGATCTCAATGCCAGGGAAATAAGAAGTGTATCTCAGCCTCAAGGTAAGTTAGATCCATAACACAGGCTAGAAAATATCATGCAAAAGGAATAACATGCATGCAGAAAATGACCTAGCAGTGGCAAATGCTAGTAGGAAAAAATAAAGAAGTCAATGTGACACTTGGAAAACGTCGACAAAATACTAAAACAAAACTTGTATAATCTAATAATAATAGAAATGCTAGCTACTATGAAAATAAATCAAGGAAATAACACTCTTAAATGAAAAAGTGACAAAAGTGAGAGAAAAAGTGACAAAAAGTAACACATGCAAGACTTACCCAAAAAAAGCACTGCAAACTTAGTCGAAAGCTCCTTGATCTAATTGGTAAGGCTAGAGCTCCAACCTCAAATGTGCATATGATATCTAAGAGAATCTATTATATAGATTTAGCCCCCACAAGGCTAGATTAGGGTTTATGACACACATGCCTAAAATCAAGGAAAAGAGACACTTGGCTCAAGATCGAAAATAACAACTTTGTGCCACTTTTAAAAAATTAATTGTGGACTCCCTATTTTTCGGGGATGAGCACTTCAATTTTCCCGAGAAACTGCACAATCAAACTGGTAGAAGGAACTGCATAATTCCCAACAAAAAGGGATTGCACAGTTCGTTGTCTCAGTGGATTGTGCAGTCTTGATTGCGAGAGAGGGATAATGCATTTTTTGTGCTCAGTGGCTACCTTTCTTGAATAATTGCATCATTTTGATCCTCTAGGCATAATATGGTTTCCAATGACAAAGTATTGTGTATTTCCTAGAGGGAAGACTGACAATAGGTGCAAGATTAGGGCAGGAGATGACTTGTGTCTAAAAGTTGTTTAGTTGTCGTTGATAAAATTAGTCATAATCAAGACAACCTAATCAAGTCATCACATGCAATGTATGTAAAGATAATACTTCACAATCAAAGGGAATAGTTGACAACAATGGAAAATAGGTTCTTATGAACAGAAGGTAGGCTCTAAAATCAAGGCATGGGAAAATATTTGGAGGGGGGTTGTCGTAGCTACAAGAATATGATAAAGGCAACGATAAGGTCACATCTAGGGATACCATGAAAAATATATAAAAAAATTCTATTGAAGTTTTGTAATAAACACTGCAATAAGAAACAACCAAAGGTTGTGATAACATGAAAAATATAATTTTAAAAGTTGCAAAAGGGCGATATATCAATGCAATAATGATTGCAACAACACTGTGATTAAAGGTAGAATTAAACCTAGTAAATAAGGTGATAATCAATGCATGTAAAATTCATATATCAATTTAGGAAATATTATATGAACGCAATGATTAAAGGTATATTAAAATGTGATGGGGAATATGTTAAACAACAGGTGCAAAGGATATATTAATGCTAGTATATTGTAAAAGTTATAAAAATTCCATTGAAAATTAGGACAAAGGGCTATAATGGATCTATGTCAAGGAGCTGAAATAATACTATGCTAAGAGATATGATCCAACAAATTCATAAACTAATGATAAACAATGCAATGAAGGTTATACGAACATATTTAATTGTCCAACCAATGAGCATGCACACCTAGACTTGTGATGTCAAATATGACATCAAGAAAATTATTAAATAATGATAGATCTGGAAAGGAAACATTATGGGGATTATCCATTCTTATATTTTAGATACCTAACCCTAAATCAAGCATAGTTGTTTTGACAGTATGATAGATGGTATGAAGTGCAACCCAAAGAAAAAATTTCTATGAACATATGATCTAAATGAATTGTTCTAATTCAGAGGGAATACATCAGGATGTATCCTCTCTTTATCAGTACATAACCTCTTAGTAAACGAATGTGCTTCCAGATATAGTGTTGGATGAAGCCCTGGTTAAATCTATAAGAGTGATCTAGTAGATAAGTATTGGCAATAATGAATCAGTTTTTAATATAGATCATGTTCCTAGATTATCAACATTTTGGATGACAATAGAGACTGGCCTTATATATGGTGACTTATTCACATCACCTTAATACTTATGCTCCTATCGTTCATATTGCATATTAAATGTTTTCATTTATTTTATGACACAATATATTAGATTGTATTATGCTACTAGACTAAGATCTATTCTCCCATAAGTAAGGAGAAGCTTTGGGGTGATAATTGTTACAAGATATCCAAATCTTCTTGACTTTTCAAGAATGCATTAATTGGGTATGCCATTATTTCAAATATAGTTTGAGAGGTTTAAGATGTCTTTCACTATTTCATCCAGATGCTAACCTATGGTACACTAGGGTTCCCATTCCATTCTATGCCTTGAGCTCTCATACAGGTTTTAGGTCACTAGTGAAAGAAAAAGAGTGTGTTAGAGTACTATAGTGATAGGATTCATAATTTTGAATTGACTATGGTTAAATCTTGTAATATTGTACATACCTTTTCTTTCTACAAATGTTTTCCATATTGAAATTAAAAAATGTGAAGAGGGTATGTCCTAAAATAAATATCAAAGGAAAAAGGAATAAGAAAAGATCAAAAAAATGAAAAAATATGAACCCCAAACAAAAAATATATCATGAAAGTGTGCAAGTCCAAGTGCCACTACTCTTTACTTTACTATTTAAAATAATGGTTGTGTGCAACTTGTCATACATGCCACAAACCATGATAGCCAAACTGTTTAATCTTGACCACTTCATGCTTTAAATTTCCTGTTTATAGTTAGAGAATAAAGATTTGGCCAAACTGTTTAATCTTGGCAGATCAGTAGATAGGTAGAGAAATAAAAGGAGCTCATTAGTTTAATCTGAGCCCTTTTAAGATATAAGGTTAGAAGTAGATAGTTTACTTTTCAAAAGAAAAAGGAAAGAAAGGGTTTTCTAGCTTAAATGCACCCAACAAAGTGAAGAAAAAATGTTAGGGTAAGTAGAAGAAAGGTTGCAGAAGTAAAAAGTTCATTGAAACAAAAACTAATTTATCAAGCTTAATCATGTGTTTCAGTGTGCAGGAGCAGTTATGGAAGTGAAAGCATGTTCACAAGCTAATTTGGTTAACTCCCCCTCATTCCATTTCACCCCCACTAAATACTTACTAATTTCCCCTTTTACCCCTTCATTTCTTATGAAGACACATTTTCCCTTCATTTTCATCCTTGCCCCTTGGTTTCACATATTCCCTTGCAAAATTACCTCCAAACTCATTCCCCTACCCAAGAACTCTTTTTCCCTAGTGTGAAACCCTTTCCCATGCAAAAAATCACTTTCCCTTGATTAATTTTCCTAAAAACCCACTAAAACCTCTTATCCTAACTATTATTCCCCCCTCCGCTTTATAAATTTAAACCTCTGCCAAACCCATCTAAACCCGCAAATTCACTTTTCCCGTTACAATCCCATTAACCCATCCCCTTGGTGCGGTTAAGTAAACCCCTCCGCAGTTTAACCCCGGTTCTACTCCATAAACCCACATTACAGTTTAACACCACAATTATCCATTGATTAATTACACTTAAGTGTAATTAACCCCTGGGCCCCACTAATATCTGCCCCCATTTCCCTCCATGCAACTTCGCCACGTGATGGTCGTTGGATCTTGCATCCCCAGATCCTACGGCGCTTGCCCATATCATGCCCATTCATCTCCCGACCTTTAATGGCCAGAGAGCACGCGATATGGGCGGTATTGCTCGAGCCCCCTTAGGTTATGTGGTAGCACCACATTAAGTCGCGTGCTCTCAGGAAAATACCACCCATCAGTCAAAGCAATGCGATGGCTCCCTAAACCGCCTCCTCGCCAAAAGAAAAAACCATCACTGTTCACTAAATGAGTTACCATGCCAATTTTTAACCGTTTCCCGTTGAAAGGTCGCAGACCCTCATTTTCACCCTTTTCACTCGTTTCCTCTGCGAAAATGTCCTAAGCTTTCCTTCGCCTCTTGATCTTTTGCAACCAGTTCTGACCACCAATTGCCTCACAAACATGCTCTAGAAGCCCAGTTCAGCCCTCCAGTGCGTGACTGAAGCCACAGAACCCTCTGCAACTGCCATCAAAAACCAATTTACAGTTTGAACCTCAAATTCTAGGTATTTGACAACAACCATAGACAACCCTCTCAAATTCAAAGGTATACAGTAAATTCAAACATTAAAGTAATTGAATTTAATTAATTTCCCTTGAATTGAGAGTATTTCCTCCCAAATACCAAAACCCCTATCTTGCAAATTGCCATTACCTTATCCCTGTACCAAACTTGTCAAGACTTCATTTCCACAAGTTTTATAAGCCTAATTCCCACATTTTATCACAAAGACGGCTTCCCAGACCTCTCTGGATGTCAGACCTGTGTGAACCCCTCACCTGGACATTGACCATTTGGCCCTAGCAGACAGGGATTTCCAAATTAAATACACTGCTACTCCAGGCCACCTTCTACAAATCCATTGTTGGAGTAAGGATAGGTTCCTAAACCATATAGATGAAATTCACCTTTGCGAGTCTAATTTACCCAAATACACATTCCCAGAGGTTCGCCCATTCCCTAATATTGCACACTTTTGTCATGCCTGCTATATCCCAAGCCAAAAGGCTATAGTTGCCCCAAACCAGGAATTTCTATTCACCATTACACCAGTGTTATGCTCTTAACCTGCAAAAGGATACCCAAATACAGAATATGCGAAGAAAGATACCCAGAACATAGAATAGTGAGAGACAACAACAAATATTTTATTATTCAGAAAGCAATGTTCACTGGTCTCTTCGAGGGGGAAACCTCCAATAGAGCAGAGCTCGATACAAAAAAAAGACAAAATGCTCCTCGCAGGAAGTCTCTATCCTTTATATATGACTCATACATGCAATACCAAGGATCAATACCATGGGTTTTATTAATACCATCTATCTAATACTACGGCCCATTTGCAACTAACTGTGGTCCCGTCATTAATTGTGGGTTAACCACTTACAATTATTAATATGGGTTTTATTGACTCTTGACTATGACTCGATCCCATTACATAAATAAGGGGGTTAGGGTGGGACCCTAACATGCCCTCCCCATTAAGACTAACCTTGTCCTCAAGGCTGAAGCTGTAGAAAATGTTGAAGAATAGTGGCTGGTTCCCAAGTTGCATCTTCCGGAGAGGTGTCTTTCCACTTGACGAGGACTTCCCTAATCATGCGGCCCCGCAGCTGCCTGTCTCGTGCGTCTAGGACCTGTTCAGGTTGGAGCCAGATTGACCCTTCTTCGTCCAATTTAGGTAGACTGGTTTGAATTCTGCAATTGTTCCCAATCACTTTCTTGAGGCATGAGACATGGAAAACTGGATGGATTTTTGTAGTAGGTGGCAAAGCCAACTTGTAAGCCACTTCTCCAATGCGTTGAAGTACTTGATATGGTTCGTATAATTTTGGAGATAGTTTTTGACAACCCTTGTCTTTGAGTGATGTTTGCTTATATGGTTGCAGCCTCAAAAATACCTGATCCCCTTCTTGAAATTGGCGCTCTGAGCGATGCTGGTCTACCTGTTGCTTCATGCGGTTTTGAGCTTGATGAAGATTCTCTCTAAGATGGGCGAGCATGGTTACGCGGTGTTGTAGGAGTTGATCCACTGCTTGTACCTTTGAGCACCCCTTGATATAAGAAGTAGGGGAAGGAGGGAGTTGACCATATACTACTTCATAGTGAGTCATTTTGGTGGTGGCATGATAGTTGGTGTTATATCACCATTCAGCCACAGGTAACCATTGTACCCAAAGATGTTGCTTTTCTGAAGTGAAACACCTAAGGTAGGTTTCCAGACATTTGTTGACGGCTTCAGTTTGACCATCCATTTGCGGATGATAGGAAGTACTGAGTTTTAGTTGAGTGACTTGTAGCCTGAAGAGTTCCTACCAAAAATTACTGGTGAAGATCGGGTCGTGATCGGACACAATAGAAGTGGGCATGCCATGCAATTTGAAGATCTGATCCATGAAAGATTGAGCAACCAAATTCGGTGTAAATGGGTGGGGTAGGGCACAGAAATGAGCATACTTCGAAAGTCTATCCACAACCACCATGATGACTGACTTGTTTCCTGACTTTGGAAGACATGTAATGAAATCCATAGAAACCTCCGTCCAAATTGATGCCGGGATGGGCAATGGTTGTAATGTGCCTGGTGTGTTGACAGTCTCCCCTTTGTGGCGTTGACAGACATTGCATTCTGCTACGAAAGTAAGGATGTCCTTTTTCATTCCTGTCCAAAAAAATGATCTTCTGGTGCGAGCATATGTCTTCTGAAAGCCTGAATTTCCTGCAATGGGGGATGAGTGAAATTCTGCCAAAATGTGACTTTTGAGGGTGGATGTTGGTGATATAATGACTCTATCCCTGTAGCGAAGAATCTCATCCTGCCACGAGTAGCCCTTGGTGGAATTTGGATCTACCTGCAATTGAGAAATGAGTTGGAAGAGCCCGAGATGTGAAAACCATTCCCTGTGAGCCTCTTCAGTCCATTCTGGAATGGGGAGGGAAATTGCTAGCAGAGTAATTTCCTCCTCAAATTGGCGAGATAATGCATCTGCTACACTATTGTCTTGCCCTTTCTTGTAAATGATCTCATAATCATATCCCAGCATTTTGGCGAGCCATTTATTTTGTTGTGGGGAGGATAGGCGTTGCTCCAAAAAATATTTAAGACTGTGATGGTATGTGTGGATTTGGAAACGTCACCCCAATAAGTAAGGTCATCAGGTCTCTACTGCATGTAAGATGGCCATCATTTCCTTCTTGTAGGTAGATTCGCCCAGATTCTTCCCACTTAGTTGTTGGCTTGTGAAGGCCAAAGGTCGCCCTTCCTACATCAAGACCGCCCCAATACCTGTACCCGAAGCATCACATTCAATGACAAAAGATTTGGTGAAGTCAGGTAGTGCTAAGACTGGAGTGGAACACATGGCATTTTTGAGAGCTGTAAATGCCTGTTGTGCATCATCATTCCACAAGAATGAATTTTTCTTCAGGAGTTGAGTGAGGGGCTTCGCTATGCGACCATAGTTGCAGACAAATTTACGATAATATCTTGTGAGACCCAAAAATCCTCTCAAGCTCTTCAAGGTCTTAGGTTGAGGCCAATCCTGCATTGCCTGGATCTTTTTGGGGTCCACCTTGACACCTTCACGCCCCACAATGTGGCCCAAATACTCAACTTCTTCCATGCCAAATGAACACTTGGACATCTTGACAAATAATTTATGCTTGTGAAGCAATTGCAAGAGTAGATCTACATGCTGAAGATGTGCGGCCCAAGTGCAACTATAGATGAGGATGTCATCGAAGAAGACAAGGACAAATTTCCTAAGATATGGTTTGAGAATGTGGTTCATAAGGCTCTGAAAAGTATAGGGGGCATTACAAAGACCGAATGGCATGACCAGGAACTCATAATGGCCTTCATGAATTCTGAAATCAGTCTTTGGAATGTCGACTTCCTTCATGCGAATTTGGTGGTAGCCCGAGCGAAGATCCAACTTAGTGAAGAATTGAGCCCCATTGAGTTCATCCAGAAAATCGTCAACCACCGGGATGGGAAATTTATCTTTGACTGTCAACTTATTGAGGGCCCTAAAGTCTGGACACATCCACCACTCCCCATCTTTCTTGAGCACCATGACCACCGGTGATGAATAAGGACTAATGCTGGGACGAATGACACCTGCTTCCAAAAGTTCCTTGATTATTTTTTCTATTTCATTCTTTTGGGTGAACGAATATCTGTATGGGCGCACATTTGGGGGTTGGGCCCCTAAAACCAAGGTGATGCTATGATCATGTTCCCCTCTCGAGGGTGGAAGCTCATGAGGCTTGTCAAAGACCGGCAGATGGTTATTTAAAATCTGTTGCATCTCAGGGTGAATCGGTAGAGATTTGGTTTCAACTGCCTGGATGGCATTAAATTGAGCTATAACTCCATGATGGCCCTTTTTTAGCAAATTTTCCATCCTATGCGAGCTGATGATAGAGGGAGCTCCCGCCTGGAGTCCACGGAGGGTATGTGTGGAGTTGTTCTGCTTAAAACTCATATATAACTCCTGGAAATCCATTGTGATTGGCCCAAGAGTGCGAAGCCATTCAACACTGAGGACAATGTTGCACCCTCCCATGTGTATGGCAAACATGTGGGTCTTCAACTGATAATTCCCCATTTGAAGTTTGACATTTTCATTGTGCCCCCATCCGCAATTTGGACTTGGAAGTTAGAAACTACTCGTACAAAACAATGCACTGCTTCCGCGACTTTTTGATGGATGAAATTATGTGTACTTCCACTATCAATCAAGACTACTACTGGGCGATGTTTAATAAAACCTCTGATTTTGAGAGTTTGAGGTGAAGAAATCCTTGCCAAAGCATGCAGCGAAATAACTGGTTCGTCAGGGACATTGTCCTTTTGGTTGTCCTCTTCCACTGCCTCATGTTCCTTCAGTGGTGGATCGTCCTCCGATGAGCTGTAATCAGTGGCATCAATTTGAAAAAATTTGGGCTCCTTGCATTTATGACCTGGGGAGTATTTTTCATCACAGTAGTAACATAATGCTTTCTTTCTTCTTTCAGCCATTTCTGCAGGCGACACCTTTTGAACCTTAAGTGTTTGAGTCGTGCTGTGAGCCTGTGGGGGGCGACCCTTAGCGGTGAAATTTGGGCGATTGTATTGGGCTGCTAACGCGCGTTCCACGTTACGAGCTACCTTACAAGCCTCCGTCCATGTGGGAGGGTGGTGCAGTAAGACGTGGGCTTTTATGGATTCTTTAAGACCGCTGATAAAACATTCTGTGTAGAACACATCTGAGAGACCCCTAGTTTGGAAGGCTAAGGCTTCAAAGGCTGTAATATATTCATCCACTGTGCCAGTCTGTCGGAGCTTAGTAAGACGAACCAAAAAAGAAGATTCCTGGTCAAAGCATTTTGTAAGAGCTTTTTTGAAGGAGTTCCAAGTCCTAAAAGGTCCATTGCAACGTTGATGCCATTCCCACCATTGCCACCTTTCATTGTCCAAGTACATGCTCCCAACCATAAGCTTAGTCTCATTATCTAAGATGTTATTCAGATTGAAATACTACTCCATTTGTGCTATCCATGCTGCCGGGTGAGAACCATCAAATTTATGCATATCCAACTTGGGAGGTCGCGGACGAGATTGTTGGTGGGGGTCCCTGAGGTGAAGAGAGTGGCTAGACTCACCCTCACTATGTCCATTGCCAATATACGCCTCCTCATGGGATTCCTCCTTGCCCGTCGGGATTATGCTATTTAGTCGGTCAAGCTGAATGTGGAGGGATTTCAAGGATTTTTCAAGTTTGTCCATCCTTTCATTGGCCATAGCTTGAGCTCTAGTTTCTACCGTGCACCGACCTGATGTTCTTGAAAATTGGGACCGCCTAAAAATTATTTTTTCACTAAGAATTGAATGGTACCACCGTGCTTAGCTTATTGTCCTTATTCTAATTTTTTTATTTTTTTATTTTTTATTTTTTATTTTATTTATTTATTTATTTTTAATTTTTTTTCTCAAAACTCCTAACGAAGTTTTACTCCTTCCTTATGAATACTGCAGTCGCCAAATCCTCAAAATGTCAATGCGGCCTAAAGTCTTGCGAAAATTATACCCCGGTATAGGAACCCCACACAACTACTCAGATTTGGTGGATTTTGGAGATCTGAATGGTGGATCAGATAGCTCTGGGTAGCGGAACATACTGCTGCTGCGGATCTGATGGATCTAATAGATCGGAATGGCTAGTCTGTAACTCGGAACTGCAGGACTGATGTCTGTTGCTGCTGCACCTCTTTGCGCGCTGATCTGGTAGAGATGATACGTGATCCCCAGATAGAAAAGGGAACTATGGTCTCTAGGAGTGTTAGGTGCTACAGAGCGCAATATACATAAGGGTTTGACAATAGTACTCGGCCTAATGTTTCAGGGCTCTAACCAAGGAGGATCAACTGTACCCTTAGCCGTACAACCCGACTACCTTATCGTATGGGCGAGTAATCTCTCCGAGTGTTGTTATCGGTGTACTATAGCAGCAAGACGACCGACGGTTTATCTATGGCGAGGTTGCAGAGGAGCTAAGGGGCTTCCAATATACCCAGAAGGTACTTGGAAGACAGTCCGTACGTGGTTTTGTCTAATGCGCTACTACTTGAAGGGGTACCCACAGGGGTTACAAGGGAGTCCAACAAGCGTGACCACCTCTTGTATTTCCTGCATGCATGCCTCCCTAAATCCGTAGGTTTATGCGCTCAATGATAGATCCTGTGGTTTAAAGACGCCGGAACACATCTCTAGCCAAAAAAAAAAATTGCTAAGAAATGGAGATCCCACTGGCCCTAGAAAGTGCTCTGATACCACTTGTTATGCTCTTAACCTGCAAAAAGATACCCAAATAGAGAATATGCGAAGAAAGATACCCAGAACATAGAATAGTGAGAGACAACAACAAATATTTTATTATTCAGAAAGCAATGTTCACTGGCCTCTTCGAGGGGGAAACCTCCAGTAGAGCGGAGCTCGATACAAAAATAAGACACAATGCTCCTCACAGGGAGTCTATATCCTTTATATATGACTCATACATGCAATACCAAGGATCAATACCATGGGTTTTATTAATACCATCTATCTAATACTACGGCCCATTTGCAACTAACTATGGTCCCGTCATTAATTGCGGGTTAACCACTTACAATTGTTAATATGGGCTTTATTAACTCTTGACTATGACTCGATCCCATTACATAAATGAGGGGGTTAGGGTAGGACCCTAACAACCAGAGTCTATCAACCAGATGCTGCAAATCTAGCCTAGACCTAATCTGACACCTTTGTCCATTGGAAACCTATTGGACCTATACATCGCACTAGACCCAGTCAAAATCATACAAAATTTCCATTATTTCATCATTGAGGAATGCCATACTCCTACAGTCATTCCACCCTATGTTGCCACCTTATTTTCAGAGACTGGCAGGTGCATAATTACCATGCTTGCATACATCCTAGGATACACATCAAATGAGCATGTGGATGAGGTCATCATGGCCTTCCTGTCCATTTTCACCCCAGGAAAGCCTCTTGCTATTATGTATGATTATTCTCATTTCATTACAGACAGAATGCATGAACAATTCACTAGACTTCCCACTGAAAGAGTTTCAAATACTCTTCTGTGTTGTTTCATATGTTCTTGTATTACCAAACAGATAAGTTCCCTTTGAGCATCCAGAAGCTATATACCAAGGGAAAGGAGAGATCAGTCATCTATTGGACACCCTTGGTAAAGAAGTTTTCCACATCATTCACCTACAAAGACTTCATAGACTCTTTTGTGTACCCATTCATGAACATGCTGACTTCTAAGACTCAGCCTAGAATCAACCCAGAGATCAAGAGAGTACTGCAATTGGCCAAGAACAACAAGGTGGGAGATTGGTACTTGTACCAAAACCACACTGAGATTAGAATTTATGGCTGTGAGCTAGCCCCCTATAAGTTTCCCAAATACCTCCCTATGAGGATATTTTCTCTTGAATACTTCAGACAAATCATTAGCTCTGATGAGGTCCACTTCCTAGCTTATAGGAAGAAAACCCAGTTCAAAGTGAAAAACCAAATGGGCCCATTCATTTGCAACAACAGAGAGGCTGGACTAGAGGCTGACATGTTACTTCAACAAATGAAATTTAGAAATAGTTTCATGTGGCACTATGACCCTCATGGGGTCATAAACAAGCTTAGACTCAGGGTCAAGTTGGGAGCATACATCCACCACCCAAGACCTGACATTGAATAGTTTGCTAACTAGGATAAGTGGGTGGAGAACACCTTGATTGATATGGACAACACTGTTGTGGATGTAGAGAACACACTCATTGATTTGGAAATACAATTTAATCACAACTCTTTCTAGAAGGTTTCAGAACAAGGGGAGCTAATGAAAATTCCTCCTGTCATATAAAGCCCAACCAATGAAGAGAAGAATCCTAAGAGGAATAGGGTGGAGGCATCTAGCTCTACCATGGAGACTACTAATGAGTTGTTTAAGCCAAGCAAGAGGCCCAAGTTGAATCCTGTCTCTGAATAGGAGGAGAACATTGCATCAGAGGAAATAACTGACACTGGGTCAATGGGGTAGAGAAGTAAAGAAGCAGCTGCATAAGAGGAAACACAACAACCATCAACCTCCAATGCACAGATGATAGATAGACAACAGAGTATGGAGATTTCTTCCTATGTCAGGTCCGCTGACAAGGAAAAGGATATCAAAGATAGATTTATAGAGGTAAAGATGAGGAATGAAAAGTTGAAAGTAGAAACATATGCCAAGTACCTCAAGCTTACACCACCAAACCAGACCAGACTGATGTCAGCCTTTGACATCAAAGAAGGAAAAATGTAGGTCTCATTTTTGCAGCCCACTGTACAGCAACCAAAGACCTTAGTAGATTACAAGAAAACTAATTTTTAGGTCTTGGCCAAGGATGTTCATCCCATTGATCAGATAGAGTTTCACAAGTAGGTTGGAGAAATGATCTACTCCACCCTCATAGTAAAGGCCATGGCTGCTTACAAGCTGCAATATTCATTGGACAATGTGACAGCTCAATACAAATTGGAGAGGGCCTCTTCATAGGCTAAAGACACTAGGATAAAGTCCTTGGAGGACTTGGTTATTGAACTGGGCCATGACCCAAGTGATGTTAAGGCCACATAGAAACTAATCAAAAAGAAGAATGAGGACATAGCAGCCCTCAAGAAACAACTCAAGTTGCCTCATTTGTAACACCCACAGACAAAGGAAGTCCTAGAAAGCCAGACCAATCATGAGGAAATGATGGACTTAATGTTGCAGTTGAATGACCAGTTAAAGGAGATGGAAAAAGAGTTAGATAGCTTGATTTAGCTCAAACAAGATAGTATTGATAATGCTCCCACAACTGTCATTCCAACAATGACCACAATTGTACCTTCTACTTTGGCAGCATCATTAGCTCCCACTGCGCCAATGGCCACTACACTACCGACATCTACACCAACTACATCAGCAACAGGATCAACATCAACAGGCTCCACAGGTCATGAAGCAAACATGCTGGTCAAAGCAATGGAAGAAATGTCCATTCAAACCAATGAGATGAACAAACTGAAGGAGAAAGTCACCAGCCTAGAGACAGATTGTAGACTTGCCCAGATCATGCATAAACAAGAACAACAAAAGGCTACAATGATGAATGAAAGGATAAAAAGCCTGGAGAAAGAACTAACACTGAGTGAACCTATAGGTAAGGCTAAATACGAACTATGGGCCAATATCATTGACACTGTCAATGACATTTGGCCATCCATCCTGGTTATTTTTGAACAAATAGATTTAATGAAACATGCTATAGAAGCCATTTAGAAAGTCAAGGAAGAACTTGGAGATATGCCAGAGGAAGCTTCAATAATCATACACTTCCTCAACTCCAAGAATAATTATGAGCTGCAAGAATTGGAGATACTTGACAGGACAGGTACAATTTTGGAAGTCAGAAAAGTCCTCACTAAGAGGAATTTGATGTTGAATTTATAAGATAAGTGTCAAAACATGCAACTAGCCGTTGACAGGTTCATGGAATTTCGAACTTTTGAAGGAAAAGGGATTACCTAATCCCTTAGTAATAAATGATAAGTTAATGACACATGAGGATTACACTAAGAAGATCAAGGAAGTGGCCGGAGAATAGGTAATCACTTCATCTGTAAAGGGCATACCAACAGGAAAAGTATTATACCAAACATTTGAAAACTTGTTTTACCTCTAGTATGAGGTAAAACGCTTGTTTATTAATAAGCCAACTTTTGCCAAATATACGGAGGCAGATGAAATATACATAAAGATGATCAATATCCAATTACCAGATGAAGAAAGATGGGAAAAACTCAATGATTTACTATAGTAAAAACACAGTAAAAATATAAATGTACAGTAAAAAGTAAAACAACAAAGTAAAAGGATATTGATAGGTCAGCAAGGTTAAAGTGCATCAGATGAAAGGTTAAAGTAAAATAGAATATCCAACGTGAAGACCAAACAACCAAGCAGCGTAAAGGGAAAAATATCAAAGAGAAAAGCCATC
The DNA here is from genome assembly GCA_031772625.1 of Pinus tabuliformis. NCBI lineage: Eukaryota > Viridiplantae > Streptophyta > Pinopsida > Pinales > Pinaceae > Pinus > Pinus tabuliformis. The sequence continues at coordinate 315,034,814 of CM062811.1, forward strand.
AGAACCTAAATAACAGGGATAGCAAGCAGCAGTTCAATAGCTGTCTCTATCTTCTTGCATGAAGATATTTTCTTTTCCTAGATTAGTTTTCAATGCAGTTTGAGATATTTTGTAATTCCTTTTGTATAAATACTTCATAATTCGAAGTATTAATGGGGATTATTTTACATTTGTAGGATTTTTTTGATCTTAAACCTAAGGGTGATTGTACCACTTTCAAGTCAACAGACTGGAGCAAGTAATAAAAGCATTTCACTACAAGATTCTTGAGATGAGCCATATGCAGTGAAGTATCTTCTTTGTTTGATCTTGTTACCTTCTTATGTGTTTCATAATCTTAACTGTGTTCTAAATTTGAACGAATTAACTGGAGATATCACTCAGAATTTGTTTAAATACACTCTGTTTTTCACAGTTAATCATTTACATGTTTTCCTCTGATACCTGGATCTGAGAACCCTTAATTTCTCTCCCATCTTGGTTGACTTATTTCATTCCTTCTATATTCTAGCCTAGGGAACCCTTAATTTCTCACTAGATCTGATTTGAAACCATTTCACCATTTAGCCTTTGAGATCTGCAGTAACTCATCTATCTTGCCATGTAGACACTGCTTTTTAGAATTGAATCCAGTCTTGTTTATCTCACATTCGACCTAATAGCCCAATGGTAAAAGAAAACCTCTGTTCATCTAAGTAAAGTGATCCCACCACCCAAATTCAAAACAAAACCCAAGTGCAAACAATAACTAGCCTAAAATCATCTTAACTAAAACAAAGTTAAATTATAAAGAGAGAGCCCTCTCTAAGCATTAGGAAGGCTAGGTCCTGATCTCCAAAAGTGGTTTGTGTTTACCTTTGACATTTCTTCCTTCATTAACTTTGAAATAAATATCAAAGTGATAACATTTATGGCGACCATACTGGGGACTTCGATCCTCAGTCTCATAAAACTTTAAGGAAACCTTAAATTTCATCTTAAGCCCCTTAAGGTCATTTTCAAAAGTTAATCTTCAAAACATTTCATAAAAACAGTTAAAAATGTTAAAATTCTAGGTCCTAAGAAGATTCACTATACGAGAGCAGACCCAGATCCAAACCCTGCTACCATAGTTGATGACCCGAGAGAATTTTAAGAAAACCCAAAACAATAGAAACTCAAGCAAGTAGTAGTCGATTAGTTAGAGCCAATTCACTCCCTGAGGAGTTGTTAACTTTAGAGGAAATCCCTTTTGATTTGTCATTTGACCTCTCATTATTTAGAAGTAAATCTGAGAATGAAATCCATGAAATAGTCTTAGACCCTGAGTTTGTTCAACTCATTGAATCAAAAAGGATTATTCATTTAGATTTAGATAAATTTGTCATCGAGACTTTTGACAAGATAGAAGCTTGGGCCTCTAAATTGATAAGTAATATAGGTGATTCTTACCTTCAACAATCTATTGAAATAGTTGCCCTTACTACTACTGCCCCTGAAGTTTCTGCACAAACTTCACTCACTGTAAATACCCCTTCTTTTACCACAACCTCACCAATTTTATCTACCACAGTCCAATCACCTAAACTAGTTATTAATCAACCATATTCATCATCATCTATTTTACCTCCATCCAGTTCAGGTCCTTCCTCAAGCACCACAAATTTACCCCCTAGTCAAGCCATAATCACAGCTATGGAAAATCGATATGGACCTCTAGTTTTACCTGCACAACTCCATGCCATGCCTGCAGATTATCATAGTAAAATCTTCCTCTTTGATGCTATTGGTCAGTACACTGCCTAACAACATGTAAACAAGATGTATGACTTTTTTGAGTTGCATGAGATAGATGAAGTAGATGTCCAAATGAGGTTTTTTGCCCAAACTTTAACTGGGGATGTCAAGAAATGGTTCAAAGCCTTTCCTGCCAATCATATTGCAGACTTAGCTAATTTTCACATATTATTCATTAATAGATAGGAGAGAAAGAAAAACCAATTGCAAATACTTTCTGAATATGAAAACATTAGAAGAGCTCCTAATGAGTTAGTTCAGGACTATTACACTAGGTTCAATAGTATCTACAATGCAATTCCAGCCAATATTAAGCCTCCACCTGGCCTAGCATTAATTAAATTCCCTGATGGTTTTGACTCTGACATGTCATACCAGTTAAGGGAAAGAAACCTTGAAACACTGGAACAAATGTGAAGCAATGATGTTAGTGTAGAGGCCAACCTATTAGCCAAGAAAGCCCGGATGAGAAATGAAAAGAAAGTTGTATTTAAAGAGGAAACTTCCACTTCAGATGGAAAGGTAGATATTTTAGCTAGGAGTTTAGAGAGAATAATGGATAGATTAGAAAACATGGAGAGGAAAAATCAATGGGAAAATCAACAACCACCCCCAATAAGAAACCCCAATTTTAGGAAGAACCCTAATGCTGGAAAGAATGCTACACTAGATGAACATATTAGGCCCCCGTTCCAAGAGAACTATGTTGAGGGTTCAGAGGACCAAGAATGAGAGGATGATACCCAGATAAACTTACTAGAAACCAAATATGAATACACTGTTTTTCTTACTCAAGAAGAACAAGAGTTATATATGTTGCAGCAGTTGCAGTTAGAATCTGGTGAATACTTTGATTTTAAACAGGGATATGAGTCAGCTATATATGAGGTACACAAACAATATAGCTTAAGAAGAAAAAGAATAGTGAGACTCCAATTAAAAGATCCATCCAGACCCAGATGAAGATAATAAAAGAAGCTCCAATTACCAAAGTGTTACAAATCCTCCCTAGGGGAACACCAGAGACTTCTACCCCTAAAATTGTAGATATAACTTCCACTAAAACTCAAACAAAGACAATTACTGAAGTCAATCAAAATAAGAGAAATCAAGGAAAAATAGTAGAAACACAGAATGAAATTCCTAGTACAAAGAAATAGGATAAGAACAGACAAACTGCACATGTTAAGGATGATCTAAATCAAACAAACAAAGCTCAACTCCCTTTCAACATCAAAACTGAAATAGAAAAATTAAAGATATCAGTTCCCTTGACCAAAATAGTAAATAATGAATCCTATAGGTCATAGATAACTGAAACTTTAAACATAGGAGAGGGAGAGGATGTTGTTAACCTGAATGATGATCAACCAGAATTATTGTTTGGCCCTGAGGCCAATGGTATTCATCAGCAAGGGGGAGTTCCTCCTTTCAACACTAGCCTAAACATTCATGACAAAATATTGCATAACACTATGTTAGACTCAGGGGCATCCCATAATTTGATGCCAAAGGAAATCATGGAGAGATTGAACCTATACATTACCATACCATATAAGGATTTGTTTTCTTTTGACTCTAGCCAAGTTAAATGCCTTGGTTTGATCAAAGACTTATGTGTAACTCTTGTCCAGTGCCCTAAAAAGAGTATTCTAATGGACATAGTAGTTACAAACATCCCACCCAAATATGGAATGCTGCTATCTTGCTCATGGGGAGCAAAACTGCAGGGATCCTTGCAGTTAGATATGTCTTATGCCACTATATCTATATTTGTCCAACCAAGAAAACTATATAGAGAGACCTTGATGAAATACATGGTGAGTAGTGATGAAAAACCACAAAACTTTCCCATATACTCCATGCATTCAGATATGGACTCTTTTATATTGTACAATGTAGAACATGACAATAAGAAAATCACAGCTAAAGACTTGAAATACAGAGCAGCTGATAGTGAGAACATTTTTCATGAGTCCCTATGGCATCTAGACTTTGATGGATCTGTCAATAGGTTAGGGATGGTGCAAAAGTGTGGATCCATAATATGGAGAATAATCATGCTGAGGGACATGCTTTCAAATTGAACTTCAAGTGTACCAATAACATGGCTGAATATGAAGCCCTAATTCTAGGGTTACAATTGGTTAGGAAAATTGGAGCCAAAAGAGTTTCCATCATGGGAGACTCAAAGCTGATTATTAAACAAATTAATGGTGAATACTCTGTAAACAATCCTAGACTTGGTTAATATAGGGATATTGTCCTAGACTTGATCAAAGACCTCCTGGAAACAAACTTTGTTTCCATTCCTAGAAAACAAAACATGCAGGCCCACAATCTGGCCACTTTTGCTAGTACCTGTAAATTTTCATTTCAACCCAACCATCAGTACACTGCAGAAGTCAGACATAGGCTTGTTATACCAGACAACCTGAAGTATTGGCAGATTTTCTCCTAGGATTCTCATATTTACGATTTCATGAACAATGAAGGTGAGTTTCAGAATTGTAAGATAGATACAGACTGTACAATAGACAATAATATAGAAAGTAACATAGATGTAAATATTTTAGATATAACTAAACCAACTAAATTTATTAGAGTAGAAATAGATAGTTTAGAGAATGTAGAGATTGAAGAAATAATGAATGATGATCCTGAAATTCTTAATCTGAATTTTTTTTTTTCCTAAGGGATTAGTCCCTTTAGAAGATTTGTTTGACTCTAATGATGTAGCTAGGAAACCCAAAATGGAACCTTTGAGAGCTAACATAGAAGAGGTTAACATAGGAACTGAGGATAAACCAAAACTCATTAAAATATCAAAAGCCTTACCTCCAGAGGAAAAGGTTAAATACATTAATCTGTTTAAAGAGTTCCAGGATGTATTTGCCTGGAGTTATGAAGACTTAAAATCTTATGACACCAGCATAATCCAACACAAAATACCTCTAAAAGAAGATCATAAACCTTTCAAACAAAAACTTAGGAGAATAAACCTAGTTCTTATGCCATCTATTGAGAAATAAGTTAAAAGAATGTTTGATGCCCAAATTATAGCCCCCATTAGATACTCAGATTGGATTTCAAACTTAGTCACAACTAGGAAAAAGACTGGTGAAATTAGACTTTGTGTAGATTTCAGAAATTTAAACAAGGTCTCACTAAAAGATAACTACCCTCTACCAAAAATGGACCGTATCCTGCAGAGGGTAGTAGGCTCATCCAATATTTCACTGTTAGATGGATTCTCTAGGTATAACCAAATCTTAGTTCAACCAGAGGACCAAGGATTTCAAACTTAGTCACAACTAGGAAAAAGACTGGTGAAATTAGACTTTGTGTAGATTTCAGAAATTTAAACTAGGTCTCACTAAAAGATAACTACCCTCTACAAAAAATGGACCGTATCCTGCAGAGGGTAGTAGGCTCATCCAATATTTCACTGTTAGATGGATTCTCTAGGTATAACCAAATCTTAGTTCAACCAGAGGACCAAGCCAAAACTACATTTACTACTCCTTGGGGTACCTTCATGTATTTGAAGATGCCTTTCGGATTAATGAATGCAGGTGCCACATTTCAAAGAGCTATGGATATAGCTTTTTCCAAGGAGATCCATGACTTCCTAGTAGTATACCAAGATGACATCACAGTCTTCTCTAAATCTAACAATGAACACCTAGACCACCCGAGAAGAGCATTTATCAAATGTAGAAAATTTGGGATTTCTTTAAATCCCAAAAAGACACTCTTTGGTCTAGAAGAGGGAAAAATGTTGGGACATATCATATCTAATGATGGGATTATAATAGACCCTTCTAGAATAGAGGCCATTTTGACCATTACCCATCCTAGAAACATTATAGAGTTACAGTCATTTCTAGTCAAGATAAACTTTCTTAGGAGATTCATTTCAAATATAGGAGAACTTATTAGAGAATTAAATAACATGCTAAGAAAGGACTCAACACTTAAATGGACAGTGGAGGCCAAACAATCCTTTGAAGCCATCAAGGAAGCCTTAACCAAAACTCCAGTCTTGATAAGTCCTGATTTTAACAAGGATTTTATAATTTTTTCTTTTGCTTCAGAACACACCATTGCAGCAGTCTTATTGCAAAAGAACAACCAAGGATATGAACAACCAATTGCATTTTTTAGTAAATCCTTAAGAGATGCCACACTCAAATACAATATTATGGAAAAACAAGCATTAGCTTTAGTAAAGGCTATCAAAGACTTCAGAGTATACATTCTGTATTCTCACATTATTTCTTATGTTCCAAATTTTGTAGTTCAAGACATTTTAACACAAAATGGGCTTGAAGGGAAAGAGGCAAATGGATTTCCACAATATTGGAATATGACATAGAGATAAAGCCAACTAAGCTTATCAAAGGCCAAGGTTTAGCCAAACTCATGGCTGAATTGAATTGTTAGGCCCTTGATATAAACTTCATTAGTGGCCTTGATGATCAGGAAGAGATGGCGACTCCATTGATCAGTGAACCTTTTACTGATTCACCCTGGTATGCAGATATTATATTTGTATTACGAAATTTACAAGCTCCTCCTGGTTTAACAAGAACTAAAGCTAGATTTTTAAAGATGAAGTAATTAAAGTATTGTATCATAGATAATGCATTGTTTTGGAGAGACAATAGTGGTATTCTTTTGAATTGTTTACTGAAAAATGAAGCTGATAAAATCATGCAAGAGATTGTGGAGGACACTTGTACTGGAAGACTACTGTTAAAAAAATCCTGAGGGTTGGTTTCTACTGACCCACTTTGTTTGCAGATGTTAAGAAGCATGTGACCTCCTGTCATAAATGCTAGATATTTGAGGGAAAGAGAAAACTTTACCCTTTCCTCTTAAACCTATTTCCATTGAAATTCCTTTTCAACAATGGGGGTTAGACTTCATTGGATAAATACACCCAGCCTCCTCAGCTGAACACAAATGGACTCTGACAGCCACTGACTATTTTACCAAATGGATAGAAGCCATACCTTCTAGACAAGACACAGACACTATCATTATCTCCTTTCTAGAGAATAATATCCTGTCAAGATTTGGATGTCCCCAAAAGCTCATTATTGATAATGCAGCTGCCTTTAAATCCAAGAGAATGATAGACTTCTGTAAAAAATACCACATCACCCTTGGCCACTCCACAACCTATTACCCTCAAGGTAATGGACTTGCATAATCATCTAATAAAATCGTGGTCAATATCATCAAAAAGCTACTGGAAGATAACAAAAAGACATGGAACAAGAAGTTAGTCAATGCCTTATGGGCAGATAGACTAACTACTAAGAAGTCCATTGGAACATCACCTTATCAGCTGGTATATGGGATGGATGTAGTTTTTCCATCATCTTTGAGAGTGCCAGTGATGAAGATCATACAAGAATTACAGGTGGAACCAAATGATAGTAAGAGAAGAATAAATCAGACCATACACTTGCAACAAACTAGAGAGGAAGTATATGTAAAGTCACAGGTAATCTAGGACAAAATCAAGAAATTTTTTTATAAAAATACTAAAGCGGATGATTTTTACACAGGAGATAAAGTACTTAAGTTGGATTCAAGGAGAGAAGACAAAAGAAAGCATGGAAAATTTGATTTTTCGTGACAAGGGCCTTATGTCATTTATGTTTACAAGGTAAACAATGCCTTTTTCTTGACAGAGATAGATGGATCAGATCTACCAGGAGGACCTGTTAATGGTAGACTGTTGAAGCATTATTTTTCCACTAACTAATAATAGTTCACTTTACTTTGCATCATTGTACATAACATTGCAAATTTTATATTGGATTGGATGGTAATCCTTTGAAGTTGAAGCCCGGAGAGAAGGCGATGAGCTTTGAAAGATTCACTATCATAAGTATCAATAAATTAGAATCACATAAGGACAATTTACATGATAACTTCAGTCACAATTCAAGGGCTTCTAGTCTTTAGAGTTCTTGACATTTCACTTGAAAACTCCATCCCCATGTGGAGCCACTGTTATAGTGCTATAGTGATAGGATTCATAATTTTGAATTGAATATGATTAAATCTTGTAATATTGTACATACCTTTGGTTTCTACAAATGTTTTCCATATTAAAATTAAAAAAAGTGAAGAGGGTATGTCCTAAAAGAAATATCAAAGGACAAAAAGAATAAGAAAAGATCAAAAAAATGAAAAAATATGAACCTTAAACAAAAAACAGATCATGAAAGTGTGCAAGTCCAAGTTCCACTACTCTTTAATTTACTGTTTAAAATAATGGTTGCATGCAGCTTGTCATACATGCCACAACCCATAATAGTCAAACTGTTTAATCTTGACTACTTCATGCTTTAAATTTCCTGTTTATAGTTAGAATAAAGATCTGGCCAAACTTCTTAATCTTGGCAGATCAATAGATAAGTAGAGAAATAAAAGGGCTCATCAGTTTAATCTGAGCCCTTGGAAGATATAAGGTTAGAAGTATATAGTTTAATTTTGAAAATAAAAAGGAAAGAAAGGGTCTGCTAACTTACATGCACCCAACAAAGTGAAGAAACAATGTTAGGGTAAGTAAAAGGGTAAGTAGAAGAAAGGTTGCAAAAGTACAAAGTTCATTGAAAAAAAAAGCAAATTTATCAAGCTTAATCATGTGCTTCAGTGTGAAGGAGTAGTTATGGAAGTGAAAGCATGTTCACAAGATAATTTGGCTAACTCCCCCTCATTCCATTTCACCCCCACTAAATACTTACTAATTTCCCCTTTTACCCCTTCATTTCTTATGAAGACACCTTTTCCCATCATTTTCACCCTTGCCCCTTGGTTTCACACATTCCCTTGAAAAATGCCCTCCAAACTCATTCCCCTGCCCAAGAACTCTTTTTCCCTAGTGTGAAACCCTTTCCCATGCAAAAAATCACTTTCCCTTGATTAATTTTCCTAAAAACCTATTATCCTAACTATTATTCCCCCCTCCGATTTATAAAGTTAAACTTCGCCAAACCCATCTAACCCCACAAATTCACTTTTCCCATTATAATCCCATTAACCCACCCTCTTGGTGCGGTTAAGTAAACCCCTTTGCAGTTTCACCCCGATTCTACTCCATAAACCCGCATTACAGTTTAACACCGCAATTATCCATTGATTAATTACACTTAAGTGTAATTAATCCCTGGGCCCCGTTAATATCTTCTCCCATTTCCTGCTGCGCAAATCCACCATGCAATGGTCGTTGGATCTTGCACCCCCATATCCTACAACCCTCGCCCATATCATGCCAATTCATCTCCCGGCCTTTACCGGACCAAGAGCACGTGATATGGGTGGTATTGCTCGGGCCCCCTTGGGTTACGTGGTGGCATCGCGTTAAGTCACGTTCTCTCGGGAAAATATCACCCATCGCTCAAAAGTGGTGCGATGGTTCCCTAAATCGCCTCGTCGTCGAAAGAAAAAACCACCATTTTTCACTAAACGAGTTACCGCGCCAATTTTTAACCGTTGCCCGTTAAAAGGCCACAGACCCCCATTTTCACCATTTTTGCTCGTTTCCTCTGCGAAAGCGTCCTAAAATTTCCTATGCCCCCCGAGCTTCTATAACCATTTCTGACCACTAGTTGCCTCTGAACACACTCCGAAAGCCCAGTTCATCCATCCAGTGTGCGATTGAAGCCACAAAACCCTCTGCAGCTGCCATCAAAAACCAATTTGCAGTCTGAACCTCAAACTACAGGTATTTGGCAACAAACCACAGACAACCCTATCAAATTCAAAAGTATACAGTAAATTCAAACATTAAAGTAATTGAATTTAATTAATCTCCCTTGAATTGAGAGTATTTCCCCCCAAATACCAAAACCCTTATCCTGCAAATTTCCATTACCCTATCCCTATACTAGACTTGTCAAGACTTCATTTCCACAAGATGTATACGCCCAATTCCTACATTTTATCACAAATATGGCTTCCCAGACCTCTCTGGATGTCAGACTTGTGTCAACCCGTCACCTGCACATTGACCATTTGGCCCTAGCGGATAGGGATTTCCAAATTAAAGATGCATCTACCCCAGGCCACCTTCCAAAAATCCACTGTTGGAGTAAGGATAGGTTCCTAAACCATATAGATGACATTCACCTTTTGTAGTCCAATTTACCCAAATACACATTCCTAGAGGTTTACCCATTCCCTGATATTGCACACTTTTGTCATGCCTGCTATATCCCAAGCCAAAGGGCTATAGTTGCCCCAAACCAGGAATTGCTATTCACCATTACACTAGAGTCTATCAACCAGATGCTACAAATCTAGCCTAGTCCTAATCTGACCCCTTTGTCCATTGGAAACCTATTGAACCTGTACGTCACACTAGACCTAGTCAAAATCAAACAAATTTTCCATAATTTCATCGTTGAGGGACGACATACTCCTACAGACATTCCACCCTATGTTGCCACCTTCTTTTCAGAGACTGGTAGGCGCATAATCACCATGCTCACATGCATCCTAGGATACACATTAGATGATCATGTGGATGAGGTCATCATAGCCTTCCTGTCCATTTTCACTCCAGGCAAGCCTCCCGCTATTATGTATGATTATGCTCATTTCATTGCAGACAGAATGGATGAACAATTCACTAGAATACCCACTAAAAGAGTTTTCAAATACTCTTCAGTGTTGTTTCATATGTTCTTGTATTACCAGATAGATAAGTTCCCTTTGAGAATCCAAAAGTTGGATACCAAGGGAAAGGAAAGATTAGTCATCCACTGGACACCCTTGGTCCACAATTTTTCCACATCATTCACCTACAAAGACTTCATAGACTCTTTTGTGTACCCAGTCATGAACATGTTGACTTCTAAGACTCAGCCTAGAATCAGCCCAGAGATCAAGAGAGTACTACAATTGGCCAAGAACATCAAGGTAGGAGAATGGTACTTGCACCAAAACCACACTGAGATCAGAATTTATGGCTATGAGCTAGCCCCCTATAAGTTGCCCAAATACCTCCCTATGAGGATATTTTCTCTTGAATACTTCAGACAAATCATTAGCTCTGATGAGGTCCACTTCGTAGCTTATAGGAAGAAAACCCAGTTCAAATTGGACCCATTCATTTGCAACAACAAAGAGGATGGATCAGAGGCCAACATGTTACTTCAACAAATGAAATTCAGAAATAGTTCCATGTGGCACTATGACCCTCATGGGGTCATAAACAAGATTAGACTCACAGTCAAGTTGGGAGCATACATCCACCACCCAAGACCTGACATTCAATGGTTTGCTAACCAGGATGAGTGGTGTTATCACAAAATCACTACTAAGGGCTGCAACCAAGTGAGATTTTATGTAACTCTTTCAACCAGACTTTAGACTAGGAATTAGCCTTCCTAATCAGAGAGGGCTCTCTCACAGATTTATAATAGAAATCAATTAGAACAAAAGATGGCTAACTCTTCACTCATTCATGAAAACAACAGCTGGTTGAACACATATCAAATTGGTCTTCATTGGGCTATGGAGTCTTACACATTTAATAGACAAAGGCACAGTCATTTCATGGAAGTCAAGGCTCTTTGCATTAGATGTCCAAACATATTTCACAAAAACCACAGCTTGCCAAACACACAGGAAGTCAGAGCATAAGATATGAATTCTGAGTGATTGTGCTATAACAAGGCTGTAAAAGAACAAATAAGATAAAACACCATCATTATATTTGAACAAAACAATCCATTGAGAATCTTGAGAAGAAATAACCACTGTTTTACTATTACTGTAACAAGTCTTACATTGGCCCAAATAACTCTGTTTTTGTATAAAATGTCCAACCCCTTCTACATCTAACCTTGATCCATATATAGGCAAGCAAACTTAACCACCTCGAGCTTCCTCCTCCAGCATGAGGGGAGCCTCGAAGGTGGCTATTGACTATCCCTATCTAGTGCATAACTAACTTATTAATTACATAATGGCTAAACTGAAATTACAAATGGTTTTCATTTAATCAAAATCCACAATCTTTGCTCCTCGTAGCATGATGCTTTTCTGGCTCTTGACACATGTCCTTTTGCTGCTTGGGTTAAGATGGCTGAGCTACAGATGCAATGAATGCTGACTTTGGATGCTTGAAAGCGCTGATGGCTCATTAATTGACCAAAAGATGTACTCCTATTTTAACGGTCTCTGTCTCCCAACATTCTCCGAAAGTTCAGCAACATGTCTCAGCTCTTTTAATAACCCCAAGTATGGAATGCTGCCATGTTTTTGATGTGCTGTAAGTGATATTAATAGACAGGTGTTTCTCTTCCTCAACTCCCGCTCACAGTATCACACTAGCTGCTCTGCGCTTTAAAATCATCACCTACAGCAGTTTCGTAGCGCGCTACGAAACTGCTGTGTGATTTTTAAAAAAAAAACACAGTCTACTTCTCATTCAAACCAAACTTATTATTGTTTGCGTTGAAGCAGGTACATTTCCAGTGTGATTCTCACTAATGCAAGTAACAACAATGAGCCTAATATCTTTGTTTTGGTGCCTTAGAAGCTCTGGCTTTACCAACGCACTCAGGAATGGAATCACTGCATCCTGCATTATCTCAGAAAGTTACTGTTCCACCATAGATAACTGGTCCTCCACTTTCTGACTACTCCTCATTCCAACAAATGAACAACAATTTGCAAGTAATCCTGTTTAGCTGCCAGGCTTCAATGTCAATAGCTTTTCCTAAAAAACTCAAACAGCATGCCCGGATTCCTCTGCTTTCTGGAGATACTTTGGCTGGAACATAGTTTACTAGTTTAGCATTTAGTCCCAGCTCTCTTTCCTCAGTCTTCCAACTCGATCTGAAACACCTACAAGCAAATCATCAAAGTTTTCCAAAGAGGATGAGGATGAAACATTTGTAAATTCATTGTTTGCTATGTCTAGCTCCTGAAAGAGGAACAATAGAAAATCTTTCTAGGAATATAGTTTTTCTTGGGCAAACTTATATTCTGCTTCTTGAGATTTTGTTTTTTAGGCCATGAAGAGCTTGGTTAATTTTATTCTCAAATTTCAGAGCCGTGATATGAACCGGTGAATTAAGTAGACCCGAGGATCCATTTGTTTCTTCTGGAAGCAACCTCGATCTTCTCTGTAATATATCATGAACAAATGAACTTCCTTTCTGAGAAGTCACATCAGGTAGAGTATTTGCTGCTTGGAAGAGATCATAAGGTTGGGTACGAGTTGCAAATGAATCGCCAAATGGAGATTCACTTGTTTTGTTGTCTTGATCTCTAGGGTTTGCAAGAGATACAAGGTCAATATTTAGAGGCTCCACCTGATAGTTAACCTTTTGAATAGTATTTTCTTCATCAACTGTTATTGAATTTTGACGTGACTATGCAATATTTGCCAGATTCATTCCAATGCGAAGCTTCTTTAGAGATAACTCTATATTATTCTGCAGGCTTCTCCCCACAATCTGCCTTGTACCCTGTATGATACGTAAAGCCAGACACAAATTCTTCTCTCGGCCTTTTCTTCTTTAATTGATCTGCCATATTTCGCAAGGGGTGGAAGCGTTTAATTGAGGATGAAGCTCTCTCTATCATGTCGCCTCCTAAAGCAACTTAAATAATACGAACACCTTTCCGGCAACCATAAGCAAATTTTGACCATGTGTCTCTGTCTTTCATCGGTGGCAGAGCTAATGAACGAACAGCTAATATCTTCGTTTGCCACATCTCTATCCCGGTGTCATTAATCATGGCGACCCTACGGCAATCAAATTCTTATAAAAAACCACTTGACACTTGGCTTTTAATCACTGCATTCCATAAGAGAAACTTCTAATGCTGATATTGTCAAACAATTTATGCGCATTCTCCATGCTAGTTCATGGACATGGCAATATATAGCATCCATACGCGCCGCTTTTTACATCTCTCCATCTAACAACTGTACTTCTTAAAACATCTAAAACTTGTGGAGATACAACAACTCCCGGAGTTTTTAGTCTACCACGGACTGTCGTCACAGGTAGTTGCTGGCATTGGGATGCAGATTTGAAAATGAAACTCACCACAACAGCAAAGGGTTTGTCATTTGTATCCATCAGCAACTCCAGAACTTGAAACGGAATGTGTTCCTGGATACCATTCCCAATTTGTAGCTTACTTAACGCGGCATGAACAGGTAACCACAGCTCAAGCTCTGTATCTGGTTTTTGAAGTCGATCCAATAATGCTTAAGCAGCCAATGAATGTTCTGAAATGACTATCAACTTCGTCACCAAAGCAATAATATCTGGTTGCAAATGTTTTGGAGCCTTATCTAAAACAAGAGCAATTTTCTGAGTTGATTGTGGCCTCTGTCTCGGTTCTGGACCACCGCGGGGAACTACACCATCGAGTGCCTTGAGAGAATTGACAATCAACCCTAATAGCTCTTCAGATTGCTCTGGCCATTTTGTCTCTTGCTTTTGATTAGAATTGTTCACTCTCGAAGACTCTTGTGCAGTTGATTCTAGAGGTGATGAAACAGGCCAAACTGCAACCTTTCCCGCAGACACTGTTGCTAGTAAGTCAGTGCTTTGCACTGCTTGCTCCATCCATCCCAACATCAAGGCGTTGATCTACAGGATTATTTAGAGATTCCAGTGTTCCATTTTTCCCTCTTAACTCAACAACAGTTCTGTTAGTTGCAATTCCATTATTATCCAAAATGCTTCTTGACCTTTCAGAAGCATCATTGCATTTTTTCCTTTCTGATGGCTGACAGCATTTCACCATTATATCTAATAGTAAATGGACAATTGCTTGTTGTAATACTTTAACACCTGTTTTGCAAAATCCATAGATCAGAGCATTGTATGCAACAACACCAGAGTTATATCCTTTAGTCAGCATTAGACCTTTAAGCACATCAACCTCATCCACAGCAGTTGTAGCCAGTGTACAATAGGCATGCTAGGATTTGGGCCTCCACTGAAAACTCGAGCAAATCCTCAATTTCGTAGCACGCTACAAAATCACCTAATAGGTAGCGCTGCGAAACTGCTAAAAAACGAATTCAGGCGCTGCGAAAACACCCAGTCTTTAAGCTAGGCTAAAAATTTTTTGGCAACAGCATTTTCACTGATAACAAGTGGGTGGAGAACACCTTGATTGATATGGACAACACTGTTGTGGATGTAGAGAACACACTCATTGATTTGGAAAGACAATTTGATCACAACTCTTTCCTGCAGGTTCCAGAACAAGGGGAGCCAATGAACATTCCTCCTGTCATACAGACCCCAGCCAATGAAGAGAAGAATCCTAAGAGGAACAGGGAGGAGGCATCTAGCTCTACCATGGAGACTACTGATGAGCTATTTGAGCCAAGTAAGAGGCCCAAGTTGAATCATGTCTTTGAACAGGAGGAGAACATTGCATCAGAGGAAATAACTGACACTGAGGCAATGGGGCAGAGAAGTAAAGAAGCAGTTGCATCAGAGGAAACACAGCAGCCATCAACCTCCAACACACAGATGATAGATAGACAACAGAGTATGGAGATTTCTTCCTATGTCAGTCCAGCTAACAAGGAAAGGGATATCAAGGATAGATTTAAAGAGATAAAGATGAGGAATAAAAAATTGAAAGTAAAAACCTATGCCAAGTACCTCAAGCTTACACCACCAAACTAGACCAGACTGATGTAAGCCTTTGACATCAAGGAAGGAAAAATGCAAGTATCATTTTTGTAGCCCACTGTACAACAACCAAAGACCTCAACAGATTACAAGAAAACTAATTTTGAGGTCTTGGCCAGGGATGTTGTTATAGACATATTTGGGCACATCAACCGCAAACCTATATGTCGATAAACTAGGGCTCATCAACCCCTAAAAGAGTTGTTTCCTATCCTAAAAGAGCTTACTCATATGATTATATCATTCCCCAAAAGTTCCATTTGAGAAACCATCTTGAAATTGCCTAAACTGAACCATACTGACTTCTCCACTGGCAAAGTGCGATGCATACTAAGTGGTACACCGCCAGGGTGTGATGCATACTGTTTAGGCCTTCTATAGGGTGCCATGGGCGAGGATGGACTGTTATAGACATTTTTGTGCCTTACATCTATAAGCATGAAATGTCCATAAATCAAGGGATCCTAAGTCCCTAAAGATGTTGTTCCAGCTCCTAAAGAAACAAGGTCAACCAATGACAGCTTCTCCTAGAACTTCTCCACCAAAAACTACTCAGAACTAGTCAAATCAAGATCAATTCAGATGCTCCACTAGCTGCCTGGGTTGCAAAGCACCCAAATACACTGTCTAGGTGCGTTGCAACGCACTTGAATGCACTACCCAGGTGCGTTGAGCGGGAAATGACAAGTGGCAGAGTCATTCAACGAGGTGGAGAGACAATGGAAGCTTCCAGAATCTTCTCCAATGACACTTGCCTCACTGAATTCGACCAATGATGAGTAAGAGGCTCTTAGTCTCCAAGTGGAAGCAATAACTGACAGAGAGAAGCCACAAGTCAAACATAAGCTGACTCATCCTCTCTGCTTACATCTATATATGGATCCCTCATCCCAGAGATCCAGAGGCTGGAATTTTGTACTTTGCAGAGAATTGCTGTTGGTTTGAGATTGAGATTAGTGCATTGGGTGATTTATGCTTTGTTGGAGGTGAGGAAGGGATTCCTTTGCTGGGAGGTAGATGCTGGATCGAGACTCACTTGGTCGTATCTCCTCTTGGACTTTCTTATCATATCAATACAACTATTTTAGTTTCTCCTACATGCTGTGTATCAATGATGTTTTGTTATATTTGCATGTTTAGCTTAATCTGATCCTAAGCTTTTTATGAATGTAAATCTATATCTTCGTGTAGTTTCTCTCTTCTGTGATCTTGCAGGAATTTGGTGAAGCTGGGCCGGTAAGGGAGCAGGGAGCTGGGAGTTATTGAAGAGAGGAGCAATTGGATCAACAAACTAGCGCAAGACACAGGTTAGTTTATCCTTCCTCTTCGTTTACATTTCATAAAGAAGAATACTCAAGTAGTTGTCCTTGTTTGTTGCTAAGGCACTGTCACACCTTAGAGTGGGATAGGGGCGTTCTGAATAGATACTTTTCCCAACAACAAAATGGCGACTCCACTGGGGACCGTATCTAGTTAGTTTATTTGTGTTTCTATTGTTGTTCTTCTCATAAACTTAGGAGTGGCGAATCAAACTGCATTTGCCATTTACAAATGCAAAGTAGAGATCTGCTACTCTAGTTCATTCACTGGGCCTGTTTATGATCTGAACAGCTGATCCACAAATGCTCTAATTGCCCTTTGTGATAGCTCTTAGTCCTCCTTTAAATCATCCCTCTAATTGTACCTTACTGATAGCTTTTATCCGGCCAAAAACCATAGATTAAACTGCAAACCGTGACCCAGAACCCAGAGAAAATTCTCGTTTCTGCTTCAGCGCAGGCTTTGTGAAGAGGTTCTGCATTTCAACGCAGGTCCCGAGAGGGCTACCTGCGCTGCAATTCAGTTTCTCTATGCAACAGGTGCGCTGATCAGCCTTTGCCCTGTGCAGCTGTGGTTCTTTGCTTCATTTTGTTCAGTTTTATCTCTGATTTTTGCAGCCTGTTATCAGTGTGTGTACCTATCTGAAAACCCCTTTTCTCTGCCTTAATTCCGCCTCAGTTGTATAAAAGAAACTATATTTTTTTTTGTGTATTTGTTACATCATTTGTAGTTTCCCATTACAAAAGTAAACTAGTCATACTGTCGCCCTTAGATCTAGACCTGTCGTAAGTGTCGTTTTGATCTTAGGAGAAAGTTTGTTTGCTGTTGATAGTTGATTGCGCTTTTAATTTTGTCTTTTGGTTTGAATTTGTGAATTTCTAGTGTCGAAACAAGTGTTTACTTCAAAATCATAAAGTGTCGTAATCGTCTTTTTGATTTCGAAAAGAAGCTTGTTTGTGTTTTTCACTTGAAATCGAATTCAAATTTGTACAACAACTTTCTTTTTAGGCATCAATATTAAGAAAGTGAAAACAAATACATGCATATGTGCATTTGCATTTTGACAGTTTGTATGGTTTGATTTAGGAAAAGTGCATTTACAGTGTGCTCTATGCTCTTTGAGAAAAGATTGTGTCTTTCTTTTCCCCTTGTAGCTAGGATTTTCATTGTTGAAAAGAGATAAAAGCTTGCTTATCATCTTTAGACTGCATTTAGGAATTGTATCTACATCTCGTGGTGATCCAAAAAGGAAAACTTCTAAGAAAGATCAACCTAAAATAAATTCAATGAACTTAACAACGCTTTGTAACTTAACGCACAACATAGTGGTCTAGGCTAGAGACTTGTTCCGGCGTCGTAAAGCCTGGTAACTGTTGTCCTCACTGTTGGTTGGGTGATTCCTCCACTGTGAGACGATAAGTGCCAGTACGGATTGTGCTCCCACGTACCGTCGAGTATATATTGGGAGACCCCTATAGGCATAAAACCTTTATCCATAGGAAGCCGTGTCGGCCGCCCTACTGATCGCAATGCACTGAACACAGCATTCGGGAAGATTGATCGCCCGTACCCTAAAAAGTATTCTGCGGTTTTGCGATTGGTTTGGCACACCCTCTACCTAGAACTCCAGAGCAGTCCCTTTCATTCCTTTTCAGACTCCCTAACGGAAAAGGTCCATCTGAGCACTTGTCACTTCAGGCTCATTAAAAATCGAAGGAGACTAGAGTCATCTTTTGCTTTATCTCGACTCTTTAAAATTGAAAAAGCAAGTTGTGTCCAAGCGTCGTTAAAATTTATTTTAAACAGAATATTCATACCCTTTTTCCTGCGTTGATCTTTAGGTTGAGAAAATGGAGCCTACCAACCAAGGAATTCCCCTTGGTGGAAATCCTAGTCCCTTCTCCTCTTGGGGAGATGTTGGTGCGCCCCATATGGCCACATTGTCGCTTCGAGGAATGAAAATTGGCTTGCCAGTCTGGCTCTTCTCAACCAATGTCGTTCAGAACACCACTATTCCTGAACAGTCAAATCAGCAATTAGACGAGTTCAGAGTTTCCCACCAACCTTCTACTTCCTCTAATTCTTCCTCTCTTCCTTCCTCTTCTCTTGACGGGACTGGTAAAGCTAAAAACCAAGTTCCTAAGGAGAAGAAGGAAAAGAAGAAGAAAGAGAAAAATAAGAAGGAGCCAAAGGAAAATAAGGGAAAACAAGTGTCGTCTAAAGAAAATCCACACACAGCACTGACTAGGCCTAAATCGCCATGTGTCATTTGTAAAGGAGATCACTTTCACAGAGATTGTCCTTGCATCCCTCGGATACTAAGGGACTGGTCTCCTCATTTGCACAATCCGGTGTTGTCAACCTCTGATAGCCATGTTGAAAGCACACCGTCAACTAGTGAAAGTGAAGTTCCAGGACAAAAAGGGAGGGCTAGACCTCCCTGTAGACTATGTGAAGGCAACCATGCCCTCCACCATTGTCCCTTCTTAGACGAAGCTAAAAGAGTTTTAGATGATCGTCTGGTTTCACCGTTACAACTTCCTCCTGGATATAAAAAACTCTTGCCGAGTCCTTCGTTAGTTGAGAATCCAGCTGGCACGCTCAAGTGGTCGGCTGAAGCGTCTATCATTGAAGATAAACCAACTGAATCCATACCAGACGAAAGTCAAAGGGTCGAGGCGGCAGTTGACCCGGTTTTGCCTTCAGAGGTTTTATCTTCGAATGATACAGTCACTGAAGAGGATAAGGATGACACCGTCCAAATTCTCTTCATCAACACAGACTCCGACGAACATGGGGGCAATCCACCCATTCCTTTATCGCAGGAAGGAAGTTCATCAGAGCCATACCCGGCCGTCTACTCGGTCCCACCACCAAGCAACCTAGTTGTATCCTTCGACTGGAACCAACTAGGCAGACCCCGTTTGCCAGCAAGCATACCATTCCGAATTATCATTCAAATATACAGAATGGTCATGGCTGGCACCATCATTGATGAGGGGGCATCTGTGAGTATCCTTTCCTCTATTGCTTGGAAAGCGCTTGGTTCGCCATCGCTCTTTCCTGAAATGAGAAATCTGACAGGCTTCGATAAAGGAACCAGTCGACCTTTAGGGATCCTCCCCAATGTGCCCATAACATTGAAAGGGAAGACCATTCAAATGAACGTGATGGTCGTTCAAGGACCCTTGGATTATAACCTACTCCTTGGACGAGACTATATATATTGCATGGGAGCCATCGTCTCCTCACTCTTTAGAGTAATGTGTTTTCCGCACGAAGGAAGAGTGGTCAAGCTCGTAGACCAGCTTTCATTTCCCAGATCACGCATCGCAAATAGTCATATACCATCCCTAAATGGTCTCTTCACGCAAGAAATGTCTCAACCCACGGTCCGTCCTCCCGATGAGCGCGAGTAATTCGGAAGGATATGACTGGAACCCAGGGGGCATGCGTCCTGGTCTGCTTCGGCAGGAAAACTTTGGGTATAGGGTAGGTTTCCGCGGGAGAATATGACTAGTTTGTACCCCGCCCATGCTGGAAGAGGGTTATTCTAGAATAAGATTCTCTTGTCAAAGTTATGTAAGCAGGGTTGGCGCCGCTTACCTTTGTTTATCTCGGTAGACATCGTCGAAGAAGTGTTTTGTTTGCACCACAAATAAAACAGACTTTGAATAACCTGAAAGAGGTAGGCCTTTCGTGGTAGAACAAATGTTTTATCTGCAAATTGAGGGGTAACCTTGAAATCATACTTTATACCTGGGGGCATGCAAACCTTTTGGAGTGCAAGCAAGGGGCGGCTATTTATTTTTAAAATTTTTAGGACCTCTAACCCTTTAAACTCGTAGGATTAGTCGTTTCCGAACTTGAATAACGAAAGGATGCGGGGCATAGCTTTGTAAGGCGCAAGCTCCATAAAAAATGGCATCTTATATGAGACATTCTTATCATATGACTCGATAATCAAGCAGTTTTAGCACATAGTTCATGCTCGTTAAAAAATAAACATAAGATCGAGCAATTTTAACACATAATTCATGCTCGTTAAAAAATAAACATAAGATCGAGCAAGTGTTTCAACCCGCGTTTAAGCTCATTAAAAAATGAACTATCTTCCGGTAAATAACCACCGTGAATGTAACATTATCAGCCATTAAAGCCTTGGTCGTGTTTTCACCGTCACCTCCACTTTTTCATTGGCCGATCATTCACCTCCATTTGATTGTTTACCCATTTTGAGGAACAGCTGCGAAGAGTGATTTCACTAGCCATCCTTGTGACCCTGCCGTGATTGGAAAATTCCAACCCTTACCTGGAATCAGCTGCTACCCGTTTTTATCACTTGTTCCTCAAAAGACGAGTCTTCTTTAAGCTCTTTTCACCTGACTCGTAAAATATGAAAAGATTGCCGAGTTTTGGCCTTCCAGCTCGTTAAAGCGACAGGAAGAGCTATCCCTCCTCTAGATTTTAATCTTTTTGGACCTGAGGGATTATTGCACAAAAAGATCGAGCGCTTGTTTTGTTCGGCTCGTTAAAACTATCGAAAATTCATCCCTTCTGTATTGCTTTATACTTTTTCGGACTTAAGGGATTAGATGACGAAAAAGGACTTCCGGAGTTATCTTTACGTACCTTTTCAGACTCCCTAAAAAGGAAAAGGACCGAGTTATCTTTGTCGTTAAACTCGTTAAAAACATTAATAGCGACAAACTTGTCTTTAGACGAGAATGAGTTTCACTATCGCTAGGCTCGTTAAAACATAGCGATGGGTTTGCCCGAAGGGCAAATTATAGAACAAGCATATGTTATCCTCCTCAAGATTTGACAAAAATAAAGAGGTACTGGTCAGCAATGACTAGGGAAAAATTGGGAAGAAACTCAAAGAACCTTTATTGGTAGCAAGTTGCTCTTGAACATGACACTTCCACTCCGTGCCTGAGTCGGGTTGGGTTGTTTCATTCACCGGTCACATCACCATGGTCTCGCCATACCATCCACCTTTGGGGTAAATGCTACCAATCCATCATATAAGTGTCGCCGATATGTTCAAGAGAAGTCATCCAGAGAAGTCAACCGTGTCCCATCCACTGCCATACATTATACTTCATTCTTTCATGACCGCCGCCCTGAACCATATATCATCAGATTGTTTTCACCTCCATCAAAATCATTTGCTCCGTTCCATGTCATTGATGTGGGATACATCAAGGCCCTCCTTTGACGGATCGCTTCTTGTCGACATCAGCTCATTATCCAAGAAGTTGATCTAGGAACAACCCCTTCAGTACTTTGAAGCTTGCATGCCTCAATGGCAAGTTTCTCACCTCCGGCGACAGGTATACATCAATGACCTTCGACCGAAAGATTTTACGTGGTGTTCGACGCCAAGTCATTTATTCACACCACGTGAATTGTACTGCAGTACCTTGAGGGTCATTATCATTATCGGTGATTCCTCTCGCGCTTGTTCACAGTTTACATCATTGACTGGTAATCAAGCAATGTCTTTCCATGTTCGACTTCAAAACATTTCTCACATGGATCGACTTGTACTTCGAGTGAAGATCAGACGAGATTGAAGACCCCGGATCTAGTTTCATCAATCCGGGATGTGATATATATTCAGGAAATATAAAGACATTGACATGTACAGCACAGATGATCATCCTACCAAAAGGATGATGACTTCATCAGAATCATCAGTCTACCATCAGACGATTGTCTGTCCTATGTACATAAAAATGAATTTATAAAGCTGAGCATGGGAATGCCCGCCTCAGCTAGATCATGAAAATAGTATGAAAATAATGTATTGTATTGTATCTTATTACAGGTCTCCTCCCAGCATTGAAAGAACTTCGGATCCTCCTAATAAAGCATTTCACCCGATAAACGGCCTCATACTTTAGGGGGCAACTGTTATAGACATTTTTGTGCCTTACAGCTATAAGCATGAAATGTCCATAAATCAAGGGATCCTAAGTCCCTAAAGATGATGTTCCAGCTCCTAAAGAAACAAGGTCAACCAATGACAGCTTCTCCCAAAAGTTCTCCACCAAAAACTACTCAGAACTAGTCAAATCAAGATCAATTCAGATGCTCCACTAGCTGCCTGCGTTGCAAAGCACCCAAATACACTGTCTAGGTGCGTTGCAACGCACTTGAATGCACTACCCAGGTGCGTTGAGTAGGAAATGACAAGTGGCAGAGTCATTCAACGAGGTGGAGAGACAATGGAAGCTTCCAGAATCTTCTCCAATGACACTTGCCTCACTGAATTCGACCAGTGATGAGTAAGAGGCTCTCAGTCTCCAAGTGGAAGCAAGAACTGACAGAGAGAAGCCACAAGTCAAAACATAAGCTGACTCATCCTCTCTGCTTACATCTATATATGGATCCCTCATCCCAGAGATCCAGAGGCTGGAATTTTGTACTTTGCAGAGAATTGTTGTTGGTTTGAGATTGAGATTAGTGCATTGGGTGATTTATGCTTTGTTGGAGGTGAGGAAGGGATTCCTTTGCTGGGAGGTAGATGCTGGATCAGGACTCACTTGGTTGTATATCCTCTTGGACTTTCTTATCATATCAATAAAACTATTTGAGTTTCGCCTACATGCTGTGTATCAATGATGTTTTGTTATATTTGCATGTTTAGCTTAATCTGATCCTAAGCTTTTTATGAATGTAAATCTATATCTTCGTGTAATTTCTCTCTTCTGTGATCTTGCAGGAATTTGGTGAAGCTGGGCCGGTAAGGGAGCAGGGAGCTGGGAGCTATTGAAGAGAGGAGCGATTGGATCAACAAACTAGCGCAAGACACAGGTTAGTTTATCCTTCCTCTTCGTTTACATTTCATAAAGAAGAATACTCAAGTAGTTTTCCTTGTTTGTTGCTAAGGCACTGTCACACCTTAGAGTGGGATAGGGGCGTTCTGAATAGATACTTTTCCCAACAACATGGACAAATGTCTGAGATAGTTTTCTAGGTGGTTGCTCATGGAATCTTCTAGAAACTTCTCTTGTGCCACTTGCCTCTCTGAATTCGCCCAAGGATGAATAAGGGATCTAAAACGATCAATTATCCATTCTCTTATGGAATCAACTATAACAAGTGGAATGACGCTAATCAAACCCCATGGATGACTCACACCCTTGCACACATCTATAAATGGATCCCTCATCTAAGAGATCTGAAGGCTGGAATATTGTGAATTGCAAGGAAGTGCTAATAGTTTGTTATTGAGGAAATAACATTGTATTGTTGGTGTGATCTTTACTATTTCATGAGGTGAAGAGGGATTGAAGCTAGATTAGACAACTGGGTTGTAATTCTCCCTTCTATTAATAAATTTCTTCAAGTTTTATTCCATATAATTGTGCAATTGTGAATGTTAACATTTGTGAATGCTATTATTTATTCATTATATATCTGATTCTGTAATGTTTATGTTGTAATAGATCATAATGCTTTGATGGTTCTTTGTTGCTATACTTGTGCAGGTACTCTCCAAGCGTGTTAAGTACGGGGAAGAGTTGCAAGCTCTATCAAAGGGGAGAGAGATCAAGCAAGGGATTAAGCAGAAGTTCTAGGTTGGTTCCATTATCTTTCTCTTATCTTTTATGCATAGAAGAAATCGTTGAATTGCTTTAAACTATTGTTTCTAAGGTAGCTGCCAAACCTTGAGGGATAGTCGTTCAACAAGACACTAGTTTTGCCAAAAACAAATTGGCGACTCCACTGGGAAATGAATAGATGGTTGTTTTTTGTTATTTTTTATTTTATATTCAATTTGATAAACTATAGATAGAGTCTGAAGTCAGCCAGGTAGCCTTCGAACTTCTCTTGCTATGCAATTGCATAATAGATGAATGCTGCTTCAGTCAATCTCTGGTTTAGTTTATGAATTAAACATTTGACTTACAAGCACATCTAGATGCCCTTTTGGTAGCTCAGTAACCTCTCAAGACATTCCATCATACTTTTCTCATCATTGTTCATCAAAACCCAACTTAACTCATTGAAAACAGCTCCACATTTGAGCCAAAACCCATTTCAATTGCGCTCCCTGGACCATCGCACTGTCTTCCACTGTGACTCAGTATGCATAACACCTCCCAAGTGTAGTAAGTGTGATGCATCTCTGTTTCTGTGAAGCCCAGGTGTGATGACTGACTGAACTCTTTTTCCATTCTATAAATTCAGGATTTTGACCTTGTTTTCAGTTTTGTTTGGTTGTTTTGCTGTAAATGAACAGTGCCTCTTTACTGAAGCTTACTTGCATCACTTAGATCAGCCTAAATTACATAAGGATTAGTGAATTTTTTTTTGTATTTGTTCCTCATTTACAATCCTTTGTCAAAAATTTGCTTAAATCGATTTGTCGCTTTGGTACAAAAAGTGTCGTAATTGTTGTTTTGTGTCGAAAAAAGAAGTGTCGTAAATTCTTCCTGTTAGAGTCGGTCTAGTAGCCCTCCACCGGAGATCAAAGCTCTTTGCATTTCATAGGTAGGTGTCTCATCAGTGTGATCATGTTGCATTCTGTTAGGCATGCCATAATCTCGGTGAAAGGAGTTTATGTCATTATTCCCCTCTTGTTTGGCACTGCTGGTTCAGGTTTGTTCAAATAAATAAATTCCTCAAAGGGTCATTCATTTTGCTTTAAATTTTTAGGTTTTAGGTCTAGGGTTGAGTCTAATTTTGTCTTGAGAGGTCATCAAGGACCAGTAGGCTAGAGGGATGTCCTTCATTAAACATTTCTTATCATTTTACAGCTGAATTTTTGCCTTGTTCTCAAAAACTCTGTTTTTGAAAACAAGGTCATTATCTCATTTTTGTAAAAATTCTCAAAATTTCAAATTCTTCAAATGTCGAAGTGCAGCCTTGGTCTCCTTTTCCAAAGCATCCTAGAAGCTATCCCTGCAAAAATTTTCAGAAGAAATCATCATTTCAACCAATTTTTCAAAGAAATGAAATTAAAGGTCAGGGCCAATTAAAGCAAAAAATGTCAACATTCAAACATAACAAAGTGGGTTTTGGGCAAGTGAAAAATTAAAAGGAAGCCTATAAAAGCATGCCATCCCTCATTGGTAATTCATTTGCCTCTCAACACTCCAAGAGAATAGTTGTCAAGCCGATTTCAAAGTTCATTGGACGAATTGAGCAGTTGCAGCAGCGCGCTACACATAAGAAGAGGCGCGCTACGCGTTGGAGGGCGCGCTACGCATCAGTGCGCAGTTTCCAGTTCAGTTTTACTCAGGCGCTACGCGTTGGGAGGTGCGCTATGCATCAGGCTGGGCGCGCTACGCATTGGATTTCTTGCTCAGGAAACCGCCAGCAAGCCACCAAAACTGCTTTTCTCTCCAAATCTTTTCAGGTAGGCCTCTAATCATGGTGATTTTTGGTTTGGCTAAGATGAATGAGCAATGAAAATGAAAAAATGCCATGCTAATATGGAGTAAACCCTACCTTGCTGTATCAAATATTAAAAATGAAAATGTGTTAGGGTTTCATTTGAAATTTTCTGCCCAAGATAACCCATTCTCCCATTCCTCTTTCCCCATATTTTCCTCACCATTTTCCTTGACATTTCCCATGAAAATCATATAATTTCCCTACTAAAAATCATTAAAATTCCTAAACCCTATTAATTCCTAAAATCCTATGTAAATTCCTAAACCCTACTTCCCATTACAATCCTACAAATTATGATTGTATATGTTCCATGCTCCTTTCCTAACATTTCCTTCCACATTTGTTTTCCCTAATCCCCTCAATTTTCCCTTTTCCCTAACATTTCCCATGTGTGTTTGTCCCCTTGGTAACAACTTTCAAACAAGTCAAAATAGCAGTTCATTGGGTGCACAGTCAGCATTATTTTTCATTCACTTGCCTCCAAAATCATGTCAGAAACCGAAACAGATTATGAGCAAAGTGATGACCGTGAATCAACACCAGAGGTAGAGGTGCCAAGGAGGCATCACAGGGGTGGTAAGGGTGGTCAGCATGTCAGGGAGGAACCCACCTCTTTGGCTTATCTACAAACTTGTCCACTTGCAGTGTCATGTTTCAGATATCTATCATGCTATGAATATTGTGAAAGAATCTCCCAAATTCAACACCACAAGGAATTGGCCCGCTTGTTTGTCCTACATTTGCACAATGGGCATGTGAATCTTGCAGGAGTGGACTTCACATTGTCACCTGAAATTGTTGCTCAAGCAACAGGGATACCCAATATTGGAGAAGAATGGAGCAAGCGCCAACCGTTGAACAGATTTCATTATGAGCCATATATCAAACCTACATGTATGAGGTACTTAACTGGTGTTTTTCCCTTCAGGTTCTTAAGAGACGAGTATGCACCTATGATGAAGGTCATCATTCGCTATTTTACTTGTGAGGGCAGATTTTAACGTTTGTATTCGTACCATATCCATTTGTTGATGCATTTCACACGGGTACGAATGATGAACATTCCATTTTTCATGTGCCGAAATATCGAGAGGATGGTGCCCTTGGTGCAAAGAAAAAGCCCAGCACAGCAACACAAGAGAATTTATCATTATGCACTGATCAAGACTGTGGTCATGCATCAGTTGGCACAACAGGGTATTCCATGGGAGGATTTCATTTCTCGTGACTTGTTCACGATGCCACAACCACCTCCTGAGGTTGTTCGTGATGAGGGAGAGCCTTCACATCAGTTTGATATTCCCGAGCCCGGGCATGTCAGCACTCCTCCTTATGTTACATATCAGAGAGGCCACAGGTTCTTATTTGCATCTTCACGGCGAGTATTATCTCCACATCAGGTGGAAGGGGTCTCGCCTTCTTCATCAGCACAGCGAGTGTTATCTCCACATCAGGTGGAAGGGGCCTCACTTTCGACAGCAGCACAGGTATCAGAGAGAGGCAAGCAACCCAAGATTGATGAGGGGCCATCAGGTGTTCCAGGCATAGATGTTGTTGATCTTGATATCATTTCTCCTAGCCTAGAGTCAGAGGAGATCATCCAGCAGTTAAGGGCTGAAAATGACTTGTTGCAGCAAAAATTGGAGATGGCAAATTGGACAATCACTTATTTAGAGCATCGCAACAAGCAATTAGAGGATGAACACTCTCTTGATGAGTTGCGGAGGATCCAAGAAGACCGGAACTTTGCTCGCAAGAGACCCGGTGATTTGACACCTAAGGAGCAAAACTCCATGCTCATTCAGGTGAACACACATCTAGAGAGGTTGATAGCGAAGGCAAACAGGGACAAGGACATGCTCCGACACATGAAGAATCACTATTGAGCTCGAATGCATGCGTGTAAAGCAAGAATGAAGGTGCTCAAAGGATGGTTGGCCAAGGCACTAAAACGGAGGAAAAGGCCCGATCCCCTTCATATTTTGGCTGAGGCTACCTTGAAGGATCATGGTGCTCAATGATGCACTTCCAGCTCAAATTTCAGGAAATTTTGAGCAATTTTGACTTTTTTGTGCTACACACAGGTTTTTGCTCTGAACGCGTAGCGCGCCACGCGCTACCCTGAAGATGGGCAAGTCCATTTCTCAAAAGCTCAGCATTTTTGGATTTTTCATGACAAATTACACTTGCTCAGCAATGGCCAAGACATTTCATCAGGTTTTGAGCCCTCAGAAGGTCAAAAAACATGCAAAAAATGACTTTCTGCCACTTTTTGGACACACAGGAAGAAGTCTTGGGAGATTGCAATTTTGGAGGGGCCAATGGACACCAAATTGAGAAATTCCACTTGGGTTGGAAAGTAGACATCCAGACCTTTCCAACAAGCCTACGTTTGCCTCATTTGGATGCAGAGAAGTGCCTCAAACGTTGGCTCAAAGGCGCGCTACGCGTTCAGGATTGGGGCGCTACACATCAGCACATTTTCTCAATTTTTCATCTACAGCTCAGGAATTCGCCCAGCTTTGACTAGTTTTGACTTGTGATGGGATTTTTCACTCTCTTTGATGTAATTAATGTATTTTCATGTTGACATGACACTTATTTACCTATTCTAGAAGATTCATTCATGAAATAGCATACATTTAATGAATGAATTGGTTTCCTAGCTTATAGAGGCAAGTTGTTTTGACTGCCTAGATTGTAGTGCTTTGTTTAGAATTGGTTGAAACAGCTCCTAGGATGATGAGCTCGACCCCTAGAGGCAAGGAAAGGTGTTATCTTTCCTATATTATGTATTTTCTTAGTCATTTTCATGGTTGGACTCTTGAGGGATAAGCTTCTATTGTATTATACTTTGTATCTCTGCAATTTTGGCAAAGGAAAGACCAGGGTTTTGCAGCACTTTTTGGGATTCCTGTGGTTATTGTGTTGATGGTGTGCTTCTCTCATGTACTTTTAAGTGTTTTATGTGTATCATTTTCCCACTTTTCGTTTCTGCACATTAAGTAAATGAAGTGTTAAGGTAGAATTCATAATTTGTATGCTCTGCCTTTAAGTTTGCTTAATATCTATGTTTTCCTCTGTCTAAAGAGAACTCTTGATGGTTTCTTGCTCTCTTTAGCCCCTCACCGGTCATTTCCATCCATTCACTTAAATCAAAGGCATCAAGACAATCTCCTACCTTGCCCCAAAAAGACCTCTGCAAAAGCTGTGTCCCATCCCCGCACCCAAAATTGCTTTCCCCCTGTTTTCCACCAAAACCCTAAAAATTTAAAATCAAACCTTCTCTATCAGTTTACTAGCCTAAAATCAGTGTTATTTATTGGTTATCTCTGCCCTTTGAAGATCTTTACCGAGATAGACCCGGAGAGAGCCCTCTCCTGCCCCGTAGGGCTAGCTACGAGGCTAAGTGGTTTGATGTTGCCTTGGATTTTGTCTTTTTCAGCCTGAGGCCAAATTCAAGCACTAACACTTCCTTCCCTTGATAATTGATTGAACTTATATTCATGTATTTGGTTTGATTTGTTTATATTCGAAGTGTCAAAAGCATTTTTATTCAAAATTGAAAAGTGTCGTTTGAGTCTTCCTTTATATTTTGAAGAAAAAAATTGTCGAAAATGTCATTTTGAGTGAAATATTTTAGATCTTTGTTGCATTTAGTTTTCCTTTTTGGCATTTTTCACATTAAGGAAAGTGAAAAAAAATACATGCATTTGCATTTAGCATTTTTTGATTTGTGTGCATAAAAAATGATTTAGGGGAATGCACTAGTGTGTGCACTTTGCTCTTTGCTTAAAAGCATTGTTATTTTCTTTCCCTAGTAGCTAGGATATTCATTGCTCAAATAAACAAAGATTGATTATCATTGTAGATTGCATCTTAGGAATTTCAGATCATCATCACACGGTGAACCATTGAAAGGAAAACTATAAACAACATCAACTTTAAAATGAATTTCAATGAATCTAACAACGCTTTGGAACTTAACGCAACATATCTAGAGGTCTAGGCTAGAGACATGTTTCGGCGTTGTTAAAACTAGTAGCTATCATTTTCATTGAAGGTTGGGTGATTCCTCCTCCTTGATACGACAAGTGCTAGCACAGACTTGTGCTCCCCGTACTGTCGTGTATATATTGGGAGACCACAATAGGCTTAAATCCTTTATCCATAGGAAGTTGAGTCTGTCGCCTTATTGATCGCAATGCACTGAACACGGCATTCGGGAAGATTGACTGCAGTACATAAGTCCTTGGTAATTTCTCTTTAATTTATCACCAAGGTGTATATTGCAGTTTTGCGATTGGTTTGGTAATCCCTCTGTCTAGATTTTTCGGAGTAGTCACTTTCATTCCTTCTTGACTCTTTAAAAGAAAAGGTCCATCTAAGCACTTGTCCTTTCAGGCTTATTAAAAATCGAAGGACACTAGAGTCATCTTTAGCTTTTTCTCGACTCTTAAAAACTGAAAAAGAAAAGTTGTGTCCAAGCGTCTTTAAAACTAATTGAATTCAGAATAACATCCTTGTTCCTTAGTTGATCTGAGGTTGAGATATATGGAGACAAATCTGGAGTCCACCAATCAAGGAATCCCTTTCGAAGGGAATCCTAGTCCTTTTTCTTCTTGGGGAAATATTGGTGCTCCTTATTTGGCTACATTGTCCCTTCTAGGACTTACCATTGGCCTGCTAGTATGGCCATTTTCAACCTCTGTGGTTCAAAATGTCATGGTTTCTCCACAATCGTGTACCCTTTCAACTCAACAAAATCAACCGCCAGTTGATCCTGAGGTTGACCCTTCGCCTTCTTCCTCATTTGTTTCTCCCTCCCCTTCTTCATCTTCGCTTGGTGAAAGTAGTGATACTAATAGCGAGGTGGCTGAGAAGAAGAAGAAAGGAAGAGAGAAGAAGAAGAAGCCAATTC
This sequence comes from Pinus tabuliformis, assembly GCA_031772625.1. NCBI lineage: Eukaryota > Viridiplantae > Streptophyta > Pinopsida > Pinales > Pinaceae > Pinus > Pinus tabuliformis. The sequence goes on from CM062811.1 coordinate 315,065,948, forward strand.
AACAAGGGGACAACCAAGCAACCATAGCTTTGAAAACATCATCTGGAGAAAATCCGCCCATTAAACTTCCCAAACCCAAATTTCCATGCATAATTTGTGTGGGAGGCCATTTTCATCGAGATTTTGCTTGCCTTCCTCGGATCTTGAAATAATGGTCTCCCCGTCCACACCATCCCGTGTCATCAACCTCTGGAGATCATGTTGGTAACACAGCATCAACTAGTGATAGAAAAGTTCATGGATAGAAGGGAAAGGTCATGGTTCCATGTAGCCTATGTGAAGGTAACCATTCCCTTCACCTTTGTCCCTTTTTGGATGAAGCCAAAAGAGTGTTGGATAACCGTCTTGCTTCACCGCAGCGACTCCCATTTTGTTACAAGAAACTCTCCCCAAGTCCTTTGCTAGTTGAAAAACCGACTGACTTAAATCAACCGTCATCGAAACCACTCTCTCTGAAAGTGAATCTCATGAGTCTATACCCGATCAAAGTCAACAGGTTGAGGGAAAAGTTGACCCAATTTCACCTTCAGCTAATCGTACCTTTCCCAAAGAGAGTGGAAATGATACCGTTCAAATTCTCTTTGTTACTTCGGATCCTAACGAACTTGGGGGCAACCCGCCTGTTCCATCTAGACAGGAAGAAAACCCTCCAGTTCTCGTAACTCAAGGGGTTAATTCTCCCGTTCCTTCGGTACCCCCTCCAAGCAATCTAGTCACTTCCTTCGATTGGAATCGACTGGAAAGATCCCGCCTTCCTTCTTATGTACCTTTTTGGATCATAGTACAAGTTTGTAAAATGATCGTGTATATCACTATTATAGATGAAGGGGCATCAGTGAGTATCCTTTCCTCAACTGCTTTGAAAGCGCTTGATTCGCCACCGCTTGTGCCTGTTACACATTATCTGTTAGGCTTTAACAAAGGAACCAGTCGACTGTTAGGGATCCTTCCTAAGTTACCGATCACTTTGGGAGGGAAAATCATTCATCTGAACATGATGATAGTCCCAGGACCGTTAGATTACAACTTACTTCTTGGGCATGACTATGTTTATAACATGGAAGCTATTGTTTCAACACTCTTCCGAGTAATGCATTTCCCGCATGAAGGCAAGATTGTCACCATTGACCAACTTTCATTTCCCAATCCAAACATAGCTCCAAGTCAATCATCATCCCTAAATGGTCCTTTTACATCAATGGTATCACTTTAACCTTCATTCCATCCACCTGATAGCCATAAGTAGTCTGGTGAATATAACAAAGCTTAGGGGGCATGCACCTAATGGTAAAGATGAGGCCCTGTAGGTTATGTGATTGGTATACCACACCATTCACCTTTGTCTATTCTAGACAAAGCCACATGGATGTTGGATAGCTGTCCAGCCTCACCATAGTGACTTCCATCTGGTCACAAGAGACTCTCCCTTGCATCATGTTGGAGGCATGCAAACCATTTTCAAGCATAGTTTTTCGTTTCGAGCTTGTGTAAAAATGAAACCAAATCCAAGCATAGTTCCCCCATGGTTCAAGCTTGTCAAAAAATGAACCCATTTTCAATTTTTAACCTTTGTGATTGCCATTCTAGTTTTCAGTTGGTTAGTTTTCAATTAGTCAGTTTTTTCATTTCGAGCTTGTGTAAAAATGAAACTGAATCCAAGCATAGTTCCCCCATGGTTCAAGCTTGTCAAAAAATGAACCCATTTACAACTAAATAACCCTTCAATTGCCATTCTATTAGCTTTTTTGAGCCTTGGTTGTGTACATCCCATCACCACCATCCCTTTGGCCAATCATACGCTCTCACTTGGTTGTTTTACCCCTTTTGAGGAACAGTTGCAATGAGAGGTCTTATTAGCCATCCTCTTCACATAATTCAACATGTTTTGAGAAGTTCCAAAATCACTAGAACCAGTATCTACCCTTGATACCACTCGTTCCTCAAATCGAGTCTCCTTTAAACCCTTTTCAGACTCGTTAAATATGAAAAGATTGTCGAGCACCGGCCTTTCCAGCTCATTAAAGTGATTGGAAATGTCATCCCTCCTGTATGATTTTATACTTTTTCAGACCCGAGGGATTATCTTATGAAAAAGTCGAGCACTTGTCTTTTTCAGCTCATTAAAGTGATTGGAAAAGTCATCCCTTTTGTATTATTTTATCCTTTTTCGGACCTAAGGGATTATTTTACGAAAAATAATTTATGGATTTTTCTTTTCATCCCTTTTTCAAACTCACTAAACATGAAAAGGACTGAGTTATCCTTGTCGTTAAACTCGTTAAAACAATAGCGACAAACTTGTCCATTCTAGACGAGACCAAGTTTCACTGTCGCTAGACTCGTTAAAACATCAAATAGCGACAGGTTTGCCCAAAGGGAAAATTATAGAACAAGCATATGTTATCCTCCTCAAGCTTGACAAAAATAAAGAGGTACTGGTCAGCAATGACTAGGGAAAAAGGGGAAAAAACTTGAAGAATTTGTGGTAGCAGGTTGCTCTTGAACATGACACTTTCACTTCATCACCATTATTGAGTTGGGTTGGGTTATTCCATTCACCGGTCATCTCACCATTGGTCTTTCACACCATCCATCTTTTGGGGTTAACGCTACCAATTCATCTCAGTGTCACCGACATGTTCAAGAGAAGTCATTCAGTTGAGAAACCACAATCCAGTTAATGTCTCATCCACTGCAATACCTCCAACCTTCATTTTTCATGACCACCATTCCTAAACCTTGTGTCGTCAGTCCATTTTCACCTCTAGAAATCATTTGCTTCGTTTTGTGTCATAGATGTGGGATACATTAAGGCCCTCCTATGACAAGTCGCTTCTTGTCGACATCAGCTCATTATCCAAGAAGTTGACTTAGAAACAACCCTTTCAGTGCTTTGAAGCTTGCATACATCAATGGCAAGTTTCTCACTTCTGGCGACAGGTTGACATCAATGGCCTTCAACCGAAAGATTTTGCGTGGTGTTCGACATCAGATCATATATTCACACCACGTAAATTGTACTGTAGTACCTTGAGGGTCATTATCATTATCGGTGATTCCTCTCGCATCTGTTAACAGCTTACATTATTGGCTGGTAATCAGGCAATGTCTTTCCATGTTCAACTTTAGAACATCTCTTCACATGGAATGACTTGTACATCGAGCAAAGATTGAACGAGTTTGAAGACCTCAGATCTAGTTTCATCCATCCGGGCTGCGATATATTCAGGGATATAAAAACATCAAATGTACAAAGGCATTGCACAGATGGTCATCCGAACCATGGATGATGACTCTATATCTGAAGATTCACTAGTCTACGTCTGCAGACGACTATCTGATCTATGTACATGAAATGAAGTTATAAAGCTGAGTATGGGAATACCTACCTCAGCTAGATCATGAAATTTATAGTATGATGATGTATTGTATTGTAACTTATGCAGGTCACCTTCCAGTTCGAAACTTCAGATCCTCATGATAAAGCATTTCACTCGACATCAATATTTATGACTTCATGCTTTAGGGGGAAACTGTTATAGACATATTTGGGCACATCAACCCCAAAATTACATTTCGATAAACTAGGGCTCATCAACCCCTAAAAGAGTTGTTTCCTACCCTAAAATAGCTTAGTCATCTGATTACATCATTCCCCAAAAGTTCCATCTGAGAAACCATCTTGAAATTGCCTAAACTGAACCATATTGACTACTCCACTGGCAAAGTGCGATGCATACTAAGTGGTACACTGCTAGAGTGTGATGCATACTATTTAGGCCTTCTATAGGGTGCGATGGGCGAGGATGGTCAAAATTCCGAGACAGTTTGCTAGGTGGTTGCTCATGGAATCTTCTAGAAACTTCTCCTATGCCACTTGCCTCTCTGAATTCACCCAAGGATGAATAAGGGATCTAAAACCGTTAGTTATCCCTTCTCTTCTGGAATCAACTGTAACAAGTGGAATGACACTAATCAAAACCCATGGATGACTCACACCCTTGCACACATCTATAAATGGATCCCTCATCTAAGAGATTTGAAGGCAGGAATATTGTGAATTGCAAGGAAGTGCTGATAGTTTGTAATTGAGGAAAGAACATTGTATTGTTGGTGTGATCTTGCTATTTCATGAGGTGAAGAAGGATTGAAGCTGGGAGGATGATGCTGGATTAGACAACTAGGTTGTAATTCTCCCTTCTATTAATAAAGTTCTTCAAGTTTTCTTCCATATAATTTTGCAATTGTGAATGTTATTATTTGTTCATTATATATCTGATTATGTAATGTTTATGTTGTAATAGATCACGATGCTTTGACGGTTCTTTGTTGCTATACTTGTGTAGATACTCCCCAAGTGTGTTAAGTATGGGGAGGAGTTGCAAGCTTTGTCAAAGGGGAGAGAGATCAAACAAGGGATTAAGCGGAAGTTCCAGGTTGGTTCCATTATCTTTCTCTTATCTGTTACACTTAGAAGAAATCGTTGAATTGCTTTAAACTGTTGTTTCTAGGGCAGCTGCCAAACCTAGAGGGCTAGTCATTCGACAAGACACTAGTTTTCCCAGAAATAGATGTTCATCCCATTGATCAGATAGAGTTTCACAAGCAGGCTGGAGAAATTATCTACTCCACCCTCACAACAAAGGCCATGGTTGCTTACAAGCTGCAGGATTGATTGGACAATGTGACAGCTCAATACAAATTAGAGAGGGCCTCTTCACAGGCTAAAGACACCAAGATAAAGTCCTTGGACTACTTGGTTATTGAACTGGGCCATGACCCAAGTGATGTTAAGGCCACAGAGAACCTAATCAAAAAGAAGACATAGAAGCACTCAAGAAATAGCTCAAATTGCTTCATTTGCAGCACCCATAGACAAAGGAAGTCCTAGAAAGCCAGACCAATCATGAGGAAATGATGGACTTAGTGCTACAACTGAATGACCAGATAAAGGATATGGAAAAAGTGTTAGTAGCTTGATTCAGCTCAAACAAGATAGTATTGATAATGCTCCTGCAACTATCATTCCAATAGTGACCACAACTATACCTTCTACTTTGGCAACATCATTAGCTCCCACTGCTCTAATGGCCACTGCACTACCGACATCTGCACCAACTACATCAGCAACAGGATCAACAACAACAGGCTCCACAGGTGATGAAGCAAATAGGCTGGTCAAAGCAATGGAAGAAATGTCCATTCAGACCAATGAGATGAACAAACTGAAGGAGAAAGTCACCATCCTGGAGACAGATTGCAGACTTGCCCAAATCATGCATAAAGAAGAACAACAAAAGGCTACAAGGATGAATGAAAGGATAAAAAGCCTGGAGAAAGAACTGACACTGAGTGAACCTATAGGTAAGGCTAAAGAGCAACTGTGGGCCAATATCATTGACTCTGACAATGACATTTGGCCATCCATCCAGGTTATTTTTGAATAAATAGATTTAATAAAGCAGGATTTAGAAGCCATTCAAAAAGTCAAGGAATAACTTGGAGATATGCCAGAGGAAGCTTCAAGAATCATCCACTTCCTCAACTCCAAGAATAAGTATGAGCTGCAAGAACTGGAGATACTTGACAATACAGGTACAATTTTGGAAGTCAGAAAAGTCCTCACTAAGAGGAACTTGATGTTGAATTTAGAAGATAAGTGTCAAAACATGCAACTAGTCATTGACAGGTTCATGGCTAAGTTCGAACTTTTGAAGGAAAAGGGATTACCTAATCCCTTAGTAATAAATGATAAGTTAATGACACATGAGGATTACAATAAGAAGATCAGGGAAGTGGCCAGAGAATAGGTAATCACTTCATCCATGAAGGGCATACCAATAGGCAAAGTATTATACCAAACATTTGAAAACTTGTTTTACCTCCAGTATGAGGTAAAACGCATGTTTATTATTAATAAGCCAACTTTTTCCAAATATAAAATTACCAATATCCAATTACCAGATGAGGAAAGATGGGAAAAACTCAATGATTTACTGTAGTAAAAACATAGTAAAAATATAAATGTCAGTAAAAAGTAAAACAGCAAAGAAAACAGATATTAACAGGTCAACAATGTTAAAGTGTATCAGATGAAAGTGTATCAAATGAAATTTTAAAGTAAAACAGAACATCCATCATGAAGACCAAACAACCAAGCAGCTTAAAGGGAAAAAGATCAAAGATCAAAGCCAACAGAACCTAAATAACAGGGACAACAAGCAGCAGTTCAATAGCTGTCTCTATCTTCTTGCATGAAGATATTTTCTCTTCCTAGATTAGTTCTCAATGCAATTTGAGATATTTTGTAATTCCTTTTGTATAAATACTTCATAATTGAAAGTATTAATGGGGATTATTTTACATTTGTAGGATTTTTTTTTATCTTAAATCTAAGGGTGATTGTACCACTTTCAAGTCAACAGACTGGAGCAAGTAATAAAAGCATTTCACTACAGGATTCATGAGATGAGTCATTTGCAATGAAGTATCTTCTTTGTTTGATCTTGTTACCTTCTTATGTGTTTCATAATCTTAAATGTGTTCTAAATTTGAATGAATTAACTAGAGATATCACTCAGAATTTGTTTAAGTACACTTTGTTTTGCACAGTTAGTCATTTACATGTTTTCCTCTGATACCTGGATTTGAGAACCCTTAATTTCTCTCCCATCCTAGTTGACTTCTTTCATTCCTTCTAGAGTCTAGCCTAGGGAACCCTTAATTGCTCCCTGGATTCGATTTGAAACCATTTCACCATTTAGCCTTTGAGATCTGCAGTAACTCATCTATCTTGCCCTGTAGACACTGTTTTTTAGAACTAAATCTAGTCTTGTTTGTCTGACATTCGACCCCATAGCCCAATGGTAAAAGAAAACCATTGTTCATCTAAGTAAAGTGATCCCATCACCCAAATTCAAAACAAAACCCAAGTGCAAACAATAACTAGCCTAAAATCATTTTAACTAAAACAAAGTTAAATTATAAAGAGAGAGCCCTCTATGAGCATTAGGAAGGCTAGGTCCTGATCTCCAAAAGTGGTTTATGGTTACCTTTGACATTTCTTCCTTCATTAACTTCGAAATAAATATCAGAGTGATAACAGAGTGAAAAGGGATTTAAAGCATAATGGTTTTGAGGTAGGACTTTCAATATTCAAGCATATAAATGTGCCATTGCAAAACTGAAGGTTTAAAGAAAAAGCATTTTTGCCAAAGGGTCTACATTCTTGCTTCCAGGCCTCAACTACAATAGAATTTTAGTTACAAATTCAAAGGAAAAAGAAATTATTTGTGACCTAAACAACAACAAGCAATAATTACCTCATTCATGAGACAGGGAGATATGCTTTCTATTTTTTTTTCATAGTTTATTATGTTGGATCATTTTACATTTTATTATAATGGAAAATTTTATGCAGTATCCTAACTATTAGTTGTATGTATGCAAGAATAGAGTCACTTGAGGATTTCTATAATATATGATTCATGCACTATGGCATAGGACCCATTGTGTTTTAATTGATTTATTAGAAATATGATTGTCCTTTAGTGGGTTTTTTTTAGCATGAAATACCATTAATGCTAAAGAGAATATGCATATCAGTGTATTAAGAAAATGCAAAGATCTTAGAAATCATTTTTTCTATGAGAATGATAGTGAGACAATTTTGAAGTCTGCATCTTAACATGCAAGAATAATCATATTCATGTCCTATTTTTCTTTTAGAATCTTTGATTAGGGTTTATTCATTTGTACAGTAGTATGATGGGCATTTGCATGTAAACTCATACATTATTAAATGAAACTTCGTTTTAATTAAAAAAAAAAACTAACAATATACTTTAATTACAGGAGTATTGGAAATACCCTATGTGTATGGATTGAGTTAATATATTGCAGCTCTTGCTAACAAGTTCAATAGTGGTACAAACACCTAGCAACATGAACCAAGTACCATTTGGAAGGCAAAGCCGCTAGGATGATTACCGGTCACACTGATGTACATGTTGAAGCTTCAAAGTCTATTCCATTTCCTTTGTTACATTGTAATATTTTATGGCAATAATAAAGAATAAGGGTCATCCAAGTGTTACCTGGAATGTAAAGAGACATGAGTGTTGAATAGGTAATGAGGGGATCGCGAAGGCCATGAGAGAGGTGAATAGCGACCTATCCACTTGCATAAATACCCCTCATGCCTCATTCGTAAGGGGCTTTGGCATTTGAATATTAGTTTAGACATAACATTCAAGGCTTTGAGAACAACTTCTCTTGGTAGTTTTAGGTTGAGCATTAGTGAGGCTACGGTTTTTGTTATAGAGATGATATGAACTACTCTCATTGCACCATTGGATTTTGAGAGGCCTGCAATACATGTTCTTGGATTTATCAACATTTAATGAGAAACGTTTCACTTCATGCATGATTCCCTTGCATTCCTTTATTGGTTTTATTAGCTAAATAGTATTCCAATCATGTATGCATGTGTGTTTACATATTGGGTGTATGTTTATGAAATAATTCATTGCATGAAACTTTTATGTTTGCTTTGAATCTATGCTCTTCATTCAATGCTAATGTTAGTAATTGATTGTGAACTAATTTACAGTTGGGTTCTAGTACTTTCTTACTTGTGTATGTATTATTTAGTCTCAGCTATCTAATTCTTTCTTAAGGAATGTTCCTTCTCATTGTTCTGTCATTACTTTATTGTATTCTGTTCTACAAGCTATCAATTAAGGGTTGATATCATCCTCATCCTTTAATCATTTTTCACTTGGTATCACATTTATTTCTCTACATTTGAAAGCCAAGAGTAACACACACACACACACATGGTGGTAACTAAGACCAAAAATTGGTTGGGGCTCCTATAAAAAATGGTGTGAGGTTTAATTGGACTGCACACCGAGGAGACCCCCTACTATTGGCAGTTCATCTTGGCCCATTAACTATATATCTATCTATCTATCTATCTATATATATATATATATATATATATATATATATATATATATATATATATATATATCTTTGAAACAAATGGTATAATTATAATGAAATGGTACAATGAAGGGTTTTAACCGACATAAATATATAGCCATAGAAATGTAATAAATCAATATATAGGGACTAATAAGGGGATTTAGGGTTAACATGGGGCTTATATAGGGCTTAACACACTCTTCCCATTCAAACATGTGTTTTCCTCAACACTTAATTAATTGTGGGTATTTATGCGTAAACAATCTTCTTCCCATGTTGCCACTTCCATTGGTAGATTCTTCCATCTGATGAAGTGATCCGTAATTACTTAATTTCTCAGCTGCTTAATCCTTCTTTCTAGGATTGTTTTTGTTTCTAGTATAATTTTCCCTTCTTCACTAATCTAGGCTAAATATTTTGGTCTGGGATCTTGTCACAATTTCTTTCTTTAAGCAAGAAACATGAAAGACTAGATGTATATATGAAGATGGAGGCAAATCCAATTTTTAAGTCATACTTCCAATCCGTCGCAACAACTTATAGGGGTCATATATATCAATGATAATTTATTGTCCTTCTTTTTTTGCTTGAGTGACAGTTGTTTATATGGTTGTACTCTCACAAATACCCAATCCCCCACTTCAAATTCCCTTTCACTGTAATGTTTATCATCTTGTTGTTTCATCCTATTTTGTGTTATAACTAAGTTGTCCTTCAATAGTTTGAGAACCTATTATTTGATTCCCTATGTGATCCTCCACTACTTGAGCCTTTACAATCCCTTTCAAAGGTGATGTGTTTGAAAAAAGTAGAAATAAATTTTGAATTTTATTTTTCTTTGATTGAATTGAGAAAATTCAAATTTCCACATCAGTAGACAACTCGGATGATGTTAACTTGTGTGAAATAGATTGTGTCACCTAGTTAACTCAATAAATTCAAGTTGGAGGAGTTAGAGTTCAGCTTTGAAAGTGTGATTGCTAATTTGTAGCAATCAATATCAGTTATATCAGGTTGTTTCAATTAAACTAGTTCCAACTGTTGGAGGAACTAGTGGAGGGTCAAGTTGTGCAGTGGGACTTCATTCAAACTCAGTAATCATCTAGTTAAATGATCAATCAATCCAAAATATCTAGTGCATGCAAATAATTCAAGTTACCTAGTTGAGGTGGAGATTCCAAGGTAGTGTAACATCAATTTTAGACTAGTCTTGAGTGTACAGGTGTTGCATGGAGTCAGATGATAAACTTAAGGACTTGCGCAATTAAATTACAGGAATTTCCTAAATACCAGGGGATAACTCCTCAAGGAATAATGAAAGGAAATAGGAGCTCAATCAAAGGAAAAATTTTACAAAGCCTGGGTCAGATGACTTCAATGAGTAGAGAGATAGGTTGTGCACTTGCAGGGTGAGCTTAGTTAAGTAAAGCGATTGTAATACATCTCTATTTATTAATTAATGCAATCATGCATTAGGGTTTTTAGAATATTTATTTCCCCAAATAAAAATACTTGTTGCGTGTGTGTTATTTCTTCTTGCATGTCTGAGATTTTGTTCTAAATTGTGAATTAACTTCCGCAGAGCAGTAGAGTAGGTTTCTGTCTTGTGATTTTGATTAAAAATTCATGAGAATTTGCAAATATATAGCCTAATTTCTAATGGTATCAGAGCTAAATTCACATTAGAGAAGGAAATTCGAAGTTGTTTCTAAAAGGTTCGAATTTGAAGATCAGTGTAGCAGGATTTCTTCAAAGTTGAGAAGAAGGCCTTCAATGGACTAAGGCTAGAGTATGCCTTGCAAGGCACCTAAAATTTTGTTGCATGGAAGTATCACATGGAAGCAATATTGGATGAAAATGGATCGCTAGAATACATCAAGACAGATGTTGCAAAACCTCAAGCATATGATGCCCAGAACCTTTCTTAGTGGAAGAAATATGTAACCAAGGCAAGGAGAATAATATTGGAGGGAGTACGAGATCATATTTTCTTGAATCTCCACGGAAAAGAAACTTCGTTAACAATGTGGAAAGAATTGACAAATTTTTTCGAGAATAGTAGTGACGACATGAATTTGGCACTCAACGATAAAATTCAAAGTATCAATATGCAGAAGAATGGCACAATTCCGCAATATCTGACCAAGTTTACATAGTGTCATGATGAACTTGGTGGGGTCGGTGTTAAAGTCCCTGAAGAAGAATTAGTAAGCCTAGCCCTTTTGGGCCTTCCCAAGAGCTATCATAGCTATCAAGATCTAGTGAAATAAGGCAGAATACTAGAGATGGGACTTCATCCAAGGGAGAGGATGAAGAAAAAATTGCATTGGATGGAAAGGAAAAAAGGGAAAAGGGAAGAAATCCAAATTCAAACCAGAATCCAGTCAAGGGGGCAAGAAGAAATATTTGTCAAAAATTAAATGCTTCCATTGTCATGAATTCAGACATTATGCCACAAAGTGTCCACACAAGAAGGCAAGCAAGAAGACATCAAGAGGAGGAGTAAGTGAATCTTTGGCTTCACAGTTTGAGATTGAATTTATCGTCATTGCATGCATGGCCAACACAGTGATGGGGAGCATGTGGTACTTGGACTCAAGTGCATCGTTCCACATGACAGGGAATAAATACTTTTTTAGTGAACTGGAAGAAAAATATTTACAGATGAACATTGAGATGGGGGATGATCGAAGGTATAGAATGACTGAGATTGGTAAATTCACCTTTCAGAGGGAGTTGGGCTCCCCCCTCAAGCTCAAGGATGTCATGTTAATTTCGAGCCTAAAGAAATTTGTTGTCTTTGTTGTAGTTTTGGAAGACCATGGTTATGATGTGATCTTTGACGAAGGAAATACATTCCTGAGACACATAGCCACAAGAGAGGTGAAGAAGATCGGGGTTTGTGTGAAGAACGTATACAAGCTAGATGTGGAGAATTGTGTTGCATTGAGAACAAATGTGGAAAGGGTGCAAACTTGCGATCTCAGTGAACTTTGGCATAGAATACTTGGCCATTTGCATCATGGCACCTTGAAGATCATGCAATAGATAACCACAGGCCTACCTAAAGGAGAACTTGAACAGTAGGATGTACGCAAAGGATGTACATTGGGGAAGTACACAAAATCCACATTCTATGATCGGGACAACAAAGCACATGCAATCCTTGAAAGGATCCACTTTGATGTATGTGGACCTTTCTCGATGACCTCCACTGCCAGACACAAATATTTTTTCATTTTTATTGATGAATTCTCACATAATTTTTGGATCTTCTTCAAGTGGAAGAAGATGATACATTCTCGAAGTTTGTATCATTCAAGGCACTTGTTGAGAAAGAAATGGGTAAGAATATGAAGGCTCTCAGGAGCAATAATGGAGGTACGTACGTGTTGGATGACTTTAAAAGTTTTTGTGCAGAAGAAGGCATTCAATGAGAGTTGACAACACCCCAAAACCCACAATAGAATAGCGTGGCTAAGAGAACTAACCATATAATTATGAGATAAGTTAGGGTGATATTGGATGATCAAGGCCTACCTGTGCATTTGTGGCTAAGGCATGCAACATAGCAGTCTCTTTGTATAACTGGAGTCCTCATTGGATTCTAGGTATGATTACACTAGATGAGGCTTTCTCTGGGGGAAAGCTCGATGTCTCACATTTTAGGATTTTTGGATCCTTTGTTTACTGCCATGTCTCCAAAGAATAAAGGAAGAAATTAGAGCCAACAACTGAATTGGGGGTATTTTTGGGTTAGAAAGAAACTACCCACAACTATTGTTTGTACTTTCCATCCCTCACAATGACAGTTGCACAAAGGGATGTAAAATTTGATGAAGACAAAGCAATGTGGTGCTCTCTTCAGAGGGAGCTTTAGATCTCATTGGAAGAGGATATTTTAGCTCCAAAGGAGGAACCTCAAGAAGTTTTGGAGCAGCCACAAACTGAGGAGCTAAGAGTGGAGACATCCACTCAAAGAGAACCACCTAGAGAAGGTATAAAAAGGACCAAGGAAGATGAGAGAATTGTACAGGATGTGAGCGAGAATGTGGGTGCTCCTTAAAATTAACGTACGTAGAGAAGGTCACCTGATCGATATGCTAGCTACATGGATCTAAGGAATGAGCTTGTAGAGACTGAGCCATCTTCTTTCGAGGAAACAAAAGAGAAACATGTATGGGTTGATGCAATGTTGGAGGAATATGAATCCATTGTAAAGAATAGTGTTTGGGAAGTGGTCCCAAGACTAGCACACAAATCAGTTGTGGGTTTGAGATGGATCTTCAAGGTAGAGCATCCAACAGATGGAAGCATAGAAAAGTACAAGGCCAAATTTGTGGCCAAGGGGTACTCTCAAGTTGAGGAGATTGACTATGAGGAGGCCTTTTCTCCTATAGCAAGGTACTCATCCATTATATCAATTCTTTCTCTGGCTACACAGATGGGGTGGAATATCCACCAGATGGATCTAAAAACATCATTCCTCAATGGAGTTATTTTGGAGGAGGTATATATCGACCAACTAAAAGGATTTGATATTTTTTATCGGGAGTCTCATGTCTGCAGAATCAAGTGTTCAATGTTCAATCTCAAGCAAGAACCCTGCTCTTGGCACACCAAGATCGATAGCTATCTCACCAGTTTGGGTGTCACCAAAATTGAAGCGGATGCAAACCTCTATCATATCTTGTTAGAAAGTTAATTTTTGATTATTGTCTTATATGTTGATGATTTGATTTTAACTGGGGATGAGAATCTGATCAAATCTTGCAAGGAGGACCTTCCAAGAGAGTTTGAAATGAAGGAAATGGTCTCATGCACTACTTCCTCGGATTGGAAGTATGGCAAGGTGATGGGGAACTATTTTTCTCTCAGGGAAATTATGCGACCAAGATAATTCATAGGTTCCACAAGGACAATTGCAAACCCATGGAGACACCTCTAGTGACCAACTGGAGGAAAGAGGATACCACTTTAGGTGAGGAAGTGGATGCTACTATTTACTGGTAGTTGGTGGGTTCACTAATGTATCTTATGAACACACGACCATATATGTACTATGCAGTCAACCAGTTGAGCCAAGCTATGGTTAGGCCAATCAAATTATTTTGGAGGGAAGCTAAGCATGTTCTATGGAACCTCATAGGCACTACCCAGTTTGGACTATGGTACAGAAAAAAGAGGGAGTGAAGTTGTGTGGCTTCATAGATGATGATTGGACGGGGAGTCCATCAAGTGGAATTTTCAGTGTTGGGTCCACAACAGTTTCTTGGTACAATAGGAAGAAAATATTTGTGTCACTCAGCTCCGTAGAAGTAGATTACATGGCTACCAATCAAGCATCATGTGAGGTGATCTGGATGAGAAAGATACTTGTTATATTTTTTGGTCAAATGATGGATCCAACTGTGATCTATTGTGATAATAAAATTTGCATCAAGCTATCTGATTTTTTTTTTTATGATCTATCTAAGCACATAGATATCTAGTATCACCATTTATGAGACTATGTGCAGAGGCAAATAATGTCGTTGTAGTACATTCCGCAAAAGGAATAATATGCTAACATTTTGGCAAAGGCCTTGTCAAGACTTAAGTTCAAGTTCCATAGGTGAAAGATAGGGGTGGTTGATAATCCCTTTCTTGCTGAAAGGGGGTGTTGAAAAATGTAGCAAGAAATTCGCAATTTGATTTTGCCTTGATTAAATTGAGAAAATTCGAATTTCCACATTAGCAGACAACTTGGATGATGTTAACTTGTGTGACATGGCTTCTGTCACCCAATTTACTTAGAAATTCAAGTTGGAGGAGTTAGAGTTCAGTTTTGCATGTATGATTGCTAATTTTCAGCAATCAATGTTAGTTATCTTAGGTTGTTTTTAGTTAAAGTAATTCCAACTATTGGAGGAACTAGTGGAGGGTCAAGTTGTGCAGTGGGACTTGAGTCAAAATCATTGATCATCTAGTTAACTGATCAATCAACCCAAAATAGCTAGTTCATGCAGATAATTAAAATTACCTAGTTGAGGTGGAGATTCCAAGGCTATGTAACATCAGTTATAGACTAGTCTTGAGTGTACAAGTGTTGCATACAATCATATGATCAACCTAAGGAATTGCACAATTCAATTAGAGGAATTTCCTAAATAATAGGGGATAATTCCTCAAGGAACAACACAAGGAAATAGGAGCTCATGCTAAGGAAAAAATTCACTAAGTCTGGGTCAGATGCCTTCAGTGAGTAGAGAGATAGGTTGTGCACTTGCAGAGTGATATCAGTTGACAAAATCAATTTATAATACATCTCTATTAATTTGATTGATGTAAGTATGCATTGGGTTTTATAGCATATTTCTTTCCCCAAATAAAAATACTTGCTACATCTGTGTTATTTCTTATTTAGTTCTCAAGAGCGATAATGGATATGAGTACATGTCGAATGAATTTAAAAAAATTTGTGCAAAAGAAGGCATTTAATGAGAGTTGACAACACCCCACAACCCACAATAGAATGGGGTGGTTGAGATGAATAACCGTATCATTATGGGAGAAATGATGGTGATGTTGGATTATCAAGGCCTACTTATGCATGTGTGGCCAAGGCATGCAACATAGCAGTCTATTTGTGGAACTGGAGTGCTCATTGGATTCTAGGTATTATTACACTAGAGGAGGCTTTCTTGGGGAGAAAGCCCGATGTCTCACATTTTACGATTTTTGGATCCATTGTTTACTACCATGTCTCCAAAGAATCAAGGAAGAATTTAGAGCCAACAACTGAATTGGGGGTATTTGTGGGTTAAAAAGAAACTACCCATTCCTACTGTTTGTACTTTCCATCCCTCAAAATGACATTTGCGAAAAGGGATGTAAAATTTTATGAAGACAAAGAAATGTGGTGCTCTCTTGAGAGGGAGCTTCAGATCCCACCAGAATAGGATATTTTAGCTCCAAAGGAGGAACCTCAAGAAGTATTGAAGCAGCCAAAAATTGAGGTGTTGAGAGCGGAAACATCCACCCAAGGAGAACCATCTAGAGAAGGTATAAAAAGGACCAGGGAAGATGCGATAATTGTGCAGGATGCGAGTGAGAATGTGGATGCTCCTTCAAATCAACGTAGGCAGAGAAGGTCACTAGATTGATACACTAACTACATGGATCGAATGACTGAGCTTAGAGACTGAGCCATCTTCTTTAGAGGAAACAATAGAGAAACTTGTATGGGTTGATGCAATGGTGGAGGAATACAAATTCATTGTAAAGAATAGTGTTTGGGAAGTGGTACAAAGACTAGCACACAAATTAGTTGTGGATTTGAGATGGATCTTCAAGGTAAAGCATCCAGCATATGGAAGCATAGAAAATTACAAGGCCAAATTTGTTGCCAAAGGGTACTCTCAAGTTGAGGGGATTGACTATGAGGAGACCTTTACTCCAGTAGAAAGGTACTCTTCCATTAGATCAATTCTTGCTCTGGCTACACAGATGAGGTGGAATATCCACCAGATGTATGTAAAAACATCATTCCTCAATGGAGTAATTTTGGAGGAGGTGCATATCGAGCAACCAGAAGGCTTTGAGATTTTGATCAGGAGTCTCATGTCTGCAGACTCAAGTGAGCATTGTTCAATCTCAAGCAAGCACCCTAATCTTGGTACACTAAGATCGATAGCTATCTCACTAGTTTAGGATTCACCAAAATTTAAGAGGATGCAAACCTATATCATATCTTGTTAGAAGGTAAATTATTGATTATTGTCTTATATGTTGATGATTTGATTTTAACTGGTGATTAGAAGCTGATCGGATCTTGTAAGGAGGACCTTGCAAGAGAGTTTGAAATGAAGGAAATGGGTCTCATGCACTACTTCCTCAGATTGGAAGTATGGCAAGGTGATGGGTAACTGTTTGTCTCTCAGGGAAAGTATGTGACCAAGATAATTCAGAGGTACCACATGGACAGGTGAAAATCCATGGAGACAGCTCTAGTGACCAACTAGAGGAAAGAGGATGACACTTTAGGTGAGGAAGTGGATGCTATTGTTTACCGATAGTTGGTGGGTTCACTAATGTATCTTATGAACACATGACCATATATGTGCTATGAAATCAACCATTTGAGCCAAGATATGGTTAGGCCAACCAAATTATTTTGGAGGGAAGCAAAACATGTTCTATGGTACCTCATAGGCACTACCCAGTTTGGACTATGGTATAGACAGAAAGAGGAAGTGAAGTTGTATGGCTTGATAGATGCAGATTGGACAGGGAGTCCATCAGTTGGAATTTTCAGTGTTGGTTCTGCAACAGTTTCTTGGTACAATAGGAAGAAAAGATCTGTGGCACTCAGCTCCGCAAAAGTAGATTACATGGTTGCTAGTCAAGAATCATGTGAGGCAATCTGGATGAGAAAGATACTTGTTGGATTTTTTGGTCAAATGATGGATCCAACTGTGACTGAATATGATAATAAAATTTGCATCAAGCTATCTGAAAATTTTATTTTTCATGATCGATCTAAGCACATAAATATCTAGTATCACCATTTACGAGACTATTTGCAGAGGCAGATCATGTTGTTGCAGTACATTTCAATAGAGGAACAAGATGTTGGTATTTTGACAAAGGCCTTGTCAAGAGTTAAGTTCAAGTTCCATGGGTGTAGGATATAGGTGTTTGATAATCCCTTTCTTGTTGAGGGGGAGTGTTGAAAAATGTAGCATTCTCAATTTGATTTTTCCTTGATTAAATTGAGAAAATTCAAATTTCCACATTAGCAGACAACTTGGATGATGTTAACTTGTGTGACATGGATTTTGTCACCCAATTTACTCAGTAAATTCGAGTTGGAGGAGTTAGAGTTCAGTACTGCATGTGTAATTGCTAATTTGTAGCAATCAAGGTCAATTATCTTAGGTTGTTTTCAGTTAAATTAATTCCAACTATTGGAGGAACTAGTGGAGGGTCAAGTTGCGCAGTGTGACTTCAGTCAAAACATTGATCATCTAGTTAACTGATCAATCAACCCAAAATAGCTAGTGCATGCAGAGAATTCAAATTACCTAGTTGAGGTGGAGATTCCAAGGCAGTGTAACATCAATTGTGGACTAGTCTTGAGTGTACAGGTGTTGCATGCAATCATATGATCAACCTAAGGAATTGCAAAATTCAATTAGAGGAATTTCCTAAATAATAGGGGATAATTCCTCAAGGAACAACGCAAGGAAATAGGATCTCGTGCTAAGGAAAATTTTGACTAAGTCTGGGTCAAATGCCTTTAGTGAGAAGAGAGATAGGTTGTACACTTGCAGAGTGAGCTCAGTTGAGAAAAGAAATTGTAATACATATCTATTCATTTGATTAATGTAAGTAAGAATTGGGGTTTTTAGCATATTTCTTTCCCCAAATAAAAATACTTGTTGCATGTGTGTTATTTCTTATTTATTTATCAGAGTGATAATGGAAGTGAGTATGTGTCGAATGAATTTAAAAATTTCTATGGAAAAGAAGGCATCCAATGAGAGTTGACAATAGCCCACAGCCCACAATAGAATGGTGTGACCGAGAGAAATAACAGTATCATTATGGGAGCAGTGAGGGTGATGTTGGATGATCAAGGCATACATATGCATTTGTGGCCAAGGCATGCACCATAGCAGTCTATTTGCAGAACTAAATCCGCATTGGATTCTAAGTATGATTACAGTAGAGGAGATTTTCTAGGGGGGAAAGCTCGATGTCTCACATTTCAGGATTTTTGGAGCCTCTATTTACTACCATGTCTCCACATAATCAAGGAAGAATTTATAGCCAACAACTAAATTGAGGGTATTTGTGGGTTACAAAGAAACTACCCATTCCTACTATTTCTACTTTCCATCCCTCAGAATGACAGTTGCGCAAAGGGATGTAAATTTTGATGAAGACAAAGCAATGTGGTGCTCTCTTGAGAGGGAGCTTCAGATCCCACTAGAAGAGGAGCTTTTAGCTCCAAAGGAGGAACCTCAAGAAGTATTGGAGAAGCCACAAATTGAGGAGTTGAGAGTGGAGGCATCCACTTAAGGAGAACCATCCAGAGAAGGTACAAAAAGGACCAGGGGAGTTGAGAGAATTTTGCAGGATGTGAGCGAGAATGTGGGTGCTCCTTCAAATCAACATAGGCATAGAAGTTCACCAGATCGACACACTAGCTACATGGATCTAAAGACTGAGCTTTTAGAGACCAAGCCATGTTCTTTTGAGGAAATAGTAGAGAAACATGTATGGGTTTATGCAATGGTGGAGGAATATGAATCCATTGTAAATAATAGTGTTTGGGAAGTGGTCCTAGGACTGGCACACAAATTAATTGTGGGTTTGAGATGGATATTCAAGGTAAAACATCCAATAGATGGAAGCATAGAAAATTATAAGGCCAAATTTGTGGCCAAGAGGTACTCTCATGTTGAGGGGATGGACTATGAGGAGACCTTTTATCTTGTAGCAAGGTACTCATCCATTAGATCAATTCTTTCTTTGGCTACAGAGATGGGGTGGAATATCCACCAGATGGATGTAAAAACATCATTCCCCAATTGAGTTATTGAGGAGGAGGTGCATATTGAGCAACCATAAGGCTTTGATACTTTTTATTGGGAGTCTCATGTATGCAGACTCAAGTGAGCATTGTTCAATCTCAAGCAAGCACCCCGCTCTTGGTACACCAATATTGATATCTATCTCACCAGTTTTGGCTCCACCAAAGTTGAAGTGGATGCAAACCTCTATCATATCTTGTTAGAAGGTAAATTGTTGATTATTACCTTATATGTTGATGATTTGATTTTAACTGGTGATGAGAAGATGATCATATCTCGCAAGGAGGACCTTGCAATAAAGTTTGAAATGAAGGAAATGGGTCTCATGCACGACTTCCTCAGGTTGGAAGTATGGAAAGGTGATGGGGAACTATTTGTCTCTTAAGGAAGGTATGCGACCAAGATAATTAAGAGGTTCCACAAGGACAGTTGCAAACCCATGGAGACACCTCTAGTGAACAACTAGAGGAAAGAGGATTCCACATTAGGTGAGGAAGCTGATGCTACTATTTACCGATAGTTGGTGGGTTCACTAATGTATCTTATCAACACATGACCATATATGTGCTATGCAGTCAACCAGTTGAGCCAAGCTATGGTTTGGCCAACGAAATTATTTTGCAGGGAAGCTAAGCATGTTCTACGGTACCTCATAGGGACTACCCAATTTGGACTATGGTATAGATAGAAAGAGGGAGTGAAGTTGTGTGGCTTCACAAATGCAGATTGGATGGGGAGTCCATCAAACCGAAAGAGTACACTAGGTGGAATTTTCAATGTTGGGTTCACAATAGTTTCTTGGTACAACAGGAAGCAAAGATCTGTGGTACTCAGCTCCGTAGAAGTAGATTACATGGTTGCTATTCAAGCATCATGTGACGTGATCTAGATGAGAAAGATACTTGTTGGATTTTTTGGTCAAATGGTGGATCCAACTGTGGTCTACTGTGATAATAAAATTTTCATCAAGCTATTTGAATTTTTTTCCATGATCGATCTAAGCACATAGATATCTAGTATCACCATTTATGAGAATGTATGCAGAGGCAGATAATGTTGTAGAGTACATTTTGACAGAGGAACAAGATGCTGATATTTTTACAAAGGCCTTGTAAAGAGGTAAGTTCAAGTTCCACAGGTGCGGGATAGGGGTGGTTGATAATCCCTTTCTTGCTGAGAGGGAGTGTTGAAAAATGTAGTAAGAAATTGTCAAGTTGATTTTGCCTTGATTAAATTGAGAAAATTCAAATTTCCACATTAGTAGACAACTTGGATGATGTTAACTTGTGTGACATGGCTTCTGTCACCCAATTTACTCAGTAAATTTGAGTTGGAGGAGTTAGAGTTCAGTTATGCATGCGTGATTGCTAATTTGTAGCAATCAAGGTCAGTTATCTTAGGTTATTTTTAGTTAAAGTAATTCCAAGTATTGGAGGAACTAGTGGAAGGTCAAGTTGTGCAGTGGGACTTCAGTCAAAATAAGTGATCATCTAGTTAACTTATCAATCAACCCAAAATAGCTACCGCATGCAGAGAATTCAAATTAACCAATTGAGGTGGAAATTCCAAGGCAGTGTAACATCAGTTGTAGACTAGTCTTGAGTGTATAGGTGTTGCATGCAATCATATGATCGACCTAAGGAATTGTGCAATTCAATTAGAGGAATTTCCTAAATAGTAGGGGATAATTTCTCAAGGAACAACGTAAGGAAATAGGAGCTCATGCTAAGGAAAAATTTGACTAATTCTAGGTCAAATACCTTCGGTGAGCAGAGAGATAGGTTGTGCACTTGCGAGGTGAGCTCAATTGAGAAAATAAATTGTAATACATCTCTATGAATTTGATTAATTTAAGTAGGCATTGAGGTTTTTTGCATATTGCTTTCCCCAAATAAAAATATTTGTTGCATGTTTGTTATTTCTTCTTGCATGTATGATATTTTTGTTCTAAATAGGGAATTAACTTCCATGGAGTAGTAGAGTAGGTTTGTGTCTTGTGATTTTGATTAAAACTTCATGAGCAGTTGCATATCTACAGACTAATTTCTACAATGTGATGGATAGATGATATACATAAAATTCCATAAAAGGGGAAATTTTTTATGATGGAAAGATGTGTTGTACCACCTTCTACAAAGGGAAACCACTTGATCCTTTTTTTTAGATGCACATAAGCATACATGTCCTGCTAAATATTAATTCATATTAGTTTTCATATGAGATTAAGGATGATAAGATGAGTTGTGAACCATTTGAGTACCGAAGAAGAAAATAATTCAATGCAAAATTTCTAGTGAAAATTAGATCTTTTCCACCTACAATAATATTATATATTCCATGTAGCTTTTGGATTGTTTCCATGAATGTTTTTTCTGCTATACTTGCTTTGAAAGGTTGAGAAAGAGGGCAAAAATAGACATATTTTTTTATTCAATTTTGTAACACACCTCCTCTCACATCTACCCACTTTCACCAGCTTACCTGAGGTAAACATAACATGAGGGGCTACTATGATATGAATCAACCTCCTAGATCACCTTAAGGTAATGGATTCAACACAACTATACCTTATTAACTTCCCTCGGGTGCCAAAGGACCCCCAGGAGTAACCCAACCCCTCTAAGTGTTCAATCCCTAAGACAACTCACCTTTTCCCTGACCTAGAGCCCCAGTTTCTACCTTGCCAAGGCCTCCATGTGACTATGGGTTCTCAATCGCTCCCATAGCCTTGCATTAGTGCGACTATGGCCTTTTTTTGTCAGTGTTGTGCCAAAGAATGCAAGAATAAAGGTTATTTCCCAGGTCTGGGGCTTAGCCTCTACCAAAAAATATATGAAAATTACATAGCTCATAAAAGACATGAAGACAATGCGTTTAAACCAAAAACTGGAACCAGGACTTGACCTGACCATCTCCAACCGGGACTAACATTCTATCAAACCCTTGGTAGATATGAAACCTAGAGGTCATGAATGCAATTATGAACATAAGGGACTGAAAACATATCTGAGGTTTAACAAGAAGGGTCACTAACTTCTCTCATTAGCTTCCTTAACACCAATTAGGTCTTGCATTGATTATTTATTAAGTTATGAGTGAAAACATGAAAATATCCATGACTAAGATTTGTCATAAAACCATTCTTATAACTAGCATATAACCAGATAAATAAAAATAAGAGCATAACCATTAAACCCACATAATAACTAACACATTTCCTTACCAAAAGCAATAGAAACATATCTTTTATTAAACATAGGAAAAATCCAAGTGGGTTTCGGACTTCCACATTCCACCCAACCATAGATTGGTTGAACTAGATCATCCTTTCAACCAATCACCCTCATGCTATATTCTAGGCATGAATGTGGGATCTCATGGGATAAACTAATCCAAAGACAACCAAGGGAATCTAGAGGTTAAACCACCTACACCCTCTCCATATCGTGATCACACCTAAACCAGTGTCAAGAGCACAAAAATGAATCAAGTTTGGATGCTCAGAATTTCTTCACCATCCTTGAGGAATTTTTTTGTCTCCACACTCAGGATTTACCATGTATCCTGCCATTACTGGTCAAATGATTCCTAGGCCTCTGGGAATTTTCCTGAGACCACCTCACCCTATATTTTGAAACCAACCAACAATCCAAGCTCAAACCAAGAAAAATCCCATCACACCATGGAAATCCAAAAATGGTAAGGCTAGGCTAAAATCCATTTTCGAATCCCAACAAAATCCATGCCAATGACAACAAAATAACCATATACCAACATGCACATACCATGCATGTCAAAACCAGCTAGGAAATCACACATGCAATTTTTTACTTGCAAGTATTCCCGTTGAAGCTGCTTGATCCTTGTCTTCCCTTGATTTCCTTCTTCTTTTCCTTTCCTTTCCTTTCTTGCTTACATTATTTCTCCTCTTGGTTCTCTCTCCTCTCTGAGACAAATTCTAACACTAAACTAACAAAAGACTACCAACTGATGCTCTAATGCCTTTTTATTGATGAGGCCTCTAATCTTCAAATTTCCATTATTTCCTTCATTTTCCTCCTCAGATGCAATGTGTGACCTTTCACCTTCCTTTTCTCCTAATTTCCATTATTTTTCACAAATAATGTGCCAAAAATAACTTTTTGCCTTTCCAACGCCTTAGCCATTGCCTTTGCTAGTTTCCCCTTAGCTATAAACAGATCAAGTGATGCCATTAGGATATTTTTCCCAACATTTAACTTGGAATAAGTCTCCCTTACTCATGATCTTGTTTAGCTTTATTAACTTTTATTACATAAAATTTTAACCAGGGGTTGTTAAAGACTCCTCCCCATTAGGGGAACACCGTCCTTGGTATTAAACCAAACCTAGACCCAACAAAACCACTGAAGATAAAAAACATAATACCTATTGAGCTTTATAACCCAACTCGTTGTAGTATTTACAATAACGTCCTGCTCAAAAGCAAAACCATCATGTAAAACATGAAAACATGACAACCATACAACTTATTGGAGCTTTATAAATTAGCTCATTTCGGTACTTGAAATAGAAACCCTACATAAATATGTACAAATACTAAGACTCATTTTCCTTCATCGGAAAACAATGAAGGAGATACATAGCCCGCATCTGATCAGCCATCTCCCATGTAGCTTCCTCTGGCCCAAAGTTCTTCTACTGCACTTTAACCTGCTCAAGTGCTCTGTTGTGTAGCACAAGATTTTTCCACTGCAATATGCATTGGGGTTCTCCCTAGAATTATCCTTCTTGCTCCACTTGCAATACAAACCAATCAATAACATGATCAACATCCTTTACATATCTTTTAAGAAATGAAACATGAAAAACATCATGGACTTTCATTGTTAGAGGCAATGCAAGTTTGTAGGCCACTAGTCCAATCATCTCAAGGATCTCAAATGGACCACAATACTGTGGTGCCAACTTGGCACATGATCTGATCCTCAAGGATATCTTCTTGGCTTTGATGCGTAAATACACATGCTCCCCAACCTGAAACTTCTTAAATGAACTTTACTAGCCTGCATAACTTTTCTTCATGTCTCGTCCTTCCTTTCGATTATTCCTTATAACATGCATTTATTATTCCATGTCTACCAACATGTCCAGTCCAATAAGTACCATGTTCACTGGATCACTCCAGTTGATGGGAGTGTTACAACTCTACCCATACAATGCCTCAAAAGGACTCATCCTCAATGACTTCTGATAACCATTATTATAAGAAAACTCAACCAATGGAAGGTACTCCTCCCATCTCCTCTACTGGTGCATCACATACATCCTCAGCATATCCTTTAGGATCCTGTTGACCCTCTCTGTATGTCCATCTATTTTTGGATGATAAGTTGTCATGAAAGCCAACTATATCCCTAATCCTGTAAAAATCTCCTTCCAAAACTTGGAAGTGAACTTGGCATCCCCGCCCGACAAAATATTCTTCGGATCACCATAAAATCTCATGATCTCCTTGATGAAGACCTGTGCTATCTCACTAGTTGAATAAGTAGTATTCATTGGAATGAAGTGAGCTACCTTTCTCAACATGTCTACCACAATCATGATAGAATCATGTTGCCTCAATGTCATTAGAAGGCCTATAATGAAATCCATGGAAATGACCTCCCATTTCCATTCAGGAAGCATAATAGACTAAAGGAACCTAGCTGGATGCTTACACTTTGCTTTGACCCACTGACAACACAAACATCTCACCACAAACTATGCCACTTCCTTCTTCAAATTCAGCCAATAGTAGAACTTCTTTACTATTGTCAATGTCTTCTGATATCCTAGGTGACTTGAATATGGTTTTACATGAAACTCCCTCAATATAAGCTTCTTGAGTTCATTGTCATCTGACACATAGATCCTATCCCTAAATCTCACCAAGCCATCTACTGTAAGATGATAATCCACATCCTGGTCACATGTACCCTACTATAACCTATGCATAATATCCCTATACCTATCAACCTGTTGTCTTGCCTGTAATATATGATCCTATAGATCTGTCCCATATGAGCTCACTATTGCAACATGGTTCAACTGCACCTTTCTACTGAGAGCATCTGCAACCATGTTCTCCTTTCCCTTATTGTACCTAATCTCAAAGTCAAACTCACTAAGGGTAGGCAACCATCTAGCTTGTCTGGCATTAAATTTGACTAGTCAAACAGATATCTCAACCCATTGTGATCGCTCATCAACAAAAACATCCTTCCAAGAAGATAATGTCTCCATACCTTCAAGGAATGAATAATAGCTACCAAATTAAGATCATTAGTCACATAGTTCTGCTCATGCTCATTTATTTTCCTGGACTCATAGCATATCGCTTGTCCTTCCTGCATAAGGAGTCGACCAAGACCTCTCTTGCAAGCATATGTACATACTATGAACTCTTTATCCAAATCTGTAATCTTTAGCACTTGAGCATTTGTCAACAACTTCTTCAATTTCTCAAAATTGGTTGCACACTCCTCTGTCCATTCAAAATTCTTACCTTTCCTTTGCAATGATGTAATAAGATATGTAATGTGTGAGGAGTTCCTGATGAACCTCTTGTAGTAACTTGCTAAGCCCATGAATGATCCGACTTCCTCCACATTTCTAAGATCCGCCCACTCCGTGATAGTCTTTATCTTTTCTAGGTCTACTGCTTTTCCATTCTTGGAAACAACATGTCCCAAGTAGTGTTCTTTTTTTCTAAAATAAACAGCGCATACTAATCTTAGCATACAACTGATGCTCTCTTAGTAATCTCAACATGGTTGATAAATGTTCGACATGCTCTTTCTCATTTTTAGAATATATTAAGATGTCACTAATGAATACAATAAGAAACTTGTCCAAATAAGGATGCAACACACTACTCATCAAACACATAAAAGTAACTGGAGCATTATTCAAACCCAATGGAACTACGACAAAATAATAATGCCCATACCTGGTCCTAAAGGCAGTCTTGTATATGTCCTCTTCTTTGATTTGTGCCTGATGGTACCATGATCGCAGATCTATCTTTGAGAACAATGCTGCTCCCTTCAAATGATCAAACAAGTCGTCAATCCTTAAAAACTAATACATGTTCTTGATCATCACCTTGTTCAGCTGCCTATAATCAATGCACAATATAAGAGTACCATCTTTCTTCTTCACGAACAATACTGGTGCACCCCAAGGAAATACACTTGGTCTAATGTATCCCTTATCAAGCATTTCCTTCAAATGAAACTTCAAATCTACTAATTCTGGAGTGCTCATCCTATAAGGTGCTTTTGATGCTGGTGCTACCCTTGGTACCAACTCAATAGAAAAGTATACTTCCCTGTGTTGAGGAAACTTTGGAATCTCTACTAGAAACACATCCTAAAACTTTTGCAATAAAGGATACCTCTTGAATATTTCTGCATCCTGAACATCCTTACCCTTGTCACTGGAAATATGAACTACAAACATCACGCACCCTTTCCTGCAACTGCGCTTAGCTTGCATAATTTTGACCATCCTCACTGATGTAGGATTCTTCTTCCCCTGCAAGATGCTCTTCTCTTCATTATCATCTAGGCACTTAATATCCTTGTCATAGAAATCTACCTTGGTCCTGTGAAGATATAGCCAATCTATAACCAAAATCATACTATATGATCATGATGGCAGTACATTCAAATGTGTTGATGTAGGCATACCATTCAACTCGAATGCACAATATCTTACCCAATGATGCACTCTCTGCTTTGTATTTGTATCCAACTGCACCAACCAAGGCTCTGCATGCACTTCTTTTCCGAAGGCACACTTATCCACCAAGTCAGGATTAACATAACTATAATTAGATCCAGGATCAATCAAAATAGAAATAACTTAATCACAAAGCTTACCGTCCATCTCAATGATAGATTCTTGGTGATCTGCATGCATGTTTTCCATAGCCGCATAGATCCAAGGAATATTATGACTAACATCCCCAACTATTTTCACCTCCTAAGTACTATATATTTCAGGCCTACCTTCTTGGTACAATAGAAAATCCTTCTTACGGTGGTCTTTGCCACATATCCAACACTGCAACAGTGCTCTAATATCACCTCTAGTATACTACCCTCTAGGCTGTGGCACATGTCCCTTCTCAACTCGACTAAACTTCTTGTAAGGAGCAACATTTTCTTTCTCACAGCATGTTGAGGTCTTCACCACTTCAGTGGCCATTTTCCTTTACTTTCTCATTTCCCTTCAAGTCATGTTTAGGATCATATTTTCTCTTTGACTGCTCATAACAATGCTTCAATTTATAGATGGATTCCTCTAATGATCTAGGCTCATCAAACTGAATCTGGTTTCTATATTCTATTGGAAATCCACTCATGAATCTCTAAATCTTAGCCTTCTCTTCCTTGAGATATGGCACATACATCAATAGTTCCAAGAATCAACTAGTGTACTCATCATCTATCATAGAACCCATCTATAGCCAATAAAACTCCTTAGCTATATCATCATAGTACCTCTCTGATAAGTACTTGTTCTTAAAGATCCTCTCGAACTCATTCCAAATCAAGTCATCCTCCCAAATACCTTTGACATTCTTTGCATCTTCCCACCAGATATCTGCTTTCCCTTTAAGACTGAAGGTGACTATCTTAGCTTTCATGTTCTCTGAATAGCTATGAAATTGAAAGAATTTCTTCATTCCAAGCAACCATGCCTTTGGATCTTTTGGATTCTCTCCATAAAATGTAGGAGGCTTCACCTTATTGAACTCCTTAGGTATATACTCCTTCCTCCTATAAGGATGGTGACGGTGATGACTATAATGATGTCTCTTGGATGAGTAACTAGAATGGTGCCCATACATACCAGTCTTCTTGTCAGGTGTATCCAGTGACCTACCACCTCTGACTATGTCCCCTCTATCCCATATGTATTTGAATCAAGGTCTACTACCATATGCTCCATCAGTTTTCTCTTCTTTCTCTTGACTGATTCTCATCTGTCCTTATTTCTGCAACTCTGACAGGCTCTGAAGTATTGTTGCATTAACCTCTACTTGCTTCTCCTGAGCCATTGAAAGTCTTTCCTGAGCCTCAACCTTTCATTGTCTTCTTTGAAACTTCTGATCTCTTCCCTCAAGCTCCTCATTGTAGTTTTTATATGAGGAGAATACTCTTCTCCTTGTTGCCCAACTGATCTGTAGGAAGTGTCATGAGAATTACAGTCTATCATCTTTCTTTCCATCTTGAATTCTCTTCTTCCTGCGCGTATACCATGTCAAATAAACCAAATAAATACCAAAACCAAATCCATACCTTGGTTATATTAAGAGGAGGCTTGTCTCATCTGCAAGATTAGTCCACATTAGCATGTACATGCATAATCATAACCATATCCATGTAATAACATAACATCACAACAACATCATGTATGATTATACCAATTGTATACCCTGATCCCATGCATAACAACCATAACCTTGATAACATCACAATTACCCAAAGAGAGAGAAACCACGCTCTGATACCACCTTGTGGTATCAGATATGACCCAAAGAGAGCACAACTTGGCTCTAATACCACCTTGTAACATGGCTCCTCTCACATCTACCCACTTTCAACAGCTTACCTGGGATAAACATGAGATTACGAGATACTATGATATGACTCAACCTCCTAGATGACCTTAAGGAAATTGAGTCAACACAACTAGACCTTACTGACTTCCCTTAGGTGCCACAGGACCCCCAGGAGTAACCCAACACCTCCAGGTGTCGAATCCCTCAGACAACTCACCTTTTCCCTGACCAAGAGCCCTAGTCTCTCCCTTGCCAAGGCCTCCATGCAACTATGGGTTCCCAATTTCTCCCATAGGCCTGCATTATTGAGATTGTGGCCTTTTTTTGCGAGTGTTGTGCCAAAAACTATGAGAATTAAGGATATTTTCTAGTGCTGGGGCTTAGCCTCTGCCCAGAAAGCTATGAAACTTCCAGTACTCATAAAAGACATGAAGAAAATGATAGTAAACCAAAAAACCGAAGCTAGGACTTGACTTGACCGTCCCTGACTATGACTAGCATTCTGTCGAACACTTGGTAGATATGCAACCTACAGGTCATGAATGAAAGTCTTAACATAAGGGATCAAAAAATTATCTGAGGTTTAACAAGAAGGGTCACTACCTTCTCTAATTAGTTTCCTTAACACTAATTAGGAATTGCATTCATTATTTATTCAGTTATGAGTGAAAACACAAAAATAGCCATGACTAAGATCTATCATAAAACCATGTTTATAATAAACATATAACTAGATAAATAAAAATAAGAGAACAACCATTAAAGCCACATAATAACTAGTACATTTACTTACCAACAATAATATAAACTCAGCTTTTATTAAACATATGCAAAAGCCAACTAGGTTCGGGACTTCCACGTTCCACCCAAACGTAGATTGGTTGAACCAAATCTTCCTTTAAGCCAATCACCCCCTACCATATTCAAAGCATGAATGTGGGATCTCATGGGGTAAACCAATTCAAAGAAAACCAAGGGAATCTAGAGGTTAAATCACCTCCACCCTCTCCATACCGTGATCACACTTAAACTGGTGTCCAGATCACAAAACCGAACCAAGCTTAGATGCCTTTGAAGTTCTTCAGCATCCTTGAGGAATTTTCTTGTCTCCACCCTCAGGATTTACCATGTATCCATCCATTACCGATCAAGGGATTCCTAGGCATTTGGGAATTTTCCTGAGGCCACCTCACCCTGGATTCTGAAACCATCTAGAAATCCAGAGCTCAAAGCGAGAACAATCCCATCACACCATGGTTATCGATAAATGGAAAGGATGTGCTAAAATCCATTGTCAAATCCCAACAAAATCCATGCCAGTGACAACAAAATAACCATATACCAACATCCACATACCATGTATGTCAAAACCAGCTAGGAAATCACACATGCAATCTGTTACCTACAAGTATTCTCGCTGAAGTTGGTTGATCCTTTTCTTCCTTTGCTTTTCTTTTCCTTCTTTTCCTTTCCTTTCCTTGCTTGCTTACCTTCTTTCTCCTCTTGGTGCTTTTTCCTCTTTGATACAAATTCTAACACTAAACTGAAAAAAGGCTACCAATTGATGCTTTGAGGTATTTTTATTTATGAGGCCTCTAATTTCTTCAATATTCTATTATTTTCCTTCATTTTCCTCCTCAGATGCAACATGTGATGTTTCACCTTCCTTTTCTCCTAATTTTTATTATTTTCATAAATAGTGTGCCAAAAATACCTTTTTTCTTTCCAAAGCCTTAGCCATTTCCTTTGCCAATTTCCTCTTATCCATAACACATCAAGTGATGCCACTAGGTTATTTTGCCCAACATTCAAATTGGAGTAAGTGTCCCCTTTCCCATGGTCTTATTTTACCTTTACTAACTTTTATTACATGAACATTTAACCTGAGGCTATTAAAAATTTACCACTACCATAATGACATTATTTCCTTCAGATTTGGCTAAAATTGTAATAAAATCCATTGAAGCTTCTTCCCAATTGTAATACCCTCCTCCCACATCTACCCAAGTAACCAACCAACCGGGGTAAACATGTGATGCGAGGCTACTATGATATGATACAACCTCCTAGGTGACCTAAAGGAAGTGGAATCGATGGAAACACATCAAACATGCCTTCCACATTAGCATTAACACTCCCATGAGCCATTCCAACCACTCAAGTATCATGCCCCTGGGTTCCACTACATTTTTAAGCTATTAAACCTCTAGACGCTCCCATGCAATGGGCATGCTAGCGTCCAGAGAGCTCTAGACACCCACACAAGCTTGCATGCCTATGTCTAGGGACTATTTCCAGCAAACCTGTGCCAGAGTACGTGGGATTTAAGGCACGTTTCAAGCCCAAAATTCTGGCCACTACCCAAAACTTGTTGTAACTTTCTGAATCCATTAAACATGCAATGAAAAGACTAATAAACCAAAAACTAACTCCGAGACTAGGCTTGACCATCCCTAATCGGGATTGACATTCTATCAAACACTTGGCATCAATGCAATCTACAAGTCTAAGATACAAGACAGAGAATGAATAACTGAAATCTCTTATGAGACATGAAAAGAAAGATCACCACCTTCTCCCTTGAATTATTATGACATCAATTAGGTCTTGCATCCATAAATTTAACAATTACAAGTAAATACATGAAATAACCATGACATGAACCAATCAATTAACCATGCTGATAATTAGCATAAAACCATGAAAATAATAGTGAGATAACAACCATTAAATCCACATATAAATAAGTACAAAAGAAAGAGAACTTAGGTTTTATTAGACATAGGAAAATCTGACTAGTTTCAGGACTTCCACGTACCACCTGACTGTAGACATGGTTGAACCAAATATTTCTTTCAGCCAGTCACCCTCGTGCCATATTCTAAGCATGAATGTGGGATATCATAAACACATCAACCAAAACCATCTAGGGATTCTAGAGGCTAACCACCTCAACCCATCAAACATTGATTCCACCTCATGTTCAGAAATCACAAGAACCATCATCAGATTGGTCTCTACCCAAGCCTTCTAGGGCTCTAGAGAATTTGTTCTAACTCGGCTTTTAGAACTAGTAAATCAACCCACACTTGTCGATAGGCTTCTAGAGCATTTTTCCAAACAGGGCTTTCAGGACTAGTAACTCAACCCACCAAGGGATTCCAGATTGTTTTTGCAACCAAGGCTTCCAAGACTAGTAACTCAACCCAAGTTGTTACAAGGCTTCCAGATTGTTTTTCCAACCAAGGCTTCCAATAACTAATAAATAAACCCAAGCGAAAGGAAACATGAGAACCAACCAAAACAAAACAAGGAAATAAAAGCACAATCTCCATGGCTATCCAAGAAATGGAAATGTTAGGTAATCCACTGTCAATCCAGTAAATCCTCCATGCCTATGACAGATCATGACCAATAATCCGCATGCATGCTAAAACTAGTGAGGAAAATATACATGCAACTCTATACCTGCAAGCAAAATCCATTGCAATTGTTGATCTTGATGTCCTCTTGCAATTTCCTACTCTTCCTTTTCCTTCTTGCTCCAAAACTCCAAGTATGCCACACTCTCCAAGAGTGCTCCAAGAAAACTCTAAGTATCCAAGATTATGGGAGAGAGGGAATAGAGAAAGAGAGCTCCAAACTGAACTGACCAAGCTTACCCACTAATCCTTAGAAGCCCTTTCATTAACGAGACCTATGTTTTCTTCATTTTCCATTATTTTCCTCCTCACATGCAACCTGTGACCTTTCACCTTCCTTTCTCCTAATTTCCTTTATTTTCGTAAATAAAATGCAAATAAATTCCTCATGCATTTCCAAAGCCTTTTCCATTTCCTTTGCCAATTTCCTTAGCCATAATAAACCAAATGAAAAGTACTAGCATGTTTTCCCCACCATTCAGCTTGGAATACATGTGTCATGACTGTGGTGTTATATATTTTTACATGAATTTTTAACCAAGGTTGTTACAGAACCCTCCCCCTTGGGGGAACACCGTCCTTGGTGTTCAATGCCACCTATAGCCAACAAGACAGCTGAAAAGAAAACATACTTCCCATGGAGATTTATAACACAGCTCGTTGTAATATTTACAATTACCACTGCCGAAACATGACAAACATACCGTTTACTTGAGCTTTATAACACATCTCATTACGGTATTTACAATAATAACCATATATACACACCTGTACATTTGCTTCACCCATAAAATAATCATATTGTATATGGAGCTTTATAAATCTAGCTTGATACAATATTTACAATAATACATCCATATACACATGCACATTTTCTCAACCAACAAATAAAAGGATACGATGCCTGCATCCGCAACAAGGGAATCTAGAGGCTCACACCACCACCCTCAAAGTAATACTAGGATTGTTATAGACATATTTGGGCACTTCAACCCCAATTTTATATGTCGATAAACTAGGGCTCTTTAAACCCCTAAGAGATTTGTTTCATACCCTAAAAGAACATGGTCAAATGATTACATCATTCCCCAAAAGTTCCACCTAAAAAACCATCCAGAAATGGCCTAAATTGAACCATATTGAGTGGTACATTGGCCAGGTGCGATGCATACTGAGTGGTACACTGCTAAGGTGTGATGCATACTGATTAGGCCTTCTATAGGGTGCGATGGGTGAGGATGGACAAATGTCCGAGATAGTTTGCTAAGTGGAGGCTCATGGAATCTTCTAGAAACTGCTCCTATGACACTTGCCTCTCGGAACTCGCCCAAAGGTGAGTAGGAGATTTGAACTTCAGTTATCTCTTATCTTGTGGAACCAAATGTAACAAGTGGAATGACACTAATCAAAACCCAGAGATGACTCACAGCCTTTCACACATCTACAAATGGATCCCTCATCTAAGAGATCCAAGGGCTGGAATGTTGTGAATTGCAATTAAGTGCTGATAGTTTGTAATTGAGGAAAGAGCATTGTATTGTTGGTGTGATCTTGCTATTTCATGAGGTAAAGAAGACTTGATGCTGGGAGGATGATGCTGGATCAGACAACTAGGTTGTAATTCTCCCTTCTATTTAATAAAGTTCTTCAAGTTTTCTTCCATATGATTGTGCAATTGTGAATGTTATCATTTGTGAATGCTATTATATGTTCATTATATATCTAATTTTGTAATATTTATGATATAATAGATCGAGATTCTTTGATGGTTCTTTGCTACTGTGTTTCTACAAGTACTCTCCAAGCAGGATAAGTACGGGGAGGAGTTGCAAGCTCTGTCAAGGGGGAGAGAGATCAAGCAAGGGATTAAGCGGAAGTTCGAGGTTGGTTCCATTGTCTTTCTCTTATCTATTATACATAGAAGAAATCATGAATTGATTTGAGCTGTTGTTTCTAGGGTAGCTGCCAAACCTAGAGGGCTAGTCAATCGAAAAGACACTAGTTTTCCCAGAAACAAAATGGCAACTCTGTTGGGGATCGAATAGATGTTTGTTTGTTGTTATTGTTTGTTTTATAAACTATAAACGGAGCCTGAAGTCAGCTAGGTAGCCTTCAAACTGCTTTTGCAATTGCATAGTAGATGAATTCTGCTTCAGTCAATCTCTGATTTAGTTTATGAAACAAACATTTGACTTACAAGCATTCTAGATGCCCTTTTGGTAGCTCAGTAACCTCTCAAGGAATTCCTCTGTACTTTGCTCTTTACTGCCCATCACAACTCACCTTAACTCATTGAAAACAACTCCACATTTGAGCCAAAACCCATTACAGTTGCGCTCCCTGGAACATCCCACTATATTCCACTGTGACTTAGTATGCATAGCACCTCTTGAGTGTAGTAAGTGTGATGCATCTCAATTTCTGTGAAGCACAGGTGTGATGAATGACTGAACCTATTTCCATTCTAGAAATTGGGGGTTTTTGTCCTTGTTTTCAGTTTTGTTTCGTTGTTTTTCTGCTTATGAATAGTGACTCCTTACTGAAGCTTGCTTGCATCACATAGATCAGCCTCCATTGATTAGGATTAGTGAATGTTTTTTGTGTATTTGTTCATCATTTACAATCCTTTGTCGAAAAGTTGTTTAAATTGATTTGTCGTTTTGGTAAAAAAAGTGTCGTAATTGTCATTTTGTGTCGAAAAAAGAAGTGTCATGAATTCTTCCTTCCTTTGATAGTCGATTAGACTTTTTGTCATGTATTTGATTTTATTTGTTGATATTCGAAGTGTCAAAAGCCTTTTTTATTCAAAATTGAAAAGTGTCTTTTAGTCTTCCTTTCTATTTTGAAAAAGAAATTGTCGAAAATGTCGCTTTGAGTAAAATATTTCAGATCTTTACTACACTTAGTTTTCCTTTTTGGAAATTTTCACATTAAGGGGAACGAAAACACAAATACATGCATTTTCATTTGCATTTATTTTGTGTGCGAATATGATTTAGGAAAATGCACTAGTGTGTGCTCTTTGCTCTTTGTTTGAAGGAATTGTAATCTTCTTTCCATAGTAGCTAGGATTTTCATTGATCAAAATAAACAACGATTGTTTATCATTGTAGATTGCATTTTAGGAATTTCAAATCGACATCACGTGGTGAACCATTGAAAGACAAACTTTAAATAAGATCAACTTTGAAATAAATCTCAATGAACATAACAACGCTTTGGAACTTAACGCAACATATCTAGAGGTCTAGGCTAGAGACGTGTTCCGGCATCGTAAAATCTAGTAACTATCATTTTCATTGAAGGTTGGGTGATTCCTCCTCCTTGATACGACAAGTGCTAGCACAAACTTGTGCTCCCCATACCGTCGCGTATATATTGGGAGACCACAATAGGCTTATATCCTTTATCCATAGGAAGCTTAGTCTACCACCTTATTGATCGCAATGCACTAAACACAACATTCGGGAAGATTGACTGTCGTACATAAGTCCTTGGTAATTTCTCTTTAATTTATCACCAAGGTGTATTTTGCAGTTTTGCGATTGGTTTGGTAATCCCTCTGTCTAGATTTTCCGGGGTAGTCACTTTTGTTCCTTTTTGACTTTTTAAAAGAAAAAGTCCATCTGAGCACTTGTCACTTCAGGCTCATTAAAATCGAAGGGGACTAGAGTCATCTTTAGCTTTTTCTTGACTCTTAAAAACTGAAAAAGAAAAGTTGTGTTAAAGCGTCATTAAAATTTATTCATTCATAATAACATTATTTTCCCCTTAATTTTGAGTTGATCAAGTAATCCTCAATCATGGAAGAAATTCAATCAAAACCTTGTCATTCGTAGAGACTAGCGAGTCAACCGTCTTTGACTCTAGAAACAAAGCCATTCTGGGCAAAACGGTCTCGTTTAACTGAGTCCAATTCATCTGGTTTATTTGAAACTTTTGTTTCAACATTGTTAAAGACTACAGTTACTCCGATCATTTCTGGTACATCTTCCTTTAGAGAATAAGTTTCGCAGTTACAAGAGGACATTAGAACTGATCCTAGTGTAACGGTAAATACTTCTATACCTAAAACAACTCCATCTAGAGTTAATCCATAGACTGAAGTTCACTTACCTGAACATCTGGAAGTTGAGTTCCAGAATTTAGAAGGTGTCACCCCTCCAGTATCTGTCATTGCAGAAGCTATACCTTCTTCAGCTCCATAAATCTTTTACGAACTTGACGGTCTACCTCTTCCACCTGGTCGGATTGCTATAGAGGAGATAGTAGAAGATCCTCCATCTAGTACCCCATTACATTTTGGAACTAGGATTCATTTGTATCCTTCTACACCTGCGTTTAGTTCTTTTAATCATCCTTCATCGCAAGTTCCTATCGAATCGCTAGGAAATATTTTGGATAGACTAAACATGTCTAAGCAACCATCAACATCTAGGACTGTCTCATCTGATACAGCTACGGCAAAACTTCCTGCTACCATCCCTACAATGTTTGTTGGTATACCATCTGTTCCAACTAGTTATCAATCACTAGTGGGAGTCCACTTAGAGGCTGCTTCAGCAACATGGTTTGCTCCTATTTATTCATCCGGAGTCCCATCTGGTATTTCTTATGTTGAAACTCAGCAATTTGATCCTGCATGCGAGTATCAATTTGGGCAGACCAGTCTTCAAAGACCAATATATCCTTTGAACACTGGAATGTTGCCATATGGAGGGAAGTATGCTTTTTCATTGCTCCCTCCTGGGGAACAACCATATGAGAGTTTACAACAAAATTCGGGTCAAACTAGAATTACATCCAGTGGTTGGGTACCAATACTGCCATAGCAGCCAAGGGTTGTATATTCAATGTAACTGATCCAACTTGTGTCGAATATTCCCACTACACCTGCTATTGTCACTGTGTCACAAGTACAAGCACTGCCTGTTGTGTCTCAACCTCAAGTCTCTCAGGTTGCAATACGACAACCTCTTGTCTCGATTGCTCAATCGCAACCTCAGGTTAGTGCTTCCTTACCTGGAATGACTCGGGCTCAAATGGGTATTATCACTTTGCATTTTGGTCAATCTTCCAGTATTGGGCAACAGCAAATGGTCCAACAACCATGGCTGGTGCAACACCAACAACCGCAATTCCAGCAAACATAACCTCAGTTTGGGCTTGGTCAATATCAAACCTACCAAGGACCTGAGCAACAAGGCTTTGTAGGTAATGGGCAGCTGCATTTTCAAAATGGTTATCAACAACCACACTATACTGGTTATGTCCAACAACCTTATCAAAGTTACCAGCATCAGATACATTATGATGGTATGCAAATACCTACTACTCAGGTGATTCCATCTTATCTTGGGTATGCTTTACCTAACCTGAATCATCAATTTCCTTTCGTAGCAACTCTAGAATTACCATATTTGAATCGGCTGACGAATGATCCAATTGCATACACCCCTTCGTGACCAACGATTCCTTATAAACTTCCCTCCGATATTCCTAAATTCAATAGAGATCCAGGTGAAGATCCATCGAATCATGTAATGAATTTTCATTTGTGATGCTCATCTAACACCCTGAATGATGATTTGATTAGGCTTCACCTTTTTTAGAGAACGCTCACTGGTCTGGCAGCGAAATGGTATATTGAATTGCCTAGAGCTTCATTCGATAACTTCAGTGCCCTTGCCACTACTTTTCTAACCCACTTTTAGTTACCCATAAGGTACGAAACGGGAATAGAACTCCTTACCAACTTTAAACAGACCACGACCACTCACATATCTGATCATATTCATGAGTGGCGACATCGTTGTCGAATGGTAAAGACGTATGTTCCTGATCAGCTTTTAGCTGAGTGGTTTATTAAGTCCTTATTGCCTTCTATAACTGAGGACGTGGCAAAAGGAGGAGTTGTCACTGAAGAGAAAGTCATTGCTCGTGCTCAATATTTAGACTTGATCTATACTCAGTCTGGCATGCTCTACGACAAAATTCTTGACGCTCCTAGACCAGAATTTTCCGTTCCACTCCCTCCTAAATTGAACAGGGACTCTCACGCTGGTGATGGCATGATTGGTGCCTCAAGCAAGCAAACCGCAAAGGCTCCATCTGGTAAATCCCTTACAGATTCTAGTCAAAAATCAAATGGCAGACCTCTTGCCTTGGAGATTAATGTCGTGTCATCTAACAAGGGCAAGAATCCAAAGCAACCAGGAGGCAAGAAGAAAGGGAAAAATAATAAGAAGAAATAGGAGAATTCAACTCCTGAAAAATCTTCTGAGAACCCTACTAGGCCAAAGAAACCTTCTCGTTTTCCATGTTAATATGAGAGATTGTCCACATCGAGCTGAGGTTACAAAATTTTCAAAGACTTCAAATACCTCAGTAGTGTTGACTAATCCCTTTCCAAACCTAGAAACTAATCTGGTTGCTATCGATAATGCTTCCACATCCCAATTGCTCATGCTATCCATCTCAAAGAAGCAAAATGATGCTTTGATGTCGAAAAGGAATAAAGATTATGGGAATCCATTGTCGTCAAACAGCCAGGCTATAGATCAACTTGGTGATTCGATAACAACTTTG
The DNA here is from genome assembly GCA_031772625.1 of Pinus tabuliformis. Lineage (NCBI taxonomy): Eukaryota > Viridiplantae > Streptophyta > Pinopsida > Pinales > Pinaceae > Pinus > Pinus tabuliformis. Next base: position 315,105,121 of record CM062811.1, read on the forward strand.
CGAGAAGTTGTTCCACCCATTATTCCTGAATTAACTGTAAAGCCACCAAAGGGTGTCGTACATAAATCGACATTTAATCCTCATGCTTGAGATGCAAAAAATTATAATATAGTGGAGGATCTAGCTCAATTTCCATCTGCTATGTACTGTAGAATTGCCCCTCCCAAAAGCAGGCTTTGTTGTCAGCAATAGGTGGGATTGATCCAGCGGATTCCAATATTGTGGCGTTTAATCATAAAGGATATACACCTCAGTTACCAGCCCAACTCACTTTCCTTATACAGGTAAAAGCCCTCAATAAAATTGTTCATCAAACAATCATTGATGAGGGGGCATCTACTTGAGGTACTGCAGAATTGCCCCTCCCAAAAGCAGGCTTTGTTATCCGCAATAGGTGGGATTGATCCAGCGGATTCCAATCTTGTGGCCTTTAATCATAAAGGATATACACCTCAGTTACCATCCCAACTCACTTTCCTTATACAGGTAAAAGCCCTCAATAAAATTGTTCATAAAACAATCATTGATGAGGGGGAATCTACTTGTATTATGTCAATGAGTTGCTGGAAAACTTTAGGTTCAAAACCCTTGTCGCGATCATCAACAACATTAAAATCATTCGATGGAAGAACATACACGCCGTATGGGATTTTAAGTAACTTGCAAGTTGAACTGGGGGGAAAGACAGTAGAGATTGAAGTAGAGGTCATTGATGGAAACCTTGATTACAATATATTACTAGGAAGGCCTTGGATTTATGCTATGGCAGCTGTTGTGTCTACATATTTTAGAAAGATTGCATTTCCCTTCCAAGGTGGAATTACAATCGTTGACCAACTAGTCTTTTTTCCTAATAGTTCACAAGCTATAGCAAGCATTTCGTTGATCCATGGAGGTTCTCAATCACTTCAAAATGTCGGAGTAGGTCTCCTAAAAGACTCTTCCTTAATGGTTACTTTTGTCCTCCCGCCTCCGTCTAGTCTTGCGGAAGTGGCCACAGTGGAAACCTGTCATATGATCTCTTCTACATCATCTAAGATTAAGAAGAACTCCGACCATTTTGATAGTATGGATCAATGAGAGGTGTTGCCCCAAAGCCCCATAGAATATTTGTAGCAATCAATCTTCTGGTCCTGGGCAGCAAACCTAAATCAACACTCGACGATTGTTTGGGTAGATAAGTCTTTAGAATATGGTACCTCTTCTGATCCTTGGTCTCGTATGCATTCTATAGACAAAGGAATCATCCATTCAATGATGATAGGAGAGACACCATGGGAAGATTACCACCATCATTCCCATCTTCAAGATAACAATGAAGATTATTCGAGCAACCTCAATCATCCTTCAGTTTTTTATTTTTTTTTATCAAATACTGTAAATAAAGTGGATTCCGAGTGAAATATGTCCAATATTGAAGAAACTATCGCCATTAATATCTCGACCAAACCTAATGTTGTAGAGAATATTCACATTGGAAAATCTTGTTCTCCATCAGAACTGGAAATTTACTGCGCTCTCTTTCGCAAATTCAGAGATGTCTTTGCATGGTCATATGAAGAAATGCCAGACATTGACTCGAGAATTGTTGAACATGAAATCAAGATGTATCCAGATGTCAAACTAGTACAACAACAGCTTCGACCTGTTCATCCAAAGAAAGTCGTTGCCATTAAAGCAGAAGTTGAAAAACTTTTGCATGCTGGTTTCATTTACCCTGTTCCTCTCACTGATTGGGTATCGAATATTGTTCCTATAATGAAAAAACAAGGAACAATTAGAGTGTGCATCGATTATAGGGATGTAAATCAAGCGTGTCTGAAGGACAACTATCCTACACCCTTCATCAACTAGATAATTGATGAATGTGCCAGATGCGAAATCTTTTCATTCATGGATGGATTTTCCGGATACAATCAAATCAATATCCGCCCACAGGACCAGTCGAAGACTGCATTTATATGTCCGTGGGGCACATTCGCGTATCATAAATTACCTTTCGGTTTGAAGAACGTAGGGGAAACTTTTCAAAGGGCAATGAATTACGCCTTCCATGACATCAAACACATCGTTCAACCGTATCTCGATGATCTATCAGCTCATTCACGAAAGCGGACTGATCATTCATAGCATTTGAGAGCCATATTTCTACGTTGCTGACACTACAAGATATGACTCAATCCACACAAGTGTGTGTTTTGTGTTGGTTCTGGTCAACTACTTGGTTTCGTAGTTTCTAAGGACGGAATTCGACTCGACCCATTTAAGGTTCAGGCAATCCTTGACATGCCTCCACCTTCAAATTTACTTCAGATTCAGAGACTCCAAGGCAAAGCTAACTTTCTGAGGAGGTTCATTCCACATTATGCTGAACTCGCTAAAGGTTATATGCGTATTTTGAAAAAAGGAGTACCCTTCCACTGGGATCAGGTTGCGCAAGCTTCCTTTGATGCTTTAAAAGATTCCCTGATAAAAGCATCATTAATGTATGCTCCTGACTATCAAAAATACTTTAACCTGTATCTCGTCGTTGCAGATATGACCATCTCCATGGTATTAGTGCAAGAAGATAATGGAATTGAACATCCTATATATTATTTAAGTCAAAATATTAATGATACAGAAAGAAAGTACTCTTATGTTGAAAAATTGGTTTTAGCAGTCGTTCAAGCAGTACAGAGATTCTGACACTATGTTCTCTTTCGCAAAGCCACCATTGTGTCAAATTGCAACCCTATGACCTACATTCTATCACGTCAATTGATAGGGGGAAAATATTCCAAATGGATAATATTTTGCAGGAGTTTTATCTGGAATTCAACAAATCCAAATCAAAGAAATCTCTCGTCTTTGCGGAGTTACTTTTTGACCTTCTCTCATCATCCAACAATTTAACATCCAAAGAATCAATCGTGGATGAGACTCTGTTTTTGATATCGTCAAGCGATCCATGGTATGGGGATATACTGGTCTATCTCCAAACCCAAACTTTTAGGCCTAACACCTCTCGGTCTGAACAACGACGTACTCGATACCAAGCCAAAGACTACCTGATTATTGGCGATATGCTTTACTGTCGTTGTGTCGATACAGTTCTACGAAGGTGCCTCACGCGTGAGGAGGCCGAAAATTTTTAAATGATTGTCATGCAGGTGCTTGTGGGGGGCATCTATCTGGTTACACTACTGCACAAAAGATCTTACGAGCAAGTTATTTCTAGCCCACCATATTCAGAGATTGCGTAACTGCAGTCAGAAGTTGCCATGCTTGTCAGATTTTTGATCGCAAAACCAAATTACCACCTGCACCACTACATCTAGTAGTTGTTGTTGGGCCATTTGATAAATGGGGAATTGATTTCATGACATGTAACCCCACCTCGGTTGGGGGGCATGGGTATATTATAGTCGTTGTCGACTATTTTACAAAATGGGCTGAGGCGATGCCTACATTAAACAACAGCGGTGAAACGACTGCTCTTTTCTAGATTTGGTGTTCCACAAGCTATAGTCACAGATCATGGGTTGCATTTTCGCAATCACATGATGATTGAATTGACTACCAAATTAGGACTGTCCCATGACAGTTCTACTCCATATTATCTGCAGGCTAACAGACAAGTTGAGGCAATCAAAAAAATCCTTAAGTGCATGTTGTAGAGAATGATTGAAGTCCACAAACAGAATTGGCATTTAACCCTATACTCAGCTCTGTGGGCATATAGGACTTCAGTGAGAAATGTGACCAAATTTATGCCTTTTCAATTGGTGTATGGTCTGGAAGCTATCTTACCAATTCAGTGCAAAATCTCATCAAGCTTGAAATTTATCTGCTTCTCGAAACTTTTGAAGAAGAGGCTCGTTTCTTGGAACTAATTCACCTGGATGAAACCCTTTTTGATGCCGTGTTGGCTAATGAAGCACATAAGAAACCTGTCAAGGCACAATTTGACAAAAATGTTAAGCCTCGTGTCTTCTCAGAAGGTGACCTGGTCTTGCTTTACGATCAGGACTCTGACAAATTAGGAGCAGGTAAATTCAAACCATTATGGATGGGTCCCTACATTGTTAAACGGGTATTGACAAAAGGATCCTACGAGCTGGTCGATTATGATGGGATCCCATTGTCGTAGCCCCGAAATGGGTTGTATCTTAAATGTTACTATGCTTGATTAAGTTTAGTAAACTCATTGTACATATGCTTTTATTGTACAATTTTTTTTGTGTTTTCTTTTAGAGTTGTCATTTTGGTTAGTTAATCCACTTTGCATTTAGTGCAGATGTCAAACTTTTCGGAACCATTTGTTGGGTACACCAATGGAGCTAGTCGTAGTACGCAGAACCTATCTTCTGCAACTTGGGCCATTTTCGCTCCAAGCGGCGAGTTAGTGAGTTTCAGGGGGATATGTATTGGACGAGCGACGAACAAAATCACTGAGTATAGCACGTTGATTTAACTTCTCTCTGATTCCATTTCACATGGCATACACCGACTCGTTGTCAGGATAGATTCACAACTCGTCATTCTACAACTTACTAGCATTTATTCTATTCGGAACCCAGCTATTTATCGCATGTTCCTAAGTGTCAAGATTTTGGAAAGACATTTTGATTCCATTCAATATCAACACATTTCCATAAACTTAAACACATTGACTGATTCATTAGCAAACTATGTGTTAGATAGACATTTGCATCATTTGTAAAGAAAGCATTTTACATCAACATTTGCATCAGGATTGCATAACTTAACCTAAATAAAACTCTGAAAATCAAAAAGATATAGCTGTTTACAGTTTTTACAAAATGTTTTGTGTCCAAGACAAAATCGATCATCTGACCAAGAAACTCAAAATGAATGTAGAAAAGCATCTTAGACTAATTATGTTGGTGATAACATGTCACTACCTATGCGATCATGCGCAAGAGCCTGGTCCATCGACTCGGCACACCAGTAGTATGGCGCTGTAACCTCAAGGGTAACTCATCGGTCCTGACATCCTAAATACCAAGAGTGAGGCCCTCTATTTGATCCTGCAGCACTGCTAGGGTCCCGATATGTTCGGACCCTGAAGGATCGACCTCCATATAGCCTCTCCTACTGGAGCGTCATCCGTCGCCCGCAGGCGTGCCACTGGTCGCATTGGTCCAATATTTGCACACACATATAAGTTTGATTAGTCTTGGTAACATTTAAAAACACAACAACATTATAAAAATTGTAAACAAAGATGTGGACAAATCATTTTACCTATAGCACTCAACTGCTCACCAGCTGGTAACACCAAATCTGGGTCGCCTCGGAAATCCATCCCAACATATGGATACTCTGCAAATACCATCCCTTAATGTTCGAACCACTCGAAAAAGACATTAGATAAGGAAATCTGTGACTGACCGACCTGTCTGGCCATAAGATCAACCCATCTCTGCATCTGTGGTTCCCTTGGTGCTGACAATCCCAGTGAAATGTATCGAGGCTGCATTAGTGGAATCCTCTCCAAAGAAAAAGCAGTCAATATGGAACCATGGCTAAAATTCTTGGTTCTTCCATTATTTACTTTGGAGAGTTTCTCTTTTATGATAGGAAGTACCGCCTCGCACCAATTGAACACCTTCGGTTACAGGCATTCTAGGGCATTCTGCATGTAAGATCTGTTTGCTAAGTGTAAAGCCGCACTGCCAGCTAATCTAGCGAAGGTAAATAAAATGGTCCTCAAGGGCCAATCAGTGACATCCTGGATATTGATCTTGCCATCTCTGCTGGGCTGAGATCCATCTCTGCAAAACTAATGAATATAGTATTTCACGGATTCACCTCCACGGGCGAATCCTGATAGTGAAAGAGGGGCACCGTGCCTCGACAAACCTGTCAGAAAGTAAATGTCCTTGACTGTCAATGGAATAGATTTACCTCTGATCTAGAATACCTTGTCAATCAGATCCCAAGCATCGAGAAAATATTATAACAAACTGAAATGTTGCCTCATGCTGGATATGCGGAAGAACTTCAACAACCCACAGTTTTGTAATGCAGAAATTGTGCCCTGGTCGTGTAAAGAAATCATTTCCTCCTCTTCATGTTCTCGTTCACACCATGTGATGACCATCTTGATCCAACAAATGTCTGAGATGAAGACAAAAGATGAATTAGGATCCAAATTTGAGCAAAAACAGGCAAAAATTTGACGAAAAATCACTGTGTAAAGATGCCCTTCTACGCCCATCGCACCCTTCCTTTGAGCAAGGTGGGATGCATACTGACTGGCCTATTGGTAGCTCAGTATGAATTGCACCTTTCGATACATGCTAGGTGCAATGATTGGGGAACGAGATCTTTAAACCCTAGGGGTCTAGAAATGTGGAAAAACTAGCTCAAAATCAAGAAAAGATGGAATGAAAATGAAGAGCTCAAGGTTAGCTCCTACCTGGTCCTAACAGCGCGAAGAATAGTCCAACGGATCTCCCGAAATCAACTGGTGAAATTTGAGGGGGAAAACCACTCCAGAGCTCCAAAAATCCCAAATTTGAAATGAAATGATGAAAATGAAAGGTGAAACTACTTTTTGTATTTGCTATTCACGTACTTCAAGTAAAATGCTAGTTTTGGTTCATTTTTCCTACATATATATGGATTTCTAATCAGTTTATTGGAGTGATTGAGCAGGTTGAATGACCGTCGAAAAGATCTCATGTGCTAAACAGTGAATTGAACATCTTTGACCACTTGACCAAGCATATGTTTGTTCATTTCAAGCTTGTAAAAAAATGAAACCCACATCAAGCATAGTTTCCGCAAGGTTCAAGCTCGTTAAAAAATGAACCCACCTCCAGTAAATAACCTCTATGATTGCCATGCTATCAGCCTTTTGAGCCTTGGTTGTGTACTGCCCATAACCTCCATCCTTTTGGCCGATCATATACTTCCACCTGGTTGTTTACTCTCTTGAGGAACATCTGCGATGAGTGGTTTTATTAGTCAACATCTTCACATCACCATGTTTTGAGATGTTCAAAGATTACTTGGAACCAGTTGCTACCCTAGACACCACTCGTTCCTCAAAAAACGAGCCTTCTTTAAACCCTTTTTAGATTCGTTAAATATGAAAAGATTGTCGAGCAATTAGCCTTTCCAGCTTGTTAAAGTGATTGGAAGTGCCATCCCTCCTGTATATTTTAATCTTTTTCGAACCTGAGGGATTATCTCACAAAAAATTTTGAGCGCTTGTCTTTTTCGGCTCATTAAAGTGATCGAAAATCCATCCCTTTTGGATTATTTTAATCTTTTTCAGACCTAAGGGATTATTCTACGAAAAAGAACCTCTGGAGTTTCCTTTTTGTCCCTTTTCAAACTCTCTAAACATGAAAAGGACTGAGTTATCCTTGTCATTAAACTCGTTAAAACAATAGCGACAAACTTGTCCACCCAGACAAGAACGAGTTTCACCGTCACTAGACTCGTTAAAACATAGTGACAGGTTGGCCCGAAGGGAAAATTATAGAAAAAGCATATGTTATCCTCCTCAAGCTTGACAAAAATAAAGAGGTATTGGTCAGCAATGACTGGGGAAAAAGGGAAGAAAACTTGAAGAATTTTATGGTATCAGGTCGCTCTTGAACATAACACTTTCACTTCATCTTCGTGATTGAGTTGGGTTGGGTTATTCCGTTCACCTGTTGTCTCACCATTGGTTTTCCACACCATCCATCTTTTGGGGTTAACGCTACCGATCCATCTCAGTGTCACCGATATGTTTAAGAGAAGTCATTCATTTGAGAATTCACCATCCAGTTAATGCCTCATCCACTGCAATACCTTCAACCTCCAATTTTCATGACCACCATTCCTGAACCTTGTGTCATTGATCGTTTTCACCTCTAGAAAATCATTTGCTTTGTTTCATGTCGTAGATGTGGGATACATTAAGGCCCTCCTACGACGAGTCACTTCTTGTCGACATCAGCTCATTATCCAAGAAGTTGACGTAGAAACAAACCTTTCAGTGCTTTGAAGCTTGCATGCCTCAATGGCAAGTTTCTCACTTCTGATGATAGGTTGACATCAAAGGCCTTCGACCAAAAGAATTTGCGTGGTGTTCGACATCAGATCATATATTTACACCACGTGAATTGTACTATAGTACCTTGAGGGTCATTATCATTATTGGTGATTCCTCTCACATATGTTAACAACTCACATTATTGGCTGGTAATCAGGCAATGTCTTTCCATGTTTGACTTCAGAACATCTCTTCACATGGATTGACTTGTACATCGGGTGAAGATTGAACGAGTTTGAAGACCCCAGATCTAGTTTCATCCATCCGGGCTGTGATATATTCAGGGATATAAAAACATCAAATGTACAAGGACGCTGCACAGATGGTCATCCGAACCAAGGATGATGACTCTACACCTGAAGAATCACCAGTCTACATTTGCAGACAACTATCTAGTCTATGTACATTAAATGAATTTATAAAGCTAAGCATGGGAATGCCCACCTCAGCTAGATCATGAAATAATTTTATTATGATGATGTATTGTATTGTATCTTATACAGGTCACCTTCCAGTTTTGAAACCTCGGATCCTCATGATAAAGCATTTCACCCGACATCAAAGATTTATGACTTCATGCTTTAGAGGGCAACTATTACAGACATATTTGGGCACTTCAACCCCAAGCTTATATGTCAATAAAACAGGGCTCTTTAAGCCCCTAGAAGAGTTGTTTCATACCCTAAAAGAACATGGTCATCTGATTACATCATTCCCCAAAAGTTCCGCCTGAAAAACCATCCAGAAATGGCATAAATTGAACCATAATGAGTGGTACATTGGCCAGGTGTGATGGATACTGAGTGGTACACTGCTCAGGTGCAATGCATACTGATTAGGCCTTCTATAGTGTGCGATGGGTGAGGATGGACAAATGTCCGAGATAGTTTGCTAAGTGGAGGCTCATGGAATCTTCTAGAAACTTCTCTTATGACAATTGCCTCTCTGAATTCGCCCAAAGATGAGTAGGATATTTGAACTTCAGTTATCTCTTCTCTTGTGGAACCAAATGTAACAAGTGGAATGACACTAATAAAAACCCAGAGATGACTCACACCCTTGCACACATCTATAAATGGATCCCTCATCTAAGAGATCCAGGGGCTGGAATGTTGTGAATTGCAAGTGAGTGCCGATAGTTTGTAATTGAGGAAAGAACATTGTATTGTTGGTGTGATCTTGTTATTTCATGAGGTGAAGAGGGCTTGATGCCGGGAGGATGATGCTATATTAGACAACTGGGTTGTAATTCTCCCTTCTATTTAATAAAGTTCTAAAAGTTTTCTTCCATATGATTGTGCAATTGTGAATGTTATCATTTGTGAATGCTATTTTATGTTCATTATATATCTAATTCTGTAATGTTTATGATTAATATATCGAGATGCTTTGATGGTTCTTTGCTACTATGTTTCTACAGGTACTCTCCAAGCGGGATAAGTACGGGGAGGAGTTGCAAGCTCTATCAAGGGGGAGAGAAATCAAGCAAGGGATTAAGTGGAAGTTCCAGGTTGGTTCCATTATCTTTCTCTTATCTATTATACATAGAAGAAATTGTGAATTGCTTTGAACTATTGTTTCTAGGGTAGCTGCCAAACCTAGAGGGCTAGTCGCTCAAAAAGACACTAGTTTTCCCAGAAACAAGGATTCACCTCCTTCCCAGGAAGTCCAGAATCCATTACAAGGTCAAATCTGCATCAAATTTCCAATGCTACAATCTAGCGCCACTTTTCCTCTCAGTGAACAATTATTGGCTCATTGTTCTAGGGCGCACTCCCAATGTGCATCTGATTCCATATGGAAATGCTAGTGATCAAAACAAATACATTCCCTAGCCTTCCCGTCTCTGCTACACAGTCCCTCGGGCAATCCGATCATCCCCTTCCGTGTAGTCACACACCTTCCAAGTTCCACTGGCATCCCCATCCCAGGCATTCCATCCCTTGGCAAGGCTTCCTCGCATCGGAAGATACAAAAAGCAAGGCATATGCCTGCCTTAAAACCATCATATTGGTCATAGAATGCTCATGGAAATCAATGGAAACTATTGGGTACCAATGTTCCACAATGGCCCTCCTCCTGAATGCTTTACCGACATACCACTTCCTGTTCCAATTCCTTTTATTTTTATGCTAATTCTTGTTGTTAGTTTCAACCACCCAACTGGGCATTATCGTGCTTCCTCTACCAAGCACATAAATTCCAATTAGATTTACAATCAATTGAAATAACTTCAAATCATAACTCGTTGGTGGCTCATCAACAAGGTACACTTGCAATTTTGTTCCCTTTCTGTCACAACAAGTCAAACTAACATATTTGACCAAATCATCATGTAAAAACATATTACATCAAATTAGCTCAAAACACAACCATCATAGATCAAAATCATAAACCACATGTAACCATCATAAATAATAATCATAGATCACATGTAATCATCATAGACTAGAATCATAAATCACATGCATAATAAAACTGAAATAAAATGCTTATACTTCTCCTTTAGTCAATCCTTAGCTTCTACCTTTGTCCTTATTCCATATGCACACTGAATCGGTTTCCACACCCAAAAAATACCTAGTTCCTTCTCCTCAACCATGTGCACATACATGTAGTGCCACACACATACAACCACACAAGACATACAACACCATGCAATATATGCACCTACACCTGACATACCACACATACACTTACACCCAATGTACAACACAACAAAATTAATATGCCTATATCCAGTGTACACCACCACACAATACATACACCACACTCGGTGTGCGACACAACACATATACGTACACAAAGTACAACACAATGAATACACATGTCACGATACCACGATTACACAATGCACATATACATAGTATTGCATGTACACAACACAACATGTACGACATGCACTTAATACCACATGTACACCAACACCATATGTACAACATGTACACAGTACCACCTATACACAACACCACCTGCGCAAATCGTGCATAACATCACATGTACATGACACCACCTGCACGACGTGTATAGAATGCCACATGTGCATCGTACCACCTATACAATGTGTACACAATGCTAGATGTTGACAACACCACATGCACGACATGTACACGGCACCACATGTATACAACACCATATGCACGACTTGTACACAACAACACCTGCACACAACACCATATGTACAACATGTACATGGAACCACATGCCCACAACAACACTTGTACAATCATGCACACAACTCCATATGTACATAGCACCATATGTACAACATGCACACAACACCATATGTACAACATGTACATGGCACCATATGCCCACAACACCACTTGTACAATCATGCACACCACACTATATGTTCATAGAACCATATGTACAACATGCACACAACGCCATATGTACATAGCACTGCATATACAACATGTACATAGCACCCTATATACACAACACTACATATCCAACATGCGCACAACACCATATGCACACAACACAACATATCCATCATACGCACAATACAATATGTACACAACACCACATATCTAACATGTACATAGAACCATCTATACCCAACACTACATACGCAATATTCACACAACAATTTATACCACCTTGTACATAACATTGTATAAAAAACATGTACACACACTACATATACACAACACCGCATGCACACAACATCACATATGCAACATGTACAACATATGCACAACAATAGTACCACACATCCAAAACCACACTGTCTCTACCAAGCAACCTTGCTTCCAGTGTCTTATCCATGCTTGTCCCAACATGTTGCAGACCACACTACTTTCATTTCGCTGATGTATCCCTCAGTATAGCCTACCTATAACATAGACATAATGTAATACATAATATCAATTCATACCCACATGATATTGACCTCATATATTTGTCAGGACTACTCTTCCCACTTGATTTCTCATGAACCAGGAACCTCTTCATTCCATTCGCCTGCGTAAGCAATCATTCCTCCACAAGAATGATTCCTAATGACCCTGTCAGACAACAACATACATACATACATATATATACATATAAATATTAGCATTAATAATCATGATCCATGATTACCCTATCAGACATGACATACATACATACATTCATGTATACACATGTAGACATCAACATAATCATGATCCCTGATGACCCTGTCAGATCAAAACATGCATACATACATATATGCATATAAACATTAACATAAAGCAATCATGATCACAACATAATTACCAAATATCATAAGGTCAAGGTTAAGATAAATTCCTTTATTCGTTCACAACATGCACACCATTGAGAAAAAATGTTCCCAACATAGCCAAGGTATCTGATGCCTCAGAGCTATTTACTTCACATTTCCTGTTACCTTTCTCACGACTGTATTGCCACTGTCCATTTACACCAATCGGCCAAACCAATCCAACTGGTTGTCATACTGTTGCCTTCAGTTTCCCTTATACATTCACCGAGCTTCATCCAGGTCTTACCTCACCTGCCGGGTACCACATGGCTCTCCCTGAGCTCCATTAACTTTCCTCTTTCCCAAGCAATTCCCAAGAAAAAAATGAAAAGGAAAGACAAGAAACAAACAAGAAGAAAACCATGAAAACCAATAACAATATGACACCGTGAACAAAGTGTCAAGGCCTTGCACCATACATAAACAAAAATGCAAATCAAGATCAACAAATCACAAAAGACGAAAAGTGCAAGACTGGCAACAAACACCGTGACTCAATACCCATGGTTCCCAAGGAAATATCAACCCAAGCCTTCTTCAAGATTTCATGGCAACCTCTCTTTGTCATGCAATCCCCTGCATCATATTTCCATAAACACATAGTTGTCAGTGCATAAATAAACATAACAATACACTGGTTACCTTACCTTGTTGTGCCAAGCATGTTTCTTGCAACAGAACACATCCACACCATCTCTCAAGGGACTCAATTCCCTTAATTAGTATGGCATAATATCACAACATATTAACTCATACCTGAATGTCATAAACCTAGCCATTCACATAGACCAATCCAACTTAGTATGATACATATAACATCAAGATCTTAATGTAATAAACCTAATCATCAAGTTACTAGCATATAACAACAACACATTATATATCATCCTCATCAACAACATATAACCTAATCATCAAGTTGACTATCATATACCAACAACAAGTTAACCGATAACATACTCAACAAAAACATATAACATATAACATAATTATAAGAAGTTAACCTATAACATACTCATCAACAACATATAACATAATCATCAAGTTATCTAACATAAACAACAATAGCAATGCATACAACCACATCTTACTATCATTCATGACTATCCAACACATGAGCATATTGTAGAGCTGTAACAAGGGTATCTTTCACCTCTAGTTATTCCACATTAATAAGTCAATCCGGGAACGCTTTGTTATTGCAAAGAGTATCTCAATCCGAGGCTATTCGTCAGAGTAATGCTTAGTAGTACAGCGTTCAGAAAATACAAGAGTAAACGGATGCTAAACTATGACTAAATTACTCTAAAAGAATAAAATCACACAAGGCAACTTATCAGTCAAGGGTGCGGAAGCGATAACCCATCCCTCTAGAAACTGATGGAAAGGAAATTAGAGCATGGACCATAGGTCTGGGAGCTAGGAAGTGATTGTTGAGGCTCACTACAGCCTTAGACCTTCTCTCACACCAAAGCAGCAAATGCAAGTAAATGGAACGGCAGAAAGTAAAATGGAACGACAAATAGGAAATGGAACAACAAGTCTAAAATGGAACAGCAGTAAATGGAACAACAATCAAATAAACTAAGTCTCACGAGTCAGAACTAAACTTTCTCTATTGAACCAAACTCACATTCTACAATAAAATAGCAATCTTCTTTCTTAAGGCAAATTGGATGGAATGTACTTTATGGAACAGCACTCACTGATGAATTATGGAACAACAAGAATCAATCATATATACACACAACACGCTAACATAGTAATCTGACAATTAAGGAGAATATGACTATGTTTCCAAATAGAATAACATTACTTTCGGATTCCAATAATTGGGACTTCAAATGAATCCAATAACAGTAATATTCAGTACAAATGCTCTGTAACAGAAATAGCTGGTTTAGACTAATAACATGCAATCAACTCTGAAAAGATTTACTCATACAATACAGAGTCACTACATGAATTCCCTAAAGAAACCATTAATGAATTAATCGTAGCAGAGCATGGAATAGCACATGAAAAGCATGTCAGATTACCGAGCAATAAAGATAAGCAAACCACGCAGAAATCAAGTTATAATGATACAAAAGCAAGTGTCCTTCGGAGCCGGGCCCTTAGCTTCCAATGGTACACCACCTTAGATTACTCCAGACGCAAAGATGAAATAAACACCAAGTCTTTTATATTAACACATCAACAAATGTACAGTAAACCAAGTCTCAGTGAGAGTCGATGATCAAAGTTTAATCTGAAACTGAAAATTACATAAAAGTCTCCTTGCTTAACAATGCTGTTCCTTTTTATAAAAGTAACGGCAGAGATATCTAGGTAACAAAAATAAACAAAACAGTGATCCCTCAGGATCAAAGATCCTGAGGGATTCGCCAAGCCATTAATCCTTTACTTTTCTTTCCCTGTTCCGCCGAATTGGTAACCCTTCTTTCTTTCCTGGGTCGTTCTACTTCGATCTGTTCGATCTCGTTTGCATCTGGTTCCCTTCTATAGGGACAACAGTTATTCCTCCTTTGTCTTTCCCTTTTGAATGGAAGCTCTTCGTTTCCACCTTGTCCTGCATAGAAAAATGACAATTATCAGCGATTAAGCTTTCCATACTAATTCTCACACATTCTATTAAAATTCTTTATTTCTTTGAGTTCATGATGCAGAAAAGGTTACAATTGTTACTGAAAAGTCACTAAATTGTTTGGAAAAAACATACCTTTCCAGTGCTCCACACACCCCCCTGCTTACCCTGTTTCATGACCTCATGAAAACATTATAGTTGACATGCAAGGCGGTAAGAGAATAGGCCGGAGAGGGAACCTCGTGTGGAGGCCTACAACCGTGATGAGCAACTAGATCATCAAAGAACTGATTTGTTTGACCTTCAAGCATTTCATACAAGGCCTGATATCCGGGTGCAGGGTGCCAAATGATTGGACTACGAAATAGATACCCTAACCAGGATGGCCCTGCTTGCAAAATACGTTCACCATAAAGGTTCAATCGGCTGGCAGCCAGCTCAAAATTTTCGTATTTGAACGGTTCCCTGAGCTGGATGTTTGGGTTAGAAATCCAGTATCGGAATTTTGTAGCATCGATAGCAAGGTCTTTAATAGTCAGAAAATATTCCAGACTGTGTCGGATTAGGTCCTCGTGCATGGGTCCTAATGTCTCCATAACGCCCGGGTTCTCATAAGGTTCCTATGTGCTCTCCATAACAGCACTGGGTCTCTAGGCTCGGCTCTCACCCACAAGTCTAGGCTATTCTCCTGTCTCTGAAAAGTGTTATAAGCTCTGAGCCATTTCAGCTGATTAACCCCGAATGAAACGAAGGCTTGCAATTGTTTGTCCCCAACAAAAGGGCCAAGATTTAAATCAGTTTCCTGGTCTAGCACGAGGTTATGCAAGTAAAATTCACACAATAATCTTTGAACCTTAATTCCATAATGCTTGCAACAATCTATGAAATCATTAACAGTATTGATTTGTATAGGGGCACCCACCCTAATAGCTTTTATCTTTAATCGTAAATATCGTTCAAGCAAAAATAAAGCATAGTTTTTAGCAGGGGCCCTACAGGCCAGAACGTCATTATACAAAGAACACACAGTGTCCATCTGCCTAACAACAATATCTAATCGACAAGTTACCTTGGCAACCTTTTCTTGCTCCTTTTGCCATCCTTCGAAGGCCTGGCTCTCGGACTGACTAATATCCCGAAGTTGCTGTTGTAACTCTTCATATTTCTCCGGGGGGACTGTTTGTTCTCTCAGCTGTTCGGCTTCTTGCTGAGCCTTCTTCATCATCTTGTGCAAGGTTCTTATTTTCGGATCCTTTTTCCATAGAGCCGTAGAGGCTGGGAGTTTTGCCTGAACCTTTTTGTTATGCTGTTTGGAGTTCAGAACCCGAATTACCCCTGAGGGTGGTGCCTCTGTTTGGATCTCCTTATTCTCCTTTTCTTTCTTAACATGAATGAAAGGTTGTTGTGGTTCCCCTGTTAATGGAACATTATCCTGTCCCTCTGCCTCAATTGGAACGACAGTCCGTTCTTCAGTGTCAATTGGAACAGCAGTCTGTTCTTCAACATCATTTGGAACAACAGTCTATTCTTCAACGTCATTTGGAATAGCAGTCTGTTCTTCACTGTCATTTGGAACGACATTAGGTCTTTCAATGGGGTTTTGACCAACAGGGCGGCTATAAGTCCTTCGTCTTCTTGTCCTACGAGATTTTGCTGCAGTGGCCCTTTTTCTTTTCCTTGTGGTCCTTCGTATCCTCAGATTGTCTTTCAGAATCTGAATTTGCTGTCGGAGCTGGGCTATAGTGTTCAGCAGCCTCTGCTGTTTCCTCCTTAATTTCTTGATTTATATTGCCTCAGCAGAGGGCTCATGACTGGCCCTTATATCTGCTCCTACTCCGTCTAGAATTTCTTCTGGTGTCTTGGGAACAGATTGTTCCCGATTGGTGTCTCTTATCTCCTCATCATAAATGGGCAGGTTTTCTTCTCCTGCCTTTTCTACATGCGATTTCTCAGGTATGTCTTCCTCTGGAGGTCCGTCGGGGAGGCCTGCTGGGCTGGAGGGTTGGCCATACTCCCCCATATTGGCCAGGATTGTGGCCAATTTGTCTTCACCCACAGGGTCCCGCGGCGGGCTGCCTTCTGGCTGTACTACTTCCTCCTCTTGATTGTCCTGCTCAGTGACTGCCTTGGAGTGTTCAGCTTTTGTTTCTGTTTTGGAGTGCACGTCTCCCTCCTCGACTCCTTCTCCGGCTTGCTCAGCCTCGCCCCCAGATTGTTCAGCATTTTCTTCGGAAGGTCCTCCTTCTGGTTCTGGAGGTTTGTCTGTAATCTCAATTGGCTGGCTGGTGATCTCCTGGATCTTTTCCAGCCTCCCTCGTATCCGAGCTAGCCAGGCTGATTTTCTTGGTCTCTCAGGTTGTTCGGGTGTACTAGCAACATGTTTTTCTGCTACTAATTCTCTGCGTTTTCTGGTCGTTCCGGTGTACTTGAAGAATGTTTTCGTTTTGGAGCAACATGTTTTTCTGCTGCCAATTCTCTGCGTTTCTCGGATCGTTCTGGTGTGCTAGAGGAATGTTTAGGTTTTAGGGATGGTGCAGCCAATCCCCCCTCGATCAATGCAATGAGCTCCTCCCAGCTGCTCGCTGTTGAGTGAGACTATGGCTCACTATCAATCGAATCAATCAATGGTGGCTAACAACTGTTTCTACGTGTTGTGCCTTTTTTAGGCTTCGGGCCGCATCATGCAATAATGAATTTAAAAGTGCAGGCAGATTTACAGAACATTTTTCTTTCAAAACAGCTAAGAGTTTAAGATGACGTGGTCTTACCACGTCTTTCCTTCCTTCACAAGTGTTGTAGCTATGCACTATCTTTGCTAATTCGGTCCAGGGTTCTCCTAATGTTGCTGGCATAACTCCCTTCCCCTTAACTGTCAAGCTTTGGCCTTCATCCTGGAAAATCTCCATAATCTTTTGTAATCTTTCTTTCTTCAGCGTCCATACAGGTCCGGCGGCCAGTAGTCCTGAGACTTCTGCAATTATATCATCAGTGACCGTTATCCGCCTCTCTCTTTACTATGGAGTAGTCCTCCTGCAAGTTTTGCAGAAACTCCAACGCCACTGTTTCGTTTGATTCTTGTAGGCGACTGAAATAATTCAGCCATCTTGCCTTTTTCAGGATCTCCCGGGCAGCAGCGGAGACTGTCAACTCCTGAGGTTCGCTTCGGATTGCCTTTCCCCCCATGGTTCCACTAAGAATTTCCAATGGAACAACAACTGCCTGTGTTGTTTGAGACGCAGAGAGGGTGATCGTCGCAAGAAAAAAAAACAGAGTATGCAACAAAAATGGATTGTGGATGGCAACTTGCGTAAAATAGAATTATCATACCGTTAAACCATGCCATACCTTTGTACACTATCTTCCCCGAATGGTGTGCTGACATGTAATTCGTGGAGTAATGAGGTTACCTTCCCCCCCGCGATGTGATAGGTTGTCCCAGCCGTCAAATAGAGGAGCAGCAGCCATTGTGTAACCAAGTCATAAAGGAACAACATATAAAATTATGCCATGTTTTAGATGGACAACGAAATACCGAAATCGAGGCAAAAAGGGGGATCACGTTTTACATAAGAGCCTGTGTGATATGATGCGAGGCCGGGGGATGGGACGTCTGTCAATCGTACGAAATCTCCAGAGGTCATTGTCAGTTCCTTTGCCATGATTGGTGGTAATGAGTGTTCATGCGATATATACATCAGGACATAAAATATGACTTATTCATAGGATATAAGAGACAAATAAGTATTGATATCATACCTATTGGTGTAACCATTACGACTTCGATACCATTAACAGAGCTCTGCTGCCGACAGGTGTTCATAACCTTGGTAGAGTTGTTTATTTCACCCCCAGAACCATGATCCTTTGTGTGTATTTTGAAAAGTATTTTGTCAAAATGCAGGCCATTATGCTGGCTTGGTAACCAGGTAGCCATAATGCCATTCACAAGGAAGGTGCGAAACGTGGGCAGGCCGGCTCGTGATGAGACCCCCTGTTCCAAGGTCTGTTTATTTAGTGTACCTTTTGGACCATATCCCTGGTGTGGTGGCCATAATGGGAATGCCACTTCGCTTCCATCCTGATGATCATGGTAGGCTGGCTCTTGATGAGACCCCCTATCCTGCATTCGACAATTGATAATCCATATTTACTTTTTTCTTTTTGCAAAGCACTTTTTCTTATTTATTTACACATAAGGGTGGTTCAGCACTCCTTAAGAGTGGGAATGGTGGAAGAAGTCTTATCATCCCAACAGGAAGATATAAATCCTCTGCTCTTATCCCTAAGTAATAATCAAAGAAAATTTTTAGGGAAATCGTCATGATAAAGATAACCAACCAAAGCAATGGTAATACGACAATGACAACGAAGATGAGAGGTAAGTGTGTCCCTCCTCTTGTCCTCTTATCAATACTAGGCCCTATAAAGATAGCGATCTATGATCTGCTGACTTCGGTATGTCGTGATTTATGTTCATTGCATAAGTGCATAGCTGTATCTTAAAGACTGGAGAGAACATGGGCGAAAAGCATCTTCAATATAAATCATCATAGAGAGCAAAAACATGGCGATGGTGTTCCTTTCGAAAAAGGAGCAGCAGAGAAGAATCCATGTAAACAAATACTTAAGATGCCGTTTCTTTAGAAGGAACAGCCGAAGATCGCGAATGTTGTCCCTTTTGAAAAGGAACAGCATCGGAAATCGTAAATGCTGTTCCTTTTGAAAAGGAATAGCAGAAAATTACAAATGTTGTTCCTTTTGAAAAGGAACAGCAGAAAATCATAGATGTTGTTCCTTTTGAAAAGGAACAACAGGAAATCGTAAATGTTGTTCCTTTTGAAAAGGAACAGCAGAAAATTACAAATGTTGTTCCTTTTGAAAAGGAACAGCAGAAAATCACAAATGCTGTTCCTTTTGAAAAGGAACAACAAAAAATCACAAATGATGTTCCTTTTGAAAAGGAACAGCAGAAAATCGCAAATGCTGTTCCTTTTGAAAAGGAACAGTAGAAAATCGCAAATGCTATTCCTTTTGAAAAGGAACAGCAGAAAATCGCAAATGCTGTTCCTTTTGAAAAGGAACAGCAGAAAATCGCAAATGCTATTCCTTTTAAAAAGGAACAGCAGAAAATCGAAATCGCAAATGCTGTTCCTTTTGAAAAGGAACATCAGAAAATCACAAATGCTGTTCCTTTTGAAAAGGAACAACAGAAAATCACAAATGTTGTTCTTTTTGAAAGGGAATAACAGAAACACGCAAATGTTGTTCCTTTTGAAAAGGAACAGCAGAAACATGCAAATGTTGTTCCTTTTGAAAAAGGAACAGTAGAAACACGCAAATGTTGTTCCTTTTGAAAAGGAACAGCAGAAACACGCAAATGTTGTTCCTTTGAAAAAGGAACAGCAGAAACACGCAAAAGCTGTTCCTTTTGAAAAAGGAACAGCAAAGACACGCAGAATGCAAAAATCAAAATTCTGAAAAAAAAAAGAGAAAGATCAATGAAAATGTTAAGGAAATGTATATACAAAAACTTATGTACAAGTTATAGAAAAGAATGAATTCCTTACTGAATTATAGGTGAGGAAGATTTTGCTTCCTCCCCTAAAATTTCCATATCAGTGTCTCGTCGTAGCTGCTGACAGAAGGATTCCCGAGTGAGTGGCTTGTGATAGAGACGAATTCGGTGGCCATTTACCTTGAATGCATATCCAGAACCGTCGATTGTGATCAGAGTAAGGGTCCCATTATCATGTACTTTTTGGATTTCGTATGGTCCCAACCAACGAGTCTGTAGTTTCCCCAGGAAGTCCTGAAACCGAGAGTCATATAACAGAGCCCAGTCTCCTTCGTGAAAGACTTTGTTCTTGATAAGTGCATCATGCCATTTAGCTCGCTGCTGTTGAATAAGTGCTGTATTCTGTAATGCAGAGAGCCTGATTTCGTCCAATTCATTAATCTGTTGTAATTGATTAATTTGTGCCTCACTCAAATCTAGGCCAACTTCCTGTGCAGTTCGTAACGTTTGGATTTCGAATTCTATGGGGAAAATAGGTTGTTTTCCAAACACCAATTGATAGGGTGAATAACCGGTGGTACTTCTCCATGTGGTTCTATAAGCCCACAGTGCTTCAGGTAATCGGGCGGCCCAATCACGCCTATGTGAAGCAATGGTTTTTGTTAAAATTGATTCTATTACCTTATTGCTACTTTCTACTTGCCCATTCGCCTGCGGGTGATATGGGGTAGTAATTTTATGCTGGACGTGATAATTGTTAAGTGTTGCAGCTAATTTGTTTCCGGCAAATTGTGGTCCTCCATCTGTAATTATTTCTCTCGGAAGGCCATAACGTACAAACAAGTGGAACAAGAACTGTATTACAGAATCTTCTGTAGCTCTAGGAAACGCTTCGGCCTCAACCCATTTGGTGACATATTCTATGGCCACCAAGATATATGTTCTCTGATTTGATGATGGGTTGATGGGTCCAACGAAATCAAGAGCCCATCGTTCAAATGGTTCAATGACTAATTGTGGCCTCAGAGGCATTTCATCGGTTTGACCAGGTCGTCCTGCTCGTTGGCAGCTGTCACAGGCTTGGACGAATTTCTTCGCATCCTTGAAAATCGTAGACCAGTAGTATCCTGTCTGCAATACTTTATGTGCTGTTCTTTTTTCAGCAAAGTGTCCCCCACATGGTCCGTCATGACAGGCTTTTAAGATGTCAAAAATTTCATCTTCTCGAATACATCTCCTAATTTGCATGTCTGCCCCTGTGTGGAACAAATAGCCCCCAATCCACGAAAATCGAGTACTCTTCTGAACAATCCGCTTACGTTCATTAGGGGTTAAGTGTTTTGGTAGCTTACCTACTGCAAGGTAATTGGCAACATCAGCATACCACGGTGTTTGAATAGCAACAGCAAACAGGTGCTCATCCGGAAATTGATCTTCCACTGTTGCTGCTTCAATTGATTTTGGTATTCGTGAGAGAAAATCAGCTACAGGGTTTTCCTTGCCAGGTCTATCCTTGATTGTGATATCGAACTCCTGCAATAAGATCAACCATCTAGTTATTCTAGCATTTGTGACAGGCTTATTTGCTAAATATTTGATAGCAGAATGATCTGTATATAAAATAACGGGATAGCCTGTAATATAATGTCTAAACTTATTGACAGCATGTATTACAGCCATGAATTCGTTTTCAGTGACAGTGTAATTTAATTCAGCAGGGGATAAATTTTTGTTGATATAATAAATAGCATATGGTTTTTTATCCTCTTCCTGCCCAAGGACAACACTGATTTTTGTATCTGAGGCATCAGATGAGATTTGGAATGGTAAATTCCAGTTTGGTCCTCGAAGGACTGGAGCTGTTGATACAAGCTTCTTTAATTCCTGGAAAGCACGGTCGCATTTTTCTGTCCACAAGAAATCAACATTACCAGTTAGTGCATATAGAGGTGCAGCAATGTGTGAATAATGTTCTATAAATCGTCTATAATACCCAGAAAATCCAAGAAAGCTGCGTACCTCTGTTTGAGTAGTGGGGGTGGGGATAAGCAAAAGTATTTGAATTTTGGCCAAATCTACCTGAATGCCAGCTGCTGAGACATAGTATCCTAGAATAAGCCCTTCAGTCATCATCATATAACTTTTTTCGTGGCTTAAGCAAAGCCTGGTAGCAATGCAACGTTGTAGGACTTTTTCTAGAGTGTCTAAAGCTGGATCAAAATCATCTCCATATGGTGTAAAGTCATCCATGTACACTTCAAGTCCATCATTTATTAAATCTGCAAAGATGCTAAGAACAGCCCTTTGGAATGTGGCAGGAGCATTACATAGGCCAAAGGGTAGAACTCGATAGGCAAACGTTCCCCAAGGACAAGTAAAAGTAGTTTTATCCTGGTCTTCAGGGGCAATCTGAATCTGATTGTATCCACTGAAGCCATCTAGGAAAGAAAAGAATTTCTTTCCTGCTAAAGTGTCCAATACTTGGTCTATGAATGGGAGAGGGAAGTGATCTTTTTGTGTGGCTTTGTTTAACTCCCTATAATCCACACAAATCCTCCATTTCCCATTCTTCTTGGGTACAACCACAAGTGGAGAGACCCATTTACTATCAGAAATAGGATAGATAAAATTAACATCTAAAAGTTTCTGAAGTTCAGCTTTTACAACATCTTTTAGATGAGGGTTGAGTCTTCTTTGCGGTTGACGGACAGGTCTTGCATCTTTTTCTATATAAATATGGTGGGTGCACAATTGGGGATCAATCCCTTTCATATCAGGGTAATCCCACGCAAATGCTTCTTGATACTTCCGTAACAGATGGATGAGTTTTATTTCTTGGTCCGGTGTAAGGTTGGCATTGATATTTAGAGTTTTTCCCGGTTCAATTTCCACTACTTTACTATTGGCAACAGAAGTCACAGGTATTGTTTGGTCATGCGCATCTTTCAAAGGATCTTCTTCTAGTTCGCTATTGAATACAGCTTCTATCATGAAACACTGTGTGTGAGATCTAGATTCAATTTGACTAATGAAGTTATTGATGGCATCGTCTTCTGTTTGGTCTTTAAAGTCTAGAGCCTTTTGTACAGTCAATGGGGATCTAATATTGTGAGTAAGGTATGACACAGGGTGTTGGTTAGTTTTTATCATTGTAAGACTTGGCTGTGCTGGAGGGTATAGAACTAGATTTTTAATATCTGGTCCTCTGGTTATAGTCATATTTCCCTGCTGGCAACCAATGTAAGCATCGGCGGTAGCAAGCCAAGGTCTACCTAAAATTAGCGGGTGTCCATCCAGTCGGGTTTTTGGATTAATTACCAGGAAATCAGTTGGGTATTCCCAGGAATCTACAAAGACCATGACATCGTATAGAGTACCTTCTGGTCGAACTACAGATCGGTCGGCCAATTCTAACAAAGTAGAAGTGGGTTCTACCGATGTAATGTGGAGCTTTTGGCAAGTAGAAGTTGTCAAAATATTAATTGCAGATCCTAGATCAACTAAAGCATTAGTCAAGGTCTGACCATAGATTTGAACAGTTACGATTGGATTTCCTGGATCTTCATATTTAATGGGTGTTCCTGATAACAGGTCAAATAAAGTACCGACTACTTGGACTCTTGGGTTAGTGGTTGCATTCCTCCTTGATTTTTTTATGCACAATTCTTTTATAGTTTTTGCATATATAGGGATGTCTTGAATGGCTTGGAGGAATGGAATTCTTATGTACAGATTTTGTAACTCTCCCAGAATGTCAAAGTCTGGATATTGTACAGGTCGTGGTATGACTAATCGTTCTGGGAAGGGAGGAGAGGATGTACTTGCTTGATGATGAGTCTGCTTCTTATTTACACCCTCTTGTTGTAACGGTTGTTCTGTTGGTAACTGATTTTCAATGTGAACTGTTTTATCTCCCTCTGTTTCTATTATACGTCGAGATCTTAACTGAAGATCATTTCACTCCCTCAGATCAGGTCCGATTTCTGATGATTCTATGATTTGGAGGGATTGGACCGGTCTATTATTTGGATTGGGATTGGGTTGGGCTGGGAGTTGCGGTCTCAGATTAGACTGGGGGTTTTGTTGTAAAGCTGGCAGAGTCGGTTGAGGGAGCAGAATAGTTCCTGCTGGCTGATATGTCAATTTTGGCCAGTTTGTCTGCCAGGGTGAACCTTGTGAAGTAGGGGGGGTCCATTGTGGATGATATGGGTTATTCTGCCAATATGGTGGGGCGTAAGGAAAATTCGGCCAACCAAATTGGCTTGTCTGATTCATCCACGGATTTGGAGAAGGAAACGGTTGTGATGACCAGTTTGGAAATGGGGGTTGAGATTGGTTTTGCCACATACTATATTGCTGAGCATTATACTGCGGAGGCTGGAAAGAAGAAGTTGGGTCTGAAAACATACCAGATTGCCTTGGTTGCCATTGGCGATGCTGGTTAATGAAGTATGCTGATTCTGGCTCTTCTTCCGCTTCCTTATATACTGTCTTCAATCCAGGAAGTGAGGGGCAGCTCTCAGTAAGATGATCTTTTGTACAGATAGCACATGTTTGAACTGCATCCAGTGGACATTCCTTGTGGCTATGTTTTCTTCTACATCGGGGGCAGAAGATCACCAAATTCTGTTCTGCCTCCATCTGCTTCTGTTTAGCCTGCACAATATCAAGTTGTGTAGTTAATGTCCCCAGAATATCAGTTTTAAAATTTTCTAATAAATTTCCAAGTTCTACACGCGTTACTCCTTCTGTTGATATTTTGTTATCTCTGACAAACCGATCATATTCTGCTGGTTTTATCCTTGTGCTGCCTCTCGAGCTCCTGATACATAAATCAATGATGTGAGCAAAATTCTCTTGATAAATATCCCCTTTTCCCATGATATTTAATGTTTCAATCCATTGTTCCTTCATGCCTCTGATCAATACAGTTTTTAACACATTATCAGGCAGAGGTAGTGATGCATAGGGAGATCTTTGTAAATTATACTGAAAACGTTCTACGTATTCTTCTAATGTTTCATTTGGTCTAGCTATCATCTGAAATATTTCATCTTTCAGTTCCCTAGACCTACAGTAATCTTGATATTTCTTTAGGAAAGATTCTTTCATTTGCTCCCAGTTATTTATAACTCCACCACCTAAACCCATAAACCATCTTAAAGCCGCCCCTTTCAAAGTGGAGGGGAACAATTTTAATTTCTGGGGGTCAGTGGTGTAATCATATCCCCTGCATAGCACATCAAATTCAAATAAGAATGCATCGGGGTCTTCTGATGTAAGTCCGTGAAATGTAGGAATGTGTTGAAGGGGAATTGCTTTCATAGGAGCATTTGCTGCGGAATCCACTATAGGATATTGTAATGTAGAAGTTTGAGTATTTGGCTGATTCTGCGCCATGGGATCTGTTAGCTACCTATACCAATAGGTTTCATATTTCATGATTGGCTATGAAAAAGTCCAAATATGCTCTGCTTTGATGATTCAAAGATCACATATTTCCAAGAGAATCCAATCTGTGCTTATAGCTTGGTATGGACTCAAATTTTGATGGATGGTCCAACAGTCTAATCTGGATCATGCCATGTTTGAATTTTCAGTTGTAGAATAGAGAAAGAAGTTTGTCCAAACTGTTTAATCTTGGTAGACAAGTAGTTTAGGTAGAGAAGAAAAGGCTCCCAACAGCTTAATCTGGGACCTTGGAAGAAATAAGGGTAGAAGTAGATAGAAAAACAAAAGAAAAAAGCCAAAGAAAAGAAAAGGCAAGTAAGGGTCTGCAAGCCTAAGTGCACCCTCCAAGAAGAAACAAAAAATGCTAGGCAAAGTAGCTGGGTAAGTAGATGGGGTTGCAGAATTGGTATTCATTTCAGATTTAACCTTGATGGTCAAGATGAGAAAAGGAAAACAAAGAAGCATGTCTAACTTCCCAAATTATCCCTTTTCCCACTCATTACTAACATCCCCTCATCAATTGAATTGCTTAGAAAAACTTGAGGTTTGATGGTGGTTCTTAATCTTTTCAGAAGCCACATTTCCTGTCTAAAATTCTTTTCATTTTGATCTACTCCCTAAAAAAAAAAAAAAAAAAAACTAAGTAAGTTTCAAATAAACTTAGTGTTTTCCCCCTTCATTCACATTTTCCCCCATATTAACTCTAACTCTACTATGTAATTCCCCTATGTTACCCTTCCCCTACTATTATTAACACCATGGTGTATAAACCCCAAATTTTGTATAAATATCCCTCCCCTTGGCATTATAGCCAATAAATCCTCTGTCAGGGATCAAATTGGCATCTGGTCACTTTGATGAACCTAAACCTCACCCCTCTCCCTTCTTTGAAGTCATTCCACCCATTAAGCCTTTGTTTGTAAAGAAAAAACCTTGTAAAAAGCCCCTCCTACCCATAAACCCCTTTGAAATTGTGAAAAAACCCAAAAAACCCACCTTTTGCCGCTTATCCAAAGTTTCGGCGCATATGTTTGATTTTCCAAAATACATTGAAAACTTTGCAAAAACCCATATCCTAATGTTTTCCGCCGGGCGCAGCTTTCAAAACAAATAATAAATTAAACCCGCCCCCCCTCCGTATTGTTCGATCACATCGCCCTTCCGTCAACCGTCGGATCGGACCCATGTGATCCGACGGCCCTCGTTGATATCGGAGCGGCCCCCGCGCCTGACAGTTAGCGCCCGAGAAAATGACGAAGGGTTACGTCAGTCCTCGGCCACGCGTCACCCTCTCAAGGCTCTCGGAGCGGCCTCTGACAAAACCGGGGCCGTATCGTAAGCGGTCCGAGAAAACCGTAACCACTATTGCACTTACCGCCCGGTTTGCTGGTCCCATGTCATGCCCACGTCAGAGCCACGTCGCCGCCACCCCGCCGTCGCATCACCTCATTCGTCCGTCCCTTCGCTGACATGTCCGCCACCTCAGCATATCCGTGGACCAACCAGGGCCTGCCACATCACCCGGTGACGTCATGCTGACGTCATCCGACTCTGACCCCACCTGATGACGTCATGCTGACGTCATCCCAAAAGCGCGCCAATATTGCCAAAAATCTATTTTAAGCCAAAATTTCGTGTTTTTTCTACTTTTGCCGAAAGAGACTGTCGTTGTTGCTGCATGAATTTGACGACCATACCAGCGCCAACCTGCACGTCCAACTCTGAAACCACGGGCGCCTCCGCCGTACCTGCATTTGCAACTATCAGTGACAATCCGCAAGGTATTTTTCGAAATTATTCTCTGCACCTGGTTTTTATCCAAATTTCTTCGAACAAACTGTTAAGGGAGTGTTAAAACACCGAATTCACCGTCTAGTATCCAGTAACCTGCACCTATTTCCCTCTGGCAAGACAACGAACGGTTTATAAAACCTGCAGTCGACTGAAACAACCTGAATTCACAGGTAGCTCGCGCAACCGTGAGCTAGAAACCTCTGCTGGCTAAATTCACCATAGAAAAGTTCTGGTCAGCCCTGCTATTTGTCTCTATCAATCTGTTAAACAGTATTTCAATTGCTGTGTGCTCAATTCACCCTCTGGTCCCTGAAATTCACACTTTCATTGTAAGGAATCACCTCTGTGTTGTTCTGCTTACTTCAACCAGTTCACCTGCAAGTCAGAAGCTTAATAGACCATGGAAACTCCAATTGCACTGAACATCAAGCCTCTCAATACCCCTCACAGGGAGTTAGAATGGAAAGCTCTGGGAGATATGGATTATCAAATGTTAGATTGGTTTCCAATAGGCTCTAAATATAATATTCAGTTGCTAAATGAGTTGAAAGCCCAGCACCTTAGTGGAGCTGATATCCTAGGGATTTGGGACTCAAACTTGCCCATCTACAACCTCCCCCAGGTAAATCCTATGCCAGAATTGATCCACAGATGCCAGGAGTGCTATGATCCATGCCAAAGAGCTGTCCTCAGCCCCACAGGCTCAATTCTGTTCCATATCACCCCAGAGAGCATAAATGAGATGCTGCATTTCCACACTGCAAAACCATTGACCCCCCTCTAGATGCAGAACTTGATAAAGAAGGGGACTAAGTTTTCAAATGACCAGATCATCAAAATCAACCAGCTGTTTGTACAATCAGGCTCTGAAGCCATCAGAACTCCTCCTATTGGATATGCATACTTAAATGAATTGGGCAGAATGCTAGTGGATTTGATCAGCTATGTCCTAGGGTTCAAGGGAGTGGAGGATGTGGATAATAGTATAATGGCAATGCTGTCTATATTCTCTCCTGGAAAGCCTCCAGTTGTACATTATGACTATGCCACATATATTGCAGATAGGATCCATGACCAGCTAATGAATCTGCAAAGGGAAAGACTGTTCAGATACACTTCGTACATTTACCATCTATTCTTGTTTTATCAACCAGGCAGCTTCCTCATTCCCCTGAAGCAAGTTAATGCCCAGGGAAATCCAAGGTCAGTTATGTTTTGGACCTTTGTTTTTCATTGCACCTCTGTATCACCATACACATACTGTGAGTTCATAGACTTGTTCATTCATCCAGCTATGACATTATTGTATGGTGTTTCTCCTCCAAGGTTAACTGATGACATGAGGAGAATTCTCCATCTAAAAAAAACCTATAGTATTGGTAATTGGTACTTTTACCAAGACCACACAGTCATCAGAGTATATGCCTGTGAGTTGAAACCTTATAGGCTGCCAAGGTATGTCCCTATGAGACTTTTTGCCCTAGAATATTTCAGGCAATTTGGGAATGCCGACTACCTCCACTTCCAAAGTAAGAACAAGAAGGCGCAGTTGAAGGTAAGGAGCTAGCTGGGCCCTTTCCTATATAACAAAAAAGAGGAGGGATGGAAAGAGGCAAATAGTATCCTAGAGGCCCTCAAACTGCAAACTAGTTTTGAGTGGATACCCTATGACCCCAATCATTTTGTTTCCCTCAGGAGGATAAGATACAAATTGGGTACCTATTCACATATGAGGCTGCCTGAGATTGAACAGTATGCCAATGCATTGAGCTGGGAAAAGGGTACCCTAGAAGAGGAAATTACTAGTGAAGAGCTGCTAGAAAGAGAGGCTAGAAATATTCAAAAAGAAGCTGACTTAGAAACTTGTGGACAGGTCCCCCTCTCATATAAAACACAACTTGGAGCAGCTGCCTCATCCTCAACAACACATCAGCAAGCTGCCATGAATACTCCACAGACATCCAGCAAAGGCAAAGAAAAGCAGGTGGAACAGCCACCTCCTATGACTGAAGAGCAAATGGAAACACTAGTGCAACAACAAGAAGAGATGGAGCAGCAGGGAGAAGTGCAGCAGCAAGAAGAACAACAACAACAGGAAGAACAAAGGCAGGAACAGCCTGTCCAGCAAGAGCAAACAGTGGAAGCCCCTAAATCCACTGAACAAACTGTGCCTCCAAGGCAAGAAACTTCAGCTGAGGCATCAATCCTCCAAACTCCACAAAAGGAGGATACAAGCAGGAAAAGGGACAGAGAGACTCCGCTTACAACATCAGCAACTCATGGGGAGAAAAGACAGAGAATCAATCCCTTCTCAGAGGAAGAAATGCCAATAGGACAGTCTTTTGGTATGGTCCCACCCAGCAGGGAAGCATCAGCAAGTTCCTTTCAACAGGAACAGGATAGAGCAATGGGAGGAGAAGTGAGTTCCTCAAATCAGCAAAGAGAAGGTGGACCCAGCATTAAACAGCAGTTCATCGACATTAAGAGGAGAAATGAGCAAATCAAGATATTGCTATATAACCATCTGTTAAACATGGCTCCCACCAATCAAAAAAGACTCATGTCTGCATATGATGTGCAGGAAGGCAAAATGATCATGAGTCATTTTATGCCAACAGCAGTGCAGCCCCAATCTGCCTCTGACTACTTGAGGACTAACCTGGAAGTCCTTGCCAAGGATATCCACCCAATGGACAAGATAGAACTGCATAAGCAAACGGGTGAGATGGTCTATGCTTCCTTGGCAGACCAAACATTGGATAACTACAGGCTACAAAATAGCCTTAACAATACAGCCTCTCAGCTAGAGTTGGAGAGAGCATCATCCCAGGCAAAGGACAACAGAATAAGGTCCTTAGAGGACATCATCATAGAGATTGGGCATGATCCCAAAGACATCAAGGGCATACAAGAGATATTAAAATTGAGGGATGCAGACATGGCAGCCTTGAGGAGAAAGATCAAACTCCCAGCCACAATTCACCCTCAAACAGATGATGTTGCCCAGCAAAGACATGATCAAGAGGCCACAACCTTGTTGATATCTCTGTACAAGCAGCTAATCCAAACCCAAGAAAAACTGGGAGAATCGGAGGCTGCAAAAGCAGCACTACAGGCAGCCTTGAAAAAAAGAGAAAAAGGTCAGACTTCTCAGCCTCCTCCTCAAATCATTAATCTTGAGGAAACTACTCCCATTGTTACTCCTCCTCCTCAGCAAACAGAACCTACAGCACCAACTACATCGACAGCTGCACCAACAACAGAGCAGACTCATAGTCTGGATATGCAGAAGCTTCAAAATGAAATTCAAGTCCTGGAAGCTCAAATGTTAGAGCTCAATCAAGCCAAAGAATCTTTGGCTAAAGTAAATGAAAGATATGATAAGAGCAAACAGAATGTGGCTGAGAAGGAAAGAGATATAAAAGCTCTCAAAAAGAGAATAACTGAGCTTGAGAAAGAGCTCACACTAGATAAGGTGACAGCAGAGCTCAAAACAGTCCTTTGGGCCAATATTGGCCAGTCCATTACTGATCAGTGGCAGTTCATTGAGACCATAGATGAACAGTCAGCACTCATTACAAAGGCAAATAGGGAAATACACAGAGCAAGAGCAAGCCTTGGCAACATGCCTGATGCTGCCAGTAGAATGATCAACATATTGAATAACAGGACAAGCTCTCAACTGGCCACCATGGGAATTGCTCACAGGACTGAGACAATCTCAATGGTTAAAAGGGTCCTGACATTAAGAAACCTGGTTGGAACATTAGAAAGGAGAACTCAAGATATGCAGACCGAAATCAACAAGTTCATGGACAGGTTTCAGGTATTGCAAAACAGAGGCCTCCCCAGCCTACTAAGCAGTGTGGGAAGACTGCTTACCCATGAAAACTATGCTAAAAGGGTCAATGCCTTTGCTGAAAGTCAAATTTCAGGACAGCCCAGCACTTCAGCAGAATCAGGGCCAGCATCAGGGCAGACTCTATATAATAGGGTGGAAAACCTGTTTTTTATCATGAACGAGATCAATCATCTCTTTGATGTGCCTCCGAATTTCTATAAATATACAGAAGCAGATGAAACCATAGAGGCAATTGTGAAGCACCAATTGCCCACACAGGAAGTCTGGAATAAATTGACACAGCTAATATTATCAAGCCAGAACCTGTAATGTTATGTTTTGTCCAATTTATAAGTGATCACACACAGGGAAAATTTTGGTAGATAAGCATACAGAGGAAAGATGAAAGGCTGAGCCAACTCAGCAGGGCTATTCGGTCACCACAGCAGCAAGCACAGTCACAGGTGGTAAGGCCGAGAAAATAAAGCGCAGCAAACGTAAAGACACATTTTCCAGCATTAAAGCAAAGCGGTTCAACCGACTCACTGACCTCCAAAGGTCAAAATATCCTCTGACAGACTTAAAGAGCAGTTATACTGCATTCAAAGCTGTAATAACTTCTTTTCTACTTTTCTGTACGAAGTAATGAAGATATTTCTCTCTCAGATGACTCAATGCCTGAGATATTTTGTATAAACATTTCTATAAAGTCCCCTTCTCATGAGTTTTCAAGGGGTTGTTGTTGATTTCATTTCTAGACTTCTGTTGCTGTACAACTCTCAGAGAAATAATACAAAAGGTGGATGGAATTTCCAAAGCTCTGTGTTCCTTGATGCACTGTGGTGGCTGGCTGATTGTTACAGGATTCCTGCATATTTCATAGCACAATAAGTCTTCTTTTAACCTTTGTGTTATATGTTTTCTAGTCTATCATTTTCTTTCATGTTTATGAGTTTTTACACTTAATGGCAAAGTAAAAGAATGGTTCCAGGATTTAATCACAGATTACCCTGAACTCAATCTAAGCTGTTATAAATGTTTTCTTCAGATAGAGTAAATAAGGTGTAATTCTTAATTGCTACACTTTTCAAGCTATATCTCTCACTGTGATAAATATCCTCAGGAATTCAAGTTTGCTCTTGAGGCATCTATCTCCTTCCCACACCCCAGCTTAGTGGAAAATTCTTGAGTGCTTTTCACTGGTTCTTCACGTATCACCATCATAATCTAACTTTGTTATATGAAGTATTTAAATGGCCCTGTAATTTCAGTAAATCATCTCAAGGTTTCTAAACACTTATAGCCACAAACTCCATTGCCCAATGAAATAAACTCATATGCAGATTGCACATTGCAAGTACAGAAAGATATCCCTCAACCAAAGCATAAAACTAAACACCCTTATTTCATAGCTAGCCTAAAATCTCCAGAGAACAGAGATAAATTATAAAGAGAGAGCCCTCTCTGATTACAGTGTGGCTAGGCACTGTAATCCAAAGATTGGTTAGTGGTTACCCCGGCCGTATTCCCTTGGGAGTCATAGGGAACAACCTGGGTGTTAACATAATTGGCGACTCCACTAGGGACTTCTTAGGATTTTCCAATTTCTATACATCTCTCAAAGCTACAGATCAAGCCTGAAATCAGTCAGGAGGCCTGCAAAGTTGTTTCTGTGTCACATTGATAGCTTTAGGGAAGAGATTTTTCAATGAGTCTTCATCTCAGCTTTGAAATATATATAGCCATTCCAAAATCTCTGTCCAGTCCTTAAAGATATAAAAATTTCCTATAAAATCCTAAAAAACAGTTAGAAGCTGGCTCCCAAGAAAATTCCACGGCATACTAGGGCAAATCCTGACCCTAATCCACCCATCATTGTTGATAATCCAAATACCATCCCTAGAAACATTAGGAGGCAGCAAAGGCAGGAGCAGCCTGCTGATCTAACTTCAGATTCAGATCATCCCAGCCTTATCTCTACCCCATGCAAGGTCCTTTTCCGGTCCACCCCTAATTCCCCTAGTTCACCATCCACATCTCAAAGTCCTCCTCTCACATCTTCATCCACTGCACATATCCCCTTGACCAACACTCTAGGTTCACCCTTACTTGTCACCCCTGTGGTACCCACTGTTCCTATTATCCCAGCTGCCCCTGTTAATCCTCTAAACCCTGTAAATATGGCTAACAGACATGCACCCTTGCAGATACCAGCTAATGCTGCAGCTCTACCCCAAGATTACCAAACCAAAATCTCATATTTTGACTCCAATGGCCCTCTGACAGCTATCCAGCATGCTAAGAGGATGCAAGACCATTTTGAGACCTATGAAATAGATGATGACAGTGTCAGAATGAGGATGTTTGTTCAAAGCCTAACTGGGGATGTATGAACTTGGTTTAGATCCCTGAATGCAAACTCCATCACAACTCCTGATGAACTGTATCAAGCCTTTACTAGTAGATGGGAGAAGAAGAAAGATCCTCTGCACATACTTGGGGAATATGACACTATCAAAAGAGGTCCCCAAGAGACTGTTTTGGAGTATTGTGCAAGATTTAACAATGTATATAACGCGATTCCACAAAATTTAAGACCTCCTCCTGATTTAGCCTTGTACAAATTCCCTGATGGTTTTGACCCTGACATGGCCTATCAGTTGAAGGAAAGAGATCCTCAATCCCTTGCAGAGGCCCAAAGGGTTGCTGTTACAGTGGAAGCCAACCTAATTGCCAAAAGAAACAGGGCAAGGTTGGAAAAGAGGACTGTTTTCAAAGAGGAACCCTCTGCCTTTGATCAGAAGCTGGATGCAATACTTAATGGAATGAAAAGATTGGGTGATAGAGTGGAATCGGTTGAAAGAAAATCATCATGGGAAGCACCACAGAACAACCCTCCTAGGAACCCTAATTTTAGGAGAACTCAAAACCCAAGTGTGGGCAAGGCCAGTAATGACCAAGACATAAGACCCCCTTTCCAAGAAAATTATGCAGAAACTTCCACATCAACAGAACCCAATGAAGATCCTGATATTAATTTAATGGGTCTAGATGGTGAAAGTCAAGTTTTCTTAACACAAGAAGATCATGAGGATGATGAAATCAAACCGTTCCAAACTAAATCAGGTGAATCCTTTGACTTTAAACAAGGCTATGACACTGCTGTTTATGAAGTCCATAAACAATACAAGCTGAGGAGCAGAACTGTGAATGTAAACCAGCCTGAAAAGATAGAGGATAATCAACAACCTGAAAGAGTCATAGTCACAGAGCCTAATGATAAAACAAATTCACCTGCAGAAGAAGTGATTATTGTAGAGATCACTGAACCACTGTCCTCAAAACAGCAGCCTGTGGCCACTTCACCTTCTCAGCCTAATTTGAATGATACTCCCCAAGAGATGAGTAAAAGAGGCAAGTCCCAAAGTCAAGATAGAAATCAAGAGGAAGATTTAATAAACAAGGAAAGGACTGTTATCCATAACCCCAAGACCCAATCTGAAAAACCCTTTGACCTAGAGACTGAAATTGGCAAACTAAAAATAGCAATTCCTCTCTCAGAGCTAGCCAAGCATGACATCTATAAACTACAGATCAAAAAGTCCCTTCAACTCACTAGCAACAAAGATGATGTCAATGTGCTGGATGACACCCCAGAATTACTGTTTGGCCCAGAAGTAGATGGAAAAATGGTAGCCACAGGGGTATTACCTTTTTATGTCAGCTTACACATTCATGATAAAATACTACATAATGCAATGTTTGACTCAGGTGCCTCCCACAATCTTATGCCAAAAGCAGTCATGGAGAGATTGAATCTAGACATAACAAGACCATACAAGGACCTGTTTTCCTTTGACTCCAGCCAAGTCAAGTGTCTAGGTCTCATAAAAGATTTATGTGTGTCTCTGGTTCAATACCCAAACAAGACAATCCTAATGGATGTGGTAGTTGCTGATATTCCACCTAAGTATGGGATGCTGTTATCAAGATCTTGGGGAGCTAAACTCCAAGGTTCCCTGCAATTAGACATGTCATATGCCACCATCTCTGTTTTTGGGCAACCAAAAAGACTGTACAGAGAAACACTCATGAAATACATGGTCAGCAGTGAAGAAAAGCCCCAAAACTTTCCCATATATGTTGTCCATTCAGACATAGACTCATACATTCTCTTCAATGACAGCACAACTCCCTTAAAAGGTGAGGTTGACACCAAGATACTCATACAAGAGGAAGACTCAAATGAAAGAATTATCACCCATGAGACAACAGTCAATCAAACACTAGATACTGCTGCTGTTCAAAATATCAAGCATGCCCAATCAAATGATAAAACTCTCCTAGAAGACAAGCTAGAGGAAAAACCACAACTTCTACTCACATTGCCAGCCCATGAACAGATCATTAAGTCTCCTTCCCAACAGGATATTCTATGGTTCCTTGAATTTGATGGCTCAGTCAACAAGTTAGGGGCAGGAGCTGGAGTTTGGGTACACAATAAAGAAAATAGTCATGCAGAAGGCAGAGCCTATAGATTGAACTTCAGATGTACTAATAACATGGCAGAATATGAAGCTCTTTTACTAGGCCTCAAGTTAGTAAAGTTCTTACAAGCTGCCAGGGTTTCAATCATGGGTGATTCAGATTTAGTTATCCAACAAGTGAAGGGAAATTTTGTCACCAATGACAAAAGACTAAGGACTTACAGGTCTGCTGTTGCCGAGGTACTAAACTTTTTCTCTGAATTCCAAATCACTAAAATTCCTAGAACCCACAATCTGCATGCTCATAGTTTAGCCACCTTTGCAAGTACCTGCAAACTTCCTTTTGAGCCCCATCATTGTTTTTCAGCTGAGGTAAAACACAGACCCTCCATTCCAAACAATATTAATGATTGGCAAGTATTTGAGGATGAAAAGAAAATAAACCATTTTTTAACCATGCAACATGAATTTACAGGATTAAATATTGACACTGACACAGCAAGTCAATCACAAATACTTGATACAGCAAGTCAATCACAAATACTTGATGGAGCAAGTCCATCACAAATACAGTTTCAACAGATTACTCACCCAATATCACCTAGAACAGCGAAACAAATGCTAAATCCAACTATTTTCAATAAGGAAAACATTCAACAAATTCAATCAATCAATTGTGAGGAAGTGGCCAATGCTGAAACTGAAATCATAGAGCTGGAAGACAATTTTTTACCAACAGGCCTAACTCCACTAGAGGACATCTTTGATTCAAATGATATCCCTAGAAAACCAAAAATGCAGCCCTTAAATGCAGCCATTGAAGAATGCAACATAGGTACAATTGATAAACCTAAAATAATTAAATTATCTGCTGCTTTACCTCCTGACCAAAAGCCTAAATACATCGACCTCTTTAAAGAGTTCCAGGATGTTTTTGCATGGAGTTATGAGGACCTAAAGTCCTATGACACCTCTGTAATCCAGCATACAATCCCTCTCAAGCCTGATCAGAAACCCTTTAAACAAAAATTGAGGAGAATCAATCCTATGCTTCTCCCAGCAATGGAACAAGAAGTACAGAAAATGTTTAAGGCAGGCATCATAGCACCAATCAGATTCTCTGAATGGATCTCCAACTTAGTCCCTACAAGAAAGAAGACTGGTGAAATTAGGCTGTGTGTGGACTTAAGGAATCTGAACCAAGTATCCCTCAAAGACAACTATCCCTTACCCAAGATGGATCACAT
Source organism: Pinus tabuliformis (assembly GCA_031772625.1). Taxonomy (NCBI): domain Eukaryota; kingdom Viridiplantae; phylum Streptophyta; class Pinopsida; order Pinales; family Pinaceae; genus Pinus; species Pinus tabuliformis. The sequence continues at coordinate 315,142,354 of CM062811.1, forward strand.
TCTCCAAAGAGTGGTAGGGGCCTCAAGGATCTCATTACTGGATGGATTTTCAGGCTTCAATCAAATCCTGGTGCACCCTGATGATCAAGATAAAACAACATTCACTACCCCATGGGGAACTTTCAAATATGTAAAGATGCCTTTTGGATTAAAAAATGCAGGGGCAACTTTTCAAAGAGCCATAGATATTGCTTTTGCCAAGGAGATTCATGACTTTTTAGTCATTTACCTAGATGACCTTACACCTTTCTCAAAATCAGACCAAGAACATATAAAACATTTGAGACAGATCTTCCTAAAATGCAGAAAATATGGAATTTCCTTGAATCCCAAGAAATCCCTGTTTGGTTTAGAGGAAGGTAAGCTATTGGGCCACATCATTTCTAAAGATGGCATTAGAATTGACCCAGATAGGATACAGGCTATCCTACAAATGCCCCACCCAAGAAAATAAAGCGCAGCAAACGTAAAGACACATTTTCCAGCATTAAAGCAAAGCGGTTCAACCGACTCACTGACCTCCAAAGGTCAAAATATCCTCTGACAGACTTAAAGAGCAGTTATACTGCATTCAAAGCTGTAATAACTTCTTTTCTACTTTTCTGTACGAAGTAATGAAGATATTTCTCTCTCAGATGACTCAATGCCTGAGATATTTTGTATAAACATTTCTATAAAGTCCCCTTCTCATGAGTTTTCAAGGGGTTGTTGTTGATTTCATTTCTAGACTTCTGTTGCTGTACTACTCTCAGAGAAATAATACAAAAGGTGGATGGAATTTCCAAAGCTCTGTGTTCCTTGATGCACTGTGGTGGCTGGCTGATTGTTACAGGATTCCTGCATATTTCATAGCACAATAAGTCTTCTTTTAACCTTTGTGTTATATGTTTTCTAGTCTATCATTTTCTTTCATGTTTATGAGTTTTTACACTTAATGGCAAAGTAAAAGAATGGTTCCAGGATTTAATCATAGATTACCCTGAACTCAATCTAAGCTATTATAAATGTTTTCTTCAGATAGAGTAAGTAAGGTGTAATTCTTAATTGCTACACTTTTCAAGCTATATCTCTCACTGTGATAAATATCCTCAGGAATTCAAGTTTGCTCCTGAGGCATCTATCTCCTTCCCACACCCCAGCTTAGTGGAAAATTCTTGAGTGCTTTTCACTGGTTCTTCACGTATCACCATCATAATCTAACTTTGTTATATGAAGTATTTAAATGGCCCTGTAATTTCAGTAAATCATCTCAAGGTTTCTAAACACTTATAGCCACAAACTCCATTGCCCAATGAAATAAACTCATATGCAGATTGCACACTGCAAGTACAGAAAGATATCCCTCAACCAAAGCATAAAACTAAACACCCTTATTTCATAGCTAGCCTAAAATCTCCAGAGAACAGAGATAAATTATAAAGAGAGAGCCCTCTCTGATTACAGTGTGGCTAGGCACTGTAATCCAAAGATTGGTTAGTGGTTACCCCGGCCGTATTCCCTTGGGAGTCATAGGGAACAACCTGGGTGTTAACATAATTGGCGACTCCACTGGGGACTTCTTAGGATTTTCCAATTTCTATACATCTCTCAAAGCTACAGATCAAGCCTGAAATCAGTCAGGAGGCCTGCAAAGCTGTTTCTGTGTCACATTGATAGCTTTAGGGAAGAGATTTTTCAATGAGTCTTCATCTCAGCTTTGAAATATATATAGCCATTCCAAAATCTTTGTCCAGTCCTTAAAGATATAAAAATTTCCTATAAAATCCTAAAAAACAGTTAGAAGCTGGCTCCCAAGAAAATTCCACGGCATACTAGGGCAAATCCTGACCCTAATCCACCCATCATTGTTGATAATCCAAATACCATCCCTAGAAACATTAGGAGGCAGCAAAGGCAAGAGCAGCCTGCTGATCTAACTTCAGATTCAGATCATCCCAGCCTTATCTCTACCCCATGCAAGGTCCTTTTCCGGTCCACCCCTAATTCCCCTAGTTCACCATCCAAATCTCAAAGTCCTCCTCTCACATCTTCATCCACTGCACATATCCCCTTGACCAACACTCTAGGTTCACCCTTACTTGTCACCCCTGTGGTACCCACTGTTCCTCTTATCCCAGCTGCCCCTGTTAATCCTCTAAACCCTGTAAATATGGCTAACAGATATGCACCCTTGCAGATACCAGCTAATGCTGCAGCTCTACCCCAAGATTACCAAACCAAAATCTCATATTTTGACTCCAATGGCCCTCTGACAGCTGTCCAGCATGCTAAGAGGATGCAAGACCATTTTGAGACCTATGAAATAGATGATGACAGTGTCAGAATGAGGATGTTTGTTCAAATCCTAACTGGGGATGTAAGAACTTGGTTTAGATCCCTGAATGCAAACTCCATCACAACTCCTGATGAACTGTATCAAGCCTTTACTAGTAGATGGGAGAAGAAGAAAGATCCTCTGCACATACTTGGGGAATATGACACTATCAAAAGAGGTCCCCAAGAGACTGTTTTGGAGTATTGGGCAAGATTTAACAATGTATATAACGCGATTCCACAAAATTTAAGACCTCCTCCTGATTTAGCCTTGTACAAATTCCCTGATGGTTTTGACCCTGACATGGCCTATCAGTTGAAGGAAAGAGATCCTCAATCCCTTGCAGAGGCCCAAAGGGTTGCTGTTACAGTGGAAGCCAACCTAATTGCCAAAAGAAACAGGGCAAGGTTGGAAAAGAGGACTGCTTTCAAAGAGGAAACCTTTGCCTTTGATCAGAAGCTGGATGCAATACTTAATGGAATGAAAAGATTGGGTGATAGAGTGGAATCGGTTGAAAGAAAATAATCATGGGAAGCACCACAGAACAACCCTCCTAGGAACCCTAATTTTAGGAGAACTCAAAACCCAAGTGTGGGCAAGGCCAGTAATGACCAAGACATAAGACCCCCTTTCCAAGAAAATTATGCAGAAACTTCCACATCAACAGAACCCAATGAAGATCCTGAGATTAATTTAATGGGTCTAGATGGTGAAAGTCAAGTTTTCTTAACACAAGAAGATCATGAGGATGATGAAATCAAACCGTTCCAAACTAAATCAGGTGAATCCTTTGACTTTAAACAAGGCTATGACACTGTTGTTTATGAAGTCCATAAACAATACAAGCTGAGGAGCAGAACTGTGAATGTAAACCAGCCTGAAAAGATAGAGGATAATCAACAACCTGAAAGAGTCATAGTCACAGAGCCTAATGATAAAACAAATTCACCTGCAGAAGAAGTGATTATTGTAGAGATCACTGAACCATGTCCTCAAAACAGCAGCCTGTGGCCACTTCACCTTCTCAGCCTAATTTGAATGATACTCCCCAAGAGATGAGTAAAAGAGGCAAGTCCCAAAGTCAAGATAGAAATCAAGAGGAAGATTTAATAAACAAGGAAAGGACTGTTATCCATAACCCCAAGACCCAATCTGAAAAACCCTTTGACCTAGAGACTGAAATTGGCAAACTAAAAATAGCAATTCCTCTCTCAGAGCTAGCCAAGCATGAAATCTATAAACTACAGATCAAAAAGTCCCTTCAACTCACTAGCAACAAAGATGATGTCAATGTGCTGGATGACACCCCAGAATTACTGTTTGGCCTAGAAGTAGATGGAAAAATGGTAGCCACAGGGGTATTACCTTTTTATGTCAGCTTACACATTCATGATAAAATACTACATAATGCAATGTTTGACTCAGGTGCCTCCCACAATCTTATGCCAAAAACAGTCATGGAGAGATTGAATCTAGACATAACAAGACCATACAAGGACCTGTTTTCCTTTGACTCCAGCCAAGTCAAGTGTCTAGGTCTCATAAAAGATTTATGTGTGTCTCTGGTTCAATACCCAAACAAGACAATCCTAATGGATGTGGTAGTTGCTGATATTCCACCTAAGTATGGGATGCTGTTATCAAGATCTTGGGGAGCTAAACTCCAAGGTTCCCTGCAATTAGACATGTCATATGCCACCATCTCTGTTTTTGGGCAACCAAAAAGACTGTACAGAGAAACACTCATGAAATACATGGTCAGCAGTGAAGAAAAGCCCCAAAACTTTCCCATATATGTTGTCCATTCAGACATAGACTCATACATTCTCTTCAATGACAGCACAACTCCCTTAAAAGGTGAGGTTGACACCAAGATACTCATACAAGAGGAAGACTCAAATGAAAGAATTATCACCCATGAGACAACAGTCAATCAAACACTAGATACTGCTGCTGTTCAAAATATCAAGCATGCCCAATCAAATGATAAAACTCTCCTAGAAGACAAGCTAGAGGAAAAACCACAACTTCTACTCACATTGCCAGCCCATGAACAGATCATTAAGTCTCCTTCCCAACAGGATATTCTATGGTTCCTTGAATTTGATGGCTCAGTCAACAAGTTAGGGGCAGGAGCTGGAGTTTGGGTACACAATAAAGAAAATAGTCATGTAGAACGCAGAGCCTATAGATTGAACTTCAGATGTACTAATAACATGGCAGAATATGAAGCTCTTTTACTAGGCCTCAAGTTAGTAAAGTTCTTACAAGCTGCCAGGGTTTCAATCATGGGTGATTCAGATTTAGTTATCCAACAAGTGAAGGGAAATTTTGTCACCAATGACAAAAGACTAAGGACTTACAGGTCTGCTGTTGCCGAGGTACTAAACTTTTTCTCTGAATTCCAAATCACTAAAATTCCTAGAACCCACAATCTGCATGCTCATAGTTTAGCCACCTTTGCAAGTACCTGCAAACTTCCTTTTGAGCCCCATCATTGTTTTTCAGCTGAGGTAAAACACAGACCCTCCATTCCAAACAATATTAATGATTGGCAAGTATTTGAGGATGAAAAGAAAATAAACCATTTTTTAACCCTGCAACATGAATTTGCAGGATTAAATATTGACACTGACACAGCAAGTCAATCACAAATACTTGATACAGCAAGTCAATCACAAATACTTGATGGAGCAAGTCCATCACAAATACAGTTTCAACAGATTACTCACCCAATATCACCTAGAACAGCGAAACAAATGCTAAATCCAACTATTTTCAATAAGGAAAACATTCAACAAATTCAATCAATCAATTGTGAGGAAGTGGCCAATGCTGAAACTGAAATCATAGAGCTGAAAGACAATTTTTTACCAACAGGCCTAACTCCACTAGAGGACATCTTTGATTCAAATGATATCCCTAGAAAACCAAAAATGCAGCCCTTAAATGCAGCCATTGAAGAATGCAACATAGGTACAATTGATAAACCCAAAATAATTAAATTATCTGTTGCTTTACCTCCTGACCAAAAGCCTAAATACATCGACCTCTTTAAAGAGTTCCAGGATGTTTTTGCATGGAGTTATGAGGACCTAAATTCCTATGACACCTCTGTAATCCAGCATACAATCCCTCTCAAGCCTGATCAGAAACCCTTTAAACACAAATTGAGGAGAATCAATCCTATGCTTCTCCCAGTAATGGAACAAGAAGTACAGAAAATGTTTAAGGCAGGCATCATAGCACCAATCAGATTCTCTGAATGGATCTCCAACTTAGTCCCTACAAGAAAGAAGACTGGTGAAATTAGGCTGTGTGTGGACTTAAGGAATCTGAACCAAGTATCCCTCAAAGACAACTATCCCTTACCCAAGATGGATCACATTCTCCAAAGAGTGGTAGGGGCCTCAAGGATCTCATTACTGGATGGATTTTTAGGCTTCAATCAAATCCTGGTGCACCCTGATGATCAAGATAAAACAACATTCACTACCCCATGGGGAACTTTCAAATATGTAAAGATGCCTTTTGGATTAAAAAATGCAGGGGCAACTTTTCAAAGAGCCATGGATATTGCTTTTGCCAAGGAGATTCATGACTTTTTAGTCATTTACCTAGATGACCTTACACCTTTCTCAAAATCAGACCAAGAACATATAAAACATTTGAGACAGATCTTCCTAAAATGCAGAAAATATGGAATTTCCTTGAATCCCAAGAAATCCCTGTTTGGTTTAGAGGAAGGTAAGCTATTGGGCCACATCATTTCTAAAGATGGCATTAGAATTGACCCAGATAGGATACAGGCTATCCTACAAATGCCCCACCCAAGAAATGTCAAAGAGTTGCAAGGATTCTTGGGAAAAATCAATTTCTTGAAAAGGTTTATCCCAAACTTAGCAGAACTAATCAGATTATTAAATAACATGCTAAAAAAGGATTCAAAAGTCAAATGGACTGTTGAAGCCAATCAAGCTTTTGAAGGTATAAAACTGGCCCTTACCCAAACCCCAGTGTTGACCAATCCTCAGTTTGACAGAGAATTTATCATGTTCTCTTTTGCCTCCCAGCATACTATTGCTGTTGTTTTATTGCAAAAAGATGACCAAGGAAATGAGAAGCCAATTGCTTTCTTTAGCAAAGCTCTTAGAGATGCACCTTTAAAGTATCAAATCATGGAAAAGCAAGATTATGCTTTGGTCAAAGCCATTAAAGACTTTAGGATTTATATCCTTTATTCCCATGTTATAGCATATGTGCCAAGTCCTATTGTCAAAGACATTCTCACCCAAGAAAATTTAGAGGGCAGAAGAGGAAAGTGGATTGCCAACATCTTGGAATTTGACATTGAGATAAAACCTACAAAACTAATAAAAGGGCAAGGCTTGGCCAAATTACTGACAGAAGCAAATTTCCAAGCCCTAGACGTTAACCAGCTGGACAGTGAACCGGAGCTGGCGACTCCAAAGACCAATGTAGCCTTTGAACAATCCCCTTGGTACTCTGATATATGTTATGTATTGCAAAACCTGTGTGCTCCCCCAGGATTGTCCAGAACTAAATGTAGGTTCCTAAAAATGAAAGCTTCTAAATTATGTGTTATGGATGGAAATTTATTATGGAAAAGCCATGAAGGAATATTGCTAAATTGCCTAATTGAGAATGAAACTGACAGTATCATAAAGGAATTTCATGCAGGTGACTGTGGTGGACACTTGTATTGGAAGTCCACTGTGGATAAAATACTAAGGGCTGGGTACTACTGGCCCACCATGTTCTCTGATGTCAAGAAATTCACCACCTCATGTCATAAATGTCAAGTGTTTGAGGGAAAGAGACAGTTGCTGCCACTTCCCTTAAGGCCTATTGCAACAGAGAGACCTTTTCAACAATGGGGCTTGGATTTCATTGGGGAAATTCATCCCTCATCTTCAGGCCAACATAGATGGATATTAACAGCCACAGACTACTTCACTAAGTGGATTGAAGCTGTTCCATGCAGACAAGCAAATGATTCCACTATCATTCAGTTCTTGGAGAACAACATATTGGCTAGATTTGGCTGTCCTGACAAAATAATAACAGACAATGCTGCTGCTTTCAGATCCAAGAAAATGGTGAACTTCTGCCATAAATTTCACATCACCTTGGGCCATTCTACTGCATACTATCCCCAAGGAAATGGCCTTGCTGAGTCATCAAATAAAAGTCTGGTAAACATCATAAAGAAAGTACTAGAAGAGAACAAAAGGAACTGGCATAAAAAACTTGTGAATGCCCTATGGGCAGATAGACTAACAACCAAAAGATCAATTGGGACCAGCCCATATGAGTTGGTTTATGGATTAGAAGCCAAATTTCCTTCATCACTAGGAGTGCCTGTTATGAAACTTCTTCAAGAAAGCCAAGCTGAACCAAATGATATGCAAAGAAGAATCAATCAGATCATATGTTTACAGCAAACTAGAGACCAAGTTTTCAGTAGAGTTCAAGTTCTACAAGAAAAATTAAAGAAGGCTTTTGATAGGAGAACTAAGGCAGAAGATTTCAACATTGGAGACAAAGTCCTCAAGTGGGATTCAAGAAGAGAGGATAAGGGAAAACATGGAAAATTTGATTCCCTTTGGAGAGGACCATTTGTTGTCCAAGCAGTACAAGGAAACAACACTTATTTCCTTAAGAGTCTCAATGAAACTGATTTGGATGAAGGTCCTGTGAATGGCAGGATGCTGAAGCACTATTTTGAACATCACCCATAAGTGCAGCCTCAGTTTTCCCTTGTACATATCCAGATGTATATATTATTTTTGTCAACGTGTAAAAATGCAATTTCTCAAAGTTTTCTTAAACTGCCAGCAAAAGGTGAGTAGAATCAGAGGTCTACCAAGAAGAGAAGCACACAATTTTGGCATTTCAAAGCAGCAAACTTCAAGATTGACAAGAGCAGTCAAGGAGCAAGGCAATCTGACCTGTTGTTCTTGGTCTTTCAAATGAAAAACCATCCCCATGTGGAGCCACTGTTAGCTACCTATACCAATAGGTTTCATATTTCATGATTGGCTATGAAAAAGTCCAAATATGCTCTGCTTTGATGATTCAAAGATCACATATTTCCAAGAGAATCCAATCTGTGCTTATAGCTTGGTATGGACTCAAATTTTGATGGATGGTCCAACAGTCTAATCTGGATCATGCCATGTTTGAATTTTCAGTTGTAGAATAGAGAAAGAAGTCTGTCCAAACTGTTTAATCTTGGTAGACAAGTAGTTCAGGTAGAGAAGAAAAGGCTCCCAACAGCTTAATCTGGGACCTTGGAAGAAATAAGGGTAGAAGTAGATAGAAAAACAAAAGAAAAAAGCCAAAGAAAAGAAAAGGCAAGTAAGGGTCTGCAAGCCTAAGTGCACCCTCCAAGAAGAAACAAAAAATGCTAGGCAAAGTAGCTAGGTAAGTAGATGGGGTTGCATAATTGGTATTCATTTCAGATTTAACCTTGACGGTCAAGATGAGAAAAGAAAAACAAAGAAGCATGTCTAACTTCCCAAATTATCCCTTTTCCCACTCATTACTAACATCCCCTCATCAATTGAATTGCTTAGAAAAACTTGAGGTTTGATGGTGGTTCTTAATCTTTTCAGAAGCCACATTTCCTGTCTAAAATTCTTTTCATTTTGATATACTCCCTAAAAAAAAAAAAAAAAAAACTAAGTAAGTTTCAAATAAACTTAGTGTTTTCCCCCTTCATTCACATTTTCCCCCATATTAACTCTAACTCTACTATGTAATTCCCCTATGTTACCCTTCCCCTACTATTATTAACACCATGGTGTATAAACCCCAAATTTTGTATAAATATCCCTCCCCTTGGCATTATAGTCAATAAGTCCTCTGTCAGGGATCAAATTGGCATCAGGTCACTTCGATGAACCTAAAACGTCACCCCTCTCCCTTCTTTGAAGTCATTCCACCCATTAAGCCTTTGTTTGTAAAGAAAAAACCTTGTAAAAAGCCCCTCCTACCCATAAACCCCTTTGAAATTGTGAAAAAACCCAAAAAAAAACTCGCCTTTTGCCGCTTATCCAAAGTTTCGACGCATATGTTTGATTTTCCAAAATACATTGAAAACTTTGCAAAAACCCATATCCTAATGTTTTCCGCCGGGCGCAGCTTTCGAAACAAATAATAAATTAAACCCGCCCCCCCTCCGTATTGTTCGATCACATCGCCCTTCCGTCAACCGTCGGATCGGACCCATGTGATCCGACGGCCCTCGTTGATATCGGAGCGGCCCCCGCGCCTGACAGTTAGCGCCCGAGAAAATGACGAAGGGTTACGTCAGTCCTCGACCATGCGTCACCCTCTCAAGGCTCTTGGAGGGGCCTCTGACAAAACCGGGGCCGTATCGTAAGCGGTCCGAGAAAACCGTAACCACTATTGCACTTACCGCCCGGTTTGATGGTCCCATGTCATGCCCACGTCAGAGCCACGTCGCTACCACCCCGTCGTCGCATCACCTCATTCGTCCGTCCCTTCGCTGACATGTCCGCCACCTCAGCATATCCGTGGACCAACCAAGGCCTGCCACATCACCCGGTGACATCATGCTGACGTCATCCGACTCTGACCCCACCTGATGACGTCATGCTGACGTCATCCCAAAAGCGCGCCAATATTGCCGAAAATCTATTTTAAGCCAAAATTTCGTGTTTTTTCTACTTTTTCCGAAAGAGACTGTCGTTGTTGCTGCATGAATTTGACGACCATACCAGCGCCAACCTGCACATCCAACTCTGAAACCACGGGCGCCTCCACCGTACCTGCATTTGAAACTATCAGTGACAATCCGCAAGGTATTTTTCGAAATTATTCTCTGCACCTGGTTTTTATCCAAATTTCTTCGAACAAACTATTAAGGGAGTATTAAAACACCGAATTCACCATCTAGTATCCAGTAACCTGCACCTATTTCCCTCTGGCAAGACAACGAACGGTTTATAAAACCTGCAGTCGACTGAAACAACCTGAATTCACAGGTAGCTCGCGCAACCGTGAGCTAGAAACCTCTGCTGGCTAAATTCACCATAGAAAAGTTCTGGTCAGCCCTGCTATTTGTCTCTATCAATCTGTTAAACAGTATTTCAATTGTTGTGTGCTTAATTTACCCTCTGGTCCCTGAAATTCACACTTTTATTGTAAGGAATCACCTCTGTGTTGTTCTGCTTACTTCAACTAGTTCACCTGCAAGTCAGAAGCTTAATAGACCATGGAAACTCCAATTGCACTGAACATCAAGCCTCTCAATACCCCTCACAGGGAGTTAGAATGGAAAGCTCTGGGAGATATGGATTATCAAATGTTAGATTGGTTTCCAATAGGCTCTAAATATAATATTCAGTTGCTAAATGAGTTGAAAGCCCAACACCTTAGTGGAGCTGATATCCTAGGGATTTGGGACTCAAACTTGCCCATCTACAACCTCCCCCAGGTAAATCCTATGCCAGAATTGATCCACAGATGCCAGGAGTGCTATGATCCATGCCAAAGAGATGTCCTCAGCCCCACAGGCTCAATTCTGTTCCATATCACCCCAGAGAGCATAAATGAGATGCTGCATTTCCACACTGCAAAACCATTGACCCCCCTCTACATGCAGAACTTGATAAAGAAGGGGACTAAGTTGTCAAATGACCAGATCATCAAAATCAACTAGCTGTTTGTACAATCAGGCTCTGAAGCCATCAGAACTCCTCCTATTGGATATGCATACTTAAATGAATTGGGCAGAATGCTAGTGGATTTGATCAGCTATGTCCTAGGGTTCAAGGGATTGGAGGATGTGGATGATAGTATAATGGCAATGATGTCTATATTCTCTCCTGGAAAGCCTCTAGCTGTACATTATGACTATGCCACATATATTGCAGATAGGATCCATGACCAGCTAATGAATCTGCAAAGGGAAAGACTGTTCAGATACACTTCGTACATTTACCATCTATTCTTGTTTTATCAACCAGGCAGCTTCCTCATTCCCCTGAAGCAAGTTAATGCCCAGGGAAATCCAAGGTCAGTTGTGTTTTGGACCTCTGTTTTTCATTGCACCTCTGTATCACCATACACATACTGTGAGTTCATAGACTTGTTCATTCATCCAGCTATGACATTATTGTATGGTGTTTCTCCTCCAAGGTTAACTGATGACATGAGGAGAATTCTCCATCTAAACAAAACCTACAGTATTGGTAATTGGTACTTTTACCAAGACCACACAGTCATCAGAGTATATGCCTGTGAGTTGAAACCTTATAGGCTGCCAAGGTATGTCCCTATGAGACTTTTTGCCCTAGAATATTTCAGGCAATTTGGGAATGCCGACTACCTCCACTTCCAAAGTAAGAACAAGAAGGTGCAGTTGAAGGTAAGGAGCCAGCTGGGCCCTTTCCTATATAACAAAAAAGAGGAGGGATGGAAAGAGGCAAATAGTATCCTAGAGGCCCCCAAACTGCAAACTAGTTTTGAGTGGATACCCTATGACCCCAATCATTTTGTTTCCCTCAGGAGGATAAGATACAAATTGGGTACCTATTCACATATGAGGCTGCCTGAGATTGAACAGTATGCCAATGCATTGAGCTGGGAATAGGGTACCCTAGAAGAAGAAATTACTAGTGAAGAGCTGCTAGAAAGAGAGGCTAGAAATATTCAAAAAGAAGCTGACTTAGAAACTTGTGGACAGGTCCCCCTCTCATATAAAAGACAACTTGGAGCAGCTGCCTCATCCTCAACAACACATCAGCAAGCTGCCATGAATACTCCACAGACATCCAGCAAAGGCAAAGAAAAGCAGGTGGAACAGCCACCTCCTATGACTGAAGAGCAAATGGAAACACTAGTGCAGCAACAAGAAGAGATGGAGCAGCAGGGAGAAGTGCAGCAGCAAGAAGAACAGCAACAACAGGAAGAACAAAGGCAGGAACAGCTTGTCCAGCAAGAGCAAACAGTGGAAGCCCCTAAATCCACTGAACAAACTGTGCCTCCAAGGCAAGAAACTTCAGCTGAGGCATCAATCCTCCAAACTCCACAAAAGGAGGATACAAGCAGGAAAAGGGACAGAGAGACTCCCCTTACAACATCAGCAACTCATGGGGAGAAAAGACAGAGAATCAATCCCTTCTCAGAGGAAGAAATGCCAATAGGACAGTCTTTTGGTATGGTCCCACCCAGCAGGGAAGCATCAGCAAGTTCCTTTCAACAGGAACAGGATAGAGCAATGAGAGGAGAAGTGAGTTCCTCAAATCAGCAAAGAGAAGGTGGACCCAGCATTAAATAGCAGTTCATCGACATTAAGAGGAGAAATGAGCCCATCAAGATACAACTATATAACCATCTGTTAAACATGGCTCCCACCAATCAACAAAGACTCATGTCTGCATATTATGTGCAGGAAGGCAAAATGATCATGAGTCATTTTATGCCAACAGCAGTGCAGCCCCAATCTGCCTCTGACTACTTGAGGACTAACCTGGAAGTCCTTGCCAAGGATATCCACCCAATGGACAAGATAGAACTGCATAAGCAAACGGGTGAGATGGTCTATGCTTCCTTGGCAGACCAAACATTGGATAACTACAGGCTACAAAATAGCCTTAACAATACAGCCTCTCAGCTAGAGTTGGAGAGAGCATCATCCCAGGCAAAGGACAACAGAATAAGGTCCTTAGAGGACATCATCATAGAGATTGGGCATGATCCCAAAGACATCAAGGGCATACAAGAGATATTAAAATTGAGGGATGCAGACATGGCAGCCTTGAGGATAAAGATCAAACTCCCAGCCACAATTCACCCTCAAACAGATGATGTTGCCCAGCAAAGACATGATCAAGAGGCCACAACCTTGTTGATATCTCTGTACAAGCAGCTAATCCAAACCCAAGAAAAACTGGGAGAATCGGAGGCTGCAAAAGCAGCACTACAGGCAGCCTTGAAAAAAAGAGAAAAAGGTCAGACTTCTCAGCCTCCTCCTCAAATCATTAATCTTGAGGAAACTGCTCCCATTGTTACTCCTCCTCCTCAGCAAACAGAACCTACAGCACCAACTACATCGACAGCTGCACCAACAACAGAGCAGACTCATAGTCTGGATATGCAGAAGCTTCAAAATGAAATTCAAGTCCTGGAAGCTCAAATGTTAGAGCTCAATCAAGCCAAAGAATCTTTGGCTAAAGTAAATGAAAGATATGATAAGAGAAAACAGAATGTGGCTGAGAAGGAAAGAGATATAAAAGATCTCAAAAAGAGAATAACTGAGCTTGAGAAAGAGCTCACACTAGATAAGGTGACAGCAGAGCTCAAAACAGTCCTTTGGGCCAATATTGGCCAGTCCATTACTGATCAGTGGCAGTTCATTGAGACCATAGATGAACAGTCAGCACTCATTACAAAGGCAAAAAGGGAAATACACAGAGCAAGAGCAAGCCTTGGCAACATGCCTGATGCTGCCAGTAGAATGATCAACATATTGAATAACAGGACAAGCTCTCAATTGGCCACCATGGGAATTGCTCACAGGACTGAGACAATCTCAATGGTTAAAAGGGTCCTGACATTAAGAAACCTGGTTGGAACATTAGAAAGGAGAACTCAAGATATGCAGACCGAAATCAACAAGTTCATGGACAGGTTTCAGGTATTGCAAAACAGAGGCCTCCCCAGCCTACTAAGCAGTGTGGGAAGACTGCTTACCCATGAAAACTATGCTAAAAGGGTCAATGCCTTTGCTGCAAGTCAAATTGCAGGACAGCCCAGCACTTCAGCAGAATCAGGGCTAGCATCAGGCAGACTCTATATAATAGGGTGGAAAACCTGTTTTTTATCATGAACGAGATCAATCATCTGTTCGATGTGCCTCCGAATTTCTATAAATATACAGAAGCAGATGAAACCATAGAGGCAATTGTGAAGCACCAATTGCCCACATAGGAAGTCTGGAATAAATTGACACAGCTAATATTATCAAGCCAGAACCTGTAATGTTATGTTTTGTCCAATTTATAAGTGATCACACACAGGGAAAATTTTGGTAGATAAGCATACAGAGGAAAGATGAAAGGCTGAGCCAACTCAGCAGGGCTATTCGGTCACCACAGCAGCAAGCACAGTCACAGGTGGCAGGGCCGAGAAAATACAGTGCAGCAAACGTAAAGACACATTTTCCAGCATTAAAGCAAAGCGGTTCAACCAACTCACTGACCTCCAAAGGTCAAAATATCCTCTGACAGACTTAAAGAGCAGTTATACTGCATTCAAAGCTGTAATAACTTCTTTTCTACTTTTCTGTACGAAGTAATGAAGATATTTCTCTCTCAGATGACTCAATGCCTGAGATATTTTGTATAAACATTTCTATAAAGTCCCCTTCGCATGAGTTTGCAAGGGGTTGTTGTTGATTTCATTTCTAGACTTCTGTTGCTGTACAACTCTCAGAGAAATAATACAAAAGGTGGATGGAATTTCCAAAGCTCTGTGTTCCTTGATGCATTGTGGTGGCTGGCTGATTGTTGCAGGATTCCTGCATATTTCATAGCACAATAAGTCTTCTTTTAACCTTTGTGTTATATGTTTTCTAGTCTATCATTTTCTTTCATGTTTATGAGTTTTTACACTTAATGGCAAAGTAAAAGAATGGTTCCAGGATTTAATCACAGATTACCCTGAACTCAATCTAAGCTGTTATAAATGTTTTCTTCAGATAGAGTAAATAAGGTGTAATTCTTAATTGCTACACTTTTCAAGCTATATCTCTCACTGTGATAAATATTCTCAGGAATTCAAGTTTGCTCCTGAGGCATCTATCTCCTTCCCACACCCCAGCTTAGTGGAAAATTCTTGAATGCTTTTCACTGGTTGTTCACATGTCACCATCATAATCTAACTTTGTTATATGAAGTATTTAAATGGCCCTGTAATTTCAGTAAATCATCTCAAGGTTTCTAAACACTTATAGCCACAGACTCCATTGCCCAATGAAATAAACTCATCTGCAGATTGCACACTGCAAGTACAGAAAGATATCCCTCAACCAAAGCATAAAACTAAACACCCTTATTTCATAGCTAGCCTAAAATCTCCAGAGAACAGAGACAAATTATAAAGAGAGAGCCCTCTCTGATTACAGTGTGGCTAGGCACTGTAATCCAAAGATTGGTTAGTGGTTACCCCGGCCGTATTCCCTTGGGAGTCATAGGGAACAACCTGGGTGTTAACAGGATCGAATATGTGCCAATAACCTTCCGGGATTTCTAGGAGGGTATTCCTAGGCTGAGAAGGAATGGCCTTGACAGGGATTGTTTCAATAGCACTTCCTTTGTCTAGAATAATGAAAGTCCCGGTTGTTTGAGGAGATTGAATTCCCTCAATAATGATTTTTGCAGCTCTCCCTTTATCTGGGCTATTTAATGGCTGAATTATCCTAGGAGGAGATCTTGGCTCCTCAACTTCCCCTGTTTCCCCTTCTCCTTCACAAAGATTGCTTAGATTCCCTTCCTGCAGTCGTTCTGGAATAGAATTTTCAATTTCTTGAAAGTCCTGTTCATCAGTCTGACTATGCACCTCAACGAAGGCTACAGATGGTGATCCTGTGACCTGAAGGGAGCTAGTAGGCTGTTTAGAATTGATTTTCCTGGGGCCTACTGATGGCTAAGATTCAGTTCTCTTATAGATTTCGTCTATGAAGGTTGTTCGGCCAAGGGTCACCGACCCTTTGGCTTTTTCGGGTTTAGATGGAGGTTTGATATTCTTTTCTGGCTTTTTTTGCTTAGTCATGCACTCTAATAAACTACTAAATCCTGTTTAACCAACAATTCTGCTAGGAAAGCGGACGGTGGAGCAAGGCTTTTACATGCTTCGTACGCAGGTTCTTACCTTTCGTTTTTAAAATCCAACTCTCCCCTAGCAGATTCGTACACTACTCTGTAAAAGACAAATGGCTATACTCTTTCCCCGGCAATGGTGCCAAAATGTAGAGTTGTAACAAGGGTCTCTTTCACCTCTAGTTATTCCACATTAATAAGTCAATCCGGGAACGTTTTGTTATTGCAAAGAGTATCTCAATCCGAGACTATTCGTCAGAGTAATGCTTAGTAGTACAGCGTTCAGAAAATACAAGAGTAAATGGATGCTAAACTATGACTAAATTACTCTAAAAGAATAAAATCACACAAGGCAGCTTATCAGTCAAGGGTGCGGAAGCGATAACCCATCCCTCTAGAAACTGATGGAAAGGAAATTAGAGCATGGACCATAGGTTTGGGAGCTACGCAGAAATCAAGTTATAATGATACAAAAGCAAGTGTCCTTCGGAGCCGGGCCCTTAGCTTCCAATGGTACACCACCTTAGATTACTCCAGACGCAAAGATGAAATAAACACCAAGTCTTTTATATTAACGCATCAACAAATGTACAGTAAACCAAGTCTCAGTGAGAGTCGATGATCAAAGTTTAATCTGAAACTGAAAATTACATAAAAGTCTCCTTGCTTAACAATGTTGTTCCTTTTTATAAAAGTAACGGCGGAGATATCTAGGTAACAAAAATAAGAAAAACAGCGATCCCTCAGGATCAAAGATCCTGAGGGATTCGCCAAGCCGTTAATCCTTTACTTTTCTTTCCCTGTTCCGCCGAATTGGTAACCCTTCTTTCTTTCCTGGGTCGTTCTGCTTCGATCTTTTCGATCTCGTTTGCATCCAGTTCCCTTCTAGAGGGACATCAGTTATTCCTCCTTTGTCTTTCCCTTTTGAATGGCAGCTCTTCGTTTCCACCTTTTCCTGCATAGAAAAATGACAATTATCAGTGATTAAGCTTTCCATACTAATTCTCACACATTCTATTAAAATTCTTTATTTCTTTGAGTTCATGATGCAGAAAAGGTTACAATTGTTACTGAAAAGTCACTAAATTGTTTGGCAAAAACATACCTTTCCAGTGCTCCACACATATGACTACACTAATCAACTAGCATTTATCATGTATGTAACTATAACATCAATAGAACGAAAGACATACACATAACCATAATGCATATAACAATTCTTAACCTACATACCCGCATGCCCACTTTACAAACCTGTATGATGATATGCTCTTGCCTAGAGGTCCAATGCTGCAAATTCACTTTGATGATCTGCATCTCCTGCTCTATCTCAGTCAACACATTAACATCATAACGCACCAATATCATCATGATGACCTAATTTCATAAAATGACCTCATGCACAACAACCTTCACCATGACAATGCATGCATAACAACATATAGACACTGACATGCATAACAAATTCATATATAACTGACATGCATTCATGACTCACATACCAACAACAACATCATCAACTTCTACATGGCGACTTCACTACAACCATGATTGACACCATGAAAATGCAACAAGCACATGGACTACCAACATAAGGAACACATATGCAATCTACATGAATGCATGGAAAACACACAACCCATCCAGTTTGAGGGGTGAACCATGCTCTGATACCAATCTGTAACACCCTCCTCCCACATCTACCCATGTAACCAGCCAACCAGGGTAAACATGTGATGAGAGGTTACTATGATATGATTCAACCTCCTATGTGACCTTAAGGAAGTGGAATCGATATAAACACATCAAACATACCTTCCACATTAGCAACAACACTCCCAAGAGCCATCCCAACCACTCAAGTATCATGCCCTTGGGTCCCACTATGTTTTTAAACTATTAAACCTCTAGACGCTCCCATGCTATGGGCATGCCAGTGTCCAGAGATCTCTAGACGCTCCCACAATCCTACATGCCTGTGTCCAGGGACTATTTCCAACAAACCTGTGCTAGAGTCCGAGGGATTTAAGGCACTTGTCAAGCCCAAAATTTCAGCCACTGCTCAGAACTTGTTGTAACTTTTAGAATCCATTAAACACATGATGACAATACTAATAAACCAAAAACTAACTCCAAGACTAGGCCTGAACATCCCCAAATGGGACTGACATTTTTTCAAACACTTGGCATCAATGCAATCTACAGGTCTAGGATACAAGACAAAGCATGAATGACTGAAAACTCTTACGAGACATGAAAAGAAGGATCACCACCTTCTCCCTTGAACTGTTATGACATCAATTAGGTCTTGCATCCATCATTTTAAAAATTAAAAGTAAATACATGAAATAACCATGACATGAACCAGTCAATTAACCATGCTTATAACCAACATAAAACTAGGAAAATAACAATGAGATAACAACCATTAAATCCACATATAAATAAGAACAAAAGCAAGAGAACTTAGATTTTATTAGACATAGGAAAATTTGAGCAGGTTTGATACTTACCACCCGACTATAGACATGGTTGAACCAAATCTTTTTTTCAGCCAATCACCCTCGTGCCATATTCCAAGCATGAATGTGGGATATCATAAACACATTAACCGAAACCATTTAGGGCTTCTAGAGGCCAACCACCTCAACCCATCAAATAGTGATTTCACCTCACAGTCGAACATCACAAGAACCATCATCAAATTGGTCTCTACCCAAGCCTTCCAAGGCTCCAGAAATTTAAATAATAATTGAAACCAAAATAAAGTAAAACTAAAAATAAATTTAAAACTAAACTTAAACTAAAATAATTGAAATAAATTAAAACTAGACTAAACTAATTTAAAAAATATATATTATTTCATTCCTTTTACATGAAACGGTGATGTTCTCTTTAATTATTTTGTTATCTGGTAATTGTAATCTCATGCTACAAATTTTATTAAATTTCCATGGGAAATTGTCGCTCATACTTCTTGTTCTCTTATAATTAAGCTAGTTTTATTCGTTCTATTTCGCATGTAATCTCGTCAAACCCTATGAGCCTAATTCCTTTGTGATTTGACTTTCATCCTTAATGATTGCATGAAAACTTGGCTTTTAAATTTAGTATTGTTTTTCATGATCTCGGGCTCCTAAATCAGTGATCTGGTGGCATCTCCTTAATTAATTCACATTACTTTCTTACGTGATTTAGTGTCACCCAAATATGCAAACTGGTAGGGAATACCACGATGACCTTGTGAATCAATATATTTTCTACATGCAATGGCGAGGGCTTAAGTGTAATTGTTATGCAATTTACCTATGAGAAAACTAGAATATGAGAAATATGAAACAATATGGCTCGAAACACAGAAATATCACATAAAATGAGACAAGTTGCAAAGATATTTTACTATGCAGAAGTAGAATACAATGTTCACTTGTAATTCTTCCCTTTCTATCTTAGAATATATATATTTTTATGACATCCAAACCCCTAACTACTTGTGGTCCCTTGCATAACACATGTTAACCACTTTATTTACTAACTATGGCCCATTTATAACTGATTGTGGTCCATTTTCTATAATGCGGGTTAACCACTTACAATTATTATTAATGTGGATAATTGCTTACAAGATTTATTGACTCAACTAACTAACTATGACTATGACGAGGATTATTACATGAACAAGAGAATTAGATTTGGACCCTAACATGCCCTCCCCCATCAAAAGAAACCTTGTCCTCAAGGCTGAAGCTACAGAAATTGCTGAAGAATATTGGTTGGTTCCCATGCCGCATCTTCTGGAGAGGTGTCTTTCCACTTGATGAGGACTTCCTTGATCGTGTAGCTGTAGAGATACCTTCTACGAGTATCGAGGAACTATTTAGGTCATAGCCACAACAAACATTCCTCATCCAATTAGGGTAGACTGGTTTGAACCCTACAATTGTTCCCCACAACTTTCTTGACGCAGGATACACGGAAGACTGGGTGGATTTTTAAAGTAGTCAGCAGGGCTAGTTTGTAAGCGACTGTTCCTATACACTGAAGTACTTGATAAGGCCCATAGAATTTTGGGCTAGTTTCTGGCAGCCATTTTCTCTGAGAGAGGTATTTTTATAAGGTTGGAGTTGTAGGAACACCTAGTTCTCTACTTGAAATGACTTCTCTGGACGGTTTTGGTTAGCCTATTGCTTCATTTGATTCTAAGCTTAATTTAAATTATCATTGAGATGAGAAATCATGGTAGCACACAACTGCAGGAGATGATCAACTTATTGTACTTTGGAAGATCTGGGGATATAAGAAGCTAGTGATGGTGGTAGTTGGCCATACACTGCCTCATAGGGAGTCATCTTGGTGGCTTCAATATAGTTAGTATTATACCACCATTGAGCTAAAGGAAACCATTGTAACCATTGATGTTGTTTTCTTTAGGTGAAGCACTAGAAATAGGTCTCCAAAAATTTGTTGACCACTTCTATTTGACCATTGGTTTGGGCATGATAGGTTGTACTCATTTGGAGGTGTGTTCCATGTAGATTGAAAATTTCATGCCAAAAATTTTTGGTGAAAGTGAGGTCTCAATCAGATACAATGGAAGTTAGCATGTCATGGAGTTTGCATAGTTCGTCCATGATGAAAACTTGAGCCACCAATGTTGGGGTAAATAGGTACAAGAGAGTGCAAAAATGAGCGTATTTGGAAAGTCTGTCAACAACCACCATGATGATTGATTTGTTGCCTAACTATGGGAGACCTGTAATGAAATCCATGGAAACATCTATCAAGACAGAGGTAGGGAGTGGCAAGGGTTGTAAGGTGCTTAATAGCTTGATCATTTCCCCTTTGTTGCACTGGCTTACTATGCATTCAACTACAAAAGTAAGAATGTCATGCTTCATGCCTGTCCAAAGAAAGAATGACGTGTGCATGCATAAGTCTTATGAAAGCCTAAATTCCCTACAATGGGAGAGGAGTGTAGCTCTTCTAAGATGTGGGGTTTAAGGGTGCAGGTTAAGGCCAACACTACCCTATCCTTATAGCAGAGAAACTCATCCTTCCAAGAGTAATCCTTCGAGGAATTAGGATCTACCTGTAATTTGTTAATGAGATGGGACAGATAAGGGTGGGAGAACCATTCATGATAGGTTGCTTCAATCCAATCTGGTATGGGTAGAGAGAAGGATAACAGGGTGCCCTCATCCTCAAATTGGAGTGATAAGGCATCAACCACTACATTTTCATGTCCATTCTTGTAAATGATCTCATAATCATATCCCAAAATTTTTGCAAGCGATTTATTTTGCAATGGCAGCGATAGATGTTGATATAGAAAATATTTTAGGTTATGATGGTCAGTGCATATTTGGAAACAACATCCCAATAAGTATGGTCACCAAGTGTCTACTACATGTAAGATGGCCATGATTTATTTCTCATATGTAGATTGACCCAAATGTTTTCCATTGATTTGTTGGCTAATGAAAGCCAATGGTCTACCTTCTTGCATTAATACTGCGTCAATTCCCATACCCGAGATCATCTTCAATCACAAAATATTTGGTGAAATATGGTAAGGCCAATACTAGAATGCAGCACATGGCTTTTTTGAGAGCCAAGAAAGCCTATTGAGTTGCGTCATTCTAGAGAAACGAATTTTTATTGAGAATATTTGTGAGGGGTCGAGAAATGCAACCATAATTGCAAACAAATTTGCGATAGTATCTTGTGAGACCCAAGAATCCTCGCAAACTCTTCAAGGTTTTTGGTTGGGGCCAATCTTGCATTTCCAAAATCCTTTTCGGATCAACCCTCACTCCATCACGACCCACAATCTATCCCAAATACTCCACTTCTTCCATGCCAAAGGAGCACTTGGATAATTTGACAAATAATTTGCGATCTTAGAGAAATTGCAATATCTGGTGAACATGCTGAAGGTGTTTGTCCCATGTTATGTTGTAGATGAGAATGTCATCGAAAAATACCAGGAAAATTTTTTTGTGATATGGTTTTAGAAGGTGGTTCATGAGGCTATGAAAAATGGATGGGCAATTACAATGACAAAATGGCATGACCAGGAATTCAAATGGCCTTCATGAGTTTGGAAGGTTGTCTTGGGAATGTCAACTTCCTCATGTGTATTTGGTGATAGGTTGAACATAGGTTTAGCTTGTTAAAACAAATAGCACCATGCAGTTCATCAAGCAGATTATCAACTACTAGAATAGGAAATTTGTCCTTGATAGTGAGATTGTTAAGGGCCCTAAAGTCGGGACACATGAACCATTCTCCATCTTTCTTTAGAAACATGACCACTGGAGATGAATAAGGGTTGGTGCTTGGACGAATAACACTACTTCAAGGAGTTCCTTGATTATTTTTTTGATTTCATTCTTTTGTACAAAAGGATATTGATATGGGTAGACATTTCGCGGCTGGAAACCCGAGAGCAAAGGGATGATATGATCATGTTCACCCCTAGAGGGTGGGAGCTCCTTAGGTTTTTCAAAGACCCGCTAGTGGTGATCTAATACTTGTACACATCATGATGAATATGAGGAGTGGATTCAATGGTCTGGATGGCATTAAATTGGGCTACTATCCCATGATGACCCTTTTTTAAAAGCTTCCCCTTTTGATGCAAGATGATGATAGTAGGAACACCTGCCTGGAGTCCCCTCAATGTATGAGTGTGGTCATTCTGCTTAAATCTCATATATAAATCCTGGAAATCCATTGTGATAGGGCCTAGTGTGCGGGGCCATTCAACACCAAGGACAATGTCAAAACCACCCATTTCAATGTCAAACATGTTGGTTTTGAGGTGATAATCCCCCATATGAAGCTTAATATTTTTACAATGTCCTTCACATTTCATGGTCTCCCCATTAACGATAAAGACTTGGCAATTAGATACTGCCTGTACAAAAAAATGAACAACTTATGCTACTCTCTTATGGACAAAATTATGTGTGTTTCCACTATCAATCAACACCACTACTATATGGTGTTTAATAAAACCTCATATTTTGAGAGTATGGGGCGAAGAAATTCCAGCCAAGGCATGAAGTGATATAACTAGCTCATCTGACGTAGCTGTGAGATCATTGTCCGGGTAGGTTTGGGGTTCACCCACTTCTTTCCTAGGCACTTTAGTGGATGGAGCTTCATCGGCTAAGCTATTTTCAGTAGCGTCAATTTGAAAAAAAATTGGTTCCTTAAATTTATGTCTTGGGGAGTACTTGTCATCACAGTAGTAGCAGAGTCATTTTTTCCTTCTTTTGTCCATTTCTACCAGCGAGACCTTTTCAACCTTACGTTTTTGGGTGGGGCTCGTAGCCTTGGTGGGGCATGCCTTTGTGGTGAAATTTGGATGATTGGATTGGGAATTTAAGGCAACTTATACATCTAAGGCCTTGCAGCATGTGTCCAAATAAGTAGCTGGGTGATGCATTTAGACATGGGTTTGGATGGCTTCCTTTAGGCCACTGATGAAACATTCCAAGTAAAAGGCATCTCCTAGTCCTTCAGTGTTGATGGCCAATTGTTCAAAAATGCAATGTAGTCTCTTACTATACCTGTTTTCCTGAGCTTAGTGAGACAACCCAAAAAGTGAAATTCCAATCAAACTAGTCACAAATGGATTATGAGAACATGTTCCAAGTTGGCCTCCCTAGATAACATTTATGATGCCACTACCACCACTTCCATCTCTCTTGGTCCAGGTAAAGGTCTCCCACATGTGGTTTAGTTCCATTCTCCCAGATATTATTAAGGAAGAAATATTGTTCCATTTGTGCCACCCATACTGCGGGGTTAGAACCATCACATTTGTACATGCCTAGCTTGGGTGTCTGGTGGCTCGAATATTGGTGATCTCCATGGAAATGAATGTGATGGCTAGATTCTCCTTCTATGTGTGCATCAACACTATGTTCTTCCCTCATGGGTTCGTGAGGCATCTTTATAGCTTCCAACACTTGTGTGCGCTGGGTGGTAATGGACACCTGAAATTCATCAATTTTTTTCTCGATATTGTCAACCTTCTATACAACCCTTTCTGTAGCCTTAATTTGAGACCTAGTACCGAGCATACACTAGCCCTGATAAAATTTTGAGCTTACTTAAGAGTAGTATTCTTGGAAAGAGGGCTAGCTCAGGAGTCTAGTGATGTGGGCACCAAGTTTTTGCAACTCTACATTCCAATATTCATCTTCATTGGTACACAATGAAAGTTAAATGCAGATAATAGAAAGTGAGTGGAGGCATGATTTGGATGAAATTTTGAATTCCATTGATGAAAATGTAAGAAAAACTATCTTGAGGTGGACCTTGATGGTAAGGATATGTTCAAAGCATGTTTGGTTAGCTAGTTGAATGAAATTTTGACATTATCCAAAGATAGGTTGATGAAAGTGAGAAATGTGGTCTACTTTAGGTGAGATGAGAAGTCTCCACAAAAGTGTGTTTTAATTGGCTTTGGAATTAGATCAGATTGTGGGGTGTTGTTTGAAAGCAAATCAATTCACGCCATTGAACATACTACAATAAAAAGGTGTTGCTCAAAGTACAAAACAAGGTGTTTCTTGGGAAACATGGTACATTGGAAGGGTTCAAAGAATAAGGAAGAAGGATGGTAATAGGGTGTTTGATTACCAAAATTAAATCGGCCTTTTGGATAGACTAGAAGGCATCAAACATCAATTATGTACATATAGTAGAATAAAGGGGAAACCCATGTATACGTTTGATTTGACAAATCATGCTTTTGTACAACTTGAATCTATTATAGAAATCTCCAACTTATCATACAATGCTAGGAATACATGCAAATTAGAAGAAAGCAATTACAATTATTTTTTCTTCAGATTTTGTTAAGAATCTGAACAAGGTTAATTTTCAAAACATTATATGTTCACTTTCCTTATGTATTTCCATATGTATTTCCATATGTTAGATTATTTATAAATAATTATTGGTTGTATTTTTATTGATTTTTTTGTATGAATCTGATGTTAATTTTGTACTTTTTTGCTTAAGGTCTAGTGAATAGTTTGAATGGTGAATGTTCAATATAATTCAACTTTTTTTTGCTACCTTGTTTTTGGTGTAAGTTTCTTTCACTAGCCTTTCATATTTTTATAGTTGTGTTTCATTCAAAAATTATTTTGGTATTTCCTCCATAAAAACAATGTAATTACATACATATATAGTTATTTGTACCCATTTATTGTGGGGAAAAATGCTTATGCAGGACGATCCTATCCACCTAAGGTGTGACAGTGCCTTAGCAACAAACAGAGACAGCTATTCTAATATTCTTCCTTTATGAATTAAGAATGAAGAGAGATAGATGGACTAACCGGTGTCTTCTGTTTGTCCCTCGATCCGGTCTCTCTTCTCTTTGGGTGTTCACAACTACTTGCCTTCTTGCTCGCCCAGCTTCAACGGGTTCATACGAGATCACAAGAGAACAACTACTTGCCTTCTCGCTAGCCCAGCTTCCACAAATTCCTGCAAGATCACAAGAGAACAGCTACTTGCGACAAGAGAAGAACACTACACAAAGACAGATATTCACATTCATAACTAGTTCAGGATTAGAAATAAACTAAACATACTAATGCAATCATAAATCAAGAATACATCAGTATATAGGAGAAACCAAGATAGCTTTATTGATGAATAACAAGGTTCAGGAAGAGATACAACCCAGAGGGCTCCAATCCAGCATCTCCTTCCCAGCAAATGGAATTCCTATCTTCACCCCCTTCAAAGCATTAAGCACCCAATGATTCCAATCTCAAACCAACAGCAATTATTTGCAATAATAAAATTCCAGCCTCTAGATCTCATGGAGGAGAGATCCATATATAGATGTTTGGAGAGAGGATGAGTCAGCTTGAGATCTGACTAGTGTCCTCTCCCTCTGTTAGTTCTTGATTCCACTTGGAGGTTCTTGCTTCCACTTGGAGATTTGGAACCTCTTACTCATCACCAGTCGAATTCCCTGAGGCAAGTGTCATTTTGGAAGCTTCCTAGGTTTTGACACCTTGAGGAATGAGCTTACCACATGTCCATTCTCGTTCAGCGCAGGTAGCCAGTGTTCCCTTTGACATTCAACGCAGGTAGCCAGTGTTGGCTTTGACATTCAGCGCAAACAGCTAGTGTAGCCACTGAAATGATCCTGAATTGACTTGTTTTTTAGCAGTTTCAGGTGGAGAACTTCTGTGAATTGCTGTGGTTTGTTAGCCTTGTTCCTCTAGGGGTAGGAACAACATGTTTAGGGACTTTGGATCCCTTAGATTATGGACATTTCATGCTCAATGCTGTAAGGCACAAAAATGTCTATAACAGTTGCCCCCTAAAGTATGAGGCTGTTTATCGGGTGAAATGCTTTATCAGGGGGATCCGAAGTTCATCCAATGTTGGGAGGAGACCTGTAATAAGATACAATACAATACATTATTTTTCATACTGCTTTCATGATCTAGCTGAGGCGGGTATTCCCATGCTCAGCTTCATAAATTCATTTTTCTATACATAGAACAGACAATCGTCTGATGGTAGACTGATAATTTTGATGAAATTATCATCCTTTGAGTAGGATGACTATGTTGGAAATAATACTGAGAGGGGGGGTGAATCAGTATTATCAGATCAATCAAACTTTTCTATTTCATACTCAGAAACATATACGCTACTTCAATTAAGTGAACCCGCGTGTACACGCTACTGTGTCTAATGAAACCCGCGTATATCCAGAGATCTTATAATTCAGTTATCTTAATCTTCAGTAAATGCATCAGATCATTATTAAGCATATTAACAGTAAACAGGTGCAGAATAACAGAACAGAACATCACACAAGAGCCACACATATGAACACCATGATATAAGGTGGAAACCCAATGTGGGTGAAAACCACCTACTGCAATTCGTCTCTTTCTTCTTTAATAAGAAACTTCTTTTACAATGCACTGGTGCAGTCATTTACCAGCACGCAGGCTGCAACCTGCAGAGGGCTACAACCCTCATAGCTTTTGTACTAGCCGATCCATTTACTAGTACGTAGGTGCCAACCCTACAGAAGGCTACAACCTTCACTCGTTTTCCAGCTGCTCCTGGAAGGGAGCTACAACCCCCCTTGGCTCTTGTACTGGCTGATATGTTTACCAGTACGTAGGTGCCGGCCTACGATCTTCCCGGGACCATGTTTCATACATTTTCATACTAGATCCATAAGACAATCATCATTGTAGTACAACCTGCATCATCAATCACTGAAACACCCAATTCTGAATCACTGTAACCCTGTCAACAACAACCAGACAACATAACAACAACCAGATCCAACTCCATCTTCAAATATCATACTTCACATTGTATACGCTACTTGGATGACCCCAAACTGCGTGTATACGCTCTTTTACCAAAACCAACTCGCGTACAGATCTATAAATTCAACCTTAAAACTCTGCAGCTATATCAGACATCAAAGCATACCCAGATCATAATAATAAACATGCGTCAGTAGATCTAGTCTATCCAGAGTCAAACCATATGAAGATAATCATTCCAAGCCTTGAGATCTCGTTCCATCATTCATCATCCTCCACATGGGTGAAACCTTGGTTCAGATCACCAACCCATAACCAGCACTTGGATCACACACTTTCTCAGATCTTCATCACTCACACTTGCTCACGCTTGCACACTTTGGCCTAATGATCTTTTCCTTATATAGCCTTAGGCCTTGCTCAATGCCAAGAGCCAAAACCATAGTAACACAATACCATCAACTTCAATACTAGGGATCGACACGCCCGTCGAGACACAATGGTCCGAAACCATAGGCACAACTTCCAAGGACTAACCGCCATGGACCAAAGGTACGTTTCCACATACACGCGCTTTTGCTGAAGCCAACCTGCGTGTACACGCTGATTCGCCTTGCTGAACCTGCGTATATCTCTTTCTTGTCCTGCTGTACTGAGATCTGTCCATTAGTTAAGTTGTCATCACCTGTACCAGTCTCTGAGCACCTGTACCAACCTCTGAGTGAGTTGCCATCAAGGACAACACTTGAATCATAATGCCAACAATCTCCCCCTTTGGACTTGATGGCAACCACCACACCAAGTCACTCTCCCCCTTTGACATCAAGGGCAAAGGGTGGACCAAGATATTCTCTTCCTTGGTATACCTTCTGCTGTCCATACTCCCCCTGAGTACATGCTGAAATCTCCAAATGTGCTCCCCCTTTGTGTATGCCAAAGTGTACCAATCTATCCATCCTGCTCTTGCTGAATTGCGCTGTTCATGCTCCCCTTGACTGTAGGCAAGATCTGTAAAAGATGTTCTACAAAAAGAACAAATACTTATACATCATAGAAGACCTTCCTATCATCAAAAGACTCAACATACATTCACCCAACCTAGTGGGGATATCCCAATATTGACTCATTCACCTAACCATGTGAAGATACATGATAATACATGAACATTTCATCATTCATCCCAGGCATAGTGGGGAAACCAACATAGGCCGTTACATGACCTTGACATCATAAAAGAGATACATGACATAGTGATGAAATATCTAGACCAAGACTTATGAAAGCCACCAACAGCATCATGATCTGTACCATAAGCATCAGCCTGCAATACCATTCCTAAACAGTAAGATGTATCATTTAGCTTCATAGACTTTATCAACACCTTCTAACCATAATGCCAACAATGCATTATTCGAAGAATATTCTCCCCCTGAGTGTGAGCCAACCATGTCTGAACCATTTCCTGAGTCTGTTCTGCTCCCCCTGAGCCTGAGCCAACCATGACTGAACCTGGGTCTGTTCTGCTGCCCTTTCTCCATATACGCGACTTTGCAGCCTGTAACTCGCGTATATACGCGACTTGTCTTCATGAAACTTGCGTATGAGAATCAGAACACTGAAGTTCTATACCTTCAGCTCCCCCTGAGTCTGTTATGTCTGTGCTGTGCTGAGTACCCTGTGCTGTGCCACATCTTTCTGACTGAACTTCCTTCTTCTTCCATATCTTCACGCATGTTGATGATTTCTTCTTATCATGAGCTTTGTTCCTGCAATCTCTTGCTTTATGTCCAAACTTGTTACATGCATAGCATCTTACATGTTTCATATTCCTCTTGTAGCAATCAGCAGTTTTGTGGCCAAACATATTGCAAGAAAGGCAATATCCATTAAAGTATCTTGAATGTGATGATCTTTCTGCATGATGGTCTTGAAACCGTCTTCTTCTACATATGGCTGCAACATGTCCAAGATTATGACACACATAACATTCAACATTATTCAGTGGAGGAAATAATCGTCTATCACGTCCATAGTTAGGAGTAGAGAATCTTCCTTGAGGAATTTCTTTCCTTGGTTGTTCCTTTTTGGGCATTTCAGATTTCTCATTAGAGTTTCTTGCCTCACCTTGTGAACTAGATTCACCTTCAACATATTCACGAAAACCAAGACCAGTCTTGATAGCAGGAGATCTTTGATTATTAAGAATATCATCCAAGACTTTAGAACTATCTTGAAATCGTAAAAGCTTATCCTTTTCTTCTAGTTTACCTTTCAAGATATTTACCTCAACTTGATGTTGTTCTTCTTTTTCAAGACATTGCTTCTTCAAGGTCTCTCCAACTTTCCTTTCTTCATCCAACTGATGCCTTAGTTTGAGGATCTCGTTTTCTTGCTCTTTATTCAGTGCTAGCAGCATTTCTCGAATTCTGGAGGCACATTCCAACTGATCTTCTAATCTGATGATTTCTTCCTTGAGGGCATTCTCCCTTTTGCTAGGTAGATCTTGTTGATCTATGATTTGATCTGATGCTTCATTTGCTTGTCCATCTTCAATCTGAGGTGCTTCAGGATCTGAATACTTGCTTCCACTCAACGACAGGTTGTCATTGTTCCTTTGAGCTGTCTTCTTCTTTTGACGTGCTTTCTTCCCCATTGTTCTACGAATCTCCTTCAAGCGATCAAGCTTCTCTGAAGGACCTGCTCTGATACCAATTGTTGGAAATAATACTGAGAGGGGGGGTGAATCAGTATTATCAGATCAATCAAACTTTTCTATTTCATACTCAGAAACATATACGCTACTTCAATTAAGTGAACCCGCGTGTACACGCTACTGTGTCTAATGAAACCCGCGTATATCCAGAGATCTTATAATTCAGTTATCTTAATCTTCAGTAAATGCATCAGATCATTATTAAGCATATTAACAGTAAACAGGTGCAGAATAACAGAACAGAACATCACACAAGAGCCACACATATGAACACCATGATATAAGGTGGAAACCCAATGTGGGTGAAAACCACCTGCTGCAATTCGTCTCTTTCTTCTTTAATAAGAAACTTCTTTTACAATGCACTGGTGCAGTCATTTACCAGCACGCAGGCTGCAACCTGCAGAGGGCTACAACCCTCATAGCTTTTGTACTAGCCGATCCATTTACTAGTACGTAGGTGCCAACCCTACAGAAGGCTACAACCTTCACTCGTTTTCCAGCTGCTCCTGGAAGGGAGCTACAACCCCCCTTGGCTCTTGTACTGGCTGATATGTTTACCAGTACGTAGGTGCCGGCCTACGATCTTCCCGGGACCATGTTTCATACATTTTCATACTAGATCCATAAGACAATCATCATTGTAGTACAACCTGCATCATCAATCACTGAAACACCCAATTCTGAATCACTGTAACCCTGTCAACAACAACCAGACAACATAACAACAACCAGATCCAACTCCATCTTCAAATATCATACTTCACATTGTATACGCTACTTGGATGACCCCAAACTGCGTGTATACGCTCTTTTACCAAAACCAACTCGCGTACAGATCTATAAATTCAACCTTAAAACTCTGCAGCTATATCAGACATCAAAGCATACCCAGATCATAATAATAAACATGCGTCAGTAGATCTAGTCTATCCAGAGTCAAACCATATGAAGATAATCATTCCAAGCCTTGAGATCTCGTTCCATCATTCATCATCCTCCACATGGGTGAAACCTTGGTTCAGATCACCAACCCATAACCAGCACTTGGATCACACACTTTCTCAGATCTTCATCACTCACACTTGCTCACGCTTGCACACTTTGGCCTAGTGATCTTTTCCTTATATAGCCTTAGGCCTTGCTCAATGCCAAGAGCCAAAACCATAGTAACACAATACCATCAACTTCAATACTAGGGATCGACACGCCCGTCGAGACACAATGGTCCGAAACCATAGGCACAACTTCCAAGGACTAACCGCCATGGACCAAAGGTACGTTTCCACATACACGCGCTTTTGCTGAAGCCAACCTGCGTGTACACGCTGATTCGCCTTGCTGAACCTGCGTATATCTCTTTCTTGTCCTGCTGTACTGAGATCTGTCCATTAGTTAAGTTGTCATCACCTGTACCAGTCTCTGAGCACCTGTACCAACCTCTGAGTGAGTTGCCATCAAGGACAACACTTGAATCATAATGCCAACAGACTATCTGCTGCAATGATGTACATGTCAATGTCTTTATCTTTCCTGAATATATATCGCAGCCCGGATGGATGAAACTAGATCCGGGGTCTTCAAACTCGTTCGATCTTCACTCTAAGTACAAGTCGATCCATGTGAGAATTGTTCTGAAGTCGAAAATGGAAAGACATCGCTTGATTACCGGTCAATGAGGTAAACCGTTAACAAGTGCGAGAGGAATCACCGATAATGATAATGACCCTCAAGGTACTGCAGTACAATTCATGTGGTGTGAATAAAGGACTTGGCATTGAACACCACGCAAAATCTTTCGGTCGAAGGTCATTGATGTATACCTGTCGCCGGAAGTGAGAAACTTGCCATTGAGGTATGCAAGCTTCAAATTACTGAAGGGGTTTTTCCTAGATCAACTTCCTGGATAATGAGCTGATGTCGACAAGAAGCGATCTGTCAAAGGAGGGCCTTAATGAATCCCACATCAGTGACACGTAACGGAGCTAATGATTTTAATGGAGGTGAAAACGATCTGTGACATATGATTCAGGGTGGCGGTCATGAAAGGATGAAGGATAATGTATGGCAGTGGATGGGACACGGTTGACTTTTCTGAACGACTTCTCTTGAACATGTGGCGACACTGATGCGATGGATCGGTAGCATTACCCCAAATATGGATGGTATGGCGAGACCATGGATGTGACCGGTGAATGAAACAACCCAACCCGATTGTGGTACGGAGGAAAAGTGTCATGTTCAAGAGCGACTTGCTACCATCAAAGTTTTCTTTAGTTTCTCCCAATTTTCCCCAGTCATTGCTGACCAGTACCTATTTATTTTTGTCAAGCTTGAGGAGGATAACATATGCTTGTTCTATAACCTGCCCTTCGGGCAAGCCCATCGCTATGTTTTAACGAGCCTAGCGATAGTGAAACTCGTTCTCGTCTAAAGACAAGTTTGTCGCTATTTAGTGATTTTAACAAGTCTAACGACAAGGATAACTCGGTCCTTTTCATTTTTAGAGAGTCTGAAAAGGTACATAAAGTTAACTCCAAAAGTCCTTTTTCGTCATCTAATCCCTTAAGTCCGAAAAAGTATAAAACAATACAGAAGGGATGAGTTTTCGATAGTTTTAACGAGCCGAATAAAACAAGCGCTCGATCTTTTTGTGCAATAATCCCTCAGGTCCAAAAAGATTAAAATCTAGAGGAGGGATAGCACTTCCTGTCCCTTTAACGAGCTGGAAGGCCAAGGACTCGGCAATCTTTTCATATTTTACGAGTCAGTTGAAAAGAGCTTAAAGAAGACTCGTCTTTTGAGGAACGAATGATAAACAGGGTTAGCAGCTGATTCCAGGTACAGGTTGGAATTTTCCAATCACGGCAGTGTCACAAGGATGGCTAGGTGTAATCACTCTTCGCAGCTGTTCCTCAAAATGGGTAAACAATCATATGGAGGTGAACGATCGGCCAAATGAAAAGTGGAGGTGACGGTGCAAACACGACCAAGGCTTTAATGGCTGATGATATTACATTCACAGTGGTTATTTACCGGGATAGTTCATTTTTTAACGAGCTTAAACGCAGGTGGAAACATTTGCTCGATCTTATGTTTATTTTTTAACGAGCATGAACTATGTGCTAAAACTGCTCGGATCTTGTGTTTATTTTTTAACGAGCATGAACTATGTGCTAAAACTGCTCGATATTATATGGTCAAATTTTTGATTTTTTACCATAACTAGATTTTCCCTTTTCAAAGATAGTACTGTATCCTCAATTACTGCATCAAACTAGTTAGAAATGAATAGCATTTGCTTGAAAATGAGATTAGAACCCTAATATTTCGCTTTGAACTACGTAAAAAGCAATTAAAAGGTGTTTTTACCTCTCATTTTACCATTTCATTTGAACTTGGTTTGTTGGAGCTTTGGAGGTGCCTCTTCCCCCTTGATTTTCATCAGCTGATTCCGGGAGATTTTGCGGACAATTTTCAGCACCGTCTGGACCAGGTAGGAGCTAAACCCTAGCTCTTTCTTTTCATGGTTTCCTTTTTCCATTCTGTGCCTGTTTTCCTGTCCCCCTGAGCCCCTGGGGTTTTGCTAGGGCGCTCTGCCATCAGTGCAGGTAGTCCATTCGAAACCTGCGTTGAATGTCAAGCTGCATGAAGACAGTTTGACCTTCAACGCAGGTGGAACACTTGCCAGTTGCGTTGGGCATAGAAAAACAGTCTTGTTGCACAGTTTTTGATGAAAATTTTGCCAGTTTCTCATCAAATCCAGGATCTTACTCTTTCTCTTGTTTGTTTTGCAGGGAATTTTGAGAAAAATGACCCTTACATGCGAGAACGAGAACATGAAGAAGAGGACATGATTGCCCTCCATGACCCTGTCACGGTGAACGCGCTGCGGAACTGTGGCTTGCTAAAGTTCTTCCGTATCTCTAGTGTGAGAGCACAGATCTCCTTACTGCAGTATATGCTTGATGCTTGGGATCCTATCAACCAGGTATTTCAGATTAGGGGCAAATCTATCCCCCTGACCGTAGTAGACATTTACTTCTTGACTGGTTTGTCGAGGCGGGGTGCTCCCATTTCTTTGTCAGGTTTGGCCTGAGGGAATGACTCCGTGAGAGATTATGTCCACCAGTATTGCAGGGAAGGATCCCAGCCGAGCAGAGACAGCAAGGTCGTTATCCATGAGATTGCTGACAGGTCTCTTAGGTCCATTCTGTATACTATTGGTAGGATGGCCGGTAGCGCATCTCTTCATGTTGCCAACAAGTCCTATGTGCAGCACGCCTTGGAGTGTCTCCAACCGAAAATATTCAACTGGTGTGATGCAGTACTTCTTCAGATGAAAAGTCAGTTGAACAAGGTAAAGGATGGGAAGCTAAAGAACTTTGGATTTGGTTCTATTCTGACTGCCTTTGCCTTGGAGAAAATACCACTGATGCAGCCTCAGTATATCGCACTCGACTTGCCTTCTCCTACCGAGCCACGCATGCAGAGATGGGTTGATCACATGTCTAGGCATGCTGGTCAATCTCAGATTTCTTTCACTGATACCTTCTTCAGGTGGTTCGAGCGTCAGGAGATGGTCTATTCCGAGTATCCATATGTTGGTATGGATTTCCGAGGTGATCCGGACTTGGTACTGCCAGATGGCGAACAGTGGGGCGCTATTGGTAAAATCTTCGACCATATTACTGTTTATTGTTCTTATTTATAATGTCCTTGTGCTTTATTCTATCAAGACTTTAATCAAACTCATGTGTGCATGCAGATGTTGGTCCTGTTCGTCCAGCAGTTTGCCCAAGAGCGCCAGTTGCTGCCCCAGCAGGGGAGACTGCTGGGAGGGTTATTCTCTGCGACCTTGATCTGGCCGAGACCCTTACAGCTGTGCAGGAGCAGGTTGAGAGCCTTACTCTCGGCATTCCCGATGTGAGGATTGATGAGTTACCTTTACAGTTGCAGCGGCATACTACTGGTGTGCCTAGACGATGGACTCGTCTCTTGCGCATGATTGCACAAGCCGCGACGTGCTATCATGAGCATCACTAGGCTAGGGTGGCCCCTAGCATTTTTGAGTTTTTGGGTCATGCGACCGATTTTTGTCTTGGTTACAGAACATTATGTATGAACGATAAACAGCTTATATATATATATATATATATATATATATATTTTGATTTTCGTGGTTTATTTTGGTTGAGTTATATGATCCATATGTACAACATTGATGATGTGTCTCTTTTTACAAATGTCGCAAATGTCTATCTAACACATAGTTTGCTAATGAGTCGGTTAATGTGTTTAAGTTTCTAGAAATATGCTGGTATTGAATTAAATCAAACTGTCTTTCCAAAATCTTAACCCTTAGGAACATGCGATAAATAGCTGGATTGCGAACGGAATATATACCATTGAGTTGTAGTATTACAAGTTGTGAGTCTAGCCTGACGATTAGTCGGCGTATACCATGGGTGATGGCATCAGAGAGTAGCTCTATCAACGCGCTATACTCAGCGATGTTATTCGTTGATTGCCCGATACATACACCTCTGAAACTTACTAACTCGCCGCTTGGATCAAAAATGGCCCAGGCTGCGGAGGACAGGTTCCGCGAACTACGACTCGCTCCGTCGGCATATCCAACACATGTCTCCAGAAGGTTTGACATCTGCAATAAATGTAAAAAGGTGGATTACTCGACCAAAAAAAATACTTTAGCGAAAACAAAATACAACAAAAGCATACAGGTTACTATTTAAGCATAGTAACACTTGAGGTACAACCCATTACAGGGTTGCGCCAGTGGAATTCCGTCATAATCCATTAACTCGTAGGCTCCTTTTGCTAATACTCGTTTAACAATATAGGGGCCCATCCATAAAGAATTAAATTTACCTACTCCCAATTTATCGGATTCTTGGTCATAAAGCAAGACCAAGTCACCTTCTGAGAAGACACGGGGTTTGACATTTTTGTCGAACTGCGCCTTGACTCGTTTCTTATGGGCTTCGTTAGCCAAAGCGGCATCACGACGGGTTTCATCCAATTGGATTAATTCCAAGAAACGGGTCTCTTCTTCCGAAGTTCCAGGGAGGAGGTCAATCGCGAGTTTAAGAGACGAAATTTCACACTGGATTGGAAAGACTGCTTCCAAGCCATACACCAGTTGGAAAGGTGTGAACCCGGTCGCATTCCTTACCGACGTTCGGTAAGCCCACAAGGCTGAGTACAGGATTAGGTGCCACCTTCTTTTGTGAACCCCGATCATCCTTTGCAACATACGCTTCAGGACCTTGTTGATTGCTTCAACTTGTCCGTTGGCTTGCGGATAATACGGGGTAGAGCTATCGTGAGATAGCCCTAGCTTGGTAGCTAATTCAACTATCATGTGATTGCGAAAATGCGACCCATGATCTGTAACTATAGCCTGTGGTACGTCGAACCTGG
Source organism: Pinus tabuliformis (assembly GCA_031772625.1). Classification (NCBI taxonomy): domain Eukaryota; kingdom Viridiplantae; phylum Streptophyta; class Pinopsida; order Pinales; family Pinaceae; genus Pinus; species Pinus tabuliformis. The sequence goes on from CM062811.1 coordinate 315,179,035, forward strand.
CGACTACATGATTGAAAAAGAAAAGTGCAGCTGTTTCACCAGTGTTATCTAATGTAGGCATCGCCTCGGCCCATTTGGTAAAATAGTCAACGGCGACTATAACATACCCATGCCCCCAGGTCGAGGTGGGGTTACATGTCATGAAATCGATGCCCCATTTAGCGAAAGGCCCAACAACAACTATTGGTTGTAAAGGTGTGGGTGGTCTTCTGGTTTTGCTATCAAAAATTTGACAAGCATGGCAACTTCTGACTACGGTTATGCAATCTTTGAACATGGTTGGCCAGAAGTATCCTGCTCGTAAGATTTTTTGTGCTGTAGCATATCCAGATTGATGCCCCCCACACGCGCCTGAATGACACTCATTCAGGGCTTTTTCGGCCTCTTCATGGGTGAGGCACCTCCTCAGAACTGTATCGATACCATGACGGTAAAGTGTATCACCGACGATCATGTAGTCTTTCGCTTGGTATCGTATACGTTTCTATTCTGAGTGAGAGGTGTCAGGCCTGAACTTTTGGGTTTGGAGATGAATGATTATATCTCCATACCACTCATTGCTTGTAGATATTAGAAACAAACTTTCGTCCACGATTGACTCTTCAGATGTTTCATCGTTGGACGACGATGGGAGATCGCACAATAATTCTGCGAAGACTAAAGCTTTCTTTGATTTGGATTTTACAAATTCCAGATCAAACTCTTGAAGGATCGCTATCCATTTTGAATATTTGCCCCCCAGCAACTGTCGGGACAATATATAAGTCATGGGTTTGCAATCTAATAGAATGGTAGTTTTCCGAAAGAGGACATAATGTCGAAATCTTTGTATCGCTTGAACAGCAGCGAGTGCTAGCTTTTCAATGTAAGAATATTTTCTTTCTGTATCATTTAAGTTTTTACTTAAATAATATATAGGATGTTCAATTCTATCGACTTCTTGAACTAAAACCATTGCAATGGTCATATCTGCTGCAGCTAGATACAGGTTAAAATCTCTTTGATAGTCCGGGGCATACATTAATGATGCTTTTACTAGAGAATCTTTCAGAGCATCAAAGGAAGCTTGCGCCACCTGATCCCAGACAAAAGGTACATCCTTTTTCAAAAGACGAGTATAACCTTTAGCAAGTTCTGCATAATTTGGAATGAACCTCCTCAGAAAGTTTGCTTTCCCTTGGAGTTTCTGAATCTGAAGCAAATTTGAAGGTGGAGGCAAATTAATGATTGCCTGAACCTTGCAAGGGTCGAGACGAATCCCATCCTTAGAGACTATAAAGCCAAGTAAACGACCAGAACCAACGCAAAACACACATTTGTGTGGATTGAGTCTTATCTTGTAGTGTCGGCAACGTAGAAATATCGCTCTTAAATGCTACGGATGATCAGTCCGCTTTCGCGAATGAGCCGGAAGGTCGTCAAGATATGGTTGAACAATGTTCTTGATGTCATGGAAGGCATAATTCATTGCCCTCTGAAACATCGCCCTTGCATTCTTTAAACCAAAGGGTAATTTTAGATAAGCGAATGTGCCCCACGGACAGATGAATGTAGTCTTTGACTGGTCCTGTGGGCGGATATTTATTTGATTATACCCAGAAAATCCATCCATGAATGAAAATATTTCACATCCGGCGCATTCGTCAATTATCTGGTCGATGAAGGGTGTAGGGTAGTTGTCTTTCGGACAAGCTTGGTTTACATCCCTATAATCGACACACACTCTAATTGTCCCTTGTTTCTTCATAACAGGGACAATATTCGATACCCAATCGGTTAGAGGAACCGGGTAGATGAAACCAGCATGGAGGAGCTTTTCAACTTCTGCTTTAATGGCAACGGCTTTCTTGGGGTGCACCTACCGAAGCCGTTGTCTTACTAGTTTGACATCAGGATACATCTTAATTTCATGTTCAACAATACTCGAGTCAATGACTGGCATTTCATCATATGACCAAGCAAAGACATCTCTGAATTCGCGAAAAAGAGCGTTATATATTTCCAGTTCTGAAGGAGAACATCCTTTGCCGACATAAATATTCTCTACAACATTTGTTTTAGTCGAGATATTTATGGCTATAGTCTCTTCAATATTGGATAAGTTTCGCTCGGAATCCACCGTATTTACAGTATTTGATAGGAATTCAAAAACTGAAGGGTGATAAAGGTCATGTTGAGTATCTTCTTCATATTCTGGAAGAAGGGAACGATGGTGGCAATCATTCCATGGTGCCCCCTCAATCAACATTGATTGTAGGATTCCTTCGTTAGTCCCATGCACTTTCGACTAAGGATCTAATGGGGTGCCATATTCTCTAGACCTATCTACCCAAACGCTTGATGAGCGTTGATTTGGGTTCGCCTCCCATGCTCGAAACATTGATTGCTACAATATTTCTATAGGGCTTGGGGGCAAAACCATTGCATGATCCATGTTGATATCGTCTTCTGAGATCTTCATGGAAGATATCATGTTGCAGGTTCTTACCAATGCTACTTCCCCTATATAGATTAGAGGTGGAAGTGCGAAAGTTCCCATTAATGTGGGGTCTTTCAGTAGGCCTACTCCGATGTCTTGAAGCGAATGGTTGCTTCCATGGATCATGGGAATGCTTCCTGTAACTTGTGAACCATTAGGGAGGAAGTCTTCTTGGTCGACGATCGTAATCTTTCCTTGAAAAGGGAATGTGATCTTCCTAAAATAAGTTGACACTACAGCTGCCATGGCATATATCCACGGTCTTCCCAGCAGGATGTTGTAGTCAAGATTCCCATCGATGACTTCAACATATATTTCTACTGTTTTTTCTCCTAGTTCAACTTTCAAGTTATTGAGGATACCGCACGGGGTATAGGTCCTTCCGTCGAATGCTTTCAATGTCGTCGAAGATCGCGACAAGGTCGGAGACCCTAAAGCTTTCCAGCAACTCATCGACATAATACATGTAGATGCCCCCTCATCAATAATTGTTCGGTGAACTGTTTTGTTGAGGGCTTTCACTTGAATAAGGAAAGCTAGTTGAGCTGGCAACTGAGGATCGTATCCTTTGTGGTCGAAGGATACAAGATTGGAATCCTTAGGATCAACCCCACCAATGGCCGATAACAAAGCCTGCCTTTGGGATGGGCAATTTTGTAGTACTTCAAGAATCGACATAGCTGATGGCGATTGGGCCAAATCTTCCACTATGTTATAATGTTGTGCCACTCTGGCGCGAGGATTAAATGTCGACTGGTGCACTACTCCCTTTGGCGGTTTTATTGTTAATTCAGGAATGATGGGCGGTACAACTTCTGTCGAAGTTGTTGTCGAACTACTTGGTTGATCTTTACCTTTGTCGTTCGACAGCTGCGGATTCCCGTAATCTTTGTTCCTTGTCGAAATCAAAGCATCATTCTGCTGTTTTGAAACCGACAACATGAGCACTTATGATAGGGAAGCATTTCCACTATCAACCAGATTTTGACCTGGATTTGGAAACGGGTCAGTTAACACAGCTGAAGTTTGCGAACTTTTGAAGAACCTCTTCAGCTTAGCTTTGTATGGACACTCCTTTGTCCAGTGATTTTCATCACATATCTGACACCCTGTTATAGGGGGTTTCCTATTTCCAGGAGGGTTTGAAGAAGTTTTTCCGGGAGATGACTCACCCTGTTTCTTCTTCTTCCCTTTGTTTTGCTTCTTCTTGCTTCCTGGTTGATTGGTTTCTTTGCCTTTATCTGCTGATACGGCATTTACTTCCGAAGCAAGAATTTCTTCTTTTGCATTTTGATCTGAAGTCTTACGGGCCTTCTTGGAGTTGGCCTTTGTCGACTTCGTGTTTGTCGTGCCAATCACACCATCGCCGGCATGAGAGTCACTATTTGATTTAGGAGGAGGAGGAATTGAGAATTCCGGTCTAGGGGCGTCAGGTATTTTGTCGTAGAGCATGCCAGACTGAGTATAGACTAAGTCTAGATATTGTGCACGAGCAATAACTTGCTCCTCCATTACGACTCCCCCCTTGGCCACATCTTCCGTTATGGCAGGAAGTAACGACTTTATAAACCATTGAGCTAATAGCTGATCGGGAACGTATGTTTTCACCATCCTATGACGACGACGCCACTCATGTATATGATCAGATATGTGAGTGGCCGTTGTCTGCTTGAAGTTGGTTAAGATTTCCGTTCCCGTTTCATACCTTATCGGTAATTGAAAATGGGTTAAGAAAGTCGTGGCTAGGGAGCTGAAATTGTCGAACGAGGCTCTAGGTAATTCAATATACCATTTAGCCGTTGGACTCGTTAACGTCCTCTGGAAAAGGCGAAGCCTTATCGAATCATCGTTTAAGGTGTTTGATGAACACCACAGATGAAAAGTCATCACGTGATTCGATGGTTCTTCACCTGGATTTCCATTAAATTTAGGAATGTCCGAAGGAAGTTTGTGAGGAATCGCTGGCCACCAAGGGGCGTAAGCAATTGGATCGTTTGTTAACCGGTGTAAATCGGGTAACTCTAAAGTTGCCACGAATGGTAACTGTTGATTCAGGTTAGGTGAAGCATACCCAGGGTACGATGGAATTTCCTGAGCAGTTGGCCTTTGCATACCAACATAATGCAATTGATGTTGGTATGACTGATATGGTTGGTGGACTTGACCAATGTAAAGCGGTTGGTTTTGACCGTTTTGAATATACGGTTGTCCACTGTTCGCAAAGATCTGCTGCTCAGAACCTTGGTACACTTGCTGGAATTGTGGTTGTTGGTATTGCACCAGCCACGGTTGTGAAGCCATGCTCTGTTGCACTATACTAACCGTTGGACCAAGGTGTGGGGTAATTGTACCCGTTTGGACCTGTGTCGCCCCACCGGTAGGCAATTGTGGTTGAGTCACAGGGTCAAGGTTGACATACAACAGGCAACGTTTGAACTTGCGACACTGTTACAATAGCCGGTGTGGTCGGGATGTTCGACATAGGTACACATTGTTGCATAGAATACACAACCCTTGGTTGTTGAGGCAGCATAGGTACCCAACCACTTGATGTAACTCCAGTATAACCTGAATACGGTTGTGAACTCCCGTATGGATACCCTCCCGGAGGGGGTAATTGTTATAGACATTTTTGTGCCTTACAGCATGTAGCATGAAATGTCAAAAATCTGAGGGATCCAAAGTCCCTAAACATGTTGTTCCTACCCCTAGGGGAACAAGTTCAGCAAACCACAGCACTAAATATCAGTTCTCCACCTGAAAACACTCAAAAACAAGCAAATTCTGGATCATGTCAACTGCTCCACTAAGCATCTGCGCTGAATGTCAACTGCTCCACTCTGTACCTGCGCTGAATGTCAACAGTAATGAAGGCTACCTGCGCTGGGCGAGATTGGCCAAGTGGCACAGTCATTCCTCAAGGTGTCAAATGCCCAGGAAGCTTCCAAAATGACACTTAGATCAGGGAATTCGCCTTGTGATGAGTAAGAGGGTCTAGATATCCAAGTGGAAGCAAGAACCTCCAAGTGGACTCAAGAACTGAAGAATAACTGAAGTGGGAGAGGACACTAGTTAGCTCCATGCCAAGCTCAAGCTGACTCATCCTTTCTCTAAATATCCTATATATAGAGCTCTCTCATGAGGTCTAAGGGGGCTGGAATTTTGTGAATGTAAGGAAGTGCTGTTGGTTTGAGTATAGAACTATTGGGTGATTTGCTTGAAGGAGGTGAAGAGGAGATTTCTTTCTGCTGGGAGGTGTTGCTGGATTGGGCCTTTTATGGTTGTAACACTCTCAGAACTTTACTTCTTCCATTAATAAAGCATCTGAGGTTCTTCTATATGCATGTGTGTCAATGGCTTTTTGATACTTGTATATTTGATTTATTCTAATCCTTGAATCAGTTATGAATGTATGCTTCTTGTAGTTTCCCTCTCTTGCTATTTTGCAGGATCTTTGTGTAGCTGGGCCAATGAAAGAGCAAGGAGCTGGGAGCAAGCAGCAAAGAGAGAAGATTGGATCAATCATTAGCGGAAGACAACAGTTAGTGGATCTCTTTCTCCCCTCTCTTACATCTCATAAAGAAGTAATCTTGAATAGCTTTGCATTCAGTTGTTGCTGAGGTACTATCACCCTTAGAGTGGGATAGGGTCATTCCGTATTGGATACTTTTCCCAACAACAGTAATGAAAGGGCATACTGCCCCCCATACGGTAGCAATCCGGAACTCAAGGGGATTGTTTGTCCTTGGGGACTGGATTGCCCAAATTGACCTCCAAATGGATCAATCTGGCGAGTCTCAACATAAGAGTTGCCGGATATTATTCCGGAGGAACAAACTGGAACAGACCATACTGTCGAAATAGTCCCTGAGTGGACTCCTTCTAGCGGTTGTGAGCTAGTTGGGACAGATGGTATGCCGGCAAACATTGTCGGAGTGACGGCAGGGGGTTCTGCTGTCGCAGTGTCGTTCGACACAGTCCTAGATGTTGATGGTTGTTCAGACATTTTGAGTCTATCCAAGAGATTACCTAGCGATTCTACAGGAACTTCCACTTGTGGTAGACTAACTTCTGATGTAGAAGGAAATAGAGTGACCCCTACTCCAAAATGTGTTGGAGTACTTGCTTGCAGATCCTCTACAATTTCCTCTATCGCAAGAAAACCAGGTGGAAGAGGAAGACCGTCAGGTCCGTAAAATATTTCTGGTGCCGAAGAAGGGGTTGAATCGATAGCAACAGTTGTTTGAGGAGCAAGACTCTCTGAACCGATCACAGATGGAACTGGTTCAGTAACGCAAGTATTTGCCCGTAGACTAGGATCAGTGTTACTATCCCTCTGCGGCTGTTGAACTTCTTCTATAGAGGCAGGGTTTCCAGAAATGTTTGGAGTAACCGGAATCTCAGATGTTGTTGGAACACTTGTTCTAACTTTGATAGGAGATTTCGAACCGGTTAAACGAGTTCGCTTTGTCCGTACTGTTTTCGATTCCGGATACAAAGATGGTTGACTCGTAAGCCTCCGCGAACGACGGGGTTTCAATTGACTTTCTTCCACGATTGCGGATTACTCGATCAACCAAAATACAAAAGGGGAAAGTGTGTTTCCGAATTAAATGAATTTTTTAGACGCTTTTAGACACAACTTGCTTTTTCACTTTTAAAGAGTCGAGAAAAAGCTAAAGATGACTCTAGTCTCCTTCGATGTTTTAACGAGCCCGAAGTGACAAATGCTCGGATGGACTTTTTCTGTTATAGAGTCTGAAAAAGGCCAAAAGAAACTGCTCTGGAGTTCTAGGCAGAGGGTGTGCCAAACTTTTCGCAAAACCGCAGAATACTTTTTAGGGTACGGGTGGTCGATCTTCCTGAATGCTATGTTCAATGCATTGCGATCAGTAGGGCGGCCGACACGGCTTCCTAAGGATAAAGGTTTTATGCCTATAGGGGTCTCCCAATATATACGCGACGGTACGTGGGAGCACAATCTGTACTGGCGCTATCGTCCCTCAGGAGGAATCACCCACCATCAACGAGATCGACAGTCACCAGGCTTTACGACGCCGGAACACGTCTCTAGCCTAGACCTCTATGTTGTGCGTTATGTTGCAAAGCATTGTTAAGTTCATTCAATTTATTTTAGGTTGATCTTTTTAAAGTTTGCCTTTCAAGGTTCACCACGAGATGTATGATACAAATTCCTAAATGCAATCTAAAGATGATAAGCAAGCTTTTTATCTTTTCAACTTTGAAAATCCTAGCTACTAAGGGAAAAGAAAGACACCATCTTTTCTCAAAGAGCAATCAGCACACTCTAATGCACTTTTCCTAAATCAAGCATGCAAACTGTCAAGATACAAATGCACAATGCAGGTGTTTGTTTTCCGCTTTCTTAGTATTGATGCCTACAAAGAAAGCTTTTTGCACAACTTTGAATTCGCTTTTAAATGACAAATACAAACAAGTTTACTTTTTCGAAATTAGAAAGGGTAGAAGAGATTATAACACTTAATGATTTTCGAAATAAACTTTTGTTTCGACACTTTAAAAGAGACAAACTCAAACCAATAAGCAAGAGTAAATGTATAATCAACTGCAAACAGCCAATGAACTCTCTCCTAAGATCACAATCAATAGATCTGAATCAAAGGCTACAGGATGACTATTTCACTCATGCAAAGGAAAACTGTAAATGACGTCACAAACACATAAAAACACTCACAGTCTTTTTGTACAAAAGGAGGCGGAATCTAAGCAAAGAAAAGGAGTTATCAGACTGGTACCTATGCTGGTTACAGGCTGCAAAAATCAGAGATCAAAACAAGGCAAAACAGAGCAGAGAACCCCAGCTGCACTAGGACAAACTGGTTCAGCGCAACCTCAACACAGGGGTTTTGACATTCAGCGCAGGTAGCCTTCACGGGACCTGCGTTGAAATGCAGAATCCCTTCACTGGGTCTGCGCTGAAGGAGAAACTCTCGTTTCTCACTGGTTCTGGGTCACAGATTGCTATTTAATTCACTGTTTCAGGCCAAATAAAAGAAACAAGCAAGGTGTAATCAAAGGGATGCTTTGAGGGAGTACTAAGATCTATAACAAAGGATCATCAAATCATTTGTGAGTCCATTGTTCAGATCATAGACAAGTCCAATGATTGGATCAAAGCAGCAACTGTCTACTTTGCATCCGGGAATAGCAGATGCAGTTCGATTGTTGCTGTCAAGTCTATGAAACAAACAATGATAGAAACACAAATAAAATGACTAAACAGATCTCCCCAGCGGAGTCGCCAATTTGTTGTGGGGAAAAATGCCTATGCAGGACGATCCTATCCACCTAAGGTGTGACAGTGCCTTAGCAACAAACAGAGACAGCTATTCTAATATTCTTCCTTTATGAATTAAGAATGAAGAGAGATAGATGGACTAACCGGTGTCTTCCGTTTGTCCCTCGATCCGGTCTCTCTTCTCTTTGGGTGTTCACAGCTACTTGCCTTCTTGCTCGCCCAGCTTCAACGGGTTCATACGAGATCACAAGAGAACAGCTACTTGCCTTCTCGCTAGCCCAGCTTCCACAAATTCCTGCAAGATCACAAGAGAACAGCTACTTGCGACAAGAGAAGAACACTACACAAAGACAGATATCCACATTCATAACTAGTTCAGGATTAGAAATAAACTAAACATACTAATGCAATCATACATCAAGAATACATCAGTATATAGGAGAAACCAAGATAGCTTTATTGATGAATAACAAGGTTCAGGAAGAGATACAACCCAGAGGGCTCTAATCCAGCATCTCCTTCCCAGCAAATGGAATTCCTATCTTCACCCCCTTCAAAGCATTAAGCACCCAATGATTCCAATCTCAAACCAACAGCAATTCTTTGCAATAATAAAATTCCAGCCTCTAGATCTCATGGAGGAGAGATCCATATATAGATGTTTGGAGAGAGGATGAGTCAGCTTGAGATCTGACTAGTGTCCTCTCCCTCTGTCAGTTCTTGATTCCACTTGGAGGTTCTTGCTTCCACTTGGAGATTTGGAACCTCTTACTCATCACCAGTCGAATTCCCTGAGGCAAGTGTCATTTTAGAAGCTTCCTGGGTTTTGACACCTTGAGGAATGAGCTTGCCACATGTCCATTCTCGTTCAGCACAGGTAGCCAGTGTTCCCTTTGACATTCAACGTAGGTAGCCAGTGTTGGCTTTGACATTCAGCGCAAACAGCTAGTGTAGCCACTGAAATGATCCTGAATTGACTTGTTTTTGAGCATTTTCAGGTGGAGAACTTTTGTGAATTGCTGTGGTTTGTTAGCCTTGTTCCTCTAGGGGTAGGAACAACATGTTTAGGGACTTTGGATCCCTTAGATTATGGAAATTTCATGCTCAATGCTGTAAGGCACAAAAATGTCTATAACACCATTACCTCAACACATATATAGACTTTGGAGATAAGGGTATCCCTTACCTCAACACTTATGTTGGATATCTTCTACTATGGTTCCTCTGAAGTTGGTCCATTTAATCATGAAAAGCAAAGAGAGTTGGTTCTTTTCTCATGAATTTGTTTTGCGGATAAGTATGTGGTTCTTATCACTAAATGTTAATGTTTTTCTTGAAGTTTTAGATTATGTTTCACTTGCTAGAAAGGACATCAAGGATCTAATGGAACGAGGTTCAATCAAGATGGTTTCTGCTCAATTAATTCAACATATTTACACTAGAGAAACTAACACATGAAGTGCATTTTATTTTGAATGTTTGTGTGGTAGTTGTATTTCCTATTTTTAAAATTGGACATATAAATCAAAGTTTGTAGTTCAAATGTGCCATCAAAGTCTTTATGGAAGTATTTATATGTTGGCCATACACATGGGGCCTTCTACAAGAGTTAAATTGCACTTGGCTATTATTGACAATTGAGACTTCAATAATCTTTTGGGCCTTGACTTTCACTAAATGACGTTAACATTGATTTCTATTTGTAGAGGATTTTGGACAAGTGATGGTAGTTTGTTTTCAAATTGTTTGCAACTTTACTTTATTAAGATGTGTGCTTCTAATAGATTGGAAGAGTGATGGCACTTTGCTTTCTGATTTTTTCCTATATTGATATATATGTGTTTGATAGGCCTCACAATGTGTGCATATGATCCAAGGGGTATTTTACGCTGAATGGTATTTGATATTCTGCAACTTTTGGCTTGACAAATTTATGATAGGGTGAATGGTATGAAAATTTTAATTGATTTTATTTTTCCAAATAAAGAATGCATAAGTTTCTATTTCATAGTTTGGAAAAGGAAAATACATAGAAAAGTTCTTATAGCATGCCATATCACCTCAGAAAAAAGGAAAATCATACTACTTGTTGGCCATTTTTAACAAACTTTCATACAAAATATACATATGATCTCTCCCGAGAACATAGCTAGAAGAAAATGGTAATTCATTGATAATCAAGGTTGGTTGTCAATGCCAAGAAGAAGATGAGGAGCAACTAAAGAAGAATATTTGGTTAGGGATGCCAACTTCATAGTGGATCTCTATTTACAATGCTCACCAGCTGATGAGGCAGAGGAATGTGGAAGGAGTTCTCTTTTTGACAAAAATATAGCACATAGATTTTTCCATTCAAATTAATATGAATTTCATTCTCCTTCTATTATATGCTAATGGAAATTTAAAGTTTTCTCTGTTAAGGTAGGGAATTTATAATTATCCTAAATTGGATTTTCAGTTTTGCTTCATATAAAATGTGTTGTTAAGATACTATTGTAGCGGCTACAACCACCCTCCAAAATTTTGGCCTGCACCAATTTCAGAGCCTCCCTTGAGAATTTCATTTGATGATTGCACACATGTGAGTTCACTTCGTGAGCTCGTGTGAGGCCTCAAATCTTCCTTGCTTGTTCATTTCATTCAAGTTTCTGCATGCTGGTGTATAAGTCATGCTTGCGACCATGTTATGGTTATGCTCAAAGTCTTCGCTTCGTATGTTCTTGTTGTGTTCACTATGAAAGCATCTGTCGCACTCACACATGGAGTCACATTCACTGTCATGCAAGCGTCGTCTCGATCAATGAACGGTCAATCACAAGTGTCACACTTGTCACTTGCACTGTCGATCAGTCATGTTGAACATGTCTGTCTGGATGGTTTGAGTCGTTTCATTGTTGAGTCATGTGAGTGTTTGTTTGCATGATCACCTATGCATATTTTGATCATTCACACACTAAGTCATTTTTGCTGAAGTTCTAACGATGATACTCCCCTCTGACAGCTGGACCATCACCCTGTCATCGACTCGATTGACTGTCAACCAAAACAACACAGAAGCACTAAGCTAGTGTTTTCAAGTTGCGTTGCCTGCAAGCAGTTCAATCAACTTCCACGCTAACCACCCAGACAGTCAGACCCGACAATCACCCTAGGACTGACTCCTTTCAAAAATGGCATAGAGGCCACTAACCTTACTCGCTCAACTGACTGAGGAAATTGCGCAAATAGGACGAACAAACACCAAGTGCCCATCCTTGTCTCCTTCAGAAAATTGCGTAATTTTCCCAGTCATTCATCCGGACAGTCAACCGTATGCTCATCCAAGAAAATGCGTAGTTTTCATGAGCAGGACTTCTATTGTCCAGCAGTCTGATCAACTTGGAAATTGCACAAAAATGATCAACAGGTTGTCTTCGCAGCTTCAGTGCAATTTCCCTGCCCGCAACAAACTTCGAGTTCCCTCCAGGAATTGTGTAGTTTCTGCTACTAGTGACGGAGCAGCCAACTGACAGTTCCCTATGGGAATTATGTAGTTTTGGCTGCCAGTGATGCCAACAGCCAATTGGCAGTTCCCTCTGGGAATCGCACAGTTTTGGCTGCTAGTGACCCGAGAAATTCCCCAAAAAAAATGTGTAATCCTTGCTTGTTGACCCTTCATGCAACCCGACTCGTTCCTCTGGAAAATTGCGCAAATCTGGTTGTCCAGGCCCGCTGCCCATTCGTTCTGAAAAATGCACAGAGCATGCCTGCCTTGCCTTCTAGTAGCCCAGACTATTCCTCCCAAAATTTGCGCAATTTTTCCTCCCAGCCGAGCCAGACCTTGCTCCTAGTGACTCTTGTGCAGTTTTCATCAACAGTTGCCCAGAGCCATCATCTCGCATCTCAGCCTTGCTGCCTCTCCCAGTCACCTGCACCCAAATGATCATGTGTCATGGTAGACTAGGAGGTTTTGGATTTTATGTCGTCTGGTTATGAGTCACTGCAGGTACAGGTACACCAACAAACATGGGAAGACGACGAATGGGATGAACGAAGAGAGCACATGAAGAATGACAGGTTCACCAACATATGAATGAACGAAGCATACGAAGTAGACGGATGCGACAAACAAGAACCTTTGCGAACAGATGAGCCTATCAAGCTTTCCAACATGCAAGAAAGGAACAACATGCTAAAGCTTCATCAAGTGAACGAAGGACCGTCAAAGACTCTGCGCACTTCGCCATGCGGAGGTGAAGCTATGATACACCATGAAGACATCCATCACCCAACAACACTATAGCTCGACATGCACTCCAACAACAACACAAATGTACCATCATTATCATGTCAAGTCATGTCGATTCACGTCATGAGTCATGTCGCCCACATCCTCACTATGGGCAATTTTCAAGGGGAAGCTACTCAGCCTGCAACTGGACCAAATTCGGGTGAGCGGCCTGTGAAGGGAAAATATCAAACTGTGATCGACAGGCTGCCTTTGAGCAAGAAATACACTGAAGCTTGAGGACTTGATGAAGCAAGGCAAGCTAATGTGAAGGTTGGTAGGGAGGCTCCAAAACAGGCTAAGGCAAAATTTTGGAGGGTAGTTGTAGCCACTACAACACATTGTCATTTCAAGTCATGTCGATTCACATCATGAGTCATGTCGCCCACATCCTCACTATGGGCTTGTTGTCAATCAATGTGATGTAATGTGGAAGTCGAAGAGACCCACTTGTTAAACAAATATTCATGTAAGTCGAAGAGTCATGGAAGTCAAATGGTCATGAGGGTAGTCGAACAGCCACAAGGGTCAATTTCACCCTTGGCTATAAATACCCCCTCATTTGTACATGAAAAGGACTTTTCACCTTAGCTCCTCCCACATAGCCAAGAGAGTCTATAATATTTTCTTTGAGGAGTAAGTAGTGGCTCCAATGCCCCGTTGACGGGGTTAGTGATGTATGATGTAACAATGTGTCTTGGAACTTTCGCTTAATTCAAAAGCTTGTTAACATGCCAACATGTTTTCACACATGTATTGTATTTGTTGTAAGATTGATCTTTAACACTTGTAATGCATGTTGCTTTAACTTATGTTCTACATTTCAACTGATTCATTTGTTGTAATGCATAATCTATTAATGGAAATGTGTTGTATATGCTGTTAATGTTGTCCCGTCCATGTCGACTTCTCTATCAGACATCAGACATACCTTTTACATGAGCCTTGTTGTAACAACCGTTGCACTCGTTTGGACTGATTCATGAGTGTTGTACGCATTATCTTACCTTGTATGTTGTGACTGTCGTATCCGAGTGGACTGCTCCACTGGAATCTGTGTATGTCCTTTTGTGTTGTGTGTTCCTAGCCGAGTTGGGATCGATCCCTTTCAACCCAGAACTCACCTTTACCTTCTTCCCTTCACAGTGAAAGAACCATTGACACAAGTACACTTACACTCACCAGGCACACGAACCTCACTTCTCGAAGACAAAGAGAACCATTCTCCTATGCTGACAAGCAAGAGTTGAGGAAAATCCTTAAGACAATGGCAATCGGGCCATCATACTGGATGGGATTCCCACACCAAACGGTGTGAGGTCTAGTTGGGACCTCATGTCGAGGTGATCCCCTGATGTTGATGGGTCCAGCACTGTCAAAATTTTGGCACTAGAAGGAGGGCCAGATGACAAGCTGAGTCCCCACATCTACTTTGAATTTCTACACATCTATCATGGTTAACTACCGAGTTGTTCTTCCGGAATGTATGTCTTATGTAAACTATTTCATCATCTCATAACAGCTCTCGGATAACTTGTCTCATAAAAAAATTGATGGTGGAGGTTATGTAGCCTTGGTTAGGCACGTGGTCAGTGTTGTAGGCTCATGCGAAAGACATGGATTCTTTGAAGAATGCATGAGTTGCGTGATGTTCGTCTACATGCTTCAAGGGTACCCAATGCACTAGTGTGCCACACTTCCTGAAAAATCTATTAATTTTCTTGCTCATCTGGTTGCAGAGATAGACCGTGCTTTCAATCACTTTAACTATAAATCACTCAACAAAGAAATTCTAGAATTACGAAATGCACCCAATGAATCCATTGAGCAGTTTTACACACACTTTTGTAATCTTGCATACTGATTCCCCGAAGATGATATTGATTGGGAATTTCTTGATGGAAGATTTGAGTATCTTCTTCACATATTTGAACCCCGCTCAACACACTTCGGTGATGGAGCTATGCAATCACAGGTAGGCACAGTTGTTGTCACAAGTGATTGTCCGCCTTCACCTCATCAAACAACTCCACCATCGCGGAGTGATGTGGGAGATCATGCACACACCTCTGTTGAACTATCACATCCTCCCACCCCACCTGCTCTTGAGATCTGCGTAGATTTGGACTGCAAGCCTATTGGTTGTCACATGGATTCGTTCCCTTAGCCTTCGTCCTCGCATTCTGTTGATCCTTTGGATTGTACTGTCTTGTGTTCTCCCATTCTGGACTCCTCACTTGTTGTGAAGGAGGATCAAGTTGTCGATGGAGTTGATGTTATGCAACCAACCTGCACTATCATTCATGATGAGTGTGTGCGGGAATCTAAAGGATAGCACATGGTGAAGGATGACTTCCTTCCAGTTGCGCCTCATATGCTTCATCCTGACATCCCTTGTGATTTTTCCACTACTGATTGCCCTTGTGAAACCCATTTCCGGATTTTTCTACTTCCGATCATTCACAGGACACCTTGGATGTTAGTTTTTCATTACAATGTAGAGAGGACACATCTTCCTTGGAAAATCCGTTCAATCTATCATTTATCTTTCTTGAAAACACAGAGGTTGAGCATCTTTGCTTCTAATCTACCCCTCTGCCCTATTCATCAAATCATGAGGATGGTGACGAACATCTTGAATTTTATGATCTTGGTTGTCATGATCTATTCACTTCCCCATCCAATGATGATGTTGATTCAATCATTGTTAATCTATCCAAGACACTGGTAAACGATGATCTATCTTTGAAAAAATTCGAAACCCCCCAGACTGTCAAGGCACTTCAACCCAAGCTAATGGTTATGTTAGGACCTCGCTGTCCTAAGGTTGGTTTCACTTTCGGTTAGGAAATTGTTGAAATACTCAAGGCTCCTCATCACTCTCTTCTTTGCATAGAAGATCAACCAAACACCTAGATTTCACGTCCTCCACTCGAACTACATGATCCCATCACTCATGTGTTGGAAGAATCTTACACAGCAAGCACACATGCACAAAACAAGTGATCTACCTTTCTCATGTTTTCTTGCATGTCACAGTCAAGAGAATTCATACACTCAACATCTGCACATAGTGTAGCATAGCATCATGGTAGCTCCACAAAATGCATGTCATGCACTTTTACTCATCTCCGTTCTGTGGTCACTCGTAAACTCGGAGTGTGTTTGTCTTCAATGTTATATCTTTCTTATTTGATGGTTTGCATAGATGTCTTGTTCGCGAACCATGCCTTCACCAACATGGGTCAAAAAATGTGTTGGTGGCTACATTGGAAGTATCACCTCACGTGAGATGGCCCATGCACCGTTAGCTTAGGAGTAGGAGTAGTGTTTTCTTTTTCACTTGTCTTTTCTTTCTGGTTTGCATGATTGTTTGTTTGCTGACTTGGTTTCTTTGCTTGCTTGTTGTTGTTTTCACTTTGTTTGCTTTGCTTACTATTTTTGTTTACATTTGTCTTGTTTGCTTGATATATTACTATTTTTGTTTCCAAAAATAAGTGTTGCCAACTATTACGTTCTGGATTTTGAATAGAGTATGTGGCTGAAATTTGAGGAATACTCGTGACACCGTAGCACTTGGCCAGTCTTGCCTCTGCCTTCTCTATGCTTGGTTGTAACCTTCATCTGATGAAGTCTTGACGAGAAATACAAACCATCTTCAAGGGAAGTTTCAGTCCAACCATGAACCTGTGTCCACACTGGGAAGCCCCATGCCTATACTCAGCCTTCTGCTCTATGTGTTCAATATCATCTAACTAGTAGAAACTGAGAAGGGGAAAATCTAAATGAGAAAACCTATGTCAGAGGTCTTACATGATTCTCTGAATGAACAACCTTTTCTGCTCTCAACAAGTCGGGATCCCTCTTCCGCCCAAAAAATAAATAACTGCCTATGCAGAGTACTCTTGAAAAATACAAAGGTGAAAGAAGAGAAAGGTTTCCTGCACAAAGAGGTGAAGCATGAAACTCCAACGGGGTACTTACTAGGCTTGCTAGAAGTGGAGAAATGTGTGTGTTCTTGCATGACTCTGTCGGGGTACTGCCTAGGCCTGCTGGTAGTGGAGCAACACCAGAGATGAAAACTTATACTCTGAAAATATTCAACTCACGAGCTTAACTACCCTTCCCGGATTCGAAACACTAGGATCTAAGTTGAACTTTTGATTGTGTTTGACTGAGTTGGAAAAGGGTGAACCATGTATGTCCATGGGGTAAGTGGGGAAGCTGAAGTAACCCACACAATGATTCAATACTCCCCAAAAGACCAAGGCCCTGTGCTAGCAATGAACCGAAATAAAGAAGCTAGAGTTATACCAGTGTGTCGCCAAGTGTTGTAGTGGCTACAACCACCCTCCAAAATTTTGGCCTACACTAATTTAAGAGCCTCCCTTGAGAGTTTCACTTGATGACTGCACACATGCGAGTCCGCTCCATGAGATCGTGTGAGTCCTCGCATCCGCCTTGCTTGTTCATTTCATTGAATTTTCTGCATGTTGGTGTTTAAGTCATGCTTGCGACCATTTTTTGGTTATGCTCAAAGTCTTCGCTTCGTATGTGCTTGTTGTGTTCACTATGAAAGAATCTGTCACACTCACACACGGAGTCACATTCACTATCGCACAAGCATCGTCTCGATCAATGAACAGTCAATCATGAGTGTCGCACTTGTCACTTGCACCGTTGGTCAGTCATGTTGAACATGTGTGTCTGGATGGTTTGAGTCATTTCATCATCGAGTCATGTGAGTGTGTGTTTGCATGATCACCTATGCATCTTTCGATCGTTCACACACTTAGTCATTTTTGCTGAAGTTCTAGCAATGAGAC
Source organism: Pinus tabuliformis (assembly GCA_031772625.1). Lineage (NCBI taxonomy): Eukaryota > Viridiplantae > Streptophyta > Pinopsida > Pinales > Pinaceae > Pinus > Pinus tabuliformis. The sequence continues at coordinate 315,196,887 of CM062811.1, forward strand.
TCCCCTCTGACATCCAGACCATCACCCCACCATTGACTTGATCAACTGTCAACTAGAACACTGTAAAAGCACCAAGCTAGTCTTTTCAAGTTGCACTGCCCACAAGCAGTTCAATAAACTTCCATGTTGACCACCTGGATAGTCGGACCCGACAGTCACCTTGGGACTGACTCCCTTCAAAAATTGCGCAGAGGCCACTAACCTCACTCACTCAAATGACTGAGGAAATTGCGCAGACAGGCTGGATAGACACTAAGTCCCCATCCCTGTCTCCTTGTTATAGACAATTTTGTGCCTTGCAGCATCAGGCATGAATTGTCAATAATCCAAGGGATCCAAAGTCCCTAAACATGATGTTCCTACCCCTAGAGGAACAAGGTCAGCAAACCAACAGCTCTCAGATCAGTTCTCCACCTGAAAACACTCAAAAACAAGCAATCCTGAAATCAAAGCAGGTGCTCCACTAGGCTTCTGCGCTGAAACTCAACTCCTCGATGGTGCACCTGCGTTGCAAAGCAGGTAGAACAAAGGCCACCTGCGCTGAGCGAGATGGGACAAGTGGCACACTGAGTCATTGCTCTGGAATCTTCCAAAAATGACACTTGGATCAGGGATTTCGCCTTGTGATGAGTCAGAGGCTCTGTTTCTCCAAGTGGAAGCAAGGTTCTCCAAGTGGACTCAAGAACTGAAGATCAACTGAAGAGAGAGAGGACACAAGGCAGCTACACATCAGTTGCGAGATGACCCATCCTTTCTCAATTCATCTATATATTGAGCTCTCTCCTATGAGCTCAAGAGGCTGGAATTTCGTGCAAAGTAATGATATGCTGTTGGTTTCACTATAGAGCTATTGGGTGATTGCTTGAAGGAGGTGAAGAGGAGAAATTCTTTCTGCTGGGAGGTGTTGCTGGATTGGGGCCTTCAATGGTTGTAACACTCTCAGAACTTTACTTCTTCCATTAATAAAAGCTATTGAGGTTCTTCTATATGCACTTGTTTCAATGATGTATTGTGATAATTGTATATTTGATTTATGCTAATCCTTGAATCAGTTATGATTGCATGCTTCTTGTAGTTTCCTTCTTTGTTATTTTGCAGGATCTCATTGTAGCTGGGCCAGCAAAAGAGCAAGGAGCTGGGAGCAAGCAAGCAAAGAGAAGAGTTTGGATTCGACATTAAGCGCAAGACAACGGTTAGTGCATTTCTTCATTCTCTCTTGCTTTCATAAAGAAGTAAACCTTAAGTAGTTTTCTTTACAGTTGTTGCTGAGGTACTATCACCCTTAGAGTGGGATAGGGTCATCCGAATCGGATACTTTTCCCTACAACAAACTGGCGACTCCACTGGGGATCGTATCTGTTTAATTGTTTGTAGTATTTTGCTATTCATTTCCTGAACAAAAGAATACCAAATCGAAAAGCTTTTGACTATATCAAAATCGAAGTAGAGGGCAGCTACTCTAGCTCATTTCTGAGCATGTTCATGATTTGAAGAGCTGATCTACAAGGATCCTTGTAAGCTCTTAGTGATAGCTTTTCATCTTCCTTGTCATCCCTTAGTGTGTGCTTGACTGATAGCTTCTGATTTGAGCAAAAACTGTGAATTTTTGAGAAAATTGTGACCCGGAAACTGTGAAAACGCAACTTTCATTTTCCAAAGCAGGTAGTACACAGGCTACCTGCTTTGCAACGCAGGTCCCGAAGGGGCTACCTGCGCTGAGAGCCAGACTGGCTGTGCAGCACCTGCGTTGGCCCAATTTTTCCTTGTGCATTTGGGGTTTCCTCCCTTTTTCTTGCCTGTTTTCACTATAGATTTTGCAGCCAGTTACCAGTCTTGCACCTATTCTGAAACCAACCTTACTTGCCATCATTCTGCCTCTGTTATATAACGAAATTGTACTTGTTCTTTTGTATTTCTTACATCATTTACAATTTCCCATAACGAAAGTGAACTAGTCTTGCTTTGGCCTCTTAGATCTGAACCTGTGTTAGGCATTTTGCTGGTCTAAAGAGTTAGCTTGTTTGCTGTCCATAGCTGATTAGTCTTTTTACTTTCGTCATTATGGTTTGATTTCATGTATTTCCAGTGATTAAACAAGTAAATCTTAAGGTGTCTTTTGATTTTGGACTAGCTTGTTTACTTTCGCTTTAAATCGAAATCAAAGTTATATAACAACTTTCTTTTTGTAATACATCAACATTAAGAAAGGGAAAAGAAAATACATGCATTGTGCATTTTGCATTTGACTGTTTGCATGCTGATTTAGGAAATTTTGCATTAGTGTGTGCTCTATGATCTGTGTGAAAAGATTTGCCTTTCTTCTCCTCAGTAGTTAAGATTTTCGAAGTTGAAAGATTGAAAAGTTTGCTTCTCATCTTAGACTGCATTCAGGAATTTGTTACATACATCTCGTGGTGATCCTTAAAGGAAAACTGCTAAGCAAGATCAACATTAAAATAAATCCAATTTACTTAACAACGCTTTGAAACATAACGCAAACACATAGAGGTCTAGGTAGAGACGTGTTCCGGCGTCGTTAAACGTAGTGACTGTCGATCTCTACGAAGGTGGGTGATTCCTCCTGAGAGTCGGTGGCACTAATACGGACTTGTGCTCCCACGTACCGTCGCGTATATATTGGGAGACCCCTATAGGAACAAAGCCTTTATCCATAGGAAGCCGTGTCGGCCGCCCTACTGATCGCGATGCAGTGAACACAGCATTCACGAAGATCGACCACCCGTACCGTAAAACGTATTCTGTGGTTTCGCGAAAAGTTTGGCACACCCTCTGCCTAGAACTCCAGAGTAGTTTATTTTGGCCTTTTTCAAACTCTATAACTGAAAAAGTCCATCCGAGCATTTGTCACTTCGGGCTCGTTAAAACATCGAAGGAGACTAGAGTCATCTTTAGCTTTTTCTCGACTCTTAAAACATGAAAAAGCAAAGTTGTGTCTAAAGCGTCGTTAATAAAATTTATTTTAATCGGAACATAATCACCTGTTATTCCCATGTTGATCTTTCAGTTGAAAAGTATGGAGCCCACCAACAAAGGAAGTCACCTTGGTGGAAGTCCCAATCCCTTCTCCTCTTGGGGAGATGTTGGTGCGCCTCATATGGCCACATTGTCACTTCCAGGATTGACAATTGGCCTACCTGTATGGCTCTTTTCAACTAATGTAGTTCAAATCGCCACTAATCCTGAGCAGTCGAATCAACAGTCAGACCAGTCTCGAGCTACCCACCAGCCTTCCACCTCTTACAATTCTTCCTCTGATCCTTCATCTTCGCAGGGTAGAGCCGGCAAAAGTCAGCCTCCCATGGAGAAGAAGGAAAAGAAGAAGAGAGAAAAGAAGCAGAAGGGGCCTATGGCGAAGGCGACTGGGGGCAAGCAAAAGACATCTGACAGAAATCCACACACTGCACCGACCGGGCCTAAATCGCCATGTGTCATTTGCAAAGGGACCCACTTCCACCGTGATTGTCCTTGTATTCCCCGGATACTAAGGGACTGGTCCCCCAGGTTGCACAATCCGGTAGCATCAACCTCTGATAGACATGTTGATTGCATTCCGTCAACTAGCGAGAGTGAAGGACAAAGAGGGAGACCAAGATCACCCTGCAGACTGTGTGAAGGCGATCACGCCATCCACCGTTGTCCATTCTTAGATGAGGCGAAGAGAGTTTTGGAAGATCGTCCGGTTTCACCGTTATGACTTCCTCCTGGATACCAAAAACTCGTGCCAAGTCCCTCGATAGTTGAAAATCCAGCTGGCCCGATCAAGTGGTCAGCTGAAGTGTCGGTCATTAAGAATGAACCTACTGAATCCAGACCAGACGAAAGTCTAAAGGTCGAAACGGCAGTTGACCCAGTTCTTCCTTCAGAGGTTTCATCCTCAAATGACACCGTCGTTGAAGATTCATCTTCGAATGACACCCTCACTGAAGAGAATAAGGATGACACCATCCAGATTCTTTTCATCAACACAGACTCTGATGAGCATCAAGGCAACGCGCCCATTCCTTTATCGCAGGAAGGAACATCGTCAGGGTCGTATCCGGCCGTGTATTCGGTCCCACCACCAAGCAACCTGGTTGTGTCCTTTGATTGGAATCAACTAGGCAGACCCCGGTTACCAGCCAGTATCCCATTCAGAATCATCGTCCAAATCTACAGAATGGTGATGGATGGAACTATCATTGATGAAGGGGCTTCTGTGAGTATCCTTTCCTCTATTGCTTGGAAAGCACTGGGTTCCCCGGCGCTTTTACCTGAGATGAGAAATCTATCAGGTTTTGATAAAGGAACCAGTCGCCCGTTAGGGATTCTCCCCAATGTTCCCGTTACATTGAAGGGGAAGACAGTTCATATGAGCGTCATGGTCGTCCAAGGACCCTTGGTGTATAACTTACTCCTTGGACGAGACTATATATATTGCATGGAGGCAATAGTGTCCTCACTCTTCAGAGTTATGTGTTTTCTGCACGAAGGAAGAATGGTCAAGCTCGTAGACCAACTTTCATTTCCAGGATCACGCATCGCAAATAGTCAAATACCATCCCTTAACGGTTTATTCACTCAAGGAATGCCTCCACCCCCGGTTCTACTTCCCGATGAATGCGAGTGATTCGGAAAGATGTAACTGGGACCCAGGGGGCATGCACCCTGGCCTGCCTTGGGCAGAGGAAACCTTGGGTATAAAGTTGATTTCCGCAGAAGAATATGACTAGTCCGTACCCCGTCCGAAGGAAGGAAGAGAGGGTTGTTCTAGAATAAGATTCTTTTGTCAAAGTTATGTGAGTGAGATAATCAGCTTCTCGCTCCCCTTGTCTAGGTAAGTAGGCTCTCCTGAGGAAGGAGATCCATTTGTGGCAGCAAGTAGCCACCATCTTTGAAGGCAAGCCTCACCCATTAAAACATATGTTTTGAAGGATAAGTAGGGGCAGCCTCCAAAGAAAGAGATGAAATTGCTGCAACAAGTAGTCACCATCCTTAGCAACCTAATGATAGACATCGCTGAAAAGAGAGTTCAGTTTGCGGCAGCAAATAAAACCATTTTTCGGATAATAAGAAAGAGGCAGCGCCTCGAAATTATACTTTATACCTGGGGGCATGCAAACCTTTTGGAGTGCAAGCATGGGACGACTATTTATTTTTTAAATTTTTAGGTCCTCCCTTTAAACCTGTAGGTCTAACCCGTTAAACTCGTAGGATTAGCCGTTTCCAGCTTGCAGAAAGAAAGGATGTGGGGCAAAAGTCAAAACTTGCCAAATAGGAGCATAGCTTCGTGAGATAAAGCTCCTTAAAAAATAGCTATCTCACCTGAGGCGTTTCTTGTATTATGACTGGTATATTCGAGCAGTTTTAGCACACAGTTCATGCTCGTTAAAAAATAAACGCAAGATCCGAGCAGTTTTAGCACATAGTTCATGCTCGTTAAAAAATAAACATAAGTTGTGAGCAATCTTCCCCTAGAGTTCAAGCTCACCCAGAAAAAATGAACCGGTAAATAACCTTGGTAAATGTAACCTTTGACAACCATACTAAAGCCCTTGGTCGTGTTCTTGCAGTCTCACCTCCATCCGTTCATTTGGCCAATCGTTCATCTCCATATGTTTGTTTACCCATTTTGAGGAACAGCTGCGAAGAGTGATTTCACTTAGCCATCCTTGTGACACTGCCGTGATTGGAAAATTCCAACCTGTACCTGGAATCTGCTGCTATCCCTGTTTATCACTCGTTCCTCAAAAGACGAGTCTTCTTTGAGCTCTTTTCTCCTGACTCGTAAAATATGAAAAGTTTGCCGAGTTTTGGCCTTCCAGCTCGTTAAACGACCGGAAGAGCTATCCCTCCTCTAGATTTTAATCTTTTTGGACCTGAGGGATTATTGCACAAAAAGATCGAGCGCTTGTTTTGTTCAGCTTGTTAAAGTAATCGAAAATTCATCCCTTCTGTATTGTTTTATACTTTTTCGGACTTAAGGGATTAGATGACGAAAAAGGAATTCTGGAGTTGACTTTATGTACCTTTTCAGACTCTCTAAGAATGAAAAGGACCGAGTTATCCTTGTCGTTAGACTCGTTAAAATTCATTAAATAGCGACAAACTTGTCTTTAGACGAGAACGAGTTTCCCTATCGCTAGGCTCGTTAAAACATAGCGATGGGCTTGCCCGAAGGGCAGGTTATAGAACAAGCATATGTTATCCTCCTCAAGCTTGATAAAAATAAAGAGGTACTGGTCAGCAATGACTGGGGAAAAATTGGGAGAACCTCACAGCTTTAATGGTAGCAAGTCGCTCTTGAACATGACACTTTGTCCTCCGTATCACATCGGGTTGGGTTGTTTCATTCACCGGTCTCATCACCATGGTCCTCGCCACACCATCCACATTTGGGGTAATGCTACCAATCCATCACATCAGTGTCGTTATATGTTCAAGAGATGTTGTTCTGCAAAGAGTCAACCGTGTCCCATCCACTGCCATACATTGTCCTTCATCCATTTCATGACCGCCACCCTGAATCATACATCACAGTTTGTTTTCACCTCATCACAATCACTAGCTCCGTTCCGTGTCAATGATGTGGGATTCATTAAGGCCCTCCTTTGACGGATCGCTCCTTGTCGACATCAGCTCATTATCCAAGGAGTTGATCTAGGAACAACCCCTTCAGTACTTTGAAGCTTGCATGCCTCAATGGCAAGTTTCTCACTTCCGGCGACAGGTATACATCAATGACCTTCGACCAGAGGATTTTGCATGGTGGTTGACGCCAAGTCCTTTATTCCCACCATGTGAATTGTACTACTGTACCTTGAGGGTCATCATCCTTATCGGTGATTCCTCTCGCGCTTGTTAACGGTTTACATCATTGACCGGTAATCAAGCGATGTCTTTCCATGTTCGACTTCAAGAAATTCTCACATGGATCGACTTGTACATCGAGTGAAGATCGGAAGAGATTGAAGACCCCGGATCTAGTTTCATCCATCCAGGCTGCGATATATATTCAGGATATAAAGACATTTGATATGTACATCATTGCAGCAGATGATCATCCTTATCAAAGGATGATAATTTCAGCAGAGAATTATCAGTCTATCATCAGACGATCGTTTGTGCTATGTACCAAAATGAACTTATAAAGCTGAGCATGGGAATGCCCGCCTCAGCTAGATCATGAAAAAGAATGAAAAATAATGTATTGTATTGTATCTTATTACAGGACACTTCTCAGCAGATTGAATGAACTTCGGATCCTCCTAATAAAGCATTTCACCCGATAAACGACCTCATACTTTAGGGGGCATCTGTTATAGACAATTTTGTGCCTTGCAGCATCAGGCATGAATTGTCAATAATCCAAGGGATCCAAAGTCCCTAAACATGATGTTCCTACCCCTAGAGGAACAAGGTCAGCAAACCAACAGCTCTCAGATCAGTTCTCCACCTGAAAACACTCAAAAACAAGCAATCCTGAAATCAAAGCAGGTGCTCCACTAGGCTTCTGCGCTGAAACTCAACTCCTCCATGGTGCACCTGTGTTGCAAAGCAGGTAGAACAAAGGCCACCTGCGCTGAGCGAGATGGGACAAGTGGCACACTGAGTCATTGCTCTAGAATCTTCCAAAAATGACACTTGGATCAGGGATTTCGCCTTGTGATGAGTCAGAGGCTCTGTTTCTCCAAGTGGAAGCAAGGTTCTCCAAGTGGACTCAAGAACTGAAGATCAACTGAAGAGAGAGAGGACACAAGGCAGCTACACATCAGTTGCGAGCTGACTCATCCTTTCTCAATTCATCTATATATTGAGCTCTCTCCTATGAGCTCAAGAGGCTGGAATTTCGTGCAAAGTAATGATATGCTGTTGGTTTCACTATAGAGCTATTGGGTGATTGCTTGAAGGAGGTGAAGAGGAGAAATTCTTTCTACTGGGAGGTGTTGCTGGATTGGGGCCTTCAATGGTTGTAACACTCTCAGAACTTTACTTCTTCCATTAATAAAAGCTATTGAGGTTCTTCTATATGCACTTGTTTCAATGATGTATTGTGATAATTGTATATTTGATTTATGCTAATCCTTGAATCAGTTATGATTGCATGCTTCTTGTAGTTTCCTTCTTTGTTATTTTGCAGGATCTCATTGTAGCTGGGCCAGCAAAAGAGCAAGGAGCTGGGAGCAAGCAAGCAAAGAGAAGAGTTTGGATTCGACATTAAGCGCAAGACAACGGTTAGTGCATTTCTTCATTCTCTCTTGCTTTCATAAAGAAGTAAACCTTAAGTAGTTTTCTTTACAGTTGTTGCTGAGGTACTATCACCCTTAGAGTGGGATAGGGTCATCCGAATCGGATACTTTTCCCTACAACACTCCTTCATAAAATTGTGCAATTTTCCCAGTTAGTCATCGAGATAGTCGACCAGCTACTCATCTAAGAAATTCTGCAGTTTTCATGAGCATGCCTTCTGTTGTCCAACAGTCCACTCAACTCAGAAATTGCATAGAAATGATTAGCAGGCCAGCTTCCTAGCTTCAGTGCAATTTCCCCACCAGCAGCTTCTAGCAGCAGACTGCCAGTTCCCTCTAGGAATTGCGCAGTTTCCGCTGCCAGTGACTGAGCAGCCAACTGGCAGTTCCCTCTGGGAATTCCGTAGTATTGGCTTCCAGTGACCCCAGCAGCCAACTAGCAGTTCCCTCTGAGAATTGCGAAGTTTTGGCTACCAGTGACCCGGGCAGTGCCCCAGAAAAACTGTACAATCCCTGCTTGCTGACCCTTCATGCAGCCCGTCCGTTCCTTTGGAAAATTGTGCAAATATAGTTTTTTATCCCTGCTGCCCGCTCATTCTAAAAAATGTGCAGAGCATGCCTGCCTTTCCTTCCAATAGTCCGGACTGTTCCTCCCAAAATTTGGCAAATTTGCCTCCCAGTCAAGCCATAACTTGCAGACAGCCACTGCTGACTCAGATTTCCTATCTTCATATCACAGTGACTCTTGCGCAACTTTCATCAGTAGTTTCCCATAGCCATCATCCCACATCTTAGCCTTACTGCCTCTCCCAGTCACCTGCACCCGAATGATCATTTTTCATGGTAGACTAGGAGGTTTTGGATTTGACGTTGTCTCGTTATGAGTGACTGCAGGTACATGTACACCAACAAACATGGAAAGATGATGAATGGGATGAACAAAGAGAGCACATACTGTCTAGTCAATCTAACGTGTTAAATTGCTCTACATAAATTATCAATCCAGGTATCGTAAACTGATGAAGTGTGGTGCACCATATGTGCTTAGTTAACCTTTTTCTTACTTTGTTGTTTTATAAATTTTATTTTGTTTTGGGGTTTTGTTCTTGTTTATCTCCTAAAGTATTTAATTCAAATGGAAATCCTATTCTAAGGTCTTAAGGATACTTTTAAAGGTCAAGTATGGATGTAGATTTCAAGACAAGGTCTATGGCCCTAATGGTAACTTCCAAAACTTAGCACTTCAAAAGATCTTAAAACATGTTATTAATGAAATTAGTACTTAAACAAAAGTGTAAGTATGTAGCTACTTTAATCAAGCAAAAGATGAAATAATGATCATGAAATCACTGTCTCTGCTGCTTGTCTAAATATGGAAATAAAAGTTAAGCTATCGCACTCAAACAAATCAAAAACTACAAACCAATAAAAAGTAAAATCAAATCACATCATTTCATAGTTTGACCCCTCACCAGTTAGTCTCGCTATGGCTTTCGGAGGTAATCATCAACAACTTGAGCAATCTGATATCTAATTGCAGAAAAGTAAAATTAAAATCAAATCACATCAATTCATAGTCTGACCCCTCGCCAGTTAGTCTCGCTATGGCTTTCGAAGGTAATCGTCAATAACTTGAGCAATCTGATATCTAATTGCAGAAAAGTAAACTTAAAATCAAATCACATCAATTCATGGTCCAGGGAAAATTTTAAGAACCCCCCCTAAATTTATAAATATAATAAATGGGCGAATCTCCATGGTATATAGGAAAAATGAAAGGCGATTTTATCAATAATATAATATGTATATATAATTTTTTGGCGAATCTCTCACCAGGCATGGCGAATATTTTACTCAATTATAAAATCTTGTAAGATCTTGGCGAGTCTTTCACTAAATAATAAAACTTTGTAAAGTCCTAGTGAATCTTAGCATAGGCTACATGCTGGTTTAATTCCCCCATTTAAATAGGCTACATTCCAGGTGAATACCATGGGCCAATACCATGTGCCATTTTTATTTTTATTAATTCTAATATTAGGGTTAATAATGGTTTTTTGCATGGTATTAATAACAATCTAGTCCATGGTATTTGTCCCATAGTATTTTGGCCATAGGTTTCACCTAAATATAACCCATTTTTTGAGTGTTCGTAAATATAAGGTGGCTTATGGAGTAAATATAAAAAAATGTTTTATTTATTTACCATACCTCTCGTTTATTTATATGTTTATTAATTTACCATAACTCTTTTACAAATATGGTATTTGGCCCATAGGATTCACTTAAGTAAAACCTCTTTCTTGAGCCTTCAAAAATAGAACGAGCGTTATGGACTAAATATAAAAAGAGGTTTTATTTATTTACGATACGTCTAGTTTATTTATATTTTTATTTATTTACCATACCTTTTGAGTAAGTATAAAAAGACGTTTTATTTATTTACCATACCTCCACTTTACTTATATTTTTATTTGTTTACACCCTTACATGTATATAAGGTGACTTATGGAGTAAATATAAAAAATGTTTTATTTATTTACCATACCTCTCATTTATTTATATTTTTATTGATTTACCATACCTCTTTTATAAATATGGTATTTGGCCCATAGGATTCACTTAAATAAAACCTATTCTTGAAAATGGGCGAATGGAAGGTTGTAAGTCCTAATTTCAAGGGCTAAATTTACCTTTTTTACCCTCTCCCTTAAAATAAGGTGGGCTATTTGAGGTGATTTGTAAAAATGTACTATGATACAAAATATTCACCCACTAAAAATTTAAAACCCCTTAATTTCGCCAAAGGGCGAACATTCGCCCCTAAAATTATCCTTGTCATGGTCTGACCCCTCGCCAGTTAGTCTCGCTATGGCTTTCAGAGGTAATCATCAATAACTTGAGCAATCTGATATCTAATTGCAGAAAAGTAAACTTAAAATCAAATCACATCAATTCATAGTCTGACCCCTCGCTGGTTAGTCTCGCTATGGCTTTCGGAGGTAGTCATTAACAACTTGAGCAATCTGATATCTAATTGCAGAAAAGTAAACTTAAAATCAAATCACATCAATTCATAGTCTGACCCCTCGCCAGTTAGTCTCGCTATGGCTTTCGGAGGTAATCATCAACAACTTGAGAAATCTGATATCTAAACTAAATAACAACGCAAATGAATAAGACTGAAATCAAAGCATAACTGAAATTGAAAAGCTAAAAAAAACAAAGTCAGCAGAGAGGTAAATCTCATGTCACTATTTGATGCAAAAACATGTAAAGAAAAACTAATCTACAATCAACCGGTTGAACACACTTATATGAATTAAAATTGCATGAATGGAAAATCTAATTTATAAAACTTGAAAGCAATCAAATAACATAATAAAATCAAAGCAAAATTACAAAATGAAATCTACTCTACCTTACATTCTAATATGCTCCATGACATCTACTTCACATCTCCTTCCATGTTGAGAACATCAAAGCTTTATTCAAATTCTTCAAAATTACAAAGTACAACAAAGCTCTCCAAAGCTTTCCAAAGCCATCTCACAAGATAACAAGCTTAAGAACTAACAAGCTAAGACTCACAAGCTAAAAAACTAACAAATGAAGGAGAGAGATCTCCTATTTATACAAAAAGATGAGAAGCCATCTCATTAATGAGATTCCATGAATCTCTCCCTCTACCTTTAGAGTTCTAATCAAAATAGTAACTGATAAGACACATGTCTTCTTAGAGTTACAATATAATTAGGAGATGTGACACATATCCTCATGATTCCATGATTCTTTCCACTCAAATTCGAATTTGGCCTTAGAGTGCCACATAAGGGTCTTCTAGAAGCCTCCTTTCAACCTATACATGTCAACGATCTCAACCCATTTGTTAGGTATAAGCATATGCACATTATTTTCTAATTTTTAACCACAAATTCACTTAAAAATCTTAGAACTAATAAAGTTTGGAAAAACATAATTGTGGCCCAATGATAATGAAAGTGGGATGAATGTGGTGACGTAGTAGTGAAATGGAGGTGAAATGGAGGTGATATAATGGACATAATAGTGAAAGTGTAATGGAAATGAATGACATTTCCAAGACTCAACATACCCCCCAACTGAAGCTATTGCATGTCCTCATGCAATATATATTACATTAACTCTTTTGATCCTTGAGATTTGGCTTAACTTTGCATGATATCATTTGATAACTTCATATTTCTGCAAAGTGTTTTACTTGAATTGCAACATGGTTGGTTCTTGTGTTACAACCAATTTTTTTTTTTTTTTTGCATTCTATTTTGATCTTTGAACTTTGCATAATGATATTTTGATTATTGTTGCAAAGTATATCTTTATTGGATTGCATGATGGTTGGTTCTTGTGTGACAACCATGATTTTGTTTGTATCCAATTTATCCTTTAGGCACTTTTTAAGAAGCCATTGTATGCTCATAATAACAATGTAATAGTTAATATATGTTGGAAGTATGTGGGCTCTTGAGTATGGTATGGACATGACAAGATATGAATATGAATGTATCCCCCCCCCCAACTGATGGTATTGGCAATTTTATGAAATGAGGAAGAGAAATGTTTTTCCCAACAATTATCATTCTAGCTTTTTATGGAATTATATGGTCAAAAGTTAGAAAATGACGTACCGTAACTTACTCTTTGGAATGGATGAGTTGTATGTGTGGTGGCTGAAAATTTTTGATCATATTCTTCTTCAAGTGGCTGAACAAGAGGAGTCATGGATAAAAAGATAAGATGACTTTTTATTGCTTCTATTAAAACTTGTTGAATCTGCTCCAAAATGCTGAAAATAATAGTCTTCATGTCTTCAAAACTCTTTGGCACAATTCCTACTATGTGAAAAGATGTTCTGATGTCGAACATAGTAGGAAATTGTTGACTTAGTGGCCATTAATGGATGCCACTAGTCAACACGAGAACTCTCACCATTGATGACAATGAGAGTCAAGATGCCCAAACACATCTTGCTAGGTACGAATGATTTTTCTGATGTCGAGTCACCTAGAAGATCTGATGAACAAGGGACATTAATGTGTTCCCATTGTTTGTCAGCTTGAGAACTTGCCATTAAGGCATGCAAGACTCAAGGTGTCTTTACAAGGAACTTAGACTCAAAGGACTATGGACTCAATAATTTGCATTGAAGCGGGGCTTATTTACGAAATGAAAATGACAGGAAATGGAAGATGGCAATGGAGAACAGAAATGGCAATGGACAATAAGCATGTGAATGAGCATCTTGCTTTTATTTGTGGGTTATGAATGGACAAAAAGAGATGGAAAGTGTATGTGAATGTAAATGGAAAATATGGAGGAAAATGAGATGAATGGTTTATTATGAGGTATGAATGTGATGGATGGATGTGATGGAGACAATAGTATCTGAAGGTTTTTCAGGTGTTTGGATCTGATTTTTCATCAACATATTTCCTCTTTGTTGTTGATCATCCTCTTATGAAACAAATTGGTCTCTTAGAGAGACACCATTCTCTTGTAGTCATTTGTCCTTCCTCCTAGAACCTGCAAAAAAAACTAATACTTCTTCTGCAATGGAATGTAAGGTTATCAAAGGAGAGAGGTGATCAATATCTCTAGTTATGATATTTACACACAAAACTAAGAATTTGTATTAATGAAACAAGTCTTCAAAGGAAAAATCAAAAGAATTTATACCTGCTTTAGAATTAGTGCCCCAAGTTGAATGTAGCTTTTTTTCAGAAATTTATTTCATTATTTTCCATTTTAAAATCTAATGATGGATTTCTCATTGTGTAGATCTTGTTGAGATCTTTCCAACGGTACTTAAATCATCAAAATCTGATTTTGTATGAGAAAGATAGGCTGATTTGAACAATGAGGTTTTTCTGGCTGTGGAATTGGACTTTAGCTATGGAATGTGCACGGTTTCTGTAGTTAAGAATCTTGAATACAAAGTTAGCCATTCATCTTTCATCATCAGTCCAAAATTAATCAATACCTTCAAAAAAGTGAGCAAATAACTTATTCATTTCATTGATTCAAAATTATTATTTTTTCTTGACATGCAGCGACTTAGTGTGGTGACTTAGTGTGGTGACTTAGTGATAACACACAACTTGACTTCCCTTTGACCGGGGTCTTTTTCATCGAATTGGGTCAAATGAATAGGACACCATCCATATACTGACATTTTCCCAGCTACCCATGTGGCTTGTTTTGCTTGATGACACCTGCAACCTAGAGTTTAACAAAAACAGTTGTGGAAAGTTGAACCAGCTGCGAAAAGTTGAATCAGTTGCTGAAAGTGGCTGAAACAGTCAATCATCAGACGCATATCCCTGACTGCCCATTTTATCTAGCTAAAGAAAGTCCAAGTCTAAGTGTGTTCAACTGATTTAGCTCTCCCAATGAGCCCCATCATTTTTTTATTTTTTTTTTCGGCTACTCTTCAGAATTCCCTTTATTGTCTGAGAAATGGAGTGACTGCAGGGATAGAAATCAGACATTTATGGATATGGAAATGGAATGAAAATGTATATGGAAGCAGATGAATGTGACTAAAGAAATTGTATGTACAGAGTATGTGAAGACAGAGTGAATATATTCATAGGATTTGTGAAAACAAGGTGACTAAGTATGCAAAGAGGTTGCAAAGATATGAAAAAGGAAAAAAAACTCAGTGTAATGAACAACTAATAAGGGTTTAAGAGTCATATGCAACTAGCTTATGATTCACAAGAATCCAATATTGCCATTCACGAAAATGTTGCTACAAATCAAATCTTTAAAAGATCAAATATGTTGTTCCTCTCATTCTTATTTCTTTCCTTGCATTTACATAATCACTGATAGCCTCGAGGTTTTCCTACCTTCGTAATATTGGCACCCTCCACAAAGCATAGCTCCACAAAAGAAATTTCATTATTTCTAACGCCATGGTCACAATTTTCTATATACCCTGAGAGCAATGAATCTGCGAGAGGCTCACTGTCCCCAGACAAAGTCACATATGGAAATGCCATTGAGAAGCTAGAATCTGTAAAAGATGCAACAAGAAAGCCTTCTAATATCGATGCTTTTGATTTACAAACAGCATCACAGTAAGTCAAATTCGCAGAACCATTCCCAGAATCATTTGAAATAAGAAACCTTTCCAATTTATGAAATCCACTAAGTGGAACCATTTCATATGGCTCTGATGTGTACAAAACAGTGTATATAATCCCATCTTGTTGCAGGTTCTTGATAATATCAGCTAGCATTTTGCCTTCAACTTGAGTCTTTCCAGAAGCTTCAAACACCGAGGACTTATCATTGCATATTGAATCATGCAAGGCGTGTGACTATGCAAATAATAAAATCCATCAAAAAGAACAAGGGAATAGCCGTTAAAACACGTGGAGAAGTTCGATTTGACAGATCAGTTTGGAAAAGGTGTACTGAACTAGTTCACGTAATGGAGTTAAACAGATTCGTATTCAATTGAGATTGCTTGTTAACATGTGTTAATGAGTTGGGGTTTTGATGGAGAGCGCGCGAAGTTAAGCATGGAAGCGGAGTACAGCGGCTAGGGTTAGGTGCAGACCTGCAACGGCAGGCGGACTATAGGGGCAGAAGCCCACCCCACTGCGGCAAAGCTGCAGATCACAGTCGTAGGGAGTTGGCATTAGCGGAAAATGCACCCCCACCAGGGGGCAGGAGGGGATCCCCCAACTAATGAAATGCAAACAGAAAATCAGGACGACTCAAGGAAGGATCAGAGGACGAATGAATAGGATACTGAGGATATGCCGGATAGGCAGAATGAACAAGCTCAGCCAGAGGACCAGAGAGTGAGATCATCCACATGCAAGCCTGTTGCTAAGCACACGCCAACAGTGGAGTTCCCCAGTCACAGAATCAATGCAAGAATACAATATATGAAGGATCATGCCCTCATTGGCAAATTTATAGGC
This sequence comes from Pinus tabuliformis, assembly GCA_031772625.1. Lineage (NCBI taxonomy): Eukaryota > Viridiplantae > Streptophyta > Pinopsida > Pinales > Pinaceae > Pinus > Pinus tabuliformis. The sequence continues at coordinate 315,213,109 of CM062811.1, forward strand.
ATTTGGCCAAACGAGAAAGCCCTGAGGACATGGATTAATATTAAATGGCACCCGAAAGGACATATATCCCTGCATTTGGGACCAAAAGGTTTTTTTACAGCAGTCTTCAACTGCTTGGAGGATAGAAACAGGGTCTTTGAGGACGGACCTTACTTCTTTAACTCAGCGGGTCTCTTTCTCAGAGAATGGATAGAACGATTTAACCTAGATAAGGAGGATCTGAGCTGGGCACCAGTTTGGATCAGGCTATACTCATTGCCATGGGAGTACTGGGAGGAAGAATCGCTTCAGGAGATTGGGAAGGTTCTGGGGGACTTTGTCAGGGTAGCAGAAGAAACTAAGATGAAGAAGTACACCTCCTGTGCCCGGATCTGTGTCTACATGGACCTAAAGGAACCTCTGCCTGACAAGGTAAAACTCTCTCATGAAGATGTAGAATCGATCCAGTTAATAGACTATGAACATGTGCCTTTTAGGTGTAGAAAATGCCATGCCTTAGGGCACCTGTTCCGAGATTGTTCGCTAAATAGTAAGTCCACGGAACAAGATCGGGACAAACAAACGACAGATGGGTTTACCAAAGTAGCAAACCGTAGAAGAGGAAATAAGAAACAGCCATCTCAGAATAGGCAGGCCCCGAAGGATCCCTCAAAGCCTTCAACAAGTAACAGCTTTGCTGTTCTTGCAGAGGATGCGCAACACGTCCAAGATCCCCTTTCATCCAAGCGCATCTCAAATCTGGAAAAGTCTGAGGAACCCAAAGCGCCATCTCAAGGAAAAAATGAGGCACAGGAAGGAAACACCCATAGCACCAAAACGAAAATCTGGAGCCAACCAGAGATGGAAACAGACACAACGGATTCAGGTTCTGTAAAAGCACAGGAAGAAGAAGAAAGCCATCAAGAGGCCCAAAACATGGATGAAGATACAGAAACATTTGACATAGGGGAACTGCACATTCTTGGTCTGGAGCATGCTTGTAGAACTAGGAACTTCAATAAGATAACAGAAACACAAGTGGACAACCTGGTGGAGGTTCTGCATAAAGCCCAGAAGAAATATTCGCTCGGGGTTCAAACAGGCAGCCAATGGGATGGGAAGTTTATTTCAAAGGACAGCAAAAAGAGAGGAAGGAAGTCCACTCTGGAGAGAACCATCAAGGTTGGAGAGGTCCTGGTGGATTCAGGCAAATACGCCCAGCTAACCAGGTATTTTAACATCAACCCCAAACCTTCCCAATGAAATTGATATCATGGAATATTAGAGGGCTTAACGGCCAGAAGAAAGGTAGACTCCTAAAAAACATGATAATGGAAGAAAAACCAGCAATTCTTTTCCTGCAAGAGACTAAATGTAAACAGGTAGTTTTAGAAAAAGTAGCAGCCAAGGCCTGGCCGGCAGGGCAGGTCACAGCAGTGGAAGCTCAGGGCGCCTCAGGAGGCTTGGCAATCCTCTGGGACGCAAGAATGATACAGTTGGATACTATACATGCAAACAGAAATTTCATCCAAGCCAAGTTTCATCTAATTGGCACAAACATTAATGGGCATATAACAAATGTATATTTTCCACAAGAAAGCCAACAGAAAGCTGATATACTGGATGAATCAACACAGCTTAATGCAAACCGAACGCATCCGCTGTGGATCTCCGGCGGAGACTACAATATGATAGCAACCCTGGAGGAAACGAGAGGAGGACGATGCAGAATCAACAGAGACGGTACTTTACTCAAAGATTTCATTCAAGACATTTGGATGATAGACCTTCCAACTGAAAACGGCCTTTACACCTGGAGTAACAAGAGAATGGAACCGACGCAAGTGGCCTCGCGACTGGATCGTTTCCTAATTTCTGACAATGCAGTGCATTTGGGGGGAGAATTTATAGCCTCAATACTACCATATTCAGGATCGGACCACTGGCCTGTTGCCTTAAACTGGAACAGACTAGGCAAAAGTATAAGGAGGCCATTCAGATTTGAATCTTTCTGGCTATCGCATCCGGACTTCCATGAATTTATAAAGACAACCTGGACAAATTTTAATGCATCGGAGGGGACAAGAATGGCCCTGTTCCAAAAGAAGCTGAAGTATCTCAAAGAGGAAATAAAACGTTGGAATAAATCCACATTTGGTAATATTTTCAAATCAAAGGAAATCCTCATTCAAAAAATGAAGGACACTCAACAAAGAATAATTTCTTATGGCCATTCTGAGGAGTTGACACAACAGGAACAAGCTATAGAAAAGCAAATACTGGAAAGAGACCTGCAGGAAGAGACCTTGTGGAGGCAGAAGTCGAGGATTAGGTGGCTGAAGGAAGGTGAAAAGAATACAAAATTCTTTCACAAAACAACAGTCCAAAGGCGCATGATCAACCAAATCTCCTTTGTAAATAATGAGCAAGGAATCAAGGTTGAAAATCATGAAGGAATAGAAACGGAGTTCGTCAACTACTTTAAACAGATGAATCAAGAACCAAACATCAACAGATCTGCAGCCATTGATAACATCACCAGGCATATCCCCAGAATAATTACCGAAGACCAGAATACTCTGCTTCTCAAACCGATCAGTCTTCAAGAGGTAGAAACAGCGGTGAATCAACTCAAGGCAGGGAAAGCGCCTGGCCCAGATGGGTTCACGTCAAATTTCTTTCAGCATTTCTGGGAATTAATTAAATGGGAAGTCTGGCAGGTCGTGGAGGAATCAAGGACACTCAGATGGATGTATCTAGCCATGAATGCAACATTTCTAGCATTAATCCCCAAATCCTCGGAATCCAACACTCGAGATAAGTATCGGCCCATTGCTTTATGTAATATTATTTATAAAATTGTCTCTAAGGTGATTGCTCTAAGATTGAAGCCCTTGCTGCCCCTCATCATCTCTCCCGAACAATCCGGGTATGTAGAAGGGCGTCAAATCACTGATGGGATCATCCTAACCCATGAAATAATGCATTCACTCAAGCAATTGAAGAAGCCAGGGATGCTACTCAAAATCGATCTCTCCAAAGCATTCGACAGTATTAGCTGGAATTATTTGCAAAAAACTCTCCTGGCTTTTGGCTTCGCTCCCCCATGGGTCAGATGGGTTAGCAGTCTTATATCCTCATCTTTCTTTTCCATCCTCATCAACGGGATTCCCTCTCCCACCTTTCGTCCCTCCCGGGGCATTAGGCAGGGAGACCCCTTGTCACCCTTTCTGTTTGTTATCCTCGCTGAAGGTCTGGGGCGAAGTATAAAAGCTGCCATTCAAGCACATAAACTCAAAGGAATTGCTGTTCACCATCCACCAGCAGTTTCTCATCAACAATTTGTTGATGATAACATGCTTTTCGGCCACCCATCTGTTCAAGAAGCACGCTCTTTCAAATCCATCCTTGACTCTTTTTCAAAAGCTTCTGGAGCCCTCATCAATAATGCCAAATCCCAAGTCTTTTTCTTTAATACCCCTCCTTATACCCAAAGAGCCATAACGCGTATCCTTGGCTTCTCTAAGGCATCCCTTCCCTCCTCTTATCTTGGAGCTCCTCTTATCGCTTCAGCCCTCAAGCACTCTTCGTGGACAATCCTGCTAGAAAAATTAGAAGCCAGATTGCTCCATTGGACCTATAGATCGCTTAATATGGCCAGTAGGATTGTGCTGATCAAGGTTGTTTTGCAATCCATGCCGCTTTACTTATTCTCCATCTTAGCTGCGCCAAAATGGGTTCTTAAGGCCATCAAACAATTGCAGAGGAACTTCTTATGGGGTAGCTCAGGACCAAACAAAAAATGGGCTCTCATTAGATGGGAAAAGGCTTGTCTTCCTAGACTGGCAGGAGGAATAGGACTCAGAGACCCAGAACAAAGTAACAAGACCATGGGAGCGAAAATATGGTGGAGGTGGCTTTCAAACTTTAATACCCCCTGGGCACGTCTCTGGACAGCAAAGTATTCAAGGAACTTACCCCTAGAAGAAAGGATCAGAATGTCAGAAATCAGTAAAGGATCGCTAATGTGGAACTCGGCCATTCAGCATAGAGATCTCATCCAAAAACATAGCTTTTGGGAGGTGAAAGATGGTCTTACTGCCAAGTTCTGGGAAGATTCTTGGCAGCAGCTACCAAATCTCAAGGATAGTATGCAAACTATTCCAGAAGGGGAGATAACTCTGCAGGAGAAAATAAGCAATTTCTGGAAAGAACCGAATAACCAAGAGCAGGGAGAATGGAAAGAAACAAGCCTTATCTTACCACGAAGCTCAAATCACAACCAACTCTCTCTCCACTCAGAGTTAAAAAATCGCAGGATATTAAAGCAAGCAGGAATGGACACATTGAGATGGGGTTATGAGGAGAGGGGTACATTCACTACAAAGGAAGCCTACAGGATCATCATAAGGGACAGAATGGACAAAGATCAAATAAGGAGCAAAATATGGAAACCCCCAATCTGGCCGAAGGTATCCACCTTTCTGTGGCTTCTTTCATACAATAGAATCCTAACCTGGGATAACCTCAGGAAACGGGGTTTCTTGGGACCTTCCATCTGCCTCAATTGCAATCAGGAAGAAGAATCAGCTCTACACCTAATGCAGACATGCCAGCTGAGCAGAAAGATATGGGAAAAAGTGGCATTTCGGTGTCAAAAGGAAGGCCGAGTACTGGGGGATGTCAAAGACACAATACGCCAATGGCCTCAAGATCCTTACCAATGTAAAATCCTAAATATCCTTTGGAAAACAATACCGGGATTCTTGATGTGGAATATATGGAAGGAACAGAACCGGAGGATCTTCAAAGGTCAATTAATGACACTGGAGCAGGTATGGAAAGGAATTCATAACAATATCAGTGAAACTCTTTCCACAAAGAACTGGTCCCAAGATGATTTCCCAAAGCAACCTCAGGAACTGGCTATCTGGAACAATTGGCAGATAAAGATACAAGATCAGATCTCGGTCAAGGTCAGCCCAGCAAAGCACCAAACCCATACTGTAAAGTGGATGCCACCACCCATCAACGTGTTCCATCTGAATTTCGATGGCGCATCGAAAGGCAATCCGGGTCAGACTGGTTACGGAGGCATTATTAGAGACCATCAGGGTAAACCTCACATTACCTTCTTTGGAACAATAGGGTGGAACACCAACAATGCAGCGGAGCTGGAAGGTCTATGGAAAGGTCTCACTCTGGCGCAGCAGGGTAATTATCTTCCTTTAATTGTGGAAGGGGATTCCCAAATTCTAATAAACATGGCCTTATAGCTCCAACAGGGTTCCCAAATACATAAGGTCAGCAGCAGCTGGAGACTGGCTTCCAGATTGGAACAGGTTCAACATTGGCTGCAAGAGAACAGAGCTGTTTCCTTCAAGCATATAAAAAGGGAAGGGAACAAGCCAGCTGATTTCCTAGCTAATTTAGGGGTGGACAATGAGAAAGAGCTCTCAGTTGGCCCTCTACATGATACAGTTTCGGCGGATCATCTCTCCACCTTCCAAGCAATACTAGACAGAGACATGCAAACACAGGATGATTCACACCCGGATGCGGGTGGCAACTTGACAAATGTTTGAGCCTGTCGTGATGGGCAGCTGGCGTCTTGAGGTGGCTTGCCAGGACGGCTACACTCGTCGGCTCTGCTACACATTAATGCCTTTAAATGCTGAGGAGATGGCTTTGCAGAAGGGAGATGGTCTCAAGCAAGGACTTAAAAGCCCTGTACTCTGATACGATGGGGTTCGTTCTGTCTGCATCCAGATTGTTCAGAGCAGAGGTCTATTTAATGGCGCATTTGATCCAGGTGTGGTATGTCTGGTATATTGTCATGTTGTTTTATGAGAAGGTTGGAAAGAGGCCGAGCTTTGGCGGTGTGAGTAGTGGCAGAGGCTTCACCTCTGTTCAGTCTGCGCTCTCTCAGCTCTTGCTTGTGAAGGGGATCGCGAGGGTCCATAATTTGGTTCTGGTTTCTATTAAGGTGGTTCTGGGTGGAAGAATTAAGGCTCTTCGTCTGGATACTTTGCCTCCTACTGTAAAAAGCACGAGATTTCCCCTGCTCATGGCGCCGAGACAGCGAGGAGTCCCGCGAAGAAGGGGTGTTTGGGGGATAAGTTGACGGCAGGAGGCTCAAGCAAGAGCAATTCCGCCGCTTGCCATTGTGACACCTCCGTCTTCTCCCTCAGAGGAGTCGGACCCTTTAGAAAGTCAAGTCCATACCTCACGCTTTACCTTCAGGTGCCGGAGAAATCAGTCACTTGTCTCTCTACTGATAACTGTAATTTCTACGGAGGAAGAGGAGGACTTGGACAGCCAGGAGGAGGACGATGGGGAGCAGGCTCATACTGGTAATGCCCGAGCGATGGCGGAGGTTGGTAATGTTGAAAATCCTCCTCCAGACGATATCAATCCTGTGGAACTTGGTCTTGGTCTGGGTTCGCTTCAGCAGCCAGTTCACCCACCGGATTTCCGCCTGGAAGTGATCGAAGATGCTATCATGCCAGAAATCGACAACAATGCACAAGGTGAGCCTCCAAAGGCTTAATTCCTGTTTCTTCTGCCGTTCAATGGTCATGTTTTGGAGTTTTGGAGGGGTTTCTTCTCTTTCCGAGGTGCCCAGTTTTTTGACTTTGGGTAGGGGACCTTCCAGAGTTCGTGGTGTCTCCAGAACTCTGGAAACAATGGTCCTTCTACTCTCCTATGTTACAATGCTACCAGCAGCAAGACACAAGAGGCATGCAATGGATCAATGGTTCTTTAATTATGCTTGCTGCTGTTCTTTTGTAGGGATCTCTTTTGTAACTCAGAGGGCCACATGCTACTGCTTCGTCCGTGCTCATATCTATCGACTCTATCTTTGTAATTCAGGTGGCCATGCGCACCTGCTATGTTCTTCTGACAGAGGGTGGCTTTATGCATCCTCAGAGGCTAGTTCCTCTTTGTAAATATTTTTTTTTTTTTTTTTTAATACAATAGCTTAGTCTTTACACAGAAAAAAAAAAAAAAAAAAAAAAAAAAAAAAAAAAAAACATGTGTTAATGAGTTACAAATGGGTGGCATTAAGGGTAGAAGATGTGGTATAGTAAGTTCCAGCACATAATCAAATTAGAATTCCCCTTTCTCAGGCACGCCGAATTAAATCACAGCCTATTCATTAATTAAATCCCATTTTTTTTCACGCGGCAGGCAAAAATGTGCTCCAAATAACCAAGGATATCTCCCAAACTGCCACGAATTGATAAAAACCGTTTCTAGGTTATCTAATTGACCCTAATGGAAAAAAAAAAAACCCATGTTTTATTTTTTTCAGATTCATCTCCGTTAGGCCAAATCGTGCTCTCAAAGTTTGACGTTTTTCTCTGTTTATGTTTTTCTGAGTTAATGCATTCGGCCTGTAAAATTTTTCGAATTAGAGGTAGGACGATACGTCTTTATTTTCCAGTGGTAGTATGCACAATGTTGAAACACATAATTTGGTTTTAGCCTCAGGGATTTAAATGAAATTCGTGAAGTGGAATGCTCTGTAAAATCGATTTCAAAGAAAGATTGTTTTCAGATACAGTCAACAACAAATATGGTGAACAAGTGAATTGCCAATAACCAAGAATTCAAAGAAGTTTGTGAGGCTTACAATGGAGATCATGAGCTCAACATTTTCTCTGAGTATTAGTGACTGCAGCATGCCTTAATTTTCTATTTTCAATCTATTTTCACAGTTTATGTAGGCCATCCATAGGTTTCAGATTTTATTATGATTGAGAAATTTCCTATGTTGGCTTTCCAAAAACGTTCCAAAACCAAAAGCTTCCTATATGAATAAGATGCACAGTTCAAATCAATGCAAATGGATTGCTTACAAAGGGTTGAGGATGCACTGAAACGAAATCATGAAGAGGCCAGAACATCAAATCAATGTGTATGCATATTTTTCAGGTTTTGACATTGGGAGGTTTAAAAAAAAAAAATACCACATAAATTGGATGGCACATACACTCTTTTGAAAGCCACACAAGGGTTTTTTTTTTTTTCAATTGACCTCATCTTATTTTCTTTACAACAGCCCATGTAATTTGATGTGTTGAATTTTCACTTTTGATTTTTTAAATGTTTTTGCAGGTTTGTTTAAAGCTCAAGCAGGAACGCGGATTTTCTACTGAGGCCACAGTGAAAGCTCGGATTGAAGATAGCCATAGATTGTTTTTCTTTTTCTTTTCTTTTTTTTCTGAAATTGTAAATTTTTATAAGAAGGATTAATGATTTTCAATTTCAGGTAGCAAAGACTTCAAGTAAAACATGCTAAAAGTAGGACTTTGACGGAGGTCTTAGGCTGATTTTTTATCAATCTGGGCTGGGTGACTAGGTTAGGATTCATGTCGGGACAATTCCGGAAATTCCCATGTGGTCAGTTTCTTCGTTGAACCCATGTAACCTATTAAACCTTGAAATCAGCTGCGGAATTCTCAACTAGTTGCGGAATCAGGCTACATTCCGCAGCTAAGTTGCACAACCTTATTAAAACAAGATACAGTGTTTTGAGGACCACTACAAACCATAGCCAGTCAATCTTGGACAGTTGAACCTATCAAAGCAGTTGGGTTACATTTTTTTTTTTAATTGAATCAATTGAAATGATGAAGTTTATTTTGTCTCCTTTTTTTTTCTTTTTTTCTTTTTCTTTTTTTACATAACAATTCTTTTTCTGATCCTCCAAATCACACAAAGTGCAGGAGGAGAGCACACTCAAGAATTATTAATTTTTTTTTTTACATAACAATCCTTTTTCTGATCCTCCAGATCACACAAAGTGCAAGAGGAGAGCATACTCAAGAATTATTAATTTTTTTTTTAGATGTAAGAAATAAGGTCTCCTAATTACACTTCCCCGGTAATGGCGCCAAAATGTCTAGTCAATTTAACATCTTAAATTTCTCTACATAAATTATCAATCCGGGTATTGTAAACTGATGAAGTGTGGTGCACCATATGTGCTTAGTTAACCTTTTTCTTACTTCGTTGTTTTATAGATTTTATTTTGTTTTGGGGTTTTGTTCTTGTTGATCTTCTAAAGTATTTAATGCAAATGGAAATCCTATTCTAAGGTCTTAAGAATACTTTTAAAGGTCAAGTATGGATGTAGATTTCAAGGCAAGGTCTATGTCCCTAATGGTAACTTCCAAAACTTAGCACTTCAAAAGATCTTAAAACATGTTATTGATGAAATTAGTACTTAAAAAAAAGTGTAAGTATGGAGCTACTTTAATCAAGCAAAAGATGAAATATTGATCATGAAATCACTGTCTCTGCTGCTTGTCTAAATACGGAAATAAAATTTAATCTATTGCACTCAAACAAATCAAAAACTACAAACCAATAAAAAGTAAAATCAAATCACATCATTTCATAGTCTAACCCCTCGCCAGTTAGTCTCGCTATGGCTTTCAGAGGTAATCATCAACAACTTGAGCAATCTGATATTTGATTGCAGAAAAGTAAACTTAAAATCAAATCACATCAATTCATAGTCTGACCCCTCGCCAGTTAGTCTTGCTATGGCTTTCGTAGGTAATCATCAATAACTTGAGCAATTTGATATCTAATTGCAGAAAAGTAAACTTAAAATCAAATCACATCAATTCATGGTCTGACACCTTGCCAGTTAGTCTCGCTATGGCTTTCGAAGGTAATCATCAATAACTTGAGCAATCTGATATCTAATTGTAGAAAAGTAAACTTAAAATGAAATCACATCAATTCATAGTCTGACCCTTCGCCAGTTAGTCTCGCTATGGCTTTCAGAGGTTGTTATAAATCTAACCCAGAAATACTATAGATCTGATATGAAAATATGAGATAATGCAAATAAACCCAGAAATAATATGAAATGATTCTTTATGGATCAAACCCTTAAGGTAGGGCAACACCATACATTCACTCCTTAAGGAAGGAGAGCACTCCACAAGCCATATGCTTGTTCATACAATAATCCTTGACACAATTCCTTGAAAATTCCTTGATGTGGAGTCTCTAGCCTCTATATAGGCCTCATACATACAATACCATGGATCATTACCATGGTTCCCTCATACCATCGAACTAATACCATGGGCCCATTACATTATTACTAACTACTTGTGGTCCCTTATATGATATGGGTTAACCACCTTATTTATTACTATGGCCCCTCCCATTATTACATTATTACCTTGGGTACCTCCCTTGGTACCCCATATTATCCCCCCTAGGTATATAAAATTCCACCCCCCTTAGCTTGTTTTGTCCCCGAAACATGGGAAGAACACAAATAATAAGATCTACTCAAAAGACTAGTCCACTGGTACCATGCACATGCATCTAGCCATCCAAGAGAAAGGTGAACCCTCGATCTCGCTAGTGCCTCGCTCGCTTGAGATGGAAGTTGACCGTGGCAGCTCTTCTTTGTTGATGTGTAGTGGGTGGATCTTGGCGCCTTGTTGTCCGTCATACGGGGGTTGTTGTCCTTGTGGCTAATTGGTTGCCATCTTGTTGGTTGTTTTCTTGCGAGGTGATGTGGGTGATGATATGTTGAAGTTTTAACCCACAATGTCTTTTTCTTTAATTCACCCTACTGTGGTGCCTGTTGTGGTGTCTTCTTTTCCAATATGACTTCAACCACTGAGCCCTCATCTAATGTACCCAGAAATAATAAGATAGAAATAGATAGAAATGCTTCTTTATTGATCAAACCCTTAAGGTAAGGCAACACCATACATTCACTCCTTAAGGAATGAGAACACTCCACAAGCCATATGCTTGTTCATATAATAATCCTTGACAATATTCCTTGACGTGGAGTCTCTAGCCTCTATATAGGCCTCATACATACAATACCATGGATCATTACCATGGTTCCCTCATACCATCGACTAATACCATGGGCCCATTACATTATTACTAACTACTTGTGGTCCCTTACATGATATGGGTTAACCACCTTATTTATTACTATGGCCCATCCCATTATTACATTATTACCTTGGGTACCTCCCTTGGTACCCCATATTATCCCCCTAGGTATATAACAGAGGTAATCATCAACAACTTGAGAAATATGATATCTAATAGCAGAAAAGTAAACTTAAAATCAAATCACATCAATTCATAGTCTGACCCCTCGCCAGTTAGTCTCGCTATGGCTTTCGGAGGTAATCATCAATAACTTGAGCAATCTGATATCTAAACTAACTAACAAAGCAAATGAATAAGACTGAAATCAAAGCATAACTGAAATTGAAAAGCTAAAAAAAACAAAGTCAGCAGAGAGGTAAATCTCATGTCACTATTTGATGCAAAAGCATGTAAAGAAAAACTAATCTACCATCAACAGGTTGAACACACTTACATGAATTAAAATTGCATGAATGGAAAATCTAATTTATCAAACTTGAAAGCAATCAAATAACATAATGAAATCAAAGCAAAATTACAAAATGAAATCTACTCTACCTTACATTCTAATATGCTCCATGACATCTACTTCACATCTCCTTCCATGTTGAGAACATCAAAGCTTTATTCAAATTCTTCAAAATTACAAAGTACAACAAAGCTCTCCAAAGCTTTCCAAAACCATCTCACAAGATAACAAGCTTAAAAACTAACAAGCTAAGACTCACAAGCTAAAAGGATAACAAATGAAGGAGAGAGATCTCCTATTTATACAAAAAGATGAGAAGCCATCTCATTAATGAGAGTCCATGAATCTCTCCCTCTACCTCTAAAGTCCTAATCAAAATAGGAACTGATAAGACACATGTCTTCTTAGAGTTACAATATAATTAGGAGATGTGACACATATCCTCATGATTCCATGATTCTTTCCACTCAAATTCGAATTTGGCCTTAGAGTGCCACATAAGGATCTTCTAGAAGCCTCCTTTCAACCTACACATGTCAAAAATCTCAACCCATTTGTTAGGTATAAGCATACGCACATTATTTTCTAATTTTTAACCACAAATTCACTTAAAAAGTTTAGAATTAATAAAGTTTGGAAAAACATAAATGTGGCCCAATGATAATGAAAGTGGGATGAATGTGGTGAAATAGTAGTGAAATGGAAGTGAAATGGAGGTGATATAATGGACACAATAGTGAAAGTATAATGGAAATGAATGACATTTTCAAGACTCAACACATGCAAAATGACAGGTTCACCAACAGACGAATGAATGAAGCATGTGAAGCAGACGAATGCTACAAACAAGCACCTTTGCAAATAGATGAATCTGTCAAGCTTTCCAACATGCAAGTAAGGAACAACATGCTAAAGATTCATCAAGCTAACCAAGGACCATCGAAGACTCCGCACACTTCACCATGCCGAGGTGAAGCTATGATACACCATGAAGACATCCATCACCCAGCAGCATTATAGCTCGACATGCAGTCCAGCAACAAAACGAATGTACCAGCATTGTGTTGACAGTGCTGGACCCGCCAACATGTCAAGGGGATCTCCCCGGTTAGAAGTCCCAATTAGACCTCAGATCGTTTGGTGTAGGAGTCCCAGCAGTGGGTCGTAAGGTAATGCCTTGACTGCGGTGTCACATAGAGGCAAGTAGAATAACTCTATTAGCAACAAGGATGTGACTGATGCAGTGAGTCAAGAAAGGTGTATGAGAGGTTCCAACACTTCGAAAGCGGAAGGAGGTGAAGGTGAGTTCCACGTTGAAAGGGAGCAGTCCCAACTCGGAAGGACATGCACATCTTCCGATGGAGCAGTCCACTCGGATGTGGTAGTCACATCATACAAGGTAAGATAACACGTACAACACTCACAGATCAGTCTGATATGAGTGTGACAATTGTTATATCAAGGTTTAAGTGAAAGGTTTGTCTGATATCCAGCAGAACATTCGACACAAACGGTGACAACATTAACAACATATGCAACACACTAACAACAAGATTCATATAATTGCATGTGAATCAGTTCATACACAAGTATGTAAGTTAAACAACACATATCATTAAAGAAAACAGAGCATTCCAACTAGAATAACAACATATGCATGAAAATGTGTTGGATCTTATTATATAAAGAAGTGTAAGTCACAATCATACAATACATCCATGTAAACCTACTAGCCCCAACAGTGGAACGTTACACCACATCAACCTGCTCCTCCAAAGAGATGTACTAGCTCCATGCAGTGGAGAAGCCAAGGCATGTTACAATATTGTCCAAGCCTTCTTCAAAATAGTCTTACTAGAAGCTTGGCTGACCAAAACCTATACAATGAGTTATGAGGGACTATTTATACCAAAGGGTGGGGTGACCTTTGACATTCCCCTTTGTGACAGTTCAACTACCCTCATGACTCTTCCACTACTCTATGACTATTACATCCAACCATTGACACTTGACTTACACTTGACATGACTCAACATTACAATGAACATGTACTCATGTGAGACAACATGGCTTGAGAAATTCTTGCAAGAAATCACTGACACTCGGTTCGCTGAGATCAGACCAACTCTTTGACATGCTTGTGATGGTGAAGGTGGTGAGCTGATGCCAAGCTCGGTCATCCGTGATGGTGTGTATGCACCTCATGGTAACATATTGTTGAAGCAAACTCTTGCCTCCGTTGCAACCGGTGCATTGGTTTGGCCCATTCATCCAACTCGTCTGCTAACATGCGCATGGTCTTCTTGGGTACGGTTGAATCAAAAACACACTAATGCATGGTTTATGTGATGATCTTCAAGTGTGTACTAGTGGTCATGCACATCAACTTGCCAAAGTACATGTTCAGCTCCAGTTGGACTTGCTTCTTGTCTTCGCCTTGGTAAGTGTGTTGAATGGGTCGGATTGCATGCGCCCGCTCAACGACATGCATGCTACTAAATCCCTTGCATTCAATTAATAACACTACTCATCATGTCTGCTCTGTGTCAGCTACTAGGATGGATCCTTAACTTGTATGGGTGTAGTTTCATCCGTGAGTGCACGTTGCACCCACTGTTGTTCCTGTTCCTGCTATAACTCATTCGTCTGTCTATGTAGCTTCATGTTTTTCTTGAGTTGCTGCTTTAGCACATGCAACTCCTTCTTTGTTCCATCTTCTACCTTCGCACGATCTTCATGTCGCGCCATCAGTTCATAACCGGAGTCTCCAAAGTTTCTTTCATCATCAATGGACCTGCTTGAGCTTGCAACCTTGTTCTGCCTCTGTGTTGTCAAAAAACCTCCTCTTGAATTCATTGCATTTGGTATGTTGTCTTCAACTATTGTTCATGATGTTTCTCGATGTGATGCTACTGCTGTCATATCTTTATGTCCTTGTTTATGAACAACTTGATGTCTTTGTGGGTAGGCAAGTCCATGGACACTTGATCGACTGCATCCCCAGTTGTGCTTTGAACGGTGTCTTCGTCTCTGCTCTCTTGGAAACCATTGTACCTATAATTTTGAGAGGCAAATGAACACATGCGATACCTGTAGACATGGCAACACTCATGGTAAGAAATATGTCAGTTGAAAACCAAAATGAACATGAGAACTGACTTGTGACATACCTGGGTGAATGATCATGAAGTTTGTGCCATTTCAGTTGGGAGGTCGGGAGAGCGGCTGCCAAGACTGCACAAGGAATAGTCTGGGCTACTGGGAGACTGATTGACTGCTGGAACTATGTAATGCACAGTCCAATCTGACTGCAGACTGCTAGGATTGCGCAATGTGCAATTCCAGCTGGGAAGGACTGCTAGCCCAGGGACATATTTTTACAATTTCTTGAGCCAATCAGCCACTGTCCTACAGAAATGCGCAAAACAGTCCTGGAGGCTATTTCTAGGTAGGAATGTGCAAATCTGGAGAGGAAGGTGAGCCTTCCTTTCCCAGATTTTGTAATGCATCCTTGGTGAAGGCAGAGCCTGGGCCAAGGTTGGCCCAACTTTCCGACGGGCAATTGGAAGCAAGTAAGTCAATGAAATCATGGCGACATTAAGTGATAGTAGAAGTGATTGACAATGCTTGAAAAACATGAATGAAATATTCACCAAACATATCAACATGCATGTGGGTGAGGCAGTTCACCGGTTGGGTGAACGTCTGTGCAAAACAGTTTCATGCATGCGACAACAATGAGTTAAAAACAAAAACTGAAACAGAGCTTGGAAAAGCTAGTATACATGTAAACGACAACAAGCATTCAAAGAAATCAAGAAAATAGTACTCCCACAAGCAAAAACACAAAAAGCAACATAAATGCAGCACAAGGCATGGGAAGCGAGCTTACCACAAAACAGTTGAGCTGAGTGTGCCGATTTCTCCTAGATGTGATGTGGGATGTCAGAGCTACAAGGTTGATGTGAGGAATGAGCTCTGCAACATCCGGTTGATGAGTTTTGATAACACCGAGGTTGTGATGTGCATGCCATGAATCTAGGGGAAGCGACACTTGGTGGAAGGTTTAGGAATGACTCCTTGCATGTAACCTCCAACTACTAAACATAGATCCCTGAAAAAAGGGATGCCTTTGCATGCTACCTTGGGAGAAGCAACCTATGCATGCAATTCTATTTTGCTCGATCTCGGAGGGAACCGGTCAACTCAGCTGCACATGCAAAAGACTGCTTGACTTCTGGAGAAAAATGCACATTTCTGGCTGGGAGATGGGTTGGCTGCCTAGGAGATTTGTGCAATTTCTAGGTAGAGCAGCTGACTGCTGCCCAGATTTGCTCAAATCTTGGGCTGAATAGCCTGTTGCTAGGAAATTTGTGCAAATCCTGCTAGGAAGGTTGGCTGGAAGGATTGCACAATCTTGGAGCCCAACAAGTTGTCAGAGAGGATTCCACAATTTCTGGAGGGAAGGCTGGTTGCCCTCCAAAAATGCGCAATTTTCAAGGGGAAGCTGCTCAGCCTGTAGCTGGACCAAATCCGGGTGAGCAACTTGTGAAGGGAAAATATCAAACTGTGATCGACAGGCTGCCTTTGAGCAAGAAAGACATTGAAGCTTGAGGACTTGACGAAGCAAGGCGAGCTGTTGTGAAGGTTGGTAGGGAGGCTCCAAAATAGGCTAACGCAAAATTTTGGAGGGTATTTATAGCCACTACAACACATTTTTATGTCAAGTCACGTCGATTCACATCATGAGTCATGTCGCCCACATCCTCACTATGGACTTGTTGTCAATCAATGCGATGTAATGTGGAATTCCAAGAGACTCACTTGTTGAACAAAGAGTCATGTAAGTCAAAGAGTCATGGAAGTCAAACGGTCATGAGGGTAGTCAAACGACCACGAGGGTCAGTTTCACCATTGGCTATAAATACACCCTCATTTATACATGCAAAGGACTTTTCACCTCAGCTCCTCCCACATAGCCAAGAGAGTCTTTAATATTTTCTTTCAGGAGTAAGTAATGGCTCCAATGCCCCACTGACGGGGTTAATGATGTATGGTGTAACGATGTGTCTTGGAACTTTCACTTAATTCAGAAGCATTGTAACAAGCCAACACATTTTCACACATGTATTGTATTTGTTGTAAGACTGATCTTTAACACTTGTAATGCACGTTGCTTTAACCTGTGTTCTATATCTCAACTGATCCATTTGTTGTAATGCATAATCTATTAATGGAAATGTGTTGTATGTGCTATTAATGTTGTCCCGTCTGTGTCGACTACTCTACCAGACGTCAGATAGACCTTTCACATGAACCTTTCTGTAACAACCGTTGCACTCGTTTGGACTGATCCATGAGTGATGTACATGTTATCTTACCTAGTATGTTGTGGCTGCTGCATCTGAGTGGATTGCTCTGCCACAAGATGTGTATGTCATTTTGTGTTGTGTATTCCTAGCCGAGTTGGGACTGATCCCTTTCAACCTGGAACTCACCTTCACCTTCTTCCCCTCACAGTGAAAGAATCATTGACACAAGTACACTTACACTCACCAGGCACACAAACCTCACTTCTCAAAGACAAAGTGAACCACTCTCCTGCACTAACAAGAAAGAGTTGAGGCAAATCCTTAAGACAATGGCAACCAGGCCATCATACTGGATGGGACTCCCACACGAAACGGTGTGAGGTCTAGTTGTGACCTCATACCAGGGTGATCCCTTGATGTTGGCGCGTTAAGCACCATCAACAAATACCTTTCAAGTTGAACACCTATTGGACAACTTTCATATTGTAGTAGAAAAATGTCTTCCATGTTATACAGTTGCTTCTATATCAGTTGGAGTGTCATTTTTGAATTAATGGTTATTACTTTAGATGCTATGGGCTATATCTGATACCTCTTATATCTATTTTTACATTAGGATGTGAATTTCTTTTTCATGGTTGATAATTATTGTTATGTCACTTGGAGTGCCATTTGTGAATTAATAGTTGATCTCTTAGACATTATGGGTTATACTTGATACCTCTTATATCTATTTTTAGTTTAGGATATGAATTTAAAAAACCTTGAACTCACATTTTTGCTTTGTATTTGATTAGGTACCACTACAATGTGGTGAATTCCAAGTTGGCAGAGCATATTGAGAAAAGTAATGAAGAAGGTATTTTTATAGTAGTGTAGTATCCTGGACAAAGTTGTGGGCACTTATTATGGATGTAGGAATAAAAAAATAACTAAGACAATTCCTAGAAGATGACCTAGAAACTTCAAGGGTTGAATCACTTTTTGAGGTAGAGAAAATGCAGGGTGTAGCAGATGTAGGAAAGAAAAAGGACCACGATTATGAAGATGCAAGTACTGAAGCTGTTGGAGATAATGCCAAGGAGGACTAGACATGTGAAAAGGGGGAGGTGGATGATTTAGATGATGTGATTGAACAACTATTGTCAAAGCAATAAGAAGTAGAGGCAACTCGAGCACAATGTTACCAAGCTGCTCATATTCCCATCTTTTCTCTAGGGTAAATATACATGTTATTTATATGTATTAATATTTTTTTCTAGCAATTATCATTTTTTATTGTGCTTTGAAGTTATAGACTTTTAGTATGGAGGGTTCTGAGATAATGATCTTCACTAGGTTATGGATTTGTTTGTGTTGTGTATAACTAAGGTAGATGCATTCTTAGAGTGCTTGCATAGATGGAGCAGAAATGTTGATCGCCTAGTTGAAAATTTTTGGGCTCACAATAAGTTTATAAACCTTTATGTTTGCATAATATTTCAATATGAGTAAAAATTGAGATTGCATTATATGCAAAGTGAGTAAAGGATTTTCAATATATACTACTCATAGAATGAATCTTCTTTTTCATTGTGTTTATTGAAGCTTGGGGGAAGCATGTCTAAAACAATATGGGAAAAGCTGAGATTTGGGACCAACATAGTAGCTCAAGGTGGAGTTGACAAAATGTTTAAGCTGAGCTTTAATGTTGGTCCAACAAAGAAGATCTTGAAAAATTCATCTTGTTACTTTTCAACCAACGGTGGCCTTGTGGCAAGGCTACTATTCATATCAACTAGAAAATGTAGCCTTCTGTAGTGACTATCCACTCTCCTTCACATCTTCTCAAGGAAGGAATGCCTGCAACTACTACAAGGTAATACATACATTATCACATTAATTCCAGACTAATGTTTGTGAATTCAACTTTATTTTAATGTTTCCTTTTTATTGGGTGTATTACACAATATCCCTTTCCTAGGTTTCCAAAAGAAATCTTTTACATGTTTCCAAAAAATGTTTTTTATGAAGCTTGCATTTCTTGAGTATTTATGTTAAACATAAATTCCTTCAATACTCAGATATTTGTAACTAATATTTGATTTATTGGATTGGATATTGCAGGTCGCTATACCTCTTAGAGGAGTGAGATCAATGAACCCATGCGAGAATGTAAACAAGCCTTCAAAGAAATATATACAAATTTAGACTGTAGATAATCAAGAATTCTACTTCATGGATTTCATTCCTTATTTGGTGAAAACAAACTCATAAATATTATCATTCAATTGCTTCATTAGCTTCATGATCTTGATTTGTAGAAAAATTAGCTTGAAAGTTGACTTTCAACAAAGTTCCATACATTTGCTTTTTTATGTTCATGATAAGGTGTGTGTTTTCCTCACTATGCATGCTTATGTGAAAATTGCTTTGAAATCAATGTTGACATCAAGAAGAAATCATATTCTAAATTTTTCACGCAGTTATTTTTCAGAAAGACACCCAAAAATAGAGAGGGAAAAAATATTGTATATCTAGTTGATGATATTGTACATAATGTGCATTTCTCTTCACGTTTTTGTTGGGATGCAATGTATATGGAATTGTTCTACTCATAAATGTGATCCAACATATCACTAAACTGTGGTTATGTTTCTCATGGTTCTTTGAATGGAGCAAAATGGGTCTATTTCCCACCAAAATATTGTACATACATCTATTTATTGATCATACAACTTGTAATTTTCAGTACGACGTCCAAAAATATTGTACATCTAGTTGATCATACTATACATAATGTACATTTATTTTCATGTTTTTGCTATGATGAAATGTATATGACATTGTTCTTATGATAAATGTTCTCTAACATATCAGGGAATTGTGGTTTTGAATGGAATGAAATGGGTCTATTTCCCACCAATGGTGTCTATCTCCTTTTGGTTCCCTCTGCTTCCCTCAATTTCCTCTGTTATTATCTTTAAGTAAGAATGTGTTTCTTTTATTCTTATTGCAATTATTTTTCTGCATCCACACTTTTGTTGGTGTCTCAAAATAAAATATGCTCCTGTCTGCTAGAATCTGTGTCCATTTACTTCTTTCATCTCCTTGCATTTTCATTGAGAGTCACTATTATTGATTTCCAAACAATGTTTGAGAATTAGAGGATACTTGTGTGACACCAATGATAGTAAACAACATGGCAACACAATGAACTTGATTACATGAACACTAATGATATTATGTGGTGCAACAAATAAATCATTGTCTTTGTAAGCATCATTGGTACATGTGAAAGAGTATCAGATGGACCCACTATAACCAAACTCACTAATATAAGTCATTACTTTACTTTTAAAAAAAAGAGATACTTTGTTTACTACGAAGTTATCATTTCTCTTTAAAGTGAACACATTAAATAGATCCTTCATGAACTCAAAGGTTACTGAAGATGTACTTTCTTAGACGCTACTTAAAGACTTACCTGGAAACACAACACCATATTAATTATTTAAGTGGGATAAAATACTAAGAGGACAAACCCTTTATTTAGAAAGTGATGTCTTCTTTGTGTTGAGAGACTCTCTCTAGTCGAGTATGGTAGAGATGTAATGTAATGTCCTGTTTAACATTTTGACTAGGTCAAAATAAAACAAAACTAAAATTAAAATAAAATAAAATAAAATAAAAGACATAAAATTAATAATTGTATTTTTAACTAATAATTAAACTATACTAGATCCATTTAAACTCTCGATATACAAAGCGTTGAGAGGGATCAAATCTCTTGAGATGCAAAACTTTTTTTTACAGTGAAAAGAGATTTGATTCCACTTGGTGGTTGGTAGATCTTGAGTTAAGATATATCTAGGTTGGTTTTATTATATCTCTACCAGTAAACCTAAGTGAAAAGTATCCATCCATATAAATTATGATAATTAGTAGAGTCGCCTACCAAGGAAATGGTATTATGTTTGAATAGTTGAGAGCCCAATTTTATCCTATAACCTGCAAGCTATTTAAAAAGGAAAAAGATTGCAAACAACATTATCATTGTCAGGATTATTGTTTCATATTTCAGAGAGAAGAGAATGGAACAGTATTAGGGAAAGAAATCTCGGAGAAAGAGAAGAATAAAGAAATATCCTATGATACTTGCTAAAAGAAGCATCTTCAGTTTAATCATAGGACATTCAACAAGTGATCCTCGATTTCCTTCAACTCAATAACTAATTAAAATGGGGTTCACCAACATGCTAGTGATTGTGCAATAACATGCATGATCTATATATTTTGTTAGTGGTTGATAAATTAGATTCCCTGGTCCCTAAGTATGCTTGCAAAACAAATCTTTCTTCACTGCATTTGAAGAGAGCCAAATATTACAAATTTTTATGCAGAAGTACATACTTCCTTCCATTGACTTATATTATTTGAGCAACAATAACAATCATGTCCAAAACCATTATTTTTATAGATGCCCATTCAACAACATATTCTTCATAAGCTTCATGTTTCCTACATGAGAAGTTGTGCACATTTGTTCCTTCATCTATCTTTCCTTCCATGTCTGTATAAGGTACTTAATACAACTTATAAACCATAGTTACCTTTGCAATAAATATGGTCTATGTGACCAATGCATAATAAGTGAATGGCACACAAAAACCAAAAAACAAGAAAGCATTGTTCATAAGAACCAATTAGACAATAGAAAAGTCACTAAATAAGTTTATATTTTTCCAATGCCAAAAATAAAAAGTGGGACCAGATTGACAACAATTTCAATACTTTTGTTGTTTGTAATCACAAACTTTTGATTTCTAGCTTGTTCTCTAGGTTATGAGTATACATGTCTAAAACCACTCTTTGTACCTATTCCCATTCAATAACAGATTCTTCAGAAACTTCGTGTTCCCTGCATCAAATGTTATACACATTTTTTCTTTCACTTATGGCTCTTTATATATTCGTATAACAAACATAATATAGCTTACAAACCATAGTTTCCTTTGCACTAAATGTACGGTATGTGTGTAAGAGATAAAAGCATGCATGGTAAGTTAATTCAATCAAAATCCAAAAAATAGAAAAATAATTATTCACAAGTACCAACAAGACAATAACCATGTCATTATAAATGTTTATTTTTCCACTACCAAAACTAAAATATGGGACCAAATTGATAGATGCTTTAAGATTTTTGTAGTCTATCATCACGAACTCCCTTTTTCACCTTGTTCTCAATACATAGACTATGAATTCATATTTGATGCTTCTCTAAGTAGTCCTTGGCAACTCCATTTATTTAATTCTAATTTATGTGAACTAATAGTTATTTGTGTTGTGAAGAGATTATCGTATAGATATGGCCTACATTTTGAAATTGTGCTCTATGTTCTCATCCAAAGTATTGTATATCGTTGCCATATTGCACCTAAACCTAACATTTCTTCTTTCTCCATAAGGCTTCTTACCATGAGCGTGCTTTACATGTTATCACAACTCACTTGGTGGTAAAATCTCTCGAGTGTTCTTCTCATGCAACCATTTTGGAGGTTGCCTACAGTAAACCTTTTTCTCCTTCATGCACCCTATGGGTTAAGTTGCTTAGTTAAGGAAATGATTATCTTGCAACATTTTAATCTATTTCATAAAAAAATGTACATTCACACCTTGCATTGGAATCATACATAAAATGAACCCATGAATTAGAATTCATGATTATCTAAAGTCTGAATTCGTGACCTATCCATCTCTAAATTTTGGTTCATGGCTTTTGTTCCTAGCCTAAAACACCAGTAGGAACATGAGCCTTAGATAGATTTCTTTCGGAATCCACACGAAACATCTAGACTTGTGCTTGAAAACCTTATTTGGTGCAAAAATATTCATAAAGATTCATGAATTGATTTTTTATCATCATATAGATTAATTTATATGTCATTTTATATACATGCACATAATCAATCTTCCTAAAACATGGTTGATCTTTGTGTTCCTTAGACCATTAAATTTTGCAAATCATAGTGAGATGTGCTTGAGAGTGGGTTGAGTAATTGTATTTTGGGAGAACTAATATGCATTTAGAATGTATATCAAAAGAAGAAAGGTGCATTGTAGAATGCATGTCGGGTCATAAGAGAGGTATCATGTCACTATAATAGGGATATAAATATAAATGGGTATAAAAAATGTTAATGAAAAAATGGATACCTATAATATCTAGTAAAAGTAGGGTTTTTTGAAATTGGGAAGATGTATTGGGTTCATATTGGTAGGGTGTTAAATCAAGTGGTTTTTAGAGGCATTTTCTATTAGTTTTTGTAGCATCAGATGTGTTCTACCTTTGAAATTTTGTGGAGACGCTAGAATAAATGAGATCTCCAAAACACAAAAATCGTTTCTGGAAATTCCTCCTAGAAGTGTCTCAATTAGATTATTAATTGATTTTTAAATATTTTCTAAGTCTAAACTTAGGGAATATGGTTAATTAATCAGTGTTAATTGAGATAAGGTGAGAATCATCTAGAAACTCACACAGATCGATACGGAGATTATCCTATCCATTGATTAATTTTTAATCTTGGTAGTTGGTGCTTCAACAATGGATTATAAAAGGAAGTCAATGTGGTGATGGAGAAATCATCTAGTGCAGATACTTAGTTGCCCAAGTAGTTCGATTTTCTCAGTAGTAGCAGCTCAATAGAGAAGATAGAACCAAAGGGTGAGTAGCAGGTGGAAGAGGAGAGAAGTAACATTCTAGGAGGAAGATTTCTAATTCTCGAAAGAGTCGAAGGAAGGAAATTTGAAATCTCCAGAGGGCCAACGTAGGCACTATGTAGAGGCTAAAGCAGGGAGCTCAGCGCAGAGGCTGGGGAAGCTATTTCGGAGGCTGAAAATAACTGTGGTGTGAGAGAAAATTGTCACAATATTTTTTCCAGTATTTTCCTCAAATTAGATTTCTAGCCAGGCATCTAAATTATTGTACTCAGAATTACTTCTGAATATTAATAATAAAACCCTCATCTATTGCATTAGTTTTCCCAAGTTGAGTTTTTCTAGGGACAATTGTCCAAAAATAACTGTGTTAAAATTATTCTATGTTTGCTAGAATTTCTCAGTTTCCAGTATTTTATTTTCCACGGTATTTTTATGGTGAAAATTGCAGCTCTGCTTTTATTCATTATTTGTCGTAGCAAATAAACTACATAATTAGTTTTTGAGTTAGAAGAATAATTTCTAGTAGTTGCAATAGATAAACTTTCACATTTTCTAATATGTAGTTAAATTAAGAGTATTGTTTAGTATGTCACA
The DNA here is from genome assembly GCA_031772625.1 of Pinus tabuliformis. Lineage (NCBI taxonomy): Eukaryota > Viridiplantae > Streptophyta > Pinopsida > Pinales > Pinaceae > Pinus > Pinus tabuliformis. The sequence goes on from CM062811.1 coordinate 315,237,097, forward strand.
AATGCATGTGCTATGTCATAGGTTCACTGAGTGAAGCCCCCGTGATATGGAATTGATAGAAAATAATAGTATTGATATTACATGATGTTTAATTCATTTTATGTTTAGTTTGCATGTTATATATATATATATATATATATATATATATATATATATATTTTAAGAGCAAAAGATATTTTACCATCAGCCATAAACAAGATATTTCAATGTCCATATTAAAGAAAAATAAAGTAATTTAAGTTAAAAAAATTATATGTCAAGTAAAACATCTTAACATTAAACATATATAAAGAGAGAAAGAGTGAGAGAATTATTATTCCATTAATAGGTGCTTTCTAATTCAAGGTATGAGGGAGATTTGTAATCCTAGCTCTGGATTTGATATATAACATTTTAAAAAATATTAATAATAAAAATGATTAAATATATGCATATAGGAAAAAATATTGATAACAAAAATATGCAATGTGTGTATGTGTAAAGAGAGAGTGTGTGCCACTCAAAACCAACATATATCCATCTAACTCTGGATCTACCAAGAGCTAAGAGGAATCAAATCTCTTGAATGCAAACTTTACTCAAGTTCTACACTCAAAAATAGGTTTGTATCATTTTATGTTTAATTCTACATATATTACATGATGTTTAATTCATTTTATGTTTAGTTTGCATGTTATATATATATATAGATATAGATATATATATATTTTAAGAGCAAAAGATATTTTACCATCAGCCATAAACAAGATATTTCAATGTCCATATTAAAGAAAAATAAAGTAATTTAAGTTAAAAAAATTATATGTCAAGTAAAACATCTTAACATTAAACATATATAAAGAGAGAAAGAGTGAGAGAATTATTATTCCATTAATAGGTGCTTTCTAATTCAAGGTATGAGGGAGATTTGTAATCCTAGCTCTGGATTTGATATATAACATTTTAAAAAATATTAATAATAAAAATGATTAAATATATGCATATAGGAAAAAATATTGATAACAAAAATATGCAATGTGTGTATGTGTAAAGAGAGAGTGTGTGCCACTCAAAACCAACATATATCCATCTAACTCTGGATCTACCAAGAGCTAAGAGGAATCAAATCTCTTGAATGCAAACTTTCCTCAAGTTCTACACTCAAAAATAGGTTTGTATCTTGAGAGATTTGATGCTTCTCAGCACTTTGTAGATCCAGAATTAGATGCATCTATGTTAGTACATATTAATACCATAACATAACATGAATGAATGTAAAAAAGAACAATGGAAAATAGGGAATCTAAAACAACCATATTGCATGCTATAACACCAACAACCCCACACCACATCCATACGATCGTATAGATTTCATGCAACAATTTAAAATTCTATATAACAAAGTAAAAAAATCAGATCTAAACAACAAACCCTCTATAGTAAGAAAACGGCCATACAAAACAATAATATCATGCAAAACCCGTACGTACTAGCTACAAGTGTTAAGAAAAAAAGAATTGTGCAATAAATTGTTATAGGTCATGAATTGTGATGGAACAAAGGAGAGCGTCGTTGGCTAAATATTACAACACCGGTGCCAAATCAACATCCCAAGCCTCAAGTTGGATCAACGAAAAAATGCCAAATTTGTTGCGGATTATATTAAGTGTGGTGGCTTTGGCATTGTTTATATAACTTGGATTGAACCACGGGGGCTTGACTTAATGAACCTATGACATATCACGTGCGTTCGTGGCATATTAAACAATGCCCTTAATTTGACTACATATTGGAAAATACCTATAAAAATCACAATATTTAACCCCCTACCAATATGAACTCAATACACCTTCCCAATTGAAAAAACCCCTACTTTCACAAGATATTGTAGGTATCAATTTTTTCGTTAACATTTTTTATACCCCTTTATATTTTTCATTAATTTTGAGCTCCATTTTCCATACCTTCCAATATAAAAGCCCTTTACAACCTATATATCCCCCAATATATTATGTCATGTTTTCTCAATATATATCCCCCAATATGAATGCACGTGGTATGGTTTTGCTCCCCCAGTGAAGCCCTTGTGGATTGCACCCTCTAAGAAAACTAGGTAGTCATAGATATATGTCAATGTACATTAGTAACTATGCTTGCAAAAAATGTTAGCATCAAAGCCTAGAGAAATTGTAGCAAAAAATTGGTGAAATTGTACATACAACAAACAAAACAGTTAGAAACCATGGAAAAAAAATCAAGTTGTAAGCAAAATTCGCTTGTATGTAAAATTGACCTCCTAAGCATAATAAAAACACTTAATTAATAATAGAAAGGAGACAAAAGGAAATAACACATCGGATTTACATGGTAAAACACCAATAGGGGAAACATCCATGGGAAGGTAATAACGTCTTTATTTTCTTTAGACCAATGTTACAAAGAGAACCAATCCAAATGCTTAACTTTTTACAAAGATAATACTTTGTTATTTTGTTTTGTATATCTCATGGGTCTCCCTTACCTCTATTATATAACAAGAGATATTAAGGAATTACAACCCAATAATACATGTGTGATAACATAATTTCACTTCTTTACATAAGATATTCTACAAGGGTATTTTACTCCATGTTGAATGTGGGGTATACCTCTTTTACACAAAAATCCAAGGTTTCTTCTGACATAGCCAAGACATTACTACCATCCAAAGAGATGCATTCCAATAGGACCATGATTTTTTCTTCGTAATATCTATTACTTACTTACAGAGTATGAATTTATTTGGTTATCCATCTTGGTATTTTTCTCTCGCATATTGTATTAAGAATATGGATTTCGTCAGGCATGGTGGTTGTAGGGGGATTGTTGATGATGCTAATGGACAAATAAAATAATTTATTACTGGATCCTTGGGGAAGTGACAAATAATTAAGCCAAGATTTTTTCCTTCTATCGAGATCTCAAGATTAATCAAAGACCTGATAGTCATACATGATTAATATCTTATCATAAGACACATGTAAAACTCATCTATTCTAGTGTATTGTAATTGAGAAAGCATCATATCAAGAAACACAATAAGAGGAATTTTATTTTGAACTAGTTGAGTATTACTGCATGTTGAGAGCCCAAATAAACAAGCATATCATTTGGAAAATGAGGCCTCCAACTTGAAAGAATGGAAATTAAGAACAAAATGTAGGACATCAGATAATCCAATCCCTTGGTAATGCAATACATGACTAAAAAAGGTTTGAAATGAAAATTCGAGGATCAAGATAAATGGAACCAAAAAATGGCAAGTGGTAGATAAACATTAATGAGAAAGGATAGGATTTAAATCTAATGAACTTCATGTTATGCTATTAGACTTCAAACTTGATGGTGGAGTAACATTATATGTCTCCATTTTTTAATATGGCTAACTAAGGTGGGAAATCCCACCTTCATGTTTTGGTTAGTGAGTTATGCCATGTAGATAAATCTTAGGAATCATCATTTCAAATTCTAGGAAGTTGGGTTATCTATGAATGAGATTTAGGTATTCTCTTCAATCTAGATTTAGTGTGAGGTATTGAACTTATTTCTATTTCTTATTCCCTTAAGTCTAAATATTCATATTTTTATGACAATGGTGGACTATAGTTAACAAGGTTGATATGATTTACATAAGGTGTTCGATAACTTGTGTGTATTTAAGAGGAATGATATTTATTCACAATTAATCAATTAAATTTCCAATTTAACAAATAGATTATATTCTAAGGAGAAACTCGAAATCTTAAGGATGTAGAAATCTTAGAGATTATGGTTCAACAAAAAAGGCAAATTGACAAGTTAGAAGGAGAGAAAATATGCTTCATTAAATGGTAGTAGGCTTGGTCAAGAGATTTGTCTCAACAAATAATGTCAATTGGCTCAACACTTTGAGGAGAAAAAGAGGAATATTTAGTCTAGTGGGCACATGGAGAAGTAGAGATGTGAGATATGGGTCAAGAGCAATCTTTCTCCATATGAATAAAATGAAGCCCACCTTGAGCATGTTTTTATCTAAATCTAGGTTTTATTATGATTTGCAAAGTAATTTTGACTAATATAATAGGGTATATCCAAATAAGTCTCAAAATTTTCACTCTGAAATAGATAAAAGATTATTCTCTACTATAAGTTCTCTAAAATTTTGGACATTTCTTGCTAAATTGACTCATGAACAACCATATATTTCTGTATTATTATACAACACTTTTAATACAAAATTAACCATTTTAATGTAAAAAAAGATAAAATAAAAAATAAAAAATATAAATGTATTTGATTAAAAATATTTAATATAATCATTAATATGAATAAGTATGGATTGCTTTTATTTAGACCATGTTTACTATTATCATCAACGTGAATAAAATATTTATTGGTGTTTTACTATCTCCATTCATATTGGTTCAAATTATGAATACTTTATCATTGTTAATTTTGTTATAATGTTAGATTATACTTGTGAAATTTTATTATGGTCATTCAAATCTATGTGTAGAAATAAAAACATTAATATTTCAAAGCTCAATGTACATGCTTGTTTAATTTAGAAAATGGTTGATTGCTTTTTAAATAAATTGAAAGCTTTCGGATATAATATAGATGAAATTATTAAGAAAATAAATAAAAGTGACTTAAGTAACCCGCGATTCCAAAAACTGTATTGGGTTAATATAAATAAACAGTAATATTTATAATAGTAAATTATATGACACAAACACAAATTGTCACATTGTGATGTAAAAACAAAAGAGGGTGCCTCGCATTATGATATTCAATAAGGAATAAATGAAGATATGTCATGTTTTGGGGTAAAAAGCTATTTTGAGATGATGAAGATATGTCAATAATATTTTGATAGGTTTTATGACCAATTGTAATGTTAAAAAAATAAAAAAATAAATATGGTTAATTTTGTGTTGTAATGTGATATTAAATAAAGAAAATTTTAAGGATGAAAGTATATTTTAAAGTTTAAAAATTTTGGTGAATTTTATTAATTCTTAAAATGTAAATTGTAAAAATTTTGGTGATATTTTTGTAGAAATATTTAGATTTTCAATGATTTTATATTAGTCAATATAATATTTAAGCGATTTTTAAGGCAAAATAAGGGTGTATTATAAAATTTGGGCGAATCATTTTAGAAAAAATTGGAAATTGGCAAATTTTTTTTTGGAAAAAGCATGGAAAATTAGCCCACCTGCGAATATTAACCCTTAAAATTTTCCCTGATATTAAAAAGAAAACACATAAGTATTAGTTAAAGTATGTTTTCAAGAGTTAATTTTAGTTAAAGTAAACACATAAGTATTAGTTAACGTATGTTTTCCAGAATTAATTTTAGTTAATATAATTATATATTCAATTTTAATAAATATATATAAATTATGACAATCTAAAAGGTTATGTTGCACAAATACATCATGTCCCATTCAAAAAAGGAAAAAAAAGAGTTATGGTAATATTTATATAAATTTGTAATATGCAATAAATTACAATAATATATGTATTAGCAAATGAGGTTGCACAAATGTATCATGGAGGATTGTGATATTAAAAAAAAGGAGCAAAAGAGAGTTTCTTTAGTGTTCAAAGAGAGAAAAAGAAATAAATAAATAAGAAAATTAGGTTACATTCTAAAATTTCAAATTTAATATTTTAGGAGATAATCTTATGACTTCATTGTTTATAAAATGATTGGATGTATAAAAATTAATAAATTCATTATTATTTTAGTGTAAATTATAATTTGGTGTTTTTATAATTGGACTATGTATTACAAGATTCATATCAATTAATACATTCATACATTTATCATTAATAATTTATCAAAATAAAAAATCATATGATGCAAATAATAATAAAATAATATAATAAAGTGATGGAATCTGGTGGGTCAATATTATTACTCCACTTTATATCTATGTATTATACTTATTATATGCTAAGATTTCGAGTATTGATTTGATATATATATAATGCATCCTGATGGCTACAAGAATACAATAGATAGGACTATTTAAAAGGAGTCATATCTAGATAGCAGGCCCTATAATTTTAATAGATAATTTTGAGTAGTAAAGACTATGAAATTCTACAAAAAAACAAAAAAACACCTTATATTATAGATTCAAAGATGCACTCCTAGAATATATATAACTGAGCACTCCACCTTGTAACCCATTGACAAGAGTAAGATATTCTTCAGAGTTCAAGATCATACAACAACAAGGCTCAAATTCATTACAACAATATACACAATATGAGCCTAACATGTCATTTGTGGGAATTGAACCTAAGTAGGGAGGATAATAATAATTCCTCCCAACCACCCTACATAAACCCAATCAACCCTAGAATATAGATATAAAAGAAAAACCTTAAAATAAACCCATGGAAGGTGGAGAACTATAGGTTTTGGAATTACTAAAGAAACTTTAGGGCTTGTTACATTGAGGTTTGGAAGAGCATAATTCATCTCTAATGGAGAAATTGAGCCATATTTCCCTAGGGAGAAGTGCCACATGAAATTCTCATTATGACCAATGTTGATATCCAACAAAAAAACCTGAATCTAGACAATTTTTCTGTGGACTTGGCGTACTAAATCTGTGTATTGAACCATTATGTCCGCCATCATTACCAATCTAGCTTTTAGGTTGGTTGAATTTATAGAGAATGGGAGGGGGAGCAGAGGTCAAAGATGTCACCTTCCAACTTCTTAAAGGTGAGGAGGCTATGTATATCCATGACAACAATGCAAGTTAGAGATGGACAAGTCCGTCATGGGAAAGGGTCGAGGGAGATAGAGAACATAGAAGAATGAGAAATTGTTATATAAATATATCAATAAGTAAATATATACAGAAATTAATATTAATATGACCTTTGTTGCAAATATTATGATATCATGAATACAAACTTATCATTTGTATTTCAATATATCACAAACAATTTAATAATATGAAAATTCTTAATTACTACTATATTATTAATTTGATCCTATAACTATATCTGAGTAGATAACTAACATAAACATACATGTTGTCCATGATATACATCTATTATAGTATGTTAAACATATTAGTAATAATTTATAAAGAAAAAATTATAGAAAACGACACACCAAGAAAAAAGCATTAATGTTTAAAATAAATTACTTACATATATACCAGAACATTCAATGTGTTCATATAAGAAAAAAAAAAACCATGGAATAAAATAAAGATACATTGAATGTAAATGAAATAAAGTAAAAATACATTAAAAAAACCATGAAATAAAATAAAAATACATTGAATGTAAATGAAATAAAGTAAAGATACATTAAATGTAAATTAGAAAAGAAAATCATTTAAAATTCTTTTACAAGCAAAAATAAATAAATAATTTATTGTATAACACTTAAATTTACAATTGAGAAAATTTTGGTTAACAATATGCTCTTCAAAATGACTAATAAAAATAACTAGAAATAAAGAAAATTTAAAATGTAAATTTTAGTAAAAACTACCATGTGTTTTAGTGTGTATCAAAATAATAATATGCATTGATTTCACAACCTAATGCAATATGATTTAGTACATTGAATTAATAAATAATATGAAAAAAATGTATATTGTTTTAAGGAAATAAAAGTAAAGCATTAAAAAAAATGACTTCGAGAAAATACAATGTAGAGTGTAAAAAAAAATTAAAATCCACATCATAGTGTTGCAAAAGAGGGAGGTTCTTATTATATATGCTCAAGTCCATGGCTTTGTTTTGTTGGGTGTTGTTTCATCTTCCGAACTTATTATTTCCGAACTTATTATTTAAAGATAAAAACTATTATATAATCATGTTGTTTTGTTGTGATAACACTAAAATACGTATACTGTATTGATTTAACTCATGAATTGAGGTATCAATATTTGGTTTTATAAATAAGGAGGATAATGTGAAGGTTTATTTTATTACATAATTAAACAACTTGTCGAGTTATTGTTCTCTCGTAGTAGTAGTAGTTTCGTCTATCTTTGCTTTCTCTCGTACTATCGCTTTCGGCTTTTAGCTGTCAGGAAAGCAGCTCATGAATTCATTCCTTCAGTCCGGCAAGTGGCTTTGCTTAGAGAGTCTGTACTTTCAGTTCCAGCTGTAAGTGGTCGTAGAGAGAAAGAGGGGCGTCTGGGCTCGTTCTCTCCTCTCGCACGCTCTTTCCGTTTTTGAGTCCTTCGGTTCATGGCTTTTAAGTCGCTTTTCATCGCCTTTCACTCCTTTTATCGCAGAGGGAAGTGATTGATTGATTTCTCGGCTTGCGGTACCGATACTCCGGGCAAGTGCTAGTGCTAGTGGTTTTGCTCATATAGTCTTTCCTTCCGAAGTCAACTCCTGAAGTGACGTCTTTCAGTACTGGGACTCAAGTCAAGTAGTTGAGATAAGCTGTTTGCTCTTTGTCAGGTGCCGTAAGTTCCTTCTGTCTGTTAGGTTAGCTCGTTAGGTCAGTGGTTCAAGTCAATAAGCGAGGAGATCTGTTGGCACTGCACAGAGAACAGTCACTTGCGGTAGTTTTGAGAAGAGAGTAGGCAGTTCAGAGAAAGATTCCCCTTTTCTTACTTCATTTACCCACTTTGAGCAAGCGTGTTGAACTCTCCAATTTAGCGGGTACCAGGGCTACTAATGGAGAACTGATAGGCCACCTTCTCACTCTTCAATTTTCCACTTTGACTACGGGTACACCGGGTTAGTGTATCAAGTCATAAGGCCAGGTTCTCCCTCTTTCATTTCCCACGGTCGCTCACTAAGCAAGGCTAGTCATCCCAAGCCAGCATCCTCCCATCCATCCTATCCAGCCAGACCAGTCACTATATCCAAAGCCATAGCCAGTCGGCCAAAACCAGCAATAGATCCAGATAGAAACAGAAGCAAAGACAGTAGCAGTAGCAGCATAAGATTAAGTCGTTGACTAAGCAGTTTATCCAGCAGTAGACCCACCAGCAGGAGTATATGTGGATTCAGTGGACCTAGTTGGGGCACGAAAACCTTATCGCCGAGCTCTGCTATTAAGAGAAAAAGGGCCTCATCGCCGAAGGAAGAAATGAAATTCTTCTGGGTCGGTGGGTCAAGGTGGTAAAGAACTTCGCAACACAGATGATTAACGGAGCAATTCCCTTCTAAAGAACTCCGTAACACAGATGATTAACGGAGAAATTCCCTTCTAAAGAACTCTGAAATCTGCGGATATGTAGTTAGCTAATTTCACAGACAGAAAGTTCCTACAAAGCCTATTGATTGGAGTGGTAAATCCTATCTATAAACCTGGCCTATCTATCTAGCTTCCTATCCGATCTAACCCTTCCTACTTGGATGTCTTCCCTATCTCGTCTGACAAGCTTTCTTCCCTATCTATGGGGCGGGAGGCATAGCAATCAGGACAATCAGAAGGTAGATCCTAACTTGAACTACTATCAACTGCAACTTGAACTACCCCTACCAAATAGTACAGCCAAGACCATTCTAACCGTCCCCCTACCACTACTACTTCCATCTAGCCAACTATCCACTAATCTTTATAGCAAATACTCACACCTACGCTTACGCTGATCGCATTCTGACCTAGCTTCCTAATGAGTATGAGTACGGGTCAAGCTTATCCTTACTTCCCCTACCTCTCTAGGACAGGTAGAAGAGTATGTCTTACCTTCTGTCTGTCTTTGGAAGTAAGGACAGAACAACCAACCCTTTCTTATCCCGTCCCGTAGTGGAACAACCAACCATTCTTGTCTAGTAAAAACAACTAATTAGGACAATTTATGGATAATTCCCTAAGTACGGGGCTCAAAGCCTTATCTATTATAGTTGAAGCATCATAAGGTAATGCTTATGTAATATTCTTTCGGTAGTTTCTCTACAAATTTGCTAAGAAACTACCGAATCATTTTCATTTCATAATGAGGTTAGGTCTTGAAGATTGTGGTCTAGGATTAGGTTCTCTCTTGTTGTTGGTGAATAACTAATGCAACATATATAATAGAGGTCAAAGAACAAATAGAATAAGAAGAGAGATAATATAATAAATAAAATGAGAAGAGAGATAATATAATACAATAAAAATAGAATTATTAAAAATGTTTAAAAATAAGATGACAATAATATCAATAAAGAGAAATAGAATGAAAATACTTATTATATGAATAAATTTAAAATTGATTTACTATTACAACAAATTTAAATTTATATTAACTAAAAACATTAAAAATAGATAAAGATCAAGTTAATTTATTTTGTTGAATAATTTTCAATTTTATAATATAGGACAATAGTAGAATAAAGGTAACCATAGTTGGAAAATGAATGTTGACATGAATAAGTGATGGGATTTTCTAATAAATAAATTGTTGCTTTAAATATTAATGGAATATGTTTATTTTGATTTTATAATTTTTTTTAGATATTATATTTCAATAATAGTAAAAATAAAAAGAAATGCATTTAAATAAAATAATTTTTAGTTTTTACAATATCTATAATATTGAATCAAATTTATTGCATAACATATATGTAATGATAATCAAGTATTTTTTTATTTTTTTTCACAAAGACAATGCTATATATTCTATATTGTCAATATCCATCATGTCACTTTCCATAATAATTTGGATGGGGAAAATTTCACTTCCTCCCAACCACCAAAAATAACCCCAATTAACTTATCCATAAATATAAATATAAAAACAATAAAAACTTACATACTCTTCATTATTATATTAACACCTTGATTGAAAAAAATACAAATATATATAAATAACAAACTGCAATGAAAATGATTCATAAAGAAATGAAATGAGTCCAAATCATCCACTCCCCAACAAAACTTTATGGAATTCCTTATTAAAGTTGCCACTTTCAGATAATATCTTTAACGGTCAGCCCCTTTTGAAGGGCCTTTTTGCTTTTTGGCTTCCATTTCAGCCTGCAGCAGCAGCAATAAGAAGACAAATGTTAAGGTCTTATTTTTAGCAATTGAAAGTTGGTAAAGTTTTATGTAGTCATTTAAATGTTTAATGTCTTTTTTTATATAGACATTTTATATTGAAAAAATACTGGAACATTTTATGGATTAATATTTGCATATAGGTTGATTTTCTAATTTTAGGGATTAATATTTGCATATAGGTTAATTACAAAAAAAATCTCAAAAAAAATTTGTTAGCTTATTTTTTATAAAAATGTTTTACCCAAATTTTATAGTATACAATAATTTTATCTCAAAAATCACCAAATATAAAATTATTAGAAATTTGAGTATTTTTACAAAAACATCACCAAACATTTTATAGATGACATATCATAAATTAGTGAGATTAACTAAAATTTCTAAAGTTTAAGATATATTTCTATCCTTAAAATTTTCTCTAATTAACTTCTATATTTTGCAAATTTTGATCAAATATGTGAAGAAAATATAAAATATATATTTGTAAAAGTATAATATAAAAAAATTAAACAATTATTTGATAAGGACAAAAACAGATTGATATTCATTATTTAATATGTATAAACTTTATTTTTTTAATTTTAAATCTGTTAGGTTATTTAACATTGAACTTATTCAAAAATGTATTTTTTAATACATATATTAATTACTAAAATATAATGTAAAACTGGAGGATATGTCTTTGATTTAAATAACCCTGAGGATTCAGAAATGAAATAAAATTTTCTACACCCTTAAAAGCATTCAAATATATATATAGAAACCATGTGGAAAGAAATAGGTTTAGTCCTTACCGCTTTAATGACCCTTTCAAATGATTCATGCCCATGTTTTGCAATGTAGCGTTCAACTCCAGCTCTCGCAGCAGGGTTCATCTTTCGAAACACCTGCTTTTGCTCTAGTGTTAGACTTGAACTGGGATGATATTTGCTCACAAGCTTTCTAACGTAGTTCTCATATATGTATGCTGCTCCATTGAACATTGGTGAGACCAGCCAGAATGACAGAACCAGTTTTACATAAGGCCAGATGGGTATCCTGTCACACATACATGGCATTTCAGTTTCGTCTTCAATAATTCTGTAGCGTACACTTTACAATCGCTATAATTGAGAAGCCAACTTTAATTTCAATGGAGAAAAAACTCCTCTCAGATATCTCAAATTGTTTTATAAAGAATGAGGTAAAGGTAGCTTACCAGGCTAGAACTTTATAGAAAGAGAGCTCAAAAAGGGTAATCAATGAGTATAGAACCCAGTAAGTAAGCCATTGTTGGTCATCCAGCTCAGAAGGACTTTCGATTGCTCTGATTGAGGCATATCTGTACAGAGCAACATGTTCCATATATTCACCTATCAATTAATTCTGTACATGAATTTGTCTATTAAAATTTATCGAGAGGTACATACTCTATTCCTTACATGAATTTGTCTATTAAAATCTATTGAGATGTACATACTCTATTCTTTTGGATTTGATCATATAATCCAGGTTCTTAACCATTATACCACATATTTCAACCACATAAGAAATCTTCCATAAAACCATTTAAAATTAAATTTGTTAAATTGCATTCTAAACATACACATCCCTTGCTTACTGTGAACCATTATGGTAAAAGATCAAAGTTCATAATATACATAGGAAGCTGGATTCTGCAAAAATGACAAGATTTGGTAGGATTTGTAGTACTTACAGAGGATAAAGTAGCATCACCACTGGCCTGGGTCATTAAAAACAAACACAGAAAAATGAAAGAAAGTTAAGTAGGTAATGAAATCCAAAACTGTCAGTTGTATTACAATACTTGCTTCTAGAAAAAGGAAGACAGCCCTAAAACAGAGCAGAACAGTACATTTGCTATCCAATTCATACACAGTTAATTTCAAATCAAGGGCTTTCTGTGCTAGAGCTAAAGCTGCCACCAAATGTCAATTCTCTGGGTGAATTGCTACTTAGGAATATAGCCAACATAAGCCTTAATGTTGATATGCTCAACCAAACCAAGAGAATCCAAATTAACAATATGACTTAGAAGAACAACTTACCTCAACCATTAAAGTGTCCAGACTTGAGGGAATTACAGATTCATTGACATCACATTTCATCCAGATATAACATCATGCAAACCTCATTACTCTCTGGTTCTCGAAGGATTCAGGCAATAGATGAATAAAAACAAAAGAGTGTATGCTTACCCGGCAAATGTATCAAAGTGCCTTGCAATTGCTCCAAAAAAACCCATCAGGAAGTGGAAGTGGAAGTGCTACTGCAAACCAAATTCTTGCTGAGAAAATGAATATGTTGTTGGAGCTTGCAGGTGTTATCTGGGAAGACTGTGAGTGCAGTTTATTAATACAAGTTGCACAAACAAAAAAATGATGGTGGGTATGAATTCATAGGGCGTTTTCTTTATTGTCGGTGTAGCGTTGCTTAGAGCTTAGTTTTTGGCAAAGTAAACGTGTTCGACAAGAAAAGAAAAGAAACAGAGCCATCACCGCCATAATGGTGTCGCATATTTCCAGAGCAAAAGGGATGAGAATAGTGTGAGTGGCTGTTCAAACCAGTTGAGATGCTTCGACATTCGTTTTGGTGAGTACACGCCTGAAACAGAGCCATCACCGCCATAATGGTGTCGCATATTTCCAGAGCAAAAGGGATGAGAATAGTGTGAGTGGCTGTTCAAACCAGTTGAGATGCTTCGACATTCGTTTTTGTGAGTACACGCCTGAAACAGAGCCATCACCGCCATAATGGTGTCGCATATTTCCAGAGCAAAAGGGATGAGAATAGTGTGAGTGGCTGTTCAAACCAGTTGAGATGCTTCGACATTCGTTTTTGTGAGTACACGCCTTCTCTGTGGATCGGATGCCATGCGCTTTAGGACTATTTATTGAGAAACTGCTTTAAGGTTAGAATTTGATATGAAGTTGATTCAAAAGTAGAATTTCTCATACATTCAATGTTTGGTGGTGTGATTTTACTCTTTTAGTGCATGCAAAAAAAATTATTTTCCATTTTCAGAATTAACAAATGATTTTACTCTTTTAGTGCATGCAAAAAAAATATTTTCCATTTTCAGAAGTAACAAATGATTTAAAAAAGATAAATTTCTTATTCGTCATTTTGCAACCTTTGATAATGTTACAATTAATTAGGTTGTTGTCAGTCATCCTTTTGACAATAGCTTTGAAAAAGTCGGAGGTTTCCTACAAATTCACAGAGTTCATATCTAGAAATATTATTACATTTGATAATGTTGGTGAACTATGATTGAGGAAAAAGTGTTGGCATGCCTATGATGAGCCAACATGTTGTTATACGTTACCGTGTTTTAGGAAAGGCAATCCAGGAAGTCCAAGTTGGCATGTTGCATGGAGCCACCACTTTATCTACCAACCACCTGCTAAACTCAAATTGTTTCATATTGTAAACATTGGCTCATTGACTTCACCATGAAATAGAATAAAAATGCTTGAAGGGTGAATGAGGTGGCTTGGTAAAGGTGATTCAATGAATGACTCCTTGTGGAGAACTTAGACTTATCTAAGCTTCATTGCTAGTTCTAGACATCTATGCTACATACATTGGGTTATAAGGTATTGGTGAAGCACCATTACACACATAATCTAATTCATTCAATTCTTATATATTAGACTCGTTTTTTTAAACCAAAAAGAGTATTTATATTATATAAATCCATGTCTCTCTCACGGAAAATGCATTAGGAATTACATAGCAACTTCTTCAAAATTTCTATCACTTTTCTCTTATCCAAGAGAAATACTAAATTTTCCTGAGGAGCATACTGCTGAGTGAAATAAATGGGGTTTTTGTAGGTGTATACCTTATAGACTTGCCCCAACAGAACACAACATTTACAAAACATAAAACTATTGATTGATAATAAAGTCCTTGATGACTATCAACCTGATCTCATGAGCTAATCTGCACTGGGTGAAATTTATTTTTGATTCATTGGGCTCCATTAAGGGATAATTGAAGGCCTAATTTGGCCACTGATGTGCAATTCTTTTGTGTTCAATTTGCATCCATCATTAGTAAGCTTGTTTGCTTCTTTGTTATGGTCCCATAATACATGAAAGTATGTTATTGATGGAATGTATTTTACCATTTTCTGTGCTCTTTTCATAATATTTTCCATATATTTTTCCTTCAGCATTGAGCCTTTAACTAAACCCTGCAAAATAAGCAGGGAGTCTCCCAAGAATGTGAACTCTTTCACCTGCTTTTCTTTGGCAATCAAGAGACCCTGATAAATACCATGAATCTTTGCTTGATTATTTGTCATATGACCAAGTCCCCATGAGTACCTAAACACTTTGTCATCCTCGGGGCCATAAAGAGCCCCTCCCCCTCCTGCCACTCCTGGATTTTGTTTGGATGCCCCATCAAAATAGAGAATCCATCCTTGTCTACTATTCTTCCAAGTTATGAATTCTACATCTATCATTCTAAGCTTTCAAGATTCTCCCACCTTTTGTTGATTCCAACTAGTTTTTGTGGCTTGGTATCCATACCTACCAATTTACTAAGGAATACTTGTTTGTTTGATTCAACTCTTTCATAGGGGAGCTATAATCCTACTTTTGAGCTTCAAATTCAACACACAGTGATAATGCTTTAATTGCAATGCTTTGGGGAGGAGTAACTTTTTTATTAAAGATTACATTATTCATGGAAAGCCAAACTTTTCAACATATAAAGTTTGGAATGGCTTCCCAGTACATTTTGAGAACATGTTTCAATATAAGATTGCCTTTGTAATTTTTTTTCCCATGAGGAGAAGAATTCTTATAGAGTAGAGGGCCATTTGACCCTGTTAGCTCTGCTATGCAGTGCTGACTTTCTAATGCCAGAGAGAGGTCTGGTCTATTTGGTTGTGTCCAAAAGGGGGCTTAAATTGGTCACTTTTTCCTTTTTCCTCACCCCTATCCCCTTTAATCTTCCTCATTTCCCAAATGAACCTTCTAAATCCGACAAAATTCCCTTTAGCCTCAGCCCTAAGCACAAAACTAAACTAACCATAAAACCTTATCCATATGCCTTGTACACTTGTAACCCATCGCACCACATCCCCACCGTTGATCAGCCCCCCGCCAATCCAACGGCTCACATTGCACCTGATCAAGGCGACCCGCTCAACCGCTTTCCATCGTCAGATCATCTCCACCAGATCTAATGGCCTTCGCACATATCGCGAGGAAAACTAGATCGAGCAATAGCACGTGATGAGAGCAGTTTTTCTCTCTCATCCGCTGCTACGTGTCGTTCTTTGAGTGGAATCGCTCAGCCCCGAGCAATTACCACTTAGCGCCCAAAAGCAGTGTGATGAAAACCATTATTGCTTAAGTTAACCACCCCCGCCCGTTAGCGCCTGTGCAACTCCATCGCCCGATGACCGTCCGATATTTCTGCTGAAGATCCAATGGCCCTAACACACCCCGCTCCCACCTCGACCGATAGCCTTCGCCGAGCCATCTCTGCCATTAATTTTCCCGATCTGACGGTCATCTCTCGCTCGTCCTAACTGTCCACTTACCCATGCATCCTACATCCTACAACCATTATGTTGCCCGAAGAAGGAGATGACCAACTCTGCCGGACTGGTTACAGTAAGATCCCCAAAAACCACATTAAACAAAAAATATGGCCAAAGGGAGAAAAGGACATAGCACGGCTCTGTAACAGAATTTATCAGTCATGGACTTCACTGCTGCGAGCATTCCAACCGCCTAAAGGACAGCACAGTAGTTGTGCAGATCAAATTTACACAGTAAAGCAAGCAACCTCGTTCAGAGACTCCATCAGGCAACTAAATGCAGTTAGTGGTCAATTAAGACCCCTCCATACCTAAATGGCCAAGTGCCATTGTAATGTAAAATTATAAATACCCAGAAGAAGGAATTAATCAGGGTTGACATTTGATGTAAGGTTCAACTTCTGGAGACTGTAGACACTTTGTCACTTGCAGCGTCTCATCTTCATTTTCAGCAAATACAAGCTTTTTTTGCTATTAACTTCTCACTGTCCATTTTCCTTTGTTCTAAGCTTATACCTGATATGCTGTGTTCTTGATCTCTTGATGTTTAGCACTAAATAACTGTCATCTTATCTCTGTGTTAGAATATTGAATGCATCACTGAATAGGTTGCTCAGGTTTCTTTTTATCTAATGCAGGAGAGTTGTCATCTTGTCTTTGCATTAATAGATTAGATTTGCAGGT
Source organism: Pinus tabuliformis (assembly GCA_031772625.1). NCBI lineage: Eukaryota > Viridiplantae > Streptophyta > Pinopsida > Pinales > Pinaceae > Pinus > Pinus tabuliformis. The sequence continues at coordinate 315,254,337 of CM062811.1, forward strand.
TTCTGTACTAGTTGCAGCTGGCCATCACATGGTCTTGTGTATCTGTTGGTGTGGTTAGTATTCTCCATATTCACCTAATATCTAAACTGTGAGCATTGGTGGTCTAAAGCCTTGTAGTCTGAGGGTATTCATGCATGTCTGGAGTGAAACAGAGTAGAAGTGGTTATCTGGCTTGAACCAAACCATCATTCCTTCCATTAAACCTTGCAACAATAGTTGAATTTATATTTTACCAGGCATCTCCGAGCTACAACCTAGGAGATTTTCTTGGAATCCTAACATAATTGGCACCATTGCCGGGGAGAGGAGATTGAAGCTCAGCTTCCCTAGGAGATGACATAGATCCTGCTTTAATGATAGACAAAGTCTGGACACATTTCTGGTTGTAATTATCTATCTGGAGACTCTACTGAAGGACCAACCTTTTGGCAACTCCACATCACAGTTCTGGCTCAGTTTGTGAGACACACACAGAGAAATCCTCAGAAATCACCAGCTGACCCAGTGCCTGACCCTAAAAATATTATCAAGCAAAGAAAGACATCACAAAAGGGAGCATCAGGATCAGGTAAACCTAAACAATCTTATACATCTCTGCAAGAAAGGCTTGTAACAGAGTACATACATAGTGAGAATATAGCCTCTAGTACTAGCAGTGAAGAGAAATTTTTAGAGATTCATAAAGCTCCCTATTCTTTAGGTCCTCCTTTGGATTTCAGCCCAAAGGGAACCTCCCCTCCTGTCCATCATAGTCCTTTAACCCTGTTAGTCATTTCTCAACTCCCTACCTTTCAGACTGCCAGCACTCTTCAATCCACCACAGTCATGGCAGGCCCACAAGCCCCCACCAAAATGGAAAGAATCATAGCTACTAGGTATGGACCCCTGGTCCTGCCTATTCCTTTGAATGCCATGCCTGCAGGAGAATATCAGAAATACATGCCTAAGTTCACTAGGACGGAGGGAGTAACAGCTGAAGAGCACCTAGAGTCTTTTTATAGCTATGCTGATAACCTAGATATCAGTGAAGATGATGTGTGGATGAGAGTATTTTTCCAAAGCCTTGATGGAGAGGCTAGAAAGTGGTTCAGAGAGTTGACCCCTAGGTCTATAGCAGACATTGAAGCATTAGATGATGTGTTTTTAAAGCATTGGGGGGATAAGAAAGATCTGCTCTATTATCATACTGAGTTTGGTAACCTAAAAAGGGAAAATGGGGAGTCATTGTCTGATTTCAATAAAAGATTCAATCGTATGTATAGCAAGATACCAGCTGAAGTGAAGCCTACCCCCACCTCTGCCAAACTCACCTATGCCAATGCCTTTGACTTTGATTTCTGCCTGCTATTAAGAGAAAGGAGATGTGCTTCTCTAGCTGAGATGCAAGATGCAGCCTTGGAGGTGGAATCCAATATCATGGCTGCAGAGAAACTCAAAGGACATGCTGATAGAAGGAGGTAGAGAGGTGAGTCTTCCTCTTCTTCTTCATCTTCAGATCCCAAAATGGACAGAATGTCTAAAATGATAAAGTCATTGGCTGCTGAAATCTCCAAGCTGAAGGTTGAGCAGAGTTCTGGGAAAGCAAGGCTTCCTAATACATTTGCTCCTAGAAATCCAAATCCATATAGAAGAGCAAATGAACAATTGTAGATCATTCAGAGGGGCAAAGAGGCCAGTGAAGAAAAAAGGGTTAAGACTCCTTTCCAGAACGTAGTCATGGAGGAGGAGTAGTTTGATGAAGAGGATGAGATTCACTGCATGGAAGACAAGGGTAGCGCTGCCTTTTTGACATTAAATGCCTACGAGGAGTCATTACTCAGGGACCAGACCAGTGAAGAGTGGGACAAGGAAGTTGTTCTGCAAACTGAAGACCAACAGAGATATAACTTGAGATCAAGAGCGAGTAATGTCAAAGAGAGTCCTGCCCAAAGAGCTGCAGTCCCCTCAGAGCAGCAGATCAACAAGCAGAAGCAACCAACAGCTGATCCCGTCATCCTAAAGGCACCGGCTCAAGAGGTAAGAGGCCCTGACAAGTCCTCTTCCCCTTTCAACTTTGAATCCGAAGTCCAGAAATTGAGAATCTCTGTGCCTTTGATAGAACTTGTAAAGAGTGAGGTCTTCAAGAAGCCCATCCTTGATGCCCTTGAGCTGAAAGCCACACGAGCCTCCAATGACTATGTGAATTTACAAGATGACAAACCTGCAGTTGTGCTTAGCCCAATGACTGAGCCTGCTGATGAAAATTCCCCATCATTCTATGTCTCCCTGGCCATTCATGACAAAATCCTTCACAACTATCTGTTGGATACAGGAGCCAGTCATAATCTAATGCCCAAAGCTGTTATGGATGAGCTAGGCCTTGATATTACCAGACCTTATAATGACTTGTTCTCCTTCAATTCGAGGAAGGTGAATGTCTAGGGCTGATCAAAGACTTAACCATCACCCTAACTCAGCTACCCATGAAAAGCATGATGATGGATATTGTGGTAGTAGATGTCCCCCTAAGTTTGGTATGCTACTTTCCAGAGGGTGGATTAAGAGGTTGGGTGGGACATTGCAAAATGACTTGTCTTATGCCACCATCCTAGTTTTTGGAGGAGAAAGTAGAAGACTATACAGGGAAGCCCAGCTGGCCTATATCATCAGTGATGAGAAGAATCCCACTAATCATCCCATTTACGCTGTGGACACTGATTTTGGAGCATGTATTCTCCAAATTGAAGAATCCCAGAAGGCCTCGATGCAACTCAAGAAACCAGTATGCCAGGCCATGGAAGAGGAAGGGACACAGGCTTGGGATATGTTCTTCGATGGAGCCTGTTCAAGGGAAACTGCAGGAGCAGGAGTGGTGCTGGTATCTCCAAAACAAGAAAGCACACATTTGTCTTTTAAGCTGACTTTTCAAGTCACCAACAATATAGCAGAGTATGAGGCTTTGATATTGGGCTTAAACGCTGCCAAAGACATGGGAATTAGAGACATAAAGGTGTTTGGAGATGCTGATCTCATCATTCAACAAGTGAACAAAACGTTCCAAGCAAGGCACCCAAGGCTGAAAGCGTACAGAGATGAGGTATGGAGACTCAAAGACTCTTTTGATAACTTTTGTATCTCATATATTCCTAGAGTAAAAAATCAGCTTGCCGATTCCCTGGCTGTGTCTGCTAGCATGTTCATCCCTCCCATGCCCCCTAGATTGGCTTATGAAGTCCAAGTAAAATATAGACCATCCTTGCCTGATAATGTCCATCACTGGAAATTCTTTGAGGATGATGATGAAGTAAATAGGTTTCTGCAAGTCATTGATGAATTCTCTGAAATGCAAATTGATCAAGAGAATGAAACCTTGGAGGAATCTCCCCAGCCCCAGCTAAGGAACAGAATTGGCCAAGACAGCATTGTACAGTTGCCTAGCAATCATATACCTAAAGGGCTAGTGCCTCTAGAGAAGCTGTTTGATCATAACGATGTGCCTCATAAGATTTCCCAAAAATAAAATCAGTCTGCAGTCCATAGGCATAACATAGGGAGTCCAAATCATCCAAAGTATATAAATCTATCCACCCATTTGTCTGCTGCCCAAAGTTCCGAGTACTGCACCTTAATGAAGCATTTTGCTGATGTCTTTGCCTGGGAATACAGTGACCTTAAAACTTATGACAAAAATATCATCCAGCATAAGATTCCATTGGAGAAAGACACCATTCCTTTCAAACAGAAACTAAGACCCATAAATCCTTTGCTCCTCCCTCTGACTGAAAAAGAAATCAAAAAGTTGTTGGCTGCCAAAATCATAGTTCCGCTGATATATTCGAAGTGGGTACCCAATTTGGTAGTGGTAAGGAAGAAAAGTGGAGAAATCAAGTTGTGTGTTGATTTCAAGAACCTGAACAAATGTTCCAAAAAGGACAACTATCCCCTGCCAAAGATGGAACATTTGCTACAGAAAGTCTCAGGAGCTAAAGTTATGTCTTTCCTGGATGGATTTTTAGGGTATAACCAAGTTGTTGTACATACAGATGACCAAGAAGATACTGCTTTCACCACTCCTTGGGGCACTTTTATGTACTCCAAGATGCCCTTTGGGCTGATGAACACTGGGGCTACCTTTCAGAGAGCCATGGATATAGCGTTTATAGGAGAGAAAGATAAGTTTGTCCTTGTCTACCTGGATGATATAACAGTATACTCCAGTAGCTATTAGGATCATTTGCAGCATTTGAAGAAAGTGTTTCTGAAGTGCAGAAGGTTTGGGATATCAATGAACCCTAAGAAGTCACAATTTGCTTTAGAAGAGGGCAAGCTTCTAGGACACATTGTTTCTGTTGCAGGTGTCAAGATTGACCTAGAGAGAGTGAAAGCAATACAGACCTTGTCTGTCCCAAGATCAAAAAACGATATCCAATCCTTTCTGGGAAAAATAAATTTTGTAAGGAGGTTTATCCCTAATTTTACAGAATTGGTAAAACACATCACCTCTATGCTAAAAAGGGGGTCAAAGATCAAATGGACTGATGCAGCAAGAAGATATTTTGAAGCCATCAAAAGAGCCGTTATGGAAGCTCCCACTTTGATCAGCCCAGACTATAGCAAGGAGTTCCATATCTTCTCCTTTGCTTCCTGTGACACCCTTGCAACAGTCTTATTGTAGAAAGATGATGAGGATTCAGAGCATCCAGTGGCATTTTTCAGCAAAATCTTAAGGGATGCTGAACTAAGGTATGATATTATTGAAAAACAAGCTTATGCTCTTATCAAATCTTTAAAAGCTTTCCGAATCTACATTCTGCACTCCAAGGTAATTGCCTATGTGCCCTCTGCTTCAGTAAAGGATGTCCTAATGTAGCCAGATGTTGATGGAAGAAGGGAAAAATGGATTGCAAAGCTTATTGAATTCAACATAGAATTGAAGCCCACCAAGCTTATTAAGGGTCAGGGCCTCGCTAAGCTAATGGCTGAAGACAATTGCAGGATGCTGGACATGAATTGGATAAGCACAAATTCAGATGATAGACAAACAGGGGGAGAAACAGTTGAACGAGGGCAAAACTAGTCTTTGGTTGAAAGCATGGCCTCTTGTGAATGGTATGATAAAATATCTCACTCTCTCTTGAAACTAGAGGTTCCTCCCGATCTTAGCTCGAGCCAAGCCAGGACCGTTAAGCTAAAAGCAGCCAAGTATTGTATTCATGAAAGTTGGCTTTATTAGAGGGACCCATCAGGAATCCTCTTAAGATGTTTGGACAAAGAACAATCTATGGAGGTCATGCATCAGTTTCATTCCAGCATCTGTGGAGGACATCACTATTGGAAAAACACAGCCCACAAGATCCTCAGAGCTGGGTATTATTGGCCCACTCTTTTTTCTGATGTCTTTTCATTTGTGAAATCTTGTGACAGGTGCTAGAGGTTTGAAGGGAAACAGCAGTTGAAATCCTTACCCTTGAAGCCAATACATGCCAGTGACCCTTTCCAACGGTGGGGCTTGGACTTCATAGGGGAAATTAATCTACATTCTAGTGGCCAGCACAGATGGATATTAGTAGCCACTGATTACTTCACTGAATGGATTGAAGCCATCCCCACTAAGAAATTTGATCACCATGTTGTCATGAAGTTATTGATAGAAAACATTTTTACCAGGTTTGGTTGTCCACACAAATTGGTTATAGACAATGCAGCAGCCTTTAGGGCAAGAGAGTTGGTGAACATGTGTGACTCAATGGGCATTAAACTAGTGCATTCCACCTCATACTACCCTCAAGGCAATGGTCTAGCAGAATCATCCAATAAGAGCCTAATAAGGATAATCAAAAAGCTGCTGGAAGACAACGAAAGGAATTGGGATTCCAAACTGAAGTTTGCATTGTGGGTTGACAGGATGACCACCAAGAAATCCACAGGGAATTCTTCGATCAAGCTGGTATATGGCACTGAGGCTGTATTCCCAATCCAGTTGATCCTTCCTGTGGCCAAGTTCTTGCAAGAAGAGTAGAATGAGGAAAATGACATGGCAAAGAGGATTAGTGACTTGGCTGAGGTGCATCAAATTAGAGATCAATTGATTGAGAAGTCTGCAACACATCAAAAGAGAATCAAGGAAGCCTTTGACAGAAAGGCAAAGATGGACAGTTTTCAAATTGGAGACCTGGTTCTTAAATGGAATGCATTGAAAGAAAAGAAAGGCAATCATGGAAAATTTGATGCTCTGTGGACAGGACCTTCTATCATCGTACAGGTCCAGGGGAACAACACTTTCATGCTGCAAAGTATGGAAGGAGAAACAATTTTTGATGGCCCAGTTAATGGGCGGTTTTTGAAGGTTTATGTTGTTTAAGGCCTTTAGGCCCCAACATTGTAAATATGTTCTTTTACAGTTTTTAGTGTAGGCTTAGTTAGACTCCATGCCCAATGGAATACTAGGAAATCTTGTTGATCTTGTTTCTATATGAAGGTAGTGGTGTACGGTTCTTGAAACCTCATAGGGAGGATTTCATCCCCAGAAGGAGCCAGTGTTAGCTCTACTATGCAGTGCTGACTTTCTAATGCCAGAGAGAGGTTTGGTCTGTTTGGTTGTGTCCAAAAGGGGGCTTACATTGGTCACTTTTTCCTTTTTCCTCACCCCTCTCCCCTTTAATCTTATTTATTTCCAAAATTAACCTTCTAAATCCGACAAAATTCCCTTTAGCCTCAGCCCTAAGCACAAAACTAAACTAACCATAAAACCTTATCCATATGCCTTATATGCTCGTAACCCATCGCACCGCATCCCCGCCGTTGATTAGCCCCCCGCCAATCCAACGGATCGCATTGCACCCGATCAAGGCGACCCGCTCGACTGCTTTCCACCGTTAGATCATCTCCACTAGATCTGACGGCCTTTGCACATATTGCGAGGACAACTAGATCGAGCGATAGCGTGCGATGAGAGCGATTTTTCTCTCTCATCTGCTACTACATGTCGTTCTTTGAGTGGAATCGCTCGGCCCGGGAAATTACCACTTAGCACCCGAAAGCGGTGTGATGAAAACCGTTACCGCTTAAGTTAACCACCCCCGCCCGTTAGCACCCGCGCAACTCCATCGCTCGATGACCATCTGATCTTTCCACTGAAGATCCAACGGCCCTAACACACCCCGCTCCCACCTCGGCCGATAGCCTTCGTCGAGCCATCTCCGCCATTCATTTTCTTGATCTGATGGTCATCTCTCTCGCTCATCCTAACTGTCCACTTACCCATGCATCCTACGTCCTACGACCATTTTGTTGCCCGAAGAAGGAGATGACCAGCTCTACCGGATTGGTTACAGTAAGATCCCCAACAACCACATTAAACAAAAAATATGGCCAAAGGGAGAAAAGGACATAGCACGGCTTTGTAACAAAATTTATCAGTCATGGACTTCACTGCTGTGAGCATTCCAACCGCCTAAAGGACAACATAGCAGTTGTGCAGATCAGATTTACACAGTAAAGCAAGCAACCTCGTTCAGAGACTCCATCAAGCAACTAAATGCAATTGGTGGTCAATTAAGACCCCTCCATACCTAAATGGCTAGGTGCCATTGTAATGTAAACTTATAAATACCCAGAAGAAGGATGTAATCAGGGTTGGCATTTGATGTAAGGTTCAACTTTTGGAGACTGTAGACACTTTGTCACTTGCAGCGTCTCATCTTCATTTTCAGCAAATACAAGATTATTTTGCTGTTAACTGCTCACTGTCCATTTTCCTCTGTTCTAAGCTTGTACCTGATATGATGTGTTCTTGATCTCTTGATGTTTAGCACTAGATAACTGTCATCTTATCTTTGTGTTAGAATATTGAATGCATCACTGAATAGGTTGTTCAGGTTTCTTTCTATCTAATGCAGGAGAGCTATCATCCTGTCTTTGCATTAATAGATTAGATTTGCAGGTTTCTGTACTAGTTGCAGCCGGCCATCACATGGTCTTGTGTATCTGTTGGTGTGGTTAGTATTCTCCATATCCACCTAATATCTAAACTATGAGCATTGGTGGTCTAAAGCCTTGTAGTCTAAGGGTGTTCATGCATGTCTGGAGTGAAACATAGTAGAAGTGGTTATCTAGCTTGAACCAAACCATCATTACTTCCATTAAACCTTGCAACAATAATTGAATTTATATGTTACCAGGCATCTCCGAGCTACAACCTAGGAGAGTTTCTTGGAATCCTAATAGACCTTACTATGGAGAGGAGATGTTTCCTTCATTCATACCTTTTTTTTATACTCACATTCCAAAAAAACATGAGAGATATATTCTGCTTGCTTCTTGTAGAGAGAGCATCTTGAGGGGCCATGGATGCCTCTCTTGCTAAGGTTCTTAGCTATCAAGATTTACTTATGTGCAAGGAGGCAACTGAAGTGTTAATTTTTGGTATGTTCTATGCTAGAGAAATTTATTTAAATTTTCACAGTTAGCAATCACATCAGAATTACGATAAACTGCAGATAGAACATAAATATAATATGCAGAAGACAAGCCAAGACAAGAGGACACAAGATATGGCGCAAGCCAGGGACAAACCCCACAATGTGTGGGGAAACCCTTTGATCAAATCTTCTTTTATCTTCAAAGTTCAGTAGAGAAAGAGAGAGAGAGAGATATAGTACATTTACAACAGAAGTCAACACTTTGACTTATCTCGATCTAGCATAGATCATTTCGTATAACGATGAGATCAGTTGAAGACATTCTGCTTCAACTGATTCTCCAAGGTGATGGCTTCACCTATCGAAGTGCTGCATCTTGATCCACCTGCTACACCACTGCATATTGCACCATGCTGCTCTAATTATGATTATCATCATGTTGCCCTTCATGTCCATGATCTCATTGATCATGCTGCTCATAATTGCTATGTTGCCCATACATCAAGTTGCCCATGATCTCATCATGCTTCATGCTTCCCATGCTGATATGAATCATCATCATTACGCTGCTTATGATCATTATGCTACCCATACATCATGCTGTCTCATTCATCATCGTGCTGCCCTTTACTGACATGCCCATGATGCTGCTTCTATCATTGTGATCTGAGACTGTTCATCCTTATTATTTCCATTATGTTGAGTCCTTTTACAGGCATACGAAGAATCTCTTGACCATCATAGTTCTATCATTGCTGTTGTTCACCATTATGACTATTATGCCAAGACAGTCATATATATATAGATATGTAACACTGAGATAATTACTTAACATGATCTCCATTTAGCTGAGACAGTGTTAGAGCATGCTTACCCATATACATTTATATTCATGTGATTAGGCTGTTTAGAAGGTAGGTACGAAGTGATGTTAAACCAAGACATATTGAACCTGCACCTTGACATCAAGAACCTATACTCACCTGAGATCAACGTCATTCTTTTTGCAATGTGGATCTGCTCCCATACATGCCAGGTCTTGACTGCACCTTCCTTTATATCACTGCGGCTACCCTTATGACTGTGGCTTCCTTTATATTACTGCGGCTATGCTTTATGTTGGATAGCGTATAAGTGCCCCATGCTGTGCGTATATATGTTTCCATAATCTGCGTGTGAATGATTTCATGAACAGCGTGCTACTGTTTCCTTAATCTGCGTGAATGAATATTGACTGCGTTGACAGCGTTCCATTTAATAGCATCATGACTGCGTTCCATTATATATATCTTTATTTCCATATTTCGTATCGTTCCATACCCATACATATGACAGTGTTCTATTTCTGGACAGTGTATATATATGTGTGTTTCCCATATTGCGTATCAGCGTGTATATGTATATGTGTCCACGTATCTCACGCTGCCAGATCTAGGGTATGACAGCGTTTCATACAACCACGCTGTTGGTTGCTTCTGCTTGCTGATCTGCTGCTCTGAGGGGACTGCAGCTCTTTGGGCAGGACTCTCTTTGACATTACTCGCTCTTGATCTCACGTTATATCTCTGTTGGTCTTCAGTTTGCAGAACAACTTCCTTGTCCCACTCTTCACTGGTCTGGTCCCTGAGTAATGACTCCTCGTAGGCATTTAATGTCAAAAAGGCAGCGCTACCCTTGTCTTCCATGCAGTGAATCTCATCCTCTTCATCAAAACAAAACATCACTGCAGAGACGGCTCCCTTAACTGCGGCTCTTTTCATACTTGTGACTGCGGCTAGGTTTCCATGAACAGCGTATTACTCCATGACCAGCGTATTACTGTTTCCATAATCTGCGTGTGAATACCTGACTGCCCAACGTATGACTGTCCAACGTATAACCAAGACTGCGTTGCCTCTTCATCACTGCGGCTCAGCTTTATGGACTTGCGGTGTGTATTACCGGCATATTATATCATTGCCTGCGTCCTGATCATGAACAACGTGTAGATATTACCACTGCATATATTATTGCCTTCTCTTGGTGTCTCACTCTTTCTCCAAAAACCCAAGACGTGGAGAGGAGGAGATCACTCAAGGGTTGTGTTGCCAAATGACTTCAAATCCTCCTTTATTTATACTAAAAACGTAGAGGTTGAATAGACACGTCGGCTGGGCTTCTAGAGCCTACATAAGAGCTGGTCGGCTTGATAATAATTACATAAACAAAATAAATTCATATCTCCATAAATACTTATCAGAATCGGATGATCTTTGGATCAATCCTACACCTCTCGACGAGAGGGATCCAATAAAAATATCAGCTGCCATAAATAAACTGACCCACATGGAGTTTGGCCCTAGTTGCCAATTTAACATGAAGGAATTCACTTTTGGTCTTCCATAAATTTTGCCAAATGTTGAGCTTTGGAGGCATGTTGGACTAAAAGAGAAAATTCGCATAGCTTTTCTTGACTGAATAATTTAAAACATTCCAACCATTTTGATCTTCATCCTCCTTTCTCTAAGGCGCAATCTAATGAGCCGTTCACGGAGCTTGGAAACCAAGCAATGGAGATTTGGTGGAACATTACTTAAGTTCTAATTCATCCAATTTCCATATTTTTCCCAATCAGAGATGTTAAACAATGTAAATTTTCTTTGAGCACAACAATATTCTCGTAGGGGAAGGAATTTAGGAAATTGATCAAGATGTTGCTCGTCCATAATATTATCAATCCATAGATTAATATTGTTACCATTTCCTAGCTTCCAATACACCCCTAAGTAGATGAGGGGGATGCTGAAAAAAATAATTTCTATATTGATGAACATCCTTTCATTATTTGGATGTATTCTAGGCATCGAGCTCTTTCTCCTTGAATATATTTTTCCTTCAAGATTTCTTTCCACCAGTCTTCTTCTTGGGTGAAAAATCTTCAAACTAGTTTTTCTCCTATTGCCTTATTCATTAGAAATGGATCTTGTATTCCCAAACCCACATGATTTTTAAGGGCCTTCATGAGATCCCAGTTAAGCAAATGGAATTTTTGGAGTTTTCCTTGCCACCTTCCCCTAGGAATTTTCAAGTTTCTTTTGCTAAAGATGATAGGATGCTTTGCAGAGCAAGAAGAGTTAAGAATATGTATAAAGGGAAAGAAAAGAAAATTTCCTTGATAAGAACAACACACCCAACAAGGTTGATCCCTTCAGCTCCCCAAGAGGAAAATTTCCCTTTAAATTTTGCTAGGACTCCTTCCCATGCTTGAGATGAATGTGATTTCAAGCATATTGGAATTCCTAGATATTTGAATTCCTTCAATGACTCAACTATTTGAAAATCCAAAATTATTCCAATTTGTCTTTGCTTCCTTAATGATACATTCCATGTATAAATCTAAGATTTCCTTGAGTTTGTTTGGCCTCTGGAGGCTTCTTGAAAGGAATCCAATTTTTGTTTTTAAACCTTCAAGCTATTATTGTGGATGCACCCCCACAACAAGAGTGTTCCATCAACGAATTGAGTGTGATTGATGCTTTTGATACCTCCAGCAAATCTAATTCCTGGAAGGTTCACACATCTCCATTCATATTCTAGCTTGTGGATTTTTGTTAGGTCTACAACAATTTCGCTTTATTTTTAAATTTTAAAAATCAGGGACCCTTCAATTTTCTTTATGTATTGTTTAAGTTTTAAATACCTCAAAAGAACATATTTAAAACCTTAAAAAAATAAAAAATCATTATTAAATGTTCAGGTCGAAAGTTAGAGGTCGTTAGCATTTTTTTTTTGAAATTTATGCCGACCTCTGACTATCCTGAATGTATTGACCTTCGGATCGAGTGAATTCTATAGCAATTTTTGATATTTCTGAGCATTCAACTCTTGACTTCCCGACTTTTCCAATAATCGAGACTTGTGGCCTTCAACTGGCTTATGCATTTCTTTTCATTTTTTCTTGATTTTTCGTTAGTTCTTCATTTTGTTTTGTTTTGATGAAGTAACAATTGAGGGTGGGAAGTTGATAAATTGATGCTTAATTAAGTTTTGAAATACAAATAGTCAAATCCCACTAGCACAATTGGTTGAGGATGGGCCTCGTTAGCAAGGCGACCCATGATCAAACCTCACAGGGGGTGCTTGTGCCCTGTGCTAGGGGAAGGAGACATGCTAAAAAATATAGTCAACTTAGGGCTGGTCTAACCTAGGCTGGGTGTGATCCCCGGGTGACTTTGATGGATTAGATGCCCCTAGGTCATGACTCCTCAAGGCACGGGTCAAGCCTGGAGGATCATAGACAAATGGAAAAACAAACAAACAAAAAATTGAAATACAAATAAAGTCCCAATCTCTGACCTCCGACCGAGTACGACCTCATTTTTTCAGTGGTTTTAAACAATTGGTTTTCATTTCATGTTTAATGAGTATTAATGAACCAAAATTATTTTTCCGATTTTATTAAATCTACATGATTTGTGATTAATTCACCATTATTCCTCCCAAGCAATTGCTAAATGCCCAAAACTTGAGTTTTCCATGTTAAAATTTCTCAAGCCTTGTATGAACAAAACTCCCCATTTTCTGCAAAAACAACAAATGTTTTCTTTCTTCTAGTTGGTTTTAAGCTTATTTTAAAACACTTCAGTTTAAAATTGCTCAACTATGTTGATAAATTTTGTTTCTCATTTCTTTTCTATTATTTTTACAAGTTATTTAAAAATGGGTAAAAAGGGAAAAACGCAGGCCTCCAGACAAACAAATCATGAACTTAAAATGAAAATGAAGGCATCAGAAGCACTGGGACTTGAAGATATTAATTTGAATCCATCGCTCATTTCAAATACTACCTGCAGAACTTAAGATGCAAGTAAGAGCTCATGGGAAGAAATCTTTAATTTCTTTGAAGAAAAGAAATGGGTATAATCAAAAAGTTTTGATGATGACTATTCTTTTGACTTTGAGGCTATTAGAAAAACAGAATTGCATATAATTGTAGTTGGACCAAATATCTTTCCTTACTTTCACATGATAAGTTGGATTTTGACGCATGCTCACATTCCAAGTCTTTTTTTTTCTTTTTTTTTTTATTTATCTTTGACCACAATCAGAATGTGATTGCCTATTGAAAGCCTGAGGTCCTTAGTAATATTTACAAGTTAAATCCTAATGAAATTCTTCTGAACAAAGGATTTTTAGATGAATTCAATGATAATGTTCTCAAAAATAAAAATAAGGATTATAACTTAGTTATTAAAGGATGGCTTCATGATCCTAAAATTTGCAAGTTGAAAACAAGGAAAGACCACCCAGTAGCAATCCTCAAATCTCCTTATAGATATATAGTGAAGATATTATCAATACTATATGGAGAAGCTAATCTGGAGCATTGTAAGCTTGAATGGGTTCCTCTTATTCATGGCATTCATGAACAGTGAAAGAGATTCAATTGGGTAGATATCTTGTCATAAAATATATCAGAAGCCATTAAAATATCCATAGCTTCTCCTCCTAGATTTGAACAAGGTTTTTATATGTCTGCCTATCTCATGGATGTTGTCATGGCCTCAGTTCCATTTCCTTTAATGGAATTAAGTTATTCCTTGAATCATCAACAAACTATAAAGGATTATACTTCCATTTTATGGGAAAGTAATTTCAAACAACACTTCTATGATATTTGCAACAATATCATGATTCCTTTACATTAAGTTTTATTTAGAGAAACTCCTCCTAGAATTAGTAAATACCTTGAGGAAGCCTTCTCCAATATTGGTGATTGGTTTGTTGAAGATAAATTTTCTTTTATTATGATTTCTGGAAGTGAGGTTGGACCTCATGTTCTACCAAGATATATTCTTGGTAGGCCAGTTGTTAGAGAAATAACCAACCAGACAACATTCTATGGCCAGGCTAGAATGTTTCATAAAATGTAAAAGAAGGTATGGCCTAGCTTTCCTATTAAAGTTAGATAAATGGTGTTGAAAGATAGAGGACATGTTTTGGTTGAAGTAGAGAAACTACAAAAAAATTGTCTACATTCCTTTCCATAATTTAGATACGACCCTAATAATGTTATTATCAATCATTTCAAATCAATAACTTTGTCAAAAGGTTTTTAGAATCAACAACCTTTATATGATTTTGTTTGTATTCATGTTTACAACTTTGACCAAGAAGCTGGAAGGGAAAATTCTATGGATGCTAAAGAGAAAGAGAAGGTTCAAAAGTTCAGAGAAGATATTTGCAATTTTTATCTTCAACAAAGAAGTCACAATACTTCTGTTCCTCTTGAAAAATTAAAAATATCTGGAAATTTAAATTTTCTGAGTTACTGATTTTCCTACAGAAACTTCTTCTACACTTATGTCAAACCAGAATGTTCAAGAATTAAAATCCCTAGTTACATTTAATCTTTCTTCATTATTATCATATGATGTTTCATCTAGAATAATAGAAAAAGGAAAAGAAAGCAGAGCACAAAAGAAAGAAAAAAATCCTCAGATTCCAAAAAAATAATCAATTCAGGGAAGGGGCAGTGTTATAATGACAGAGAAAGTGGTGATTGAAGTTGAGTCACCCAACCAACTAGATCAACTAGAAACTTCTATAGGCATGGTTATTTTGGGAGCAAAAGAAATTCAAAATTCAGTTGAAGTTCAAAAAACCATTCAGTCAATTGTTCAAGATATTGATAAAGAAATCCAACAAAATACAATGGAAACAACTCCAAAAGTTTAGGAAAAAGATAAGGAGAAAGTTCAAAAATATTTACAGACACCTAGATCCTCAATGCAACTTTCAAAATATTGGCCTCTAAGCATAAAATGAACTCCTATTTCTACAAATATTCCAATCGCTTCTTCTATTTTCAGACCATTATTTGAATTTGAACCAGTCACAAAAATAGTTTCTTTCCTAAGTGAATATTATTTCAACTCACAAACCAAATCACTGGTGAAGAGAAAAAAGAAAGGAAGCATGATGATTCTATTGGAATTACATAATTGCGTTGGAAAAATTCAGGAGAGCATCATGAAAAGCCAAAGAATCACCTTGGGTCCTATGGGCCTTCATGAATTACACTCAATATTTAGTTGATAATATTTATGATGAATATGTTAAAAGTCTAGAAAAAATAAGAGAACTTGAAACAAAATTGGAAATAAATAAATATTTTAATGAGGAAGAATGACAAAAACATTCCATAGTACTAAGAGAAGTTTTTTCCCTTACTCTTCAACACTTAGAGCAAAAGAAGAATTCAAGAGTAACTATGAATCCTTACAGCAACAATTAAAACAAAGCCAAAAACAAGCTACCAGTATGATTTTTTTGAAAGAACAAGCTTTGCAAATAAATCATAGGTTAAAGAAAGTTTAGCTAAAATTTTATAAACATATGGATAAAATTTACATAATTTTCATGCAGTTATTATCCCTCAAAGATAGAATTGAGTCAACAATGGAGGAAGATAAATTGATAAATAATAAGTTTGGGTATACTGTTGATTAGGAAAAGTAATTCAGTCCTGAAAATGTTATGAAATTCTCAAAGAAAGACAAAAAGCTCATGATTGCTTCGTTAAACCAAAGGGATTCAAATTATAAAGAAATTAAAGAATGGATTGAATATGCAATTAAGCTTTGTGACTTTGTTTGGGATGCATGATTGGATATAGTAAATAAATTTGATATGCCTCACCCAAAACCTCTTATGGAAACAATTCCATTGATACTCAATCAACAAGAAGTTGAAGATCAAAGAGCATAAGATGAAAACAAGATAAAGGAAATTAGCATATGGAATGAACAACTTTTTAGAATTTCCTACAACTTCCTCTTGCGCAAATGAAACTAAAGTTTTCCACAAGATATAACCGCAACAAGAGGTACATTGAAAATATGTTATCCACTTGTCAGTTCAATATTGATAACTTCATGTCAATATATCTTCAACAAATTCCTGAGAAATATTTGGAATGGGCTATGTACATCCAAAAGAATGCTCCTACAAAGATGCCAGACAAGTCAACTTCGGCTTCTGAAATTCAGTCAGAAGATTAAAATGCCCTACCTAGTTCAAGGAAGAAGATATATATATATATATATATATATATATGATAAGATTTCTATTTTTAATATTTCTTTCAGTTGAGAAAATATTTTAATATTTACTATCTTTAGCAAAAATCAGATAGTATCTTATTACTTTTCTTATTTATACAACCCATTACGTTGGAGTATGGGTTGGAAATTATTGAAACCTAAGAGTTTGATTATGTAATCAAGTACTTTGTTATTCAAGTTTTGAAGACCAACTCGGATTTTGATCAGTTCTTTCAGTTATGACTTTAATATCTTATGATCTACTTAATTACTTAATAGACACCTCTAATATTTTTCTTCCATTTTTAGTTACATATTAAATTTTATGGAATATTAGGATGTGTCTGTGATTATTTCTTTTGAATTAACTTAGCATTAATTATTGTCGAAATTAATTATTTCAAATTAATTATTTTTTCTTTATTCATCGACATTGGTTTATAATATTCAAAGTATAGTTATATGAATTTCTCTCGTTTATGAGATAGTTTTATTTTTGCTATTTATTTTTGTTAAATTTCATACAATAAAAATATATAAGACAGTAGTTCCTAAGCTTTTGAAAAAAGAGCCCAAAATTATTTTGTGTGGCTAATTGGACCCATATTCCAGTTAAAATCAAACATTAATAGTATTTTCATTAATATTACGTTTGAATGATTTCCCATCCCCCCCCTCTCTTATTGTTAAATTATCGAGGTAAATTTCACACACACAACAGTTTGTGTATTTTTGTTTATAGATAATTGTAAATATTAACTTACGTCATATATTTTCCTAACTTAGTTTTAATTTCATGATTCATCTAGTTTAGTTTTAGAGCAGAAGAGGCAGTTGGACCTTTGTTCCAAAGAGTATACAACCAACCCAAACGAATAGGGGTCTAATTGGGACCTTGATCAGGCCAATACTCATTTGTTGTAGCTGGGAATTCCCCCCCTCCGCGCCCCCACCCCCCCCCCCATAAAAATTTTTTGTGTTGGAAGGAGGGCCATAGACAATGAATGATTGATAAATCTTTTAAATCTAATATTATTATTACATTATTTCATACTAGTACCTCTCCTATTTTAGTTCATTCAAGTAAACCACAATATACTTCAACAGTTACACATATTCCATAGTCATCTACAGAGGAATATGTTGAAGTTTCTCCCACCCCTATTCACCCTCGGTTACAATTTTCAAGAGATTACACTTTCTCATAGAGAAAACTCTCTTGTTTATCTCCCATTTGATTTAATATATCTGGAAGCAGAAGACCTCAACATGAGGTTGAAGCTTTAATTGCTTCTTCATCACAAATTAATCTAGAGTCATCTTCATATTTTTCATCAATAACAAATCCATTATTTCATTTTAAAGAAATTGATTGGGAATCTGATATTGTAGCATCACAAATAGTTACATCAGTGAGTACTCATCCTTCAACCACACTTATTCAATGGTGTATTTATTCACCTATTCAAAGTTCCATAGATCCTACTACTTATTTTCAAAGTTTTTTCTTACCTATCACTTGGCTTGTAACTCCTCCTCCTTCAATTCCTCCAACCCCATATTCTCCACCTGTTATATCTCCTCCTACACGTTCTTCACCTCCAATTTCACCATCTTCAAGTCCTCCTCCCACAAATTCAACTATGATTGGTCAACCTTGGTTATCAACAGGTCCAATTAACATTGTTGGGGATCAACATGATCTTCCTAAACATCATAAAATATACCTTCATAAGTTTAATCCTGATGGGCCTATTTCTGTTGAAAAGCACATTAAATAATTTATCTTATCTTTGAAATTGGGAGTTGTAGAATATGAAGATCAAGTATGTAAACTTTTCCCTTACGCATTTGAGGGAAAATCAACCTCTTGGTATTTTAAATTAGCAGATGGTTCTATTACAAGTTGGGATGTTTTTAAGAATCAATTTATTAAAAAAATTGGTGAAGATCAAACCAAAGCATCATTACTATTAGAAGTCTCAAATATTAGAATGAATCATAAGAAATCAATTAAAGATTTTAATAGATTTCTTTCTATTTAAATAGGATTCCAACTGATTCAAGACCAGGTGATGACATTTTGATTGAGCTCTATATTACAATTCTTCCCTCATCAATTGCATTCACCATTATAAGAGTGGAAAAACAAACACTAGCTCAAAATATGGAAGAATATTTGAATGTTGAGAAACAAATTCTTAGAATAGCCTCAAAACAAGCAGCAAGTCAAGAAAGAACTAAAACAATTTATATTCTAAAGAAATCAACAACTAGTAAATATGTTCAAGAGAAAAAAGAGAAATGATATGTTGACTTAGATTCTATTCAAAAAGTAATAAATAAAATGTCTAATGAGATAACTAATTTCAAATCCATTCTTTTAGAAACCCCTTCAACAAATAAACCAAGGAGACCATTTAGGATAAATCAACATCCTAACCCTAATCAAACCAATGTTGAGGAGTTGAATATTGATGATTATGCATAAGATGACTTATGTAGAGCACATAATGATAATCATTCTAAGAAAACATGTGCAACTTTTATAAATATGTTTAAAGTTTTTGTAGATAGTGAAGAAGCAGAACAACCAAAAGAAGATAAAAAAAGAAGAAGTTGAATCTAGCAAGTATGTTAATTTGTGATCAGATTTCTCACATGGAGGATTAATTTATAAAAAATTAGTTGAAGATGAGGAAGACGTTAATCATGTACAAAATTAGGAGTAGAATTCAAAATCAAGCACAAAATCAAACTTCCACTCTAGTTGTTACCAATCCTCCTAGTCCTCCTAGAAAAATACAACCTATGATAAAGATACCACTACATCTAATGTAGCTCCTCAAATCAAACACATTGAGTATGATTTGGTGGAAGAAATGAAGAAAACTACGGAAAATATTTCTTTTTTTTAGTTATCAAAACTAACTCAACAAAAGAATAAACTCCTTAAAGCCTTAGGAATTGATTCACCTCAAACTCAAACTTCCAATTCAAATAACACTGAAAATCCCCTCTAAAAATAATATCAAATATAAATGCAACCATCATTGGAGATATATCATCTTCTCAACCTCCTTATTTTCTCTTAACCTTTTAGATTTGTAATAGAAATGTACACAAATGTCTAGTGGATTTAGGGGCCTCATCAAATGCTATGCCTTTGTCAATGGCTTATTAAATCTTGCCCCTATACAATCCTCTACTCAAATTATACAGCTTGATAGACCAAGTGTTAAGGTTCTTGGAGAAATTAAAGACATGCTTATAAGACTTGCTTCTAATCCTATTTTTTTTCAAATTATTGATATTATTGTTACAAACATCCTAGAATCATATGGTTTGTTACTTAGCAGAGACTAGTTTGAAAAACATAATGGATATTTCTCAACTGATTAGTTTCATTTATGGCTGCCATTAAATGGTAGACCTAATAAGATCAAAGTGGAAAGAGAAAAACACATGAAACATATTGTATCTGATCTTGAAAAACGTAATGAACCAATTATGTTTTCCCAAGCTTCATTAGGAAATTATTCTTTTGACATCATATGGGTAATTATGCATCTAAGGAATCTTTTATTCCATAATCAGAAGTTGAAATTTTGAATTTCCTCATAGTTCCTTTCTTAGACTCAAAGAAAATCTCATATTCGTCTTCTATTTTAGCTAATGATATTGATATCTGGAATTTATACTTTGATGGTTCCAAATCAGAAAAAGGCATTGGTGTTAGTTTTGTTTTATTGGATCCATAAGGTAATAAATTTCTTCTCTCATGTAGACTTAAATTTGAATGTACTGCAGAGTACGAAGTCTTACTTCAAGGTCTCTAGAAAGCTATTGAAATGGAAGTTAAGAAAAATAAATTTGTTTCGATGATTCAAAGATAATTCTTAGACAATGTAATAAAACCATTCATTGTGTCTCTAATCATTTAAAATATTATAGGCAAGAGATATGGAATTTAGCCCTAAACTTTGATAGTTTTGATTTAAATTCAATTCCTCATTCACAAAACAATGAAGTTGACCTTTTTGGCTAATGTTTCCTACAGGATTTTTCCAGTTGAGAACTTTTCATCTAAAAAAATCTCTATAATAATCCTTTTTAGGCCATCTGTCTCGGACAACATCTCTTATTGGAGAGTTTTTATGATGATGATCGAATAAAATATTTCTTAACTATGGAAGACACTTTTAAAGGACCAATAATACATGAAGACCAACATGTTTTTCAATTAAATTCAAACTTTTCAGATGAACCTCAATCACAAACTGTTTATCCCAAAATCAATAGTCCAGCTTGAAATTTTTTATGATTTTCAGAATAAGTTCAAAGGAAGTACCAATTGTAAGAGAAAAAGTTCTTCGATACAATATGAAGTTGTAAATTTAGGAACTGATAGGAATCCACATAATGATAATTTAGGAACCAATTGTACCCCTTTTGAACGAACAAAATTTATCAAGTTATTTAAAGAATACAAAGATGTTTTCGCATGGACATATGATGACTTAAAGGTATATGATACCAATATTATCAACACGTTATTCCAATAAAACATGACACTAAACCATTTAAGAAAAAACTCAGAAAAATGCATACTAGATTGGAGGGTCAAATCAAATATCAATTAAATAAAATTCTCAAATCCAGAATCATTTTTCCAGTTAGACACTCTCAATGCGTATCAAATTTAGTTCCAATTTGTAAGAAGAATGGGGAAATTAGGATTTGTATTGATTTTCATAATATTAACAAGTCATCAAAAAACGATAACTACCATGTTCCCCCTATGGAGAAAATCTTACAAGTTATTGTTGGTTGTGAAATGCTTTCCTTGCTAGATGGATTTTCTGATTACAACCAGATTTTGGTTGCACCAGGGGATCAAATCAAAACAAATTTCCATACCAAATGGGGCACTTATGCTTATCAGAATATTCCTTTTGGTCTAATAAACACATGAGAAACATTCCAACGAGCAATGGTAATTGCATTCAATGGACTCATTAATAATTTCAAGGTTGTGTACTTAGATGATATTATTGTTTATTATGTGAATTGACTGAATTACGTGATGGACCTTCTAGTGGGAATTTTGGTGGAGAGACCACTACACACAATATTATTCAAGTAGTTTATTATTGGCCAAGTCGTTTTAGAGATTCTTATGCTTATGCAAGGAAATGTAAGGCATGTCAAACAACTTCTGGAAAAGAAAAAAGATCATGTCTTCCTCTATAACATGTGGAAGTTGGTGGACCTTTTGAACAATGGGGTCTGGACATTATTGATGAGATTAATCTAAATTATTCAAAATTGCATAAATATATTCTCATTGCCATTGACTATTTCACTAGGTGGACTTAAGCAATCCCATTGAAAAAGGTTAATGATGGTAAGGTGATATATTTTCTCAAAATTCATATAATTTCTAGGTTTGGTGTTCCTATGTATTTTGTATTCGAAAATTCCTCTTAATTTTATTCTCTTAAGATGATTGAATTTTTTGTGGACAATGACATTAAAGTTAAGTTTTCTTACAATTACTACCCTCAGGGTAATTTATTACCAAAATCAACTAATAAATACTTAATCCAGATAATAAACAAAGCAATCCAAAACCATCAAAGAAACTCACATAATCAACTATCCAATGTTTTGTGGTCTGACAGAGTTACTGCAAAGCGAGTATTGGGAAATTCCCCTTACTTCCTTGTATATGGAAAGGAGGCTATCTTGCCTCCAAATATTTTTCTTCCATCTATGAAATTAGCTCAATCAATAAATCAAAATTCAATTAGGGACATGGATGTGAGAATATATACATTGTTAAAATTGGTGGAAGAAAGATAGAAGACTAAAGCTAAGTTTCATGAACATTGTAAAATTATCAAAAGGTGGTTTGATAAACATTTAGAATTTGATAGAGGTTTTTCCATTGGTGATCTGGTGCTTAAATGGGATAAAATCCATGAAGAGAAAAGAAGACACTCAGAATTTTAGCATCTTTGGCTTGGTCCTTCTCAAATCTCTTGAAGGTTGGCCCTTCCACATACATTATGTAAACATTGGAAGGCGAAGTTGAAACTCTGTGTGTGAATGGGTAGATTTTGAAGAGATACTTTTCATGAGAAAATTGTATAACCATATGTAAATAACTTGCTTTAATAAAGGACATGGGTGTCCTTAAATTTTTCTTTTCTTAAGTTTTATTTTTTGTTTTAACTGTTGTACAATTATTTTTTCTTTATTTCTATTGTATAGTTTCAGCAATGGTTACATTTTTTAAGAACTATATATTTTTCGGATAAATATTTATTCATCAAATGAATTCAAAGGATGAGGATAAAGTAATCTGAGATTATGAGAAATCTATTATGAGTGTTATTACTTTATCTTTTATTAAAACTTTCATTAGTAGGAAAGTGCTTGATCATTTATTTTTTTATTATAAGAGCTCCATCACTTTAACATTTCAAACAAGTTGAATTTTATCAGTAATGAATAATAAGTACAAAGATAGGATCATTAATACATCAAAATTTTACTAAATCAAAATAACTATCGTATCATCCCACTCTTTTGATATCAAAATTTGCTAAAAGAAATATGTTTTAAAGTTATAAAAAAAGGATATTAAATGTTCAAAGAGTTGAAAAAAATTTCATAAATGAAATGTGGGAAATAGTGTCGGAAAATCTGTCGAGTTACTGAACATGCCTACTAGTAGTGAGGAAATTCTCTTATGATGACAAAGTAGTATTCGCCGAGGTATTGAAAAAAAAAGCTGGCAATGAATCAATGTCAGGATTAAGAGAGATGATGAAAAAGTAAAGAATATTATTTTGGTAGTATTAAAACCTAAAACATAGCATGAAAAGTTCAGAGTTGATTTAATTGAAGTTTTAAGTTAATAAAAGAACCCCATCTTTTGGCTCTTATTTCAAAAAAGTTTTCATTTCTTGTCACAATTATTTCTATTTGATTGTTTACCTTATGTACAAAACATCAAGCATTTACAAATTAATCATAATTTAGAAAAAAATCTCAAACTTTGTTTATTGGATTTTTTAAATATCACTAACATTTATCCCAATATGTCGCCATTTGTCGTTAGGTCTACAACAACCTCCCTCTATTTTTAACATTTAAAAATTAGGGACCCTCCAATTTTATTTATTTACTATTTTAGTTTTAAAATACCTCAAAAGTACATATTTAAAACCTTTAAAAATATAATAATTCATTAATAAATGTTAAGGTCGGAGGTCATCAACATTTTAAAAATTTTGAAATTTGTCCTGACCTCTGACTATCTTGAACGTCCTGACCTTTGGATCGCGTGAGTTCTATAGCAATTTTTGATGGTTTTGAACCTCTGACTCGTAACTTCCCGACTTTTGCAATAATCCCAACTCCCAACCTTCGACTAGCTTAAGTGTTTCTTTTCATTTTTTCTCAATTTTTCGTTATTTCTTTGTTTCATTTTGTTTTAATGAAATAACATATGAGGTCTTGAAGTCAATAATCAAATTTAATTAAGTTTTGAAATACAAATAAAGTCCCAATCTCCGACCTCTGACTGAGTACGACCTCGTTTTGGAGCAGATTTAAACAATTGGTTTTCATTTCAAGTTTAATGAGTATGAATGAACTAGTACATATTTTTTCTAATTTTATCGATTCTAAATTATTTGTGATTAATTCGCCATTATTTCTCCTAAGAAGTTGTTAAATGCCCAAAACTTGAGTTTTCCACATTAAAATTTCTCAAGCTCTGTATGAAAAAAACTCCTCATTTTCTATGAAAACAATAGTAAAACTCCATTAAAGTTTAATTTGTATTGGTTGGTATTAAGCTTATTTTAAAAAATTCAGTTTAAAATTGCTCAACTATCTTGGCAAATCTTGTTTCTAATTTCTTTTCTACTATTTTTACAGGTTATTTAAAAATGTGTAAAAAGGGAAAAACGGGGGCCTCCAAACAGACAATTTAGGAAATTAAAATGAAAATGAAGGCAATGGAAGCCCAAGGACTTGAAGATACTAATTTTAATCTGTCACTCATTTAAGATATTGTTGAAATGTGTAACTAGGTTCGGTATTCATAATGTCTATTGTAATCACGATTTATATATTTGATATTAAAAAAAAAAGGGAAATTTATTATTATCATTCTTGAGGCATGGGTTTCATGCTCAAGATAAATTTATTTGTAGATCAAACACCCATTGAGTGCTTACAGGTTTTTCATAGAGTTAGGAAGTTAAAAGAGTCATTGTCATAATGTAAGACCCCTTTAGGCATGTTGTATCTTGTAAAAAAAAAAAATCTATAGTCAAAAGTGTCATAAAGACCCTCCAAGACCTTGTCAAACAAGAAACAACAAGTCAACCTTCATAAGATGACAAGTCAGCCTCATGTAGGGCTATTCAACCTAGAAGAGAAGCCTATATGTAAGAGATGTTGACCTCACTTGAAGATCATCTAATTATCACACAATAAGTTCGATCAAGGAAGATAAAGAGACCTAAAAGAGTGAAGAAGAAGAGGACTAGAAGAAGGAAAGAAACAAAGTCTTTTATTATTGTTTTTAGGATATCATATCCTCACACGTGAAAATATTAGGGTGACATTACTATAAATATACCGAATTCCAGAAAGACATTGAGATAGAGCACCAAAAGGTCTACCTTGTACGCTGAATTCTCAATAAGGAAGAACCAATTCAAGTGAAGGAATAAGAGGGAAGAAATCACCATATTTTCCCACATGTGCAAGAGTTAGTGTTTCTGTAGTATTCAAAGTTGCAAAAGTTGTTGTTGGGGTCAAATTTGTTAGAGAAATTGTTGGGGTCGAAGTTGTTGGAGAAATTATTGGGGTTGAAGTTGTTGGACAAGTTGTTGCGATCGAAGTTGCTAAAGAAGTTGTTGGCATGAAGCTTATCAAGAAGGAAGGATTTACTTGGTTTTGGAGGTGTATTTGATAAGGGACTTAGGTATTGGAATTCATCATCTAAACATACTATAAGAAGAGAAGAATTATTGTGGGTTTTCCTCTCAAGAGGGGAGGTTTTGGCCCTGGCACGCAACCTACATTTTTTGTCCTCTTGTCTATTTTATCTTCATAGTTTGGTATTTGTTTGATGATAAGAACCTAATAATAATCAAGTAAAAGAAGAAGTTAATCCAGTTCAGTAAAAATAAATCACAAGTAATTATCAAAGTAAGATAAATCACCTAATCTAGTTGCCCCTAGATTTCTCAACATGGTATCAAAGCTAAGGTGACAAGACAATAAGTGGAAACTTGAAGATAATCCACTTGAAATAAGGATACATAAGGACCGATAGAACTAAGGAGAATCAAGGAGGACCATCTATCACATCACAAGGATCACATCATCACAACTCTTAAAAGAATAAAAAGACCTCAAAAACTCTACCTCAATTAAAAGAAGGACTCTATATTTGAAGCACCTTGGGAAGCCTCCACATTCTACATTATCATCCCAGGAAGGAAGAATAAGAATTTCCATCATCATCAAAGAAATCAAGGTGATCTCCCTCACATTAAAGCAAAGATCAAATCTCAAACATCCTTGAAGAAAATCATCAAGAAATCAACATCATCATCAAGGCATCAAGTTGAAGATACCATCATCTAGGAGCATCTTCACTTGACAAGTAAGTACATTTATATTTATTTCTGAATCTACTATCAACATGACTTCATTTTTAAACGAGAGAAACAAACTGGTTGGGTCATCAAATTTCATTGCATGGAAAAAGAGGATAGTTTTTATCGTCATAGAGAATGAAGTTATTGAATATGTTAAGGGTTCAATCTCCAAACCATATCAACAACAGCTCAAACATTATCAAGTATATGAAAGGGAAAATAAGGGCTCAAAGAATCCTCATATAATCAATCAAGGATTCTCTCATCCCTTATGTAGCAAAGTTGGAGAAATCAAAGGATATCTATGAAAAGTTGGTAGAATTGTTTTTCGTAAGCACTACAGAAGAAGTTATATCATTGATAATTGGATTATACAAAATGAAGGTATCTATGGATGAAAGGGTAGCCTCATACCTTATGAGGGTATCTCAAATAAGAGATCAACTACAAGAATTAGGAGAAATAATGTTCGATATAGAAATGACCACCGTTGGGATCAATGCACTATCTGGTTAATGGGGCAACTTTGTATCAAGTATCTATAGAAAGAAGGAAGTCACTCCATTCAATGAACTTTGGTCATTATGTAAGATTGAAGAAACTAGGTTGAAGGCAAAGAGTGATCTTAGATCAAATGAACAAGTTAAAGCATTGTTATAACACCATTTACCACCCTTGGTAGATTTGATGCTCAATGATATGGCCCGGGACAACCCTTCCCTACCAGACTTGGTCCATTTTCTAAAAAACAATGTTTTAAATCCCATACGTGATTTTTCCCTATCTAAAATGCGTGTACACGCGGGTTAGTCTATACCCAACCCACATATATGTGGTAAAACATTAAAAAAATATATAATATCCTTTAATTCAGGCAGGGTTTATGGGTTTTACCTGTTACCCATGTACTATAGCCCGTGGCCCAACTGTTTCCCAACTGGAAAAACTAATTTGGAGAAGTATAAATAAACCTCTATGGGAAGGCCTAAAGGAGGAGAAAAAATTAGATATTGATATTATAGTTGATTACATCCTTGATCAAGACTGAATATATCCCTGTTCCTTCTGCACTCCCAAGTCATAGGAAACCCCTGTTTCCTTCTTGAGATGTCCATCGTCCCTTCATGACATCCTTGCGTATACTTATGGAGGAGGATTGCTGAGGCCTAGGTAGGACGAATTCGGAGGACTGTTTTGCTTGGAGCCGACGGATGACTCATGTTGTAGTTATTTCGTATTTTCTTTAGATTACATTAATAAAGAGGCATTGTCTTGTTCCTAGTGATTATGGTCTTTATGCATTAATTTATGTCATGATTTTCTTATAAAATCTCACGTTAATGCTTATTTGCTTACATGATTATATGGCCTAACACTTATATCATGAAAATGCTTACTATTATTGTTGTTGTCTATTCTTTCTTGAATGAGTTACAAGTTTTAAGGCATTGGAAGAAGTGGAGGGTTTGGACCTACGGGAACGACCTCAAATGTAGGACCTACGGATAATACTTCTTCTTCCTACTTCGGTAGTTTAAGTATTAGGACTGCTTTTTTGCGTGTCTCTTTATGTCGTATGCCCTCCACTTTGTTGGGGTTCTCAACCCAAGACCCTAGGGTGATTCTACCCAAAACATAATTGGCGACTTCGCTGGGGAAAGCATTCTTGTTTTTCCTATATTGCGTTGTTTCTTCTTGATCATGGCCTGCTTGATTTATTTCTTTCTTTTACAGTGTCTGTGACATGTTTGCTTCCTAGGCATCAAGTCTGATCTTTTGGATCAGGCCTGGATTTTTTTTTCTTTATTGAGCTTTATATACGTGCTTTTCAGAGGATACAGAAGCGTATGCATGCTAGTTTCTTCAAACAGACTTGCGTATACACGAGTTTCCTATGTTTTAGTCATGTATACACGCTTTTGTGTCTTTACACAGTCGTGTATACCTTGTTTTGAATAAATTTTTCATAATATTGGACTCAGTTAAGATTGTTGCCTGGTGGTTATTGTTGTTTTTTGGCCGTTCACTGTCAGTAAAGCTCTACTTTCTTGTAAGTTTTCAGTTTCTAATCTTCTTCATGTTGATAAAACTAGTTAACCTAGGGTTTTATTTTTGAGTAAAGTTTCAGTTTTGGCTTTGTTTCAAGGCTTCTTGTATAAGTTCTTAGTTGTTTTGACTTTGCGGAACAAGAAACTGCTTGCAGTTTTGTTTATAGCCCAACTTTCGGATTGCTTTGCCTTGCTTACCTTTTTTGGTTGGCCTATTTTGTTTTTCATGGTTTTTTAGTGCCTCTTTGGCAATCTTGAAAGTATTTCTTGATGTTCTTTTGGTTTGATGAAGTCGTTTATACTGTTGTTCAGATCCATCTATGCAATTTTGTAGTCCTTGTCATTTCAAGTTTTATTATATTAATGATGTGCATAACTTGTGAATCTTGGGACTCTTTATGCTTGTTTCTGGTCTTTGAATTTTAGTAGTCTTTGTGTTCTCAAAAACTTCTTTGAGTTGTTTAAAAAATAAAAAGACAAAAACATCGTTCTTGCCTTTCTTTTTCTTTTCAGTTTTGTTTTTGGTTTCTTCATTATTTTTTAGCAATTATGAACTTTTTTTCGATTGGTATTGCTTGGTTTCGAGGGAAGTTTGTCATTGAATTTGTGCCCTCCTTGTAGTCAAGTTGGCCTATTGATCTTGTGAAAGAACACATTTTCTTATCGTATGAGCATCTGTAGAATCTTGCTCCATCATTATAGTTTGCATTGTAGGCATTTTAGTCTTTTTGTTAGATTTTGAGTGTTTGGAGTGTGTTTTCTAAAAAAGAAAAGAAAAAATATTTTATAAGTTTCACTCTCATTTTACCCGTGACCTAAAGAACAACCTTTTAAAATCAAGTGCATAATTTAAAAGAACTAGAACATTTTTTTGATTTTTCATTAATTACATCAGGAAGTCTAGCTCTTTAGGGCCTTGGAATAGGTGAGTGGAGAGTTAACTCTCCAAGGCCACTCAAACTGCTAAACATAGATGCTGAATAATGAATGAAATCCAGTATCGTTAGAAATACTGGGAAAGCTCCATGACTGGGAGTCAAGCACGAGGGAGAGTGAAGACAAGGAAAGAGAGATACCCCATCTACTACTTGTTGGATCTCGCCCCGAGATTGTTTCGACCTGCTTTTGATACAAACTGGTGTCCATAGTTTCTATTCCTAGGGACCACATAGGTCGCTGCGGAGCGGAATCCCATGGCACCTGATACAAGCATTGCATAAATTTCAATATTACTTCTAGAGGGTACCCTTATGAAGCTTTGGTACTTGCACCGGCAAAGGCTTTTGTCTGGGGGTCAGCGTAACTATTTATGTCACCTTCATTGGTAGGCTTGGGCCAGCATTATCCCAAAATATCTTCGGAAGGTCCTTGATTTCACTTTCTTGTATTTTGGTGTTTGGTCCTCATCACTCAGAACGGAAATACTTGGAAGTTTCTTGATTGACTGTATCTTCTAGGGACTTTGTTAGATTGTGCTATTTTCTCCTAGTTGGCCATAACTTTATAATTTTTTGAGTCTTTAATTATAAAAGAAAAAGGGCTCTAAGACTTGAATCAAAATAGTATGAGATCATTGATGGTGTGTTATTCCAAAGAAATTATGACTTTGTTTTATTTAGATGCGTACAAAAATCTGAAGCATAATTTTTTTTGCAGGACGTCCATGATGGACTAGCTAGAGGACATTTTGGAGGAGATACCACTACACATAAAATCCTTCATGTCGTATATTATTGGCCAATGTTGTTCAGATATACACATGCCTATGTGAGAAAATGAAAAATTTGTTAAACCGCTACAGGAAGACAAAGGAAACCAACCCTACCACTTCAGCCAGTTAACATTGAAAAACCTTTCGAACAATGGGGACTGGGTATAATAGGTGAGATCTTTCCTCACTCTTTTAAGTAGCATAAGTTCATCTTAAATACCACATATTATTTCACAAAGGGGGTAGAATCAATTCCACTAAAGGTAGCTAATTCTGATAACATTATCGAATTCATTGATCAATTT
This sequence comes from Pinus tabuliformis, assembly GCA_031772625.1. Taxonomy (NCBI): domain Eukaryota; kingdom Viridiplantae; phylum Streptophyta; class Pinopsida; order Pinales; family Pinaceae; genus Pinus; species Pinus tabuliformis. Next base: position 315,284,576 of record CM062811.1, read on the forward strand.
ATTATTACCATATTTGGATTACCTAATGCACTCATCTTTGATAATGCATCTTATTTCTCAGGAAACAGTATGACTAACTTTGCATTAAAAAGAGTATTTAAGCTAAAATACTCTGCTAATTATTATCCTCAAGGAAATGGTTTAGAAAAATCTACCAATAAAATCCTCATTAGGATTATTAAGTGTACTTTTGATCAAAGTCAAAATAATTGGCATAAATCTTTGGTGTTTACTTTATGGGCTGATAGGATAACTATGAAATCTTCTATCGGAACTACTCCTTTCAATTTAGTTTATGGAAAAGAAGCTATTCTCCCTCCCATTCTAGCTCTTCCTTCATTGGCCTTAGTACAATTTATTGAGGAACAACCCTTCTCTTCTATACAATTAAGGATGTCTCAAATTATAAAATTGGAAGAAAGGGTAAAGGATAAACAAACCCATGCACATCATCAATAGTTAGTAAAATCTTCCTTTGATGCAAGCTCAGTTAGAAAAAAATCTTTTCAAATTGGTGACTTAGTTTTGAAATGGGACAAGGCACATGAGGAAAAAGGAAAACACACCAAATTTAAAAAATTATGGCATGGACCATTCCAAATTGTTGAACAGTTAGGTCCATCAACTTTTGTTTTACAAGATCTACAAGGTAAGAGAGTTTCTCTTTCTGTTAATGGACTAATTCTCAAACAATTCTTTTCGTAGGACTTTTGTTCTACTATACTATATGTATATATCCATCTTTTGTTATAAATAAGATTGAGTAACACATTATTGGCTTTGATTTTAAAATCTCTATTCATTTATAACTTTAAGATTGAAAGGTATCAATTTTAAGAGAAAGAAATATCAAAATTGAAGACCAGATAAATACTTTAAAACTCTATTTTTTTTATACATTAAAGTTGTAGATCCTTATCGCTTCAAACCTCATAAAATCTTCATTCTTGATAATCAGCAAAGAAAGGTTCCTTTAAAGTAAAAGGTTATTTTGAAATCTTAGTATCTTTAGCTTCAATTGTCATCCATTACTCTTAAGGAGTAGGTTAACCTCCCCACTCATTGTTCAAGTATTTTTAGAGTGTAATTCTAAAATATAAGAAACTTAGAAGATAAGAAGTCTCATCACAAGCTTTCTTACCATGATCATAAGGAAATAATAGATTGACATTGTCATTATTGGCCACCAAACTAATATAGTGGCTTATGCTTTTAAAATAAAAAGTAAAAAAGGATAAGACAAGGATTCTCATCACGAGCTAGCTTGTTCAATTCTGTTATCACTTGTGAATGACATTGTCATTATCTGGCCACCAAACTAGGACAATGACTTCTAAAGATCCTTGAAAAAGAAAATGAATCCTCAAAATTACCTCTAAAGTTTTACAAACATGGATGGGATACTGGTTCACCATTTGGAAAAAGATAACCCTGTCGAGGCTATGGATGCCTGTTGGCAACAGTGGCTCTATCTATGACAAAATAAGTTCATCAAAAGCTAAGTTTCAAATATTCTTTTACTTTATCTTTATTACCAATTAAGAATTAATTTCAATGATTAAAGATTTTTATCTATAAAAGTGATAAGGAAATTTACAATTAAGTGAAACTTTTGATTCAGAGTAATTTTATTTATCTCATTTTCAAAATTGTTTTTCTTTCCTTAAGGTCCTTACTTTTAAGATTAAAAGTTTGTTTTACAAATTTTTAGAGATAACTGGTTCTTCCAGTGAATCGCCAATTGTTGTGGTACCCAACAATCCCCTATTATTTATAGATAGAACATTTAAATAATGGGGACCCTTTTAAAATTTTTCTTTAGATTTATATTCCAAAAAACCCCAAAAGATGTCATGTTCGATTATCTTTTAGGTTTAAGTACTAGTTGAATAACTTAGGTTTATTTTTTAAATAAAATTGTGCATCGCAAAATGATTATAAGTCATGATAATATCCTTATCAAATGTTGCGATACGAGATATTGTTTGCAAATAAATCTTCTCTTAATAAAACAAAGAAAACATAGAAAAAACGCACTCCCACACATAAAACTTCATTGGGCCCACCACAGAGACACATCATTATCGCAGATCGTAAATCGTGAGTCACACATCCCTACCGACTCTTGATGATCCAAAATCTTTTTCTTATAGATGTGTTAAAGAATTACATGCATAAATTGTAGCGTAACAGAGAAAACTTAATTTGCACATGAGACAAGAGGAGAAACACATAAAGCATGAAAGAATACAACAAGACTTGATAACGGAGTTCATTCGACTTGGACTACATCTCTGGGCCCTGCTCGATCAATGGGGAGGCCTTCATTCATTAAGTGGCATGAAAAAGAAGAGAAAAAGCATCAGTTATAAAAAGGAGTCTTATATCTCCATACTAAAAAATGGCCGAAAAATGCAGAACTCTGATGGAGAAACAGAGAGCACGATTGCGTTCGTGGCGTCGAGAAGTACTGAAACCATATAAAATTTGTCAAATTCTGACATAATGAAAATTCGGCCCTCCTACAAAATTCTGCCTCGCACTGTGTGCACTACCTCCTCTGCCTGAGTGCACTGAAAAACTGTGTTTAAATAACAATTGGGTGGCAGATTTTGAAAGGAAATGGTTATAGTGCAGTTGGCTGTGATCCGGTTTAATAGGGACGAGGTCGGGAGGTCAAACCCCGCCTCCTCCATTTTTTGTACCCACAATCCAATTTAAAATTTAAAAAATGGTTGGGTCGGGCCCGCCTTGGGCAGCCCGCCCATCATACTTGCCCTTTTCAAATTGCCGCACCTCCATTTATGTGTTGTCGGTTTTGGTTTGGGTCCGCACCCCAAGGGCTGGCCCACCCATGTTTATTATTTGATGTTGGTTTTGGTGGCTCCATGAGAGCAGCGGAGGGGCCGGGATCATGGCTTGTCCCTCCCATTTCATGTTGAAATTTCCATGGCTGGGGAAGGGGTCGGGGGTAGTGGCCCTCCCCTCCTTTGGTTATGTTGTTTATTTTTGGGGTGGAGGGTTGGTGGCCCGCCACCGTTTTTTTAATATTTTTTTGTTACAAAAAAACAACCCGCGCATTTTTGAAAATCTAGTTTTGGACCGAAGGAGTCCTTTTAACGAGGCAACAATTTTTCCCGGAATCTGGCCGGAGTTGGCCAGATTCCATCCATTGGAAAAATTCCAAATTGCACCTTCATTAATCCTGCCCAGTCATCAAAAGTCAACCCAACTTTGACTGACTCTATCTTCTTCATCCGGACTCGGATTGGAGTGTCGTTCACACTGTTGGAATCAGGGCGACGAGCACTTCGATCTAATGTCAAGTTCATCGCCTTTCCACCACTTTGAATTTTGAGCTTTTTCCCATGCCACTGTGTTTGAAGATCCACCTGGATCAATCCTCCCCATTGAGGAGCTTTTGGACCGCCAAAAGCTTTATCAGTCAATTGGCAAGTGAGGGAATTGTTCCCTCACTCTTTCCTTCTCCAGCCATTTTGCCTTGCTAGGGTGCATCCCCTTGAAACCAACTCGAAGGTATTCCACATCTCCCCGTCATGAAGTCCTGGTTCTTCTGTCAAGGATGATGTCTTCAGGTAACTCATCGAGATACTCTGGTGCAAAATCATCAACTTTAGGAACTGTGCCCACCTCTTCGGTGTCCATAATCAATGGTGGCTCATACCGCTTTAACATCTCCACATTCACTACGGAGTAAATTTGCATATATATCGGAAAATCGAGACAGAAGGCATTGTTTCCAATCTTCTCCAAAATGGTGAATGGGCCATACCGATTGGTCGCAACTTCTTACCTTCTCCCTTCATCCTGCCCTTGCTGATATGGAACCACACTTTATCGCCCACTTGAAATTGATGGTCGACTCGGTGTTTGTCATGTCGAGCCTTGTAATGGGCTTTACTTTTCTCCAAATGCTCCTATACTGCTTGGTGAATCAACTGGATCCGCTGGATGAACTTCTGCGCTTTGTCCTTGTCATTACGTCCACTGGAGTCATATTCCCTTCCAAAGACCATATCAAAGGGGCCTTTTGGCAAGTAACCAAAACATGTCTCGAATGGTGAACGATGTGTAGATGAGTGCACTGCTCGGTTGTAGGAATGCTACACATGTGGAAGCTGCTCATCCCACAACTTAGGATGTTTCCCACAATAGCCTCACAACAAGTGTACCACAGTGCGGTTTACAACCTCTGTCTGTCCGTCAGTCTGTGGATGGAATGTCGTGCTTCTTTTCAACTTGGTGTCCATCATCTTCCACAAGCTGGTCCAAAACTCTCTGATAAAGCAAGAGTCTCGATCTGACACAATTGATGTGGGCAACCCAAAATGGACCCAAACATGCTGAAAGAAAAGATAAGCAGACTACTCTGCAGTGATCTGCTTTTTACAGGGCATTAAAATACGCATCTTACTAAAATGGTCAATGATGACATACAAATAGTCGTGAATTTTTCTAGACAAAAGCAAACCTCCAACAAAATCCATCGACACACTTTCCCATGGATGACTAAGAATAGGGAGTGGTGTGTAGAGCTCGAGTTTTCTATTAGAGGGCTTTGAAATAGAACACATCACACAACCATTTACATAGCGAGTCACAATGTTCTTCATATGAGGCCAAAAACAAAATCTTTGTACATGACACAAAGTTTTTTCAATACCAAAATGACCAAACACAAGGGAGGTGTGGGCCTCTTGGATTACATGTACCCTTTCTCCTGTGGGTATGCACAATTTTCCAAGGTGATACAACAGTTTCCCCTGCAAGTGATAGTTGTCCACCTGTGAACCATGGGTTAGTTTTTCATAAATCTCCTTAAAGTCATCATCGTTAGCATATTGTTCAACATAACTTTCAAAAGATAACAAAGCATTATGCAAAATAATAGAAGTAGAAATAGGAGGGTGAGATAGCATATCGGCCACTTTGTTGCTAGTACCCTTCTTATACTTTATTACCAGATGAAACTGCTGCAGAAAACCCATCCACCTGAAATGACGAGATTGTTGCAACTTGGTCTGTGACTGAAGATACTGCAAGGGCTGATGATCCGTATGGATGATGGTCTCCTTGCCGATCAGGTAGTGTTTCCACTTTTTCACACTCTGGACCAAGGCATATAATTCCTTGTCATAAGTGGGATAGTTTATCATAGCCTGAGAGAACTTCTCTGAATGGTAACATATCGGCTTCTTTTGCTGCATCAGTACAGCTCCCATGGCATATCTGCTGGTGTCTGTCTCGATCTCGAATGGTTGTTGGAGATCTGGTAAGGCCAAGACTGGTGCGGTGCTGATCTTTTCTTTCAATGTTTCGAAGGACTTCTACTGCTTTCCTCCCCATTGAAAGACTTGCTTTACACTTGTCAATGCGTGTAAAGGTGTTGCAATAATAGAGAAATTGGCAATAAATCTCCTCCAATATTGTACTGCACCCAAAAAGCTGCGAACCTTGGTTACACTAGTAGGCTTAGGCCAATTTACAATTTCTTCAACTTTAGAAGGATCAATTTTTAACTGACCATGACCAACAATATGACCTAGGTAAACCAAAGAGGTTTTCCCAAACTCACACTTTGACAATTTTACATAGAGTTTTCGTTTTTCAATACATCAAACACTTTCTTCACATGACATACATGTTCATTCCAACTTTTACTAAAGACAAGGATATCATCTAGATATACAAGAACAAATTCATCAATGAAAGGCCTCAATAGATCATTCATGACCCTCATGAAAGTGGCTGGAGCGTTGCAAAGTCTGAATGGCATCACCATCGATTTGAACAACCCCTGTTTGGTCTTGAAGGCGGTTTTCCACACATCCTGCTTTGCAATTCGGACTTGGTGATAACCACTATGCAAATCCAATTTGGTGAAATAGATAGCATTCTTTAACTGATCTAATAAGTCATCAATGTGGGGAAGAGGGTAACAATTTTTCACCGTGATTTTGTTTAGTGCTCAATAATCCACGCACATCCTCCATGTGCCATCTTTCTTCAGCACTAAGATAATCAGTGAGCTGCATGGAGAAGTACTCGGTCTGATGACCCCTTGGTTCAATAGTTCCTGCACCTGCTTTTTTATCTCCTCCATCTCAATGGTCGACATCCTATACATGCCAATATTTGGTAAAGGAGCGTCATGCTGCAAATGGATCTCATGTTGGATTTCCCTCTTTGGAGGTAATCCCTTTGGTTCCTGAAACATCTCATCATAGTTAGAAATTAATTCACATAATTCCTTTTTATGCACATGATCACAACCCTGGAAAGCATCGGATAATTCTGCATCTTTTCCCCTTACAATCATAAGCATGCAACCCTTACTGGAATTCACCAACCTCTTCATTTGTCCTGCACTTACAAGGCTGGCACTGATTTTAGTTTGATGAGCCCTTACAATATATTCTACCCCATCTTTTGTGATTTGGTATTTGTTTTCATGACGGAAGAAGATTGCTTTTCTATCATATAGATATGGACTCCCTAACACCATGCCACATATATCCAATGGTATCACATCAAGTTTTACCTCATCCACTAACTTAGAAGCGATCACAAATTTAACCTTACACTACTTGGTTACATTCAATTTTGCTTTATCATGTATCCATCCAAGTGGGTAAGGTTTTGGATGTGGTGTAGTTTCCAAGCCTAGCTTCTTTACCAAGGACTCTGAAATTAAGTTTGCATGGGATCCGGTATCAAATAGAGTTTCCACTTTTGTATGATTTATGATAACTCTAATATGAAATAGCTCAATTCTCTTTCGTTCATTAGGAAGAGACTCATCTATTGAACTATTGCCTTCATGTGATTCAGAATTAACATGAGGTGTGAGAGTACCTTTTGTTCCTACTGTTGTGATCAATGCTTCATCTCCCGAATCGGATCCAAGGTCTTGCTGCACAGTTTCCACTGTCTTCTGCTTCCCTTTTCCACCATACTTCTTTGGCCTCTTTTTCGGGTACTGTTTCCAACAATGATCTTTGTCATGACCTTCCTTTTTGTAGTGATTTCTATAAGATCTTTCTCCTTCATCTTTCTTGGTTGATGTCGTCCTCTTCTCCTTCCCTTTCCCTTTCACTTTGGTTTTTCCATTTGGAGGTTTGAAAGGTGGTTTCTTGAAATGATCATCTCTTTCATTTTTTCCCCTGTTCTTAAGATGGATTACCTTCACACTAGCAGAGTCAATATTAGTTGGTTCAAACAATAATAATGAATGTCTAAGGTAACTATGTAATGATCCAATATACTTAGTTACTACTTCAGGTGAGTCAAGTGCAATGTCCAAATTAAGTCCCTGTTTTCTAAATTCCTCTGTAAAGCTTTGAACATCCTAACCTCTACCTTGCCTTAAGTATTGCCAATCCATTAAGGCTTTTTGTTTGTAACCCAAGGGATAGAATTGTTCCTTTAATGCGGAAATGAAACTAGGCCATGATGAAAGTAGATTACCCACAGTCTTACTACTTCGCAATTTCCTCTCCCACCAAACAAGAGCGGTGCTACTCAATCGAAGAGAGGCTAGCTGAATCTTTGCCTCGTCCTCATCGATCTGTTGAATCCTGCAGTAGATTTCAATATACCTAATCCAGTTGCTAAGCTTTTCAGCATTACTTTTGTTATCACTCAGCTTGTTCACCAGGAAAATTCTAAGGAGGGAATACGGTTGAGGTAACCACTAACCAGTATTTTAGCTGCAGATTCTAGCCAATCTGCAACCAGAGAGGGCTCTCTCTTTATGATTTAGATTTGTTTTGCTATATGTTAGGCTAGTTATGAGGCTCAAGTATTTGATTGATGTTTGGAAGGTGACATTCAATAGAACAGGGCTGCAATATAAGAGAAGTTTAGACCATTGGGTTAATGGAGTCTAATGAAGATAAACTTCTAGGTATGGTTTCTTTGACAAAGGAGGAACTACAGAGCAAGATAATTAAACATGGAACACTTTTCAAGCTGGAAGAAAATGAAATGGATTTAGGGAATGAAAGGCAATCAAGAATCTTTCATTATGCTAACAGAGGGAAAGTGGGTAAATACTACCAAGGAGCACTTAATAATTCCTTAATTGTATTCAGGGTGCAAGAACCAGGGAGACAGGAGCAGTCAAGAATTCCTGCCTATGCTAGTACTGTATAAAACATAAAAAATGACAGGAATTGAACATAGTGTACAGCAAAGTAAATTCTGGGTTATTCTTTTTTCCTGTAATTTAGAACATGATATTTAGTTGATATATAAAACACAGATACAGTAAAACAAGAGTAAAGAAGACTTATTGATCCATGAGGTAACACGAGAATTCTATAACATATTCTTCTGCCATTAATTCCATAACCAGCAAAGCATTCCAACAATCTTTATTTCAGAAGAGTTCTCAAAATTTACAGCGCAGGTCCAGAATGATTCACCAAACAACCCCAATACATCTCTAGCAGAGGTATTTATACAAAAAAAGTTACAAAATATCTCCTAGGGAAAATATCCAGCAATAAATTTATCCATCTATTTCTTCAAAGGCAATAAATGACATTGAAAACAGAGCATAATCAATGTAGGAGTAACTTTGCTGTACTGGATGCCTTTGGTGGTCTGATATATTTGACTTTTAAACTCAACAAGTCGGTTGGTAGCTGTCTCTTTGATTTGCATTCCTGCGTTGCTGTCCCGGCCCTGTCATTGTGCCCAAATACGCTTTAATGCGTTCTGCCGTTCCTTCCTTTTTTTGTTGTTTTCATTTTCATGATGTATGGCATGTATACTGAATTTTATTAAATGCAGATGATCAAAAGAAAGAAAACCAAAACTACCTTGGTAAAACCTGTAACATGCCCTGCCACCATTGGTTTGTTGGAAATTGGTGTCTTTGTAGTTTTATTAATGTTTCATCAGCTTCAGTATACCTGTAGTAATTGGGCTGGACTTCAAAAAGATGTGTTATCTCATGCTCAATGTAGAACAGATTTTCCAATTTATCATATAAGCTCTGTCCAGAGGGAGGTACTATGTCTTCTGAAGAGCTTGATGATGTTGTGATCTGATTGGTGACATATGTGTTTACCCTGTGTGCATATTGTTCATGTGTCAACAGTCTTTGATTGCTAGTCAATAAGTTGGGTAACCCTTTGCTCTGCAAGACTGCGAACTTCTCTGTAAAGGCATTTATTTCTGTTTGCATTTCTTGGCACTTTCTTTCCAAGTTTTGTACAAAATTCCTCATGGTCAGCACCTTTTTCACTGTCAAAATGGTGCCTGTTCTGTCCCTGATATCCAGAGTTGCTAGTTGTTCCCTGGTATGAGTATTCAAAAAATGAATTAGTCTATTGGCCTGCTCGGGCATGTTTCCCAATAATCTTCTGGCCTTTTGACGCTCAACTTGAGCTATTTCTATCAATTCAATTTGCTCATGGATTGTTTGAATTGATGTCCATTGATCAGTGATGGATTGTCCGATTTTAGTCCACAAAATTGTTTTGATTTCTGCCAGAGTTTTATGAAGAGTGAGGTCTTTCTCCAAGGATTTTACCTTGTTTTCCAAGGCCTTTACTTCTTTGGTTGTTTCTGCTACAATTATCTTGGATTTATCATAATTCACCTCTAGCTTGGCCAGTTTTTCTTTGGCTTCCTTTAGCTCTGCCATTTGGAGTTCTAAGGCCTTTATTTCCTTCATCATCTCTTCCATGCTTAGGCTGGTGTCTGATACTGTTGTTGTTGCTGCTGTAGTTGTTGCTAAAGCTGAGGTACCTGCTGTTGATGCTGGGACAATGGGAGGGACTGCTGCTGTAGTTGTAGGAGGAGATGTTGTGCTTATTGGAGTTGTTTCTGGTGGCTGGGAGGCCAATTCTCCTTGTTTTCCTTGTAATGCTATCTCCAATGCCTTCTCTGTTTCTGCCAGTCTCTCATTCATCCTCATTAGCAAACTCACCATGTCCTCCTCTTCTTTCTATTGTGCAACTTCTGTGGTTTGAGGGTGCATTGTAATTGGTAGCTTGAGCTGTTTCCTGAGAGCTGCAATATCTTCTTCTTTCTTTTTTATTAAGGCCTGTATGCCCTTGGGATCCTTGGGATCATGTCCCAGCTCAATGATAATTTCCTCCAAGGATTTGATCCTGTTATCCTTGGCTAATGAGGAGGCCTTTTCCAATTCCAATTGGGCAGAAGTATTATGTAGTGAATTTTGCAGTTTGTGAGCCAATAACGCTTTGTCTGCCAAGGTGGAGTACACCATTTCTCCGGTTTGTTTATGTAATTCAATCTGGTCCATTGGGTGGATGTCTTTAGAGAGGACTTCCAGATTGGTCCTGATATAATCAGCAGCTGACTGTGGTTGCTGCATTGTGGGCCTGAAGTGACTAAGGGTCATTCTCCCTTCCTGAATATCATAGGCTGCCATTAGCCTTTGTTGATTTGTGGGGGCCATTCTCAGCAATTGATTGTAAAGTTGGAACCTTACTGGCTCATTTCTAGCCTTTATTTCAGTAAATGCTTTCTTGATATCCGAGCCTTGCTTGCTCTGTTGCCTGGTGGATGTGACCTCCACACCATGCTGCCTTTCTTGCTCTCGCTGAAATGAGCTAGTTGATGTTTCCAAAATTGGAGGAGCCTGCTGTTCAGTTGTTTCCTCACCCCTTAGGTTGCCTGTTGTCTCTTCTGCCAGTTCCTCTTCAGAGTAAGGGTTTAACCTTTGCCTCTTTTCCCCTTGCTGTTCTGTTGACCCACTTATAGGTGTGTCTTCCTGCCTGTCTCTTTTCTTGGCTCTTTCCTCATTGAGAGGAGTTTGTAACACAGGGATTTCAGGTACTTTTGTTTTTGTTGAAGGACCTTGCCCTTGGCTTTGTTCCTTTGATGCATCTTGCGGGTCTGCCATTATATCTTGCTCTGAATGCAGCACTTCCTTGCCTTTGGATGTCCCTGCAGGTGGAATACTCTCTTGGGCAGGCTGTTGAGAAGTTGTGGCAGATGATGTGCCCGCTCCAATGTGTTGAGGCAATATGAAAGGGACCTGTCCAAAAGAGTCCAGGTCAAGTGTTTTTTCAAGCCCTTTCATTGCTTTTTCTAATTTCTCTTCTTCAGTAATCTCTTCAACGAATGTGCCTTCTACCCATTCTTGTTGATTAGCATATTGTTGAATTTCAGGGATTTTGTGGTGAACATATCCTTTGAGCTTGTTTTGGACTCTTCTAAAACTTATGAAATGTTCAGGGTCATATGGTGACCAATGAAAACTTTTTTTCAGCATAAGTTGATCTCTTAGTATCTTATCTGCTTCCTCCCAGGCTTCTTCCCTTTTATTGAAGATAAAAGGGCTCAATTGATTTCTTATCTTGAGCTATGATTTTTTCCTAGCACCATAGAAATAAGTCAAATCTGAACTACTAAATTGCCGGAAGTATTCCAAGGCAAAGAGTCTCATGGGGACATACTTTGGTAGCTTGTAAGGGGATAATTCACAGCCATAAACCTAATCACTGTGTGATTTTGGTAAAAATACCAGTCACCAATACTGTATTCCTTTGAGAGATGTAGAATTTTCTGCATTTCAGCAGAGAGCCTGGCAGGAGGAGTTGTCATCAACAAAGAAGTGGTTGGATATATGAACAGGTCAATGAACTCACAATATGTATAAGGGGAGTTGTGGACCTCATGGAATACTGAGGTCCAGAAAATTACAGACCTCCTTTCACCTTTGAGGTCCAATCTTCTAAGAGGAATTTGGAAACTATCAGGTTGATAGTATAGCAGCAAATGATATATGTAGGATGTGTATTTGAACACTCTTTCTCTGTCCAAGTTCATGAATTGCTCATGGATTTTATTTGCTATGAAGGTGGCATAATCATACTTGACAGCAGGGGGCTGTCCTGGAGTGAATATGGACATCAATACTAAAACAGTTTCATCAATATGCTCACTGGTTTTGAAACCCAAGATGTAGGAGATTATATCAGTAATGAGTATAGCGGCTTCATTGAACCAGACTTGATTAAAAGGAGGTGGATGCCTGGGCTGGCTTTCTGGTCTCATGAATAATTGAGCTATTTGGGTAATCTCTGAACTGGGCAGTTTGGCAACTTGGTCAAGCAAGAATTTCATGGTGAGAGGAGCCAGAGGCTGAGTTGGCTTAAAGTTCAACATCTCCTTTATGGACTGAGTAATATAGAAGAGGACAGTCCCAGATGGAGCCACAACTGCTCTTTGTGTGGGTTCATAATTTTCACAGCATAAATGGATGAAATCAGGGAGAACATTCATTGAAGGGAGGTAATAGATAGGCATGTTGGATTCCCAAATTCCCAAGACATCAGTGTTGCTTCTGTAGCTATTTCTAATTTCACAAAAGGCTTGCAGGTGAGGCTTCTCACCCATCATATCCTTAATTTGGAAATCCCTGTCAGCAAGGGGCATCCATTCCAATTCCTTATGTGGTGCATTCAAGGGGGCAACATTCAAGGCCACTGGAGCTTCCATGCTTCAACTGTCTGTGTTTATAATTGGAATTTGGGTCTGTGTAGCAACAGAAAACATAGTACTGGCTCTGGGGTTTTTCTCAGGAAATTTGCAAACTGAGTTTTATATAGAAATTGCCTCACTGGGTAAAATTCATAGTAAAAGATAAAGTCTGTAGAGTTTAGTTGGGAAGCTGAATAAAACAGTGGAAATGGTGCTCTTCTTGCAGGTGATTTGGAAAATTTAACTCAATATTTGGGCATTTTTTTGAGATTTTGCTGGCAGAAATGGGCTTGAATTTTAGTTTAATGGGCAATTTGCAGAGGAGAACAGAATTCACAGGTTTTCTTTGGAAAAATGGGTAAAACAGTGACTTATAATGCAGAGATTTGTAGGCCGGAGCGCATTTTAACTCGAATTTTAGTTCTTCGGGTGATTTTAATAGAGAAACTCGGAAAAACAGGGTTTACGAGCGAATATCGGGTAAATACCTATTTTATAGGTGCTTGGTGCGAAATGCAAGTTGAAGACTGAGCTGAGGGGCCGAGCTGCAGAGTGAATTCCCCTGGGTGGTGGACTGTGCAGCAAAAATAGTGTTTTGAACGTAAATGACTATGCAAAGCTCGCACAAAAGGAATAAAGAGAAATGGACAAAAACGTCGTTAAAACGAATTTTTAACAAAAATTTTGACTTTGGTGGGTTATTGGTGCGCTTTGGTCGAGTGACGTCAGCATGACGTCATCTTTGTCGGGTAGTGGGGTGTACGGAAGGTGACTTGACGCTGACATGGGCGACAACGTCAGCAGCAGGAAACGGGAGGCGGTTTATGGTTTCATCGCACCGCCTTATGTACGATGGTGGTTTCTGGCAGAACGGACGCGATAAGCTGTGGGGGCGACACGCGTCCCATAGTACGGCGGGAAAACCGCTTTTTATCGGGGCCTAACGTTCGGTCATCGGGGCGCCTCCGATATTGACGAGAGCCGTCTGATCTGAGGGATTGGATCCGACGGTCGACGAAGGGTAAGCTGGCGGAGGTTTATGACACGGGGCCCGCCCATATATTAACGTTTTATAAAGTGTGCAGGGGGGTTTAAACTTTGGTTTATTGGGGTTTTATATGGTTTATATTGGCGGACTTGGTTATTTGTTTAACCAGAGGTTTAAACAAATCCCGACGTAGCACGTGGAGGGTTGTTATTGGCCCCGGGTGGACCAATAATTCCGACAAAATTTAAAATATGGCTATAACTTTAGCCGCGGGGGGATATTTATGATTTTTTTGGGATTTTTATGTATATTTTTATAAAAATAGGGGCGGGGATACCTTACAAAGGAGCTATACAATAAAGTTAATATGGTTTTTATGAATGGAGAACACTAGGTTTATAAGGTAAAAACCTAGGTTTTTGGGGGAAATGAAAGGGAAATGAAAAGGACCTTTTTACACAAGAAATGTGGCTTATTTTGGCTAAGCAAACACAGAGTTCTACTTAGAATTTTTCATGAAATGAAGTGAACTAGGACCACTGAGCAGATCCCAATGACCTTGAGGGAAGTTAGTAAATGTTCTTGGGGCAATGAGAGGGGAAATTAGTCATGCTCCACTTGAACTATAATCATCCTGCCATGGTTCTTATGATAGCCATGAAATAGATCATAAAAAGAACAAAATTGTTCATGAACTTGCTTTTGCAACATCCAACTGCCTACCCAGCCTAATCCACCTAACATTTTTTCTTCATTTTGTGTGGGTGCATTTGAACTAGCAAACCCTTTCTCTCTTTTTCTTTTGACTACCCTCCTATCTAAATCTGCCCTTATTTCTTCCAAGGGCTCAGATTTAGATGTTGAGACCCTTTGCTTCTCTACCTAGCTACTGATCTGCCAAGCTTAAACTGTTGGAACAGATCTTATTCTGTAGTTCTAAAACAAGAAATTAAAACATGGAGTGGCCAAGATTGAGTTGTTTGGCCATCCATCAAGGGTGATAGAAGTCACTGATTGCATCATCTTGAACTTGTTTGCAAAAATAGGATAGTAGTGGCATTTTGACTAGCCACTTTCCTAGTCTTTTCTTTTGGGGTTCATTTTCTTTCTCTTTTTTTTTGACCAATTCATTCTTTTTGCCCTTTGATTTTTCTTTTAGGGCATACCCTCTTTACATTTTTTAAATTCTTGATTTTTTAAAATATGGAACCTTTGCAGCATGGAAAGGATGATCATATTTGGCATTTCCACAGTCAATCATGAAATATGACACCTATTGGTATAGGAACCTAACAGTGGCTCCACTTGGGGATGGCTTTTCTAGGTGAAAAGCCAAGAATAGCAGGTCAGATGGCCTTATTTTCAACTCTTGCTGCAATCTGAAATTTCCTTCTGCTGTAAACCAACAAACTGTTTCTCTGTAACCTATATGCCTTTCTCATAAGCTGTTTTGAACAATTACAGCTCTGTATTAGACAGTTTTTTTGAGTATTAGTCATCATATTTATAGCTCCCAAGTCTTCTTCCTTTAGTCTTCCAAAAGACCTGAAATGGGGTACAAAAAAGGTGGCACCGACCCTTGCTTTTCCTCAAAATTTGCTGCATCTTGTTCCCTATCTTATTGTTGTAAAAAACTGCAGAAAATAGACACTATTATGTACAAAATACAATCCTGATATATTAACACAGTGGATCAAAGTAATGCTTGAGCATTCGCCCATTGACTGGCCCATCCTCTGCTTCTGTACCATCTAGGCTTCTCAAAAAATAGGTGTTGTTTCCTTGTACAGCCTGGATGACAAAAGGTCCTTTCCATAGGAAATCAAATTTGCCATGTTTTCCTTTATCTTCCCTTTTGGAATCCCATTTCAGCACTTTGTCTCCTATGAAAAAATCCTCTGCCTTTGTCCTTTTATCAAAAATCTTTTTAAGTTTCTCTTGTAGAATCTGAGTTCTCTGATACACTTCTTCTCTAGTCTGCTGTAAATGAATTGTTTGATTGATCCTTCTCTGGATGTCATTGGGTTCTGCTTGTATTTCTTGTAGTAATTTTATCACAGGGATTCCCAAGGATGAAGGGAATACAACTTCCATACCATAAACCAACTCATAAGGGCTTGTTCTAATAGATCTCTTTGTGGTTAACCTGTCTGCCCAAAGTGCATTGACAAGCTTTTTGTGCCAATTCTTCTTATTCTCGTCCAATACTTTCTTTATGATGTTGATCAAGATTTTGTTGGATGATTCAGCTAGACCATTACCTTGAGGGTAATAAGCTGTGGAGTGGCCCAGGGTAATGTGGTACTTGTGGCAGAAATTGATCATTCTTTTGGATTTAAAGGCAGCAGCATTGTTTGTTATAATCTTTTCCGGAAAGCCAAATCTAGAAAGGATATTGGTTTCTAGGAATTGCATGGTGATTGAGTCATTGGCTTGCCTACAAGGGACGACCTCTCTTATAATTTTATCAGCTATTGACTTCCAATACAAATGTCCACCACAGTCCTCTGCATGAAATTCCTTGAGTACTTTGTCAGTTTCATCCTGCGTTAGGCAATTCAGCAAAATACCTTCATGATTTTTCCAAACTAAAACATTGTCTACTATACAAAACTTTGAAGCTTTCATTTTCAAGAATCTCTTTTTAGTTCTGGATAACCCTGGAGGAGCTTGCAGGTTTAACAATACATAAATTATATCAGCATACCAAGGTGATTGTAAGAAGGTTTGATTGATCTGTGGAGTCGCCATCTCCTGCTTGTTATCTAGTTCATTGATGTCAAGGGCTTGAAAATTGGTTTCAGTCATTAATTTGGCTAATCCCTGTCCTTTTATCAGCTTTGTTGGCTTGATTTCAATGTCATATTCCAAAATGTTAGCTATCCATTTGCCTCTTTTACCTTCTAGTCCTTCTTGAGTAAGAATGTCTTTGACTACAACATTTGGGACATAGGCTATCATATGAGAGTACAAGATATAAACTCTAAAATCCTTGATGGCCTTTACAAGGGCATAAGCTTGTTTTTCCATGATTTGATATTTTAAAGGAGCATCTCTAAGTGCTTTGCTGAAGAAAGCAATGGGCTTCTCACATCCTTGGTCATCTTTTTGTAATAGGACAGCAGCAATATTATGCTCAGATGCAAAGGAAAAGATTATTAAGTCTCTATCAAACTTTGGGCTTGTGAGGACAGGTATTTTGGTTAAGCCTATTTTGATTTCCTCAAAGGCTTGCTTAGCTTCTATTGTCCCTTTGACTTTGGAGTCTTTTTTCAACATGTTATTCAACAATCTTATTAGTTCAGTCAAGTTGGGTATGAATCTTCTTAGGAAATTGATCTTTCCCAGAAAAGCTTGCAGTTCTTTGGTGTTTCTTGGGTGAGGCACTTAGAGGATAGCTTGTATTATGTCCGGGTCAATTCTTATACCATCTTTTGAGATTATGTGACCTAGGAGTTTGCCTTCTTCTAGGCAAAACAATGATTTCTTTGGGTTCAAAGATATGCCATATTTTCTACAAATTAGGAACACTTGTCTTAAATGTTCCAGATGTTCTTGATCCGATTTGGAAAAAGTAGTGAGATCATCAAGATATATGACTAGGAAATCATGGATATCTTTTGCAAAGGCTATGTCCATTGCTTGTTGAAATGTGGCCCTTGCATTTTTGAGTCCAAAAGGCATTTTAACATACTTGAAGGTTCCCCAAGGTGTCGTAAAGGCAGTTTTGTCTTGATCATCTGGGTGAACTAGGATCTTATTAAATCCTAAGAATCCATCTAACAGTGAGATCCTAGAAGCTCCCACTACCCTTTTTAAACTGTGATCCATCTTGGGTAAGGGGTAGTGGTCTTTGAGAGAGACTTTGTTCAGATTTCTTAAGTCAACACACAATCTTATCTCTCCCGTTTTCTTCCTAGTAAGCACTAGATTTGAAATCCATTCTGAAAATCTAACAGGAGCAATTATTCCAATTTGGTACATTCTTTTTACCTCTTTCTCAATGAGAGGAAGAAGAACTAGATTAACCCTTCTAAGTTTTTGTTTAAAAGGTTTTTGATTTTCTTTTAAAGGTATTGTGTGTTGGATGACCGAAGTATCATAGGACTTGAGGTCTTCATAGCTCCATGCAAAGACATCTTGAAACTCTTTAAACAACTCAATATATTTCAGTTTCTGGTCAGGAGGTAAGGCTTTGGACAATTTTAACATTTTAGGATTTTGTGCAGTTCCTATATTACAGTCCTCAATTTCTGCATTTAAAGGCTGCATTTTTGCCTTTCTTGGTATATCATTTGAATCAAAAATATCCTCCAAAGGAGTCAAGCCTGTGGGCAAAAAGTTATCTTTCAGCTCAATTACTTCAGATTCTGCCTCAGCAATTTCATCAAGGTCCATTTGTTTCAGCTCTTGTAGATCTTTACTAGTAAAGATTGTTGGGTGTAAAATGTGGTTTGCTATTTCAGCTGATATATTTTTCTCAATTTTTTCTATCTGCTATTGATCACAAAGGGTGCTTGTGTCTATGTTCGTGCTTGAGAATTCCTCTTTCAAAGTCAAGAAATTATTGATTTGTGTGTCATTTTCAAACACTTGCCAAATTTTGACATTATCTGGGACAACGCGTCTGTGTTTAATTTCAGCAGTGAAGTGGTGGTTGGGCTCAAATGGAAGCTTGCAAGTGCTGGCAAAATTTGCCAAACTATGCGCATGTAAATTATGGTTTCTTGGAATTTTGGTGAGCTGAGGTTCTAAGAAGGTGTTTAGTATTTCTATTGTTGCCCCTCTATAAGCCCTCAGCCTAAGATCATTTGTAACAAAGTTCCCCTTCATCTGTTGGATAATCAAATCTGAGTCCCCTAGAATTGAAACTTTAGTTGCCCCTAGACCTCTAATCAGTTTAAGTCCCAGCAAAAGGGCCTCATATTCGGCCATATTGTTTGTACATCTGAAATTCAGCCTATATGCATGTCCTTGAGCATGGTCATTTTGCATATTGTGTATCCAAATCCCTGCCCCTGCTCCTAATTTATTCACTGACCCATCAAACTCTAAGTACCATAAGATTTCTTGATTGTAACTATTCTTAGGAGTTTTGGAAACTTGCTCAGTGGGCAGATTTGGATTTTGTGAGTCATATGATTTGGCTGGTTTGTTTGTTGCATCAATTATTTCAACAATTTTTTGATCTTGAGCAGTAGATTCTTCATTAATACTTCTTGCTTGTGCTAATTCTAGCAACTTGCCATCAGTTTTGGGACATATTTCAGCATTGTATAAGATAAACAAATCCATATCTGAATGCATGGAATAAATAGGGAAGTTTTGGGGTTTCTCTTGACTGCTGACCACATATTTCATCAAATTTTCTCGGTACAATCTCTTTGGCTAGCCAAAGACTGAAATGGTGGCATAAGACATATCTAGCTGCAAAGATCCTTGGAGTTTTGCACCCCAAGATCTGGACAAAAGCATTCCATACTTTGGTGGGATATCAGCTACCACCACATCCATTAAAATAGTCTTGGCCGGGTATTACACTAGAGATACACACAAATCTTTGATAAGGCCTAGACACCTGACTTGGCTAGAATCGAATGAGAACAAGTCCTTGTATGGCCTTGTGATATCTAGGTCCAATCTTTCCATCACAGATTTAGGCATCAGATTATGGGAAGCTCCTGAATCAAACATTGCATTATGCAGCACTTTGTCATGAATGTTTAAGCTTACATAGAATGGAGGGACTCCTCCATCTACTGTTTTACCATTTACCTCAGGACCAAAAATTAGCTCTGGTTGGTCATCTAAAACATTGACTGCATCTCTATTTTCTGATATTTGAAGTGACCTACTGATTTGTTCCCTATAAACCTCATGTTTAGCCAATTCAGACAAGGGAATGGTAGTTAATAACTTGCTTATTTCTGTTTCTAGGTTGAAAGGTTTTTCCATTTGAATCTTTGTATTCCGGGCAGCAAGGTTTTCCTTTTCTGCTGTGTTTTCAGTGGTTTTTTCTTCATCATGAGTGTTGTTATGACCTAAATCTGCTTTGAAACTGTTTTTAGGAGAGCTATTTATATTTTCTTTTGAAGGAAAGGAGGTGGATGGCTGATTTTTTGAGGGCTGCCAGTCTGTTATGTCCTCAACTGTGGGTTCTTTTGGATTGAGGTCTGTTTTAGCAGGGAGCTCCGTAAGGGAAGTTTTATCCTTTGCTTTCTTAGGTTGCTTGGTATCTTTCAGCTTGCTAGGTTCAGGTACATCTACCGTTCTACTTCTCAATTTGTATTGTTTATGGACTTCATAGACAGCTGCATCATACCCTTCTCTGAAATCAAAAGATTCTCCGGATTTGATTTGAAATTGGTTGAAATTATGAGCTTCTTGGTCATCTTGTGTTAAAAAGATTTGTTGTTCACTATTCAGACCCATTAGGTTGATTTGAGCATCCTCTATTGGCTCACTAGAGGTGGAGGCTTCAGCATAGTTCTCTTGAAATGGAGGTCTGATGTTCTGATCAGGGCCAGCTTTCCCAGTGTTAGGATTTTGATTTTTTCTGAAGTTTGGATTTCTAGTGGTGTTGCTTGGTTGACCTTCCCAAGAGGATTTTCTTTCAATGGTTTCTACTCTATCACCTAATCTATCCATTCCTTTGATGATTGCATCAAGCTTTTGCTCAAATGCAGAAGGCTCTTCTTTGAAGGTAGTCATTCTTTCAGCTCTAGCTCGGGCTCTTTTGGAGATCAGATTTGCCTCTACACTAACAGCTATGCTCTGCATGTCTTCTAAGCTGGTAGGAGCTCTTTCCCTTAGCTGATATGCTATGTCAGAGTCAAATCCATCAGGGAATTTTATCAAGGCTAAGTCTGGTGGAGGTCTAAGGTTTTGAGGAATATCATTGTATACATTGTTGAATCTAGCACAATAGTCTTGGACAGTTTCTTGTGGGCCTCTTTTTAAACTGTCGTACTCTGATAGGATATGCAGTGGGTCCTTCTTCTTTTCCCATCTGTTCAAAAAGGTTTGGTACAGGGCATCCAGATCAGCAATTGTGTTTGCAGCAAGTGCCCTAAACCAAGTCCTTACATCACCGGTTAAACTTTGGACAAAAATTTTCATTCTGACATCGTTGTCATCAATTTCATAGTTTTCAAAGTAATCCATCATTTTCTTAGTATGTCGTTGGGCTGTGTAGGAGCCAATACCATCAAAATATGTAATTTTGCTTTGATAGTCTTGAGGCATAGCCCCTAGGTTTGCAGGCAACTGCAAAGGGGCATATCGGTTTGCCATATTTACAGGTATAAATGGGACAGCTGGAAGCATAGGGATAACAGCTGAGATAAACGGAGTGGATGGAGGAGTGGAAGAGGTGCTTTGAAGTGATGATGGTGAACTAGAAGAAGCTGTAGCAACAGTGGGAAGGACTGCTGCCTTTCCAGGAGGAGATTGGGTAAGGTTTTGCTGAAGTATATCAAGATTTAAACCAGCAGAATTTTCTAGACTTTCTTGTATTCTCAGGGTCTTGGAGATTAGGTTAGGATTTTCAAAAATAGCCGGAGCATTAGGATCCAGGTTTGATCTAGTGTAACGAGTTTTCTTCCTTGGAGCTAGCTTCTAAATTTGTTTTTGGTATTTTGTAGAGATATTTAAAGGATGATGCTTTTGACTATATTTCTCTAGGAAAGTATGAATTATGAAGGTTTCGAATTTTCCTAAAGATTTTTTGAAAACAGCAGGAAACTGATCGAATTTTTGAAATAGTTGTATAAATCCTAAGGCTAGACTAGAGATTGACTGAAGCAGCTTTTATTTACTCCTGTAAATGTACAACAAGAATAGTTTCAAAGGCTACATGGCTAACTTCAAGCTCCATCTGTAGCTTTAGAAAATAGACAGCAGTAACAAACACAGCGATTCAGTTCCCCAACGAAGTCGCCAATGATGTTATCACTCAGGTTGTTCCCCAGGAAAATTCTAAGGAGGGAATACGGCTGAGGTAACCACTAACCAGTCTTTTAGCTGCAGATTCTAGCCAATCTGCAACCAGAGAGGGCTCTCTCTTTATGATTTAGCTTTGTTTTGCTATATGTTAGGCTAGTTATGAGGCTCAAGTATTTGATTGATGTTTGGAAGGTGACATTCAATAGAACAGGGCTGCAATATAAGAGAAGTTCAGACCATTGGGTTAATGGAGTCTAATGAAGATAAACTTCTAGGTATGGTTTCTTTGACAAAGGAGGAACTACAGAGCAAGATAATTAAACATGGAACAATTTTCAAGCTGGAATAAAATGAAATGGAGTCAGGGAATGAAAGGCAATCAAGAATCTTTCATTATGCTAACAGAGGGAAAGTGGGTAAATACTACCAAGGAGAAGTTAAGAATTCCTTAATTGTATTCAGGGTGCAAGAACCAGGGAGACAGGAGCAGTTAGGAATTCCTGCCTATGCTAATCCTGTAGAAAACATAAAAAATGACAGGAATTGAACACAGAGTACAACAAAGTAAATTCTGGGTTATTCTTTTTTCCTGCAATTTAGAACATGATATTTAGATGATATATAAAACACAGATACAGTAAAACAAGAGTAAAGAAGACTTATTGATCCATGAGGTAGCAGGAGAATTCTGTAACATATTCTTCTGCCATTAATTCCATAACTAGCAAGTTCACCAGCAAAGCATTCCAGTAATATTTATTTCAGAAGAGTTCTCAAAATTTACAGCGCAGGTCCAGAATGATTCACCAACCAACCCCAATACATCTCTAGGGGAGGTATTTATACAAAAAGAGTTACAAAATATCTCCTAGGGAAAATATCCAACAATAAATTTATCCATCTACTTCTTCAAAGGCAATAAATGACATTGAAAACAGAGCGTAATCAATGTAGGAGTAACTTCGCTGTACTGGCTGCCTTTGGTGGTCTGATATATTTGACTTTTAAACTCAACAAGTCGGCTGGTAGCTGTCTCTTTGATTTGCGTTCCTGCGTTGCTGTCCCGGCCCTGTCATCTGTGCCCAAATACGCTTTAATGCGTTCTGTCGTGCCTTCCTTTTTCTGTTGTTTTCATTCTCATGATGTATGGCATGTATACTGAATTTGATTAAATGCAGATGATCAAAAGAAAGAAAACCAAAACTACCTTGGTAAAACCTGTAACATGCCCTGCCACCATTGGTTTGTTGGAAATTGGTGTCTTTGTAGTTTTATTAATGTTTCATCAGCTTCAGTATACCTGTAGTAATTGGGCTGGACTTCAAAAAGATGTGTTATCTCATGCTCAATGTAGAACAGATTTTCCAATTTATCATATAAGCTCTGTCCAGAGGGAGGTACTATGTCTTATGAAGAGCTTGATGATGTTGTGATCTGATTGGTGACATATGTATTTACCCTGTGTACATATTGTTCATGTGTCAACAATCTTTGATTGTTGGTCAATAAGTTGGGTAACCCTTTTCTCTGCAAGACTGCGAACTTCTCTGTAAAGGCATTTATTTCTATCTGCATTTCTTGGCACTTTCTTTCCAAGTTTTGTACAAAATTCCTCATGGTCAACACCTTTTTCACTGTCAAAATGGTGCATGTTCTGTCCCTGATATCCAGAGCTGCTAGTTGTTCCCTGGTATGAGTATTCAAAAAATGAATTAGTCTATTGGCCTACTCGGGCATGTTTCCCAATAATGTCCTGGCCTTTTGAATCTCAACTTGAGCTATTTCTATCAATTCAATTTGCTCATGGATTATTTGAATTGATCTCCATTGATCAGTGATGGACTGGCCGATTTTAGTCCACAAAATTGTTTTGATTTCTGCCAGAGTTTTATGAAGAGTGAGGTCTTTCTCCAAGGATTTTACCTTGTTTTCCAAGGCCTTTACTTCTCTGGTTTTTTCTGCTACAGTTATCTTGGATTTATCATAATTCACCTCTAGCTTGGCCAGTTTTTCTTTGGCTTCCTTTAGCTCTGCCATTTGGAGTTCTAAGGCCTTTATTTCCTTCATCATCTCTTCCATGCTCAGGTTGGTGTCTGATACTGTTGTTGTTGCTGCTGTAGTTGTTGTTGAAGCTGAGGTACCTACTGTTGATGTTGGGACAATGGGAGGGACTGCTGCTGTAGTTGTAGGAGGAGTTGTTGTGCTTATTGGAGCTGTTTCTGGTGGTTGGGAGGCCAATTCTCCTTGTTTTCCTTGTAATGCTATCTCCAATGCCTTCTCTGTTTCTGCCAGTCTCTCATTCATCCTCATTAGCAAACTCACCATGTCCTCCTCTTCTTTCTACTGTGAAACTTCTGTGGTTTGAGGGTGCATTGTAATTGGCAGCTTGAGCTGTTTCCTGAGAGCTGCAATATCTTCTTCTTTCTTTTTTATTAAGGCCTGTATGCCCTTGGGATCCTTGGGATCATGTCCCAGCTCAATGATAATTTCCTCCAAGGATTTGATCCTGTTATCCTTGGCTAATGAGGAGGCCTTTTCCAATTCCAATTGGGCAGAAGTATTATGTAGTGAAATTTGCAGTTTGTGAGCCAATAACGCTTTGTCTACCAAGGTGGAGTACACCATTTCTCCGGTTTGTTTATGTAATTCAATCTGGTCCATTGGGTGGATGTCTTTAGAGAGGACTTCCAGATTGGTCCTGATATAATCAGCAGCTGACTGTGGCTGCTGCATTGTGGGCCTGAAGTGACTAAGGGTCATTCTCCCTTCCTGAATATCATAGGTTGCCATTAGCCTTTGTTGATTTGTGGGGGCCATTCTCAACAATTGATTGTAAAGTTGGAACCTTACTGGCTCATTTCTAGCCTTTATTTCAATAAATGCTTTCTTGATATCCAAGCCTTGCTTGCTCTGTTGCCTGGTGGATGTGACCTCCACACCATGCTGCCTTTCTTGCTCTCGCTGAAATGAGCTAGTTGATGTTTCCAAAATTGGAGGAGCCCGCTGTTCAGTTATTTCCTCACCCCTTAGGTTGCCTGTTATCTCTTCTGCTAGTTCCTCTTCAGAGTAAGGCTTTAACCTTTGCCTCTTTTAACCTTGTTGTTCTGTTGACCCACTTATAGGTGTGTCTTCCTGCCTATCTCTTTTCTTCGCTCTTTCCTCATTGAGAGGAGTTTGTAACACAGGGATTTCAGGTACTTTTGTTTTTGTTGAAGGACCTTGCCCTTGGGTTTGTTCCTTTGATGCATCTTGCGGGTCTACCATTATATCTTGCTCTGAATGCAGCACTTCCTTGCCTTTGGATGTCCCTGCAGGTGGAATACTCTCTTGGGCAGGTTGTTGAGAAGTTGTGGCAGATGATGTGCCCGCTCCAATGTGTTGAGGCAATATGAAAGGGACCTGTCCAAAAGAGTCCAGGTCAAGTGTTTTTTCAAGCCCTTTCATTGCTTTTTCTAATTTCTCTTCTTCAGTAATCTCTTCAAATAATGTGCCTTCTACCCATTATTGTTGATTAGCATATTGTTGAATTTCAGGGATTTTGCGGTGAACATATCCTGTGAGCTTGTTTTTTACTCTTCTAAAACTTATGAAATGTTCAGGGTCATATGGTGACCAATGAAAACTTTGTTTCAGCATAAGTTGATCTCTTAATATCTTATCTGCTTCCTCCCATGCTTCTTCCCTTTTATTGAAGATAAAAGGGCCCAATTGATTTCTTATCTTGAGCTGTGCTTTTTTCCTAGCACCATAGAAATGAGTCAAATCTGAACTACTAAATTGCAGAAGTATTACAAGGCAAAGAGTCTCATGGGGACATACTTTGGCAGCTTGTAAGGGGATACTTCATAGCCATAAACCTGATCACTGTGTGATTTTGGTAAAACTACCAGTCACCAATACTGTATTCCTTTGAGAGATGTAGAATTTTCTGCATTTCAGCAGAGAGCCTAGCAGGAGGAGTTGTCATAAACAAAGAAGTGGATGGATATATGAACAGGTCAATGAACTCACAATATGTATAAGGGGAGTTGTGGACCTCATGGAATACTGACGTCCAGAAAATTACAGACCTCCTTTCACCTTTGAGGTCTAATCTTCTAAGAGGAATTTGGAAACTATCAGGTTGATAGTACAACAGCAAATGATATATGTAGGATGTGTATTTGAACACTCTTTCTCTGTCCAAGTTCATGAATTGCTCATGGATTTTATTTGCTATGAAGGTGGCATAATCATACTTGACAGCAGGGGGCTGTCTTGGAGTGAATATGGACATCAATACTAAAACAGTTTCATCAATACTCTGACTGGTTTTGAAACCCAAGATGTAGGAGATTATATCAGTAATGAGTATAGCAGCTTCATTGAACCAGACTTGATTAAAAGGAGGTGGATGCCTGGGCTGGCTTTCTGGTCTCATGAATAATTGAGCTATTCGGGTAATCTTTGAACTGGGTAGTTTGGCAGCTTGGTCAAGCAAGAATTTCATGGTGAGAGGAGCCAAAGGCTGAGTTGGCTTAAAGTTCAACATCTCATTTATGGACTGAGGAGTAATATAGAAGAGGACAGTCCCAGATGGAGCCACAACTGCTCTTTGTGTGGGTTCATAATTTGCATAGCATAAATGGATGAAATCGGGGAGCACATTCACTGAAGGGAGGTAATAGATAGGCATGTTGGATTCCCAAATTCCCAAGACATCAGTGTTGCTTCTGTAGCGATTGCTAATTTCACAAAAGGCTTGCAGGTGAGGCTTCTCACCCATCATATCCTTAATTTGGAAATCCCTGTCAGCAAGGGGCATCCATTCCAATTCCTTATGTGGTGCATTCAAGGGGGCAACATTCAAGGCCACTGGAGCTTCCATGCTTCCATTGTTTGTGTTTATAATTGGAATTTGGGTCTGTGTAGCAACAGAAAATAGAGTACTAGCTCTGGGGTTTTTCTCAGGAAATTTGCAAACTGAGTTTTATATAGAAATTGCCTCACTGGGTAAAATTCATAGTAAAAGATAAAGTCTGCAGAGTTTAGTTGGGAAGCTGAATAAAACAGTGGAAATGGTGCTCTTCTTGCAGGTGATTTGACAAATTTAACTCAATATTTGGGCATTTTTTGGAGATTTTGCAGGCGGAAATGGGCTTGAATTTTAGTTTAATGGGAAATTTGCAGAGGAGAATAGAATTCACAGGTTTTCTTTGGAAAAATGGGTAAAACAGTGACTTATAATGCAGAGATTTGTAGGTCGGAGTGCATTTTAACTCGAATTTTAGTTCTTCGGGTGATTTTAATAGAGAAACTCGGAAAAACAGGGTTTACGAGTGAATATCAGGTAAATACCTGTTTTATAGGCGCCTGGTGCGAAATGCAGGTTGAAGACTGAGTTGAGGGGCCGAGCTGCAGAGTGAATTCCCCTGGGTGGCGGACTGTGCAGCAAAAATAGTGTTTTGAACGTAAATGACCATGCAAAGCTTGCACAAAAGGAACAAAGAGAAATGGTCAAAAACGTCATTAAAATAACTTTTTGACAAAAAATTTGATTTTGGTGGGTTATTGGCGCGCTTTGGTCGAGTGGCGTCAGCATGGCGTCATCTTTGTCAGGTAGCGGGGGGTACGGAAGGTGACTTGGCACTGATGTGGGCGACAACGTCAGCAGCGGGAAATGGGAGGCGGTTTATGGTTTCATCGCACCACCTTATGTACGATGGCGGTTTCTGGCAAAACGGACGCAATATGTTGTGGGGGCGACACGCGTCCCGTAGTACGGCGGGAAAACCGTTTTTTATCGGGGCCTAACGTTCGGTCATCGGGGTGCCTCTGATATTGACGAGAGCCATCCGATCTGAGGGATCAGATCCGATGGTCGACGGAGGGGTAAGTTGGTGGAGGTTTATGACACGGGGCCCGCCCATATATTAATGTTTTATAAAGTGTGCGGGGGGGTTTAAACTTTTGTTTATTGGGGTTTTATATGGTTTATATTGGTGGAATTGGTTATTTTTTTAACCAAAGGTTTAAAAAAATCTCGACGTAGCGCGTGGAGGGTTGTTATTGGCCCCGGGTGGACCAATAATTTCGACAAAATTTAAAATATGGCTATAAATTTAGCCGCGGGGGATATTTATGATTTTTTTGGGATTTTTATGTATATTTTTATAAAAATAGGGGCAGGGATACCTTACAAAGGAGCTATACAATAAAGTTAATGTTAATATGGTTTTTATGAATGGAGAACACTAGGTTTATAAGGTAAAAACCTAGGTTTTTGGGGGAAATGAAAGGGAAATGAAAAGGACCTTTTTACACAAGAAATGTGGCTTATTTTGGCTAAGCAAACACATAGTTCTACTTAGAATTTTTCATGAAATGAAGTGAACTAGGACCACTGAGCAGATCCCAATGACCTTGAGGGAAGTTAGTAAATGTTCTTGGGGCAATGAGAGGGGAAATTAGTCATGCTCCACTTGAACTATAATCATCTTGCCATGGTACCTGTGATAGCCATGAGATAGATCATAAAAAGAACAAAATTGTTCATGAACTTGCTTCTGCAACATCCAACTGCCTACCCAGCCTAATCCACCTAACATTTTTTCTTCATTTTGTGTGGGTGCATTTGAACTAGCAAACCCTTTCTCTCTTTTTCTTTTGACTACCCTCCTATCTAAGTCTGCCCTTATTTCTTCCAAGGGCTCAGATTTAGCTGTTGAGACCCTTTGCTTCTCTACCTAGCTACTGATCTGCCAAGCTTAAACTGTTGGAACAGATCTTATTCTGTAGTTCTAAAACAAGAAATTAAAACATGGAGTGGCCAAGATTGAGTTGTTTGGCCATCCATCAAGGGTGACAGAAGTCACTGATTGCATCATCTTGAACTTGTTTGCAAAAATAGGATAGTAGTGGCATTTTGACTAGCCACTTTCCTGGTCTTTTCTTTTGGGGGTTCATTTTTTTTTTTTTTTGACCAATTCATTCTTTTTTTTCCCTTTGATTTTTCTTTTAGGGCATACCCTCTTTACATTTTTTAAATTCTTGATTTTTTGGAAAATATGGAAGCTTTGCAGCATGGAAAGGATGATCATATTTGGCATTTCCATAGTCAATCATGAAATATGACACCTATTGGTATAGGAACCTAACAACTTTCACCGTTAAACATGAGAAGATCAAATTTGACATCTAATTTAAAGAAAGGTTTCTTAGATGCGTCCCTTGAATTTCTACGATTATGGTGATGAGAGGAAGAAGAAATTTCACTCGTGGAAGGAGAAGGAGGGGGTTCTTCTCCACCATTTCCATGTGTTGAACCTTGTTCTTCTGGTTTTCTCTCTTCTGCTTTCTCCAGCCTTGAAAGCAACTGACCGACATTCTCTGCCATTGAATAGAAGGTTTTGTGGAAATTGCGCTCCTCTTCAAGACGAGCCTCTTCATCTACCATGTTTCTCCTTCGATGTGCACGCCCCGCTTTGGGATCGAAAGACTTTAGTTTCCCTTCGCCTCTTCGGAGCCTGTTTCTTGTTAGCATACAAACATGCAATTCACATCTAAAAAGACCTGCTCTGATACCACTTGATCCAAAATCTTTTGCTTATAGATGTGTTAAAGAAGTACATGCATAAATTATAGCTTAACAGAGAAAACTTAACGTGCACATGAGACAAGAGGAGAAACACATAAAGCATAAAAGAAGATGACAAGACTTGATAACGGAGTTCGTCTGACTTGGACTACGTCTCCGGGCCCTGCTCGATAAATGGGGAGGCCTTCATTCATTAAGTGGCATGAAAAAGAAGAGTACAAGCATCAGTTACAAAAAGGAGTCTTATACCTCCATATTGAAAAATGGCCAAAAAATGCAGAACTCCGATGGAGAAACGGACATTGCCATTTTATTTGTGGCATCAATAAGTGCTGAAACCATATAAAATTTGTCAAATTTTGACAAAATGAAAATTCAGCCCTCCTGCAAAATTTTGCCTCGAACTGTGTGCATTGCCTCCTCTGCCTGACCGCACTGAAAAAATGCGTTTAAATAACAATTGGTGGTAGATTCGACAAGGAAATGGTTATAGTGCAGCTGGTTGTGATCCGGTTTAATAGGGAGGAGGTCAGGAGGTCAAACCCTGCCTCCATTTTTTGTACCCACAAACCAATTTAAAATTTAAAAAATGGTTGGGTTGGGCCCGCCCACCATACCTGCCCTTTTCAAATGGCCGCACCTCCATTTATGTGTTTTTGGTTTTGGGTTGGGTCCGTGCCCCAAGGGCTGGCCCACCCATGTTTATTATTTGATGTTGGTTGTGGTGGCTCCATGGGAGCAGCGAAGGGGTCGGGGTCATGGCCTGTCCCTCCCGTTTCATGTTGAAATTTCTGTGGACGGGGGAGGGGCCAGGGGTCATGGCCCGCTCCTCCTTTGGTTATGTTGTTTATTTTTGGGGTGGCAGGGTTGGTGGCCCGCCACCCTTTTTTAATATTTTTTTGTTATAAAAAAACAACCTGCGCATTTTTGAAAATTTGGTTTTGGACCAAAGGAGTCCTTTTAACGAGGCAAGAATTTTGCCCAGAATCTGGCCGGAGTTGGCTGGATTCCGTCCGCCGGAAAAAGTCCAAATTGTGCCTTCATTAATCCTGCCCAGTCATCAAAAGTCATCCCAAATTTGACTGACTCTATCTTCTTCATCCAGACTCAGATTGGAGTGTCGTTCACACCGTTGGAATCAGGGCGATGAGAACTTCGATCTAATTCAAGTTCATCACCTTTCCACCACTTTTAATTTTGAGCTTTTTCCCATGCCACTGTGTCTGAAGATCCACCTGGATCACTTGATTAGATCATCCATCTTTCGGTTGCAATTGCAATATAAAAGAAATATTGCCTGATCTCCGATGCATGTATGTGATATTACATATCGTAAATCGCACATCACAGATCGAAACATCACTTCAAATGAAATAATTCCAAAGAATATTTGCGATGCTAAATTGCTTACTAAGCTCCACTTAATGAGGATCCATGTGAACTGATATTTTCATTAAATTTCAAATCTAACAGTTTTAATGTTCCTCAATCAACGAAATTGATTTAATTGGAAAGTTGTTATTTGAAACATATGTATTTGTCCCGCATGTCCTTTTGTCCCTGACGATCTAAAACATTCCTATGCATTTCCTTTTTGCAGGATACTAATAAACGATATTTCACTGAAATGTCTAAAGCAGGAAAGAAAGGAAAGGTTCATCAGTTCAAACAGGAGTAACTCAATTCAAACTAGAGGCAATAGAGATCGCTTTGTTATTCACAGACACCACATGCATGTAAGACTCTGGTACTTCTTTTTGGGAGTCAATGTACAATCTATTTGAAGAAGAAAACCCCAGAGTAGTAGAAATTAAGTAAGCAACAACTGACACCTCATCATCATCCGAGGCTAACTTCTCTGATGTCGCCAATTATTTTCTTCATCGAATTGTTGTGTGGCCTAAAATCTTACCCTATGTAGATATGATTAAGTGGATGATTGATAATGTGAATATTGAAGATAGGACGTTCTTGACGTCAAGGAAAACGATAGTAGGATCCTTCAAAGCTGTAGATTTGAAGAGAATGTATCATTTTCCAGACCCTCAGAAGATTTACGACAAGCAATTTCTCAAACAAATTGTAGAGAAAAAAAAATAGAATCAGAGCCCATTAGACAATGGAGACAAGACCCAAGAAAGCACAAGCATGATAGTAAGGGTATGTATTCTTTAGCTTCTCTTGTTGGTTCATTCTGTTATGCTGCTGCTATGATATGTAGATTGTTCAGTTCTCCAAACACACAAAAATTTACAGTTGAATGGGTTCCCTTGATTCAAGTTGCTTCTAATTTTGAAGTAATGGATTGGGCTACTATCTTGTCCAACAATATTGCATCCAAAATATTAGAATATAGGCAAAATCACAGTGTCTCAGAAAGAATCGTTCCTACTTTTTATATGAGTTCTTATATTATGAATGTCATTTGTTTCTCTTTTGATTTTCCTTCATTGGGATGGAAATGGACACTCAAAGACCCTACGCCAATTCACTTATATCATGATATCCTATGGGAATTTAAGTACCAACCTCATTTTTATAGAATTTGCAGTAAGGTAATGTTGCCTTTGTACAAAGCCATTTTTGATCGAAGTGTGATTCATCATTTTTCTCCAGTTCACACCATGGTCATGATTATTATATATGATCTTGTACATTTGCTTCAAAATTTTCCCCTTCTTCAGTCACCGAATTAAGAACCTCGAAGCTGTTATTTTCTCACTTTCGCTTTTACTAGATTTTTCCCCTCCCTTTAGAGTGGAACCATTAGGGGAAGCTGACCCTTTCCCTTTGTTCCCATTGTAATATGGTTGATTTTGTGGATTGTTAATTCTTTAGTTGGGCCTCTTCTTCTGTTTTGTTGTTCCCATTGTTCTACTTCATTCCCTTGTTTTTTTTGCTCCTCATGGTTCATTTTGCAGCTACTTGCAAAGTGGTCATATTCATAAAGAAAAAATTCATTTAAAAGGAATATGATCATAGTAAACCTCCTAAATATGGATCAAACTATCTAGATTTAAGGTTATTTTTGTTGGGATCCCCTTATCTAGATCTACCTCCATGCATATCATTGCACAAGGGAAGAGTCCATCTGGTGGCTCAACTCGATCAATGTATTTCCCAAGTGCATTGTTGATATTTCTAAAAGTAGTATCATTCCAACAGTGCAAGGGAAAAAAGGGAGATTTACCAAAACAAGGAAGAAAAATGGGGCATTACTTTCAGGGTAATATTTGGGCTTCATCAATCCATATCTAACCCTTGGGTCCCTATGAAGTAAGGTCCACTTCAAAAAATCAGGTCTGGATCATCCTTGTTCTTAAGAAAGAAGGTAAAAAAACTTTTTCCATGGAAATCGAAAGTGGCTACACGCTTGATCATGGGTTTCCATTTTTTTCAACCTACAACCTCACAGAATGAGGGGAGGGCTAGATCCCCATGAATTTTCCTACCAAGCCATGTTCATCCAGTTGGAGGGATTGTGCTCTTGATTATGAGACAAAAACCTTGACCTTTGGATTTTCTTCCAACTTCTTGACAAAACATTGAAGGATTTTTGTTATGGTACCACAACTCATTTGTGACCAATGAGTTAAAAAAAATGATATCTGGAGCATGGAGTGGGAGAAAACATAGAAACCCATTCGATCTATCCATTTAGCCACAGAAAAAGTGTTGTATCCACTGAAACTCTCAGAGTTGCATATTCTTATATACTAGACTTAAAAGAGCATAAGAGTATAAAAGTTTGTTATTCAAAAAGTAGTATTATATCTAAAAGAAAAGAAGGAATAAAATCCATAATCCAAACCTTTTAAATATTAAATATGAACCCCTCTATGGATCATTACATGAAAAATCATTTATACTTCCATAAAAGATTAGTTAAGCAAAAAAAATAAAGATAAAATACTTATGTATTGAGACTTTCACATGCCTCATATCATTCAAACCTATAAATAAATGGAATATTTCAATCCCCTCTCAATTTTTGTTTAATTACTACTACAAATGGTTTTAGTTCAATGTTACTTTTATGATGTATTATATTTTCTTCTAACTCCCTCTTGTGTTTGTCTCAAACCTATCTCTTGTTTTCTTTTTCTTCAAGATGAGGTTTTGTTTTCTAATGTAACATCCCCGGGTTAAAAATCCATGTAATAAAGTTAATAAAGGAAAAATAAGGCCAAGGTCATGGGACACTTATTCCAAGCTTAATGTTGGGCAAAACATCCTAGTGTGGGTGTTCATTTGGTTTATTATGGCTAAAGGAAACTGGCAAAGGCAATGACAAAGGCTTTGGAATGGCAAGAGGCATTAATTGGAATTTTATTTATGAAAATAATGGAAATTAGGAGGAAAGGAAGGTGAAGCATCATAGGATACATGTGAGGATGAAAATGAAGAAAAAATAATGGAAATTGAAGAAAATAGAGGCCTCACTAATAAAAAGGCTTCTGAGGATCAGTTCACAACCTTTTGTTAGTTTAGTTTTGTAGCCCTCTCTCTATTCTCTCTCTTTCATATGCTTGCACACTTATATTATTCTTGGAGGAATATAACATTGGAGGAAGGAAGGAAAAGGAACGAAAAGAAAGCAAAGGGAAGCAAAGATCAAGTAAGCTAAAAGAGCGGTATCAAGCGGCTACAACGGGAATACCTGCAGGTATCGAGTTGCATATATGATTTCCTTGATAGTTTTGGCATGCATGGTATAGGCATGTTTGTATTTGGTTCTCTTGTTGTCGTTGGCATGGTATTTTCCACATGTGACAGTGGTTTTAAGCCTTGCATTTCCATTTCCAGATAGCCATGGTGTAATGGGGTTTCTATAACTTGGTTGAGCTGGATTGCTGAATGATTTCGAAACTAAGTAGTGGGGTCTCAGGAAAAAATCACAAGGCCTAGGAATCCCTTAACCAGTAATGGAGGGATACACGATAAAACCTAGTTGTGAATACCCTCATTAGGCCTAGGAATCCCTTGACCGCCAATGGCAGGACACACGGTAAAGCCTAGAGGTGAATACCCTCATTAGGCCTAGGAATCCTTTGACCATTAATGGTGGGATACATGCTAAATCCTATAGGGTGGAAACAGATAAATTCCCCATGGTTTAGGTGGATAGATCCAGAGGCATCCATGCTTATTTAGGGCCTAGTGATCCCTTGACCAGTATATGGCAGTATTGTGGTAAAGCATGTAGTGTACATTTATTATTTGGGCATAGGAATCCCTTGGCAGGATACACAGTGAATCCCAAGGAAGCCTTGATTGGTTTTGTTGTGAGTCCCACATTCATGCTTGGAATATGGCACGAGGGTGATTAGCTGAAAGAAAGATTTGGTTCAACCCAATCTATTGTCGCATGGTACGTGGAAGTCCCTGGCTTGGTTGGATTTTGCATATGTTAATAAGAGATATTTTCCTCTTATGTATTGTGTGTAAATATTCTTGTTATTATGTGATGATAATGATTTTTCTATCATTGTTGATATGTTGGTTATATGTTGGTTATAAACATGGTTCATGACAGACTTGAGTTATGTCTCTCATCATGTCTTTTTTAGTAAATAGAATTTTAATGAATGTATGACCTAATAGATGATAATACAAATATTGTGAGAGGGCATCATATCTTCTTGATGATCCTCAGATAAGTATGAAGTCCCTATGCTCAGATGTGTTTATATGACCTGTATATTACATGTTCATGACGTGTTTGATGGAATACCTGTCATGGCTATTAGGGGTCAGGTCAAGTCCTTGTTCAATATTTTGTGCTAGTAGCCTTGTCTCAATATTATTTATCATTTATGGAAGTTTCATGAAGTTTTGGGCAGAGGATTTCAGAATTAGGGGTCAATGACACAGAACTAACTGAAAAATTCCACAATCGCATGGATTCCTTGTTATGGGAGCAATTGGAAGGACTAAGTCGCATGGAAGGCTTGTCATGGGAGTGACTAGGGGTCTAGTTTTGTTAAGAAGCAAGTTCTCTTAGGGGTTGGACACTTGGAGGGGTTGGTTGGCTCCTAAAGGTTTTGTAGCTCTTGAGGAAGGTCAGTTTGGTTTTGGTTTTTGATTCCACTTCCTTAACTATACTTGGGGAGTTGAATCACATCATAGTAACTCTTCATCACATGTTTACCTCAATGGACTAGTTAGCTTGGGTAAATGTGGGAGTAGGGTGTTACAGAGTGGTATTAGAGCATGGTTCACCCCTTGCACTGGATGGGCAGAATGAGTTTGTCATGCATACGTTTCAGTTGCATATGTGTTATCTATGCTTCTGGTCTATGTGCTTTTTGTGTATGCATGTTGGTGGTCATTGTTGCAATTGTGTTGCCATGTGGAAGTTGATGGTGATTGTTGTTGGATGTGCTTGTCATGATTGCATGTCGGTTATGCATTTGTTATGCATATTAGTGTATATATGTCATTATGCATGCATTGTCATGTTTATGGTATAGACATGCATGGTAACTAGATAATTGTTGAAATTATGTCTATATACTAATGTGATTATGTTTATACATGTATT
The DNA here is from genome assembly GCA_031772625.1 of Pinus tabuliformis. Lineage (NCBI taxonomy): Eukaryota > Viridiplantae > Streptophyta > Pinopsida > Pinales > Pinaceae > Pinus > Pinus tabuliformis. The sequence continues at coordinate 315,320,114 of CM062811.1, forward strand.
GTGTTAATCGAGTTGATCTTGCAGATGATATCTCCTCCCCTGAAATATACTAATTAGGTATGTTGACTTTGGTTTGGATGACATGGTATGCTTGTAGGAAGAAGATCAAATATGAATAGCAAGATGGTAGACTATAGTTCACGAGATTCTCCCTATAAATCAGATGAGCAGCATGGTGATGGGAACTCTCTTAACATAGCAGACACATTGAGAATTTTTAAGGCAAAAATACGAAGTTGCAAAACAGACCATTACAGAATCATTCAATAACATGAGAAACAAGCAAAAGCTAATGCATTTATATTTCAGAGTTCGTCAAATTTTCAGAGACGTGGATCACTTAGGATCAATCATGGGCAGGAGGATAGGACTAATGGGGCATACGAAAATAGGTCTCATGGTGGGCATAGGTCAGATATGGATGACACAATCAGAGATGGTGTGTTCTTAGACACACTGGATAAAAGAGGTAATGGACATAGGTTCTATTATAATTATGGTTCCGACAGGTACCATGGTCATCATTGTTATCATACTTATAGGAGGAATGACAGGGGATATTTTCCATATGAGATCAATAAAGCCAAGCCACCTACCTTTGATGGATATTTGAATAAAACAAAAGATGCAAAGGCATGGACCATGGTTACTTGGGATGATGAAGTTCTTTGAGTTGAATGATTACACAGAGAACATGAAGGCTAGAATAGTTATCTTCAGCCTCAAAGGGAAAGCATACATCTCATGGGAAGATGTGAAGCAGTTTAGAAACATCAAAACATAAGAGTTGAGTTGGCATGAATTCAAGAGACTTTTCAAGAAGAAATATTTGTCAGATATGTACTATGATAGTAAATCCAAGGAATTATATGAGCTAAATATGGGATTGATGACAGATGAGGAGTACATGACCAAGTTCCTGGAGTTGTTGAGGTATGTACAATATCTTAAGGATGAGAAATCCATAGTTCAAAGAATTATCAGTGGATTACCATTAGCATTTAATATCAGATTGAGTATGATGAGCCTCTGTCTCTTCAAGAATTCATTAGGAATTTGAAGCATTGTTATGAGAAATCAAGGCATAAGGCAGAGTCCCAACAAGGTTGGAAAAGGAAACACAAAGCTAAAGGTAAATGGAAACTTAAGCAAACAAGACCTCAAGTTAAAAATCCATGTAATAAAGTTAATATAGGAAAAATAAGACCAAGATCATGGGACACTTATTCCAAGTTGAATGTTGGGCAAAAAATCCTAATGTGGGTGTTAATATGGTTTATTATGGCTAAAGGAAATTGGTAATGGAAATGCCAAAGGCTTTGGAAAGGAAAGAGGCATTAATTGGCATTTTATTTATGAAAATAATGGAAATTAGGAGAAAAGGAAGGTGAAAGGTCACTGGTTGCATGTGAGGAGGAAAATGAAGGAGAAATAATGGAAAATGAAGAAAATAGAGGCCTAACTAATAAAAAGGCTTCTGAGCATCAGTTCACATCCATTTGTCAATTTAGTTGTGGAGCGCTCTCTCTATTCTCTCTCTCTCTCTCATATGCTTGCACACTTAGAGTATTCTTGGAGCACTCTATCATTGGAGGAAGGAAGGAAAAGGAAGGACAAGAAATCAAAGGGAAGAAAAGATCAAGTAAGGGAGAGCAGGATCAAACAACTACAACAAGATTACTTGCAGGGATCAAGTTGCATGTATGATTTCCTTGCTAGTTTTGGCATGAATTGTACATGCATGTGTGTATTTAGTTCTCTTTTTTTCATTGACATGGGTTTTTCTAGGTGTGACAATGGTTTTCAACCTTGCTTACCATTTTCAAATAGCCATGGTTTGATGGGGTTTCTCTTACTTGGTAGAGATGGATTTTTGGATGGTTTCGAAACTGAGTTGGGTGGTCTCAGGAAAAAATAACAAGGCCTAGGAATCCCTTGACCAGTAATGGCGGGATACACGGTAAAGCATGGTTGTGAATACCCTCATTGGGCCTAGAAATCCCTTGAATAGTAATGGCGGGATACATGCTAAAGTCTAGAGGCGAATACCCTCGTTGGGCCTAGGAATCCCTTGACCAGTAATGACAGGATACACGATAAAATGTAGAGGGTGAAGATGGAAAAATTATTCAGAGTTTAGGTGGAGAGATCTGGAGGCATCCATGCTTGTTTAGGGCCTAGTGATCCCTTGACTGGTATATGGTGGGATTGTGGTAAAGCCTGTAGTGTATGTTTATTGTTTGGGCCTAGGAATCCCTTGGTGGGATACATGGTAAAGCCTAAGGAAGCCTTGATTGGTTATTTTGTGAGTCCCACATTCATGCTTTGAATATGGCATGGGGGTGATTGGCTGGAAGAATGATTTGGTTCAACCTAATATATGGTCAGGTGGCACATGGAAGTCCCTGGGTTGGTTGTCTTTTGCATATGTTAATAAGATTTATTTCCCTCTTATGTATTATGTGTAAATGTGCTTGCTATTATGTGATGATAATGGTTGTTCTATCATTGTTGATATGTTGGTTATGTGTTGGTTATAAGCATGGTTCATGACAGACTTGAGTTATGGATCTCATCATGTTTTATTTAGTAAATGGAATGTTAATGAATGTATGACCTAATAGATGATCATACATCTATTGTGAGACATCATCAAACCTTCTTGATGATCCTTAGATAAGTATGAAATCCCTATGCTTAGATGTGTTTATATGACCTGTAGATTACATGTTCATGACGTGTTTGATAGAATGCTTGTCATGGTTGTTTATATGACCTGTAGATTACATGTTCATGACGTGTTTGATAGAATGCTTGTCATGGTTGTTAGGAGTCGATTCAAGTCTTTGTTCAAGTTTTTGTGCTAGTAGCCTTGTATCAATGTTATTTATCATTTCTAGAAGTTTCACAATTTTCTGGGCAGAGGCCTAATTCCTATCCCTAAAAAGGTGGCTCGGAATATGGGGTCGTTGGTACATAACTGCCCAAGAAATGCCATAGTCGCAAGGATTCCTTGCTATGAGAGAAACCAAAGGGTCCCAGTTGCATGTGAGGCTTTTCATGGGAGTGAATGACGGTCTATTTCAGTCAAGAAGCAAGTTATCTCATGGGTTGGAAACCTAGAGGGCTTGGTTGGCTCTTGAAGGTTTTGTAGCTCCCGAGGAAGGTCATTTAATTGGTTTTGGTTTTCGATTCCACTTCCTTAATTGTACTTGGGGATTTGAATCACATTATAGTAACTCTTTGTCACATGTTTACTCCGGTGGACTTGTTAGCTTGGGTAAATTTGGGAGGAGGGTGTTACATCTAAAAAGATTTGACCCACCTCTAGTTTTTTTTTCAATTCGTCTAAGTTCCATAAAAAGTGTCAAAACAACCTTCAATTGGCCATGAACACTTTTTCAATGATATACACAACTTGTTAGAACCACAACCTCTAATTAATCACTAACCCATACTATCCCATTAGTAACTCATAAGAAGGATGCACCTCAAAGATCTTGATTAAATAGATTGTTTACACAAATTTGAATGTACTCACAAAAAGAAGTTAAGATGCATGCTTGGGATAGTTGTAGCCCTATGCATAGAATTATTAAAGAGCTTTTAATGTGTGTATATGTGTGGGGCGAGGGTGGTAGAGGGGGCTTCGGTGGGTGCACACCCACCTACTTAAAAGGTTTGATGTTAGGTATAATCTAGGCATGTCTATTATATGTAAGCTTCGAATTTGACATTCCATATAATTTTTTTACCTTCTAAAAAAGTATCTAATAGGTAGTTATATATTTATCATGTCAAATATGACAAGCATGAAAATGATCTAACTGTCAATTTGACATTCAACAATTTGAATAACACATCATAAATTTCAATAGGTGTAGTAACTGTTAGCTCTGCTACATTCCTTAAAGGTAGATTCCAACTTGGCCCTTGGTCGTGCTCAAAAGAGGCTCATGGTGGTAGCCCTCACCTTCCCCTTTTACCTCTCCTACCCTCCTTTGTCCTTACTTCCTGTGTTTTCATTCTAAACCATGGTCCAAGCCCTTGTCCCGAGCTTTAATACACGCAAAACCCATAAGTAGAGGGCCCCTCGCTCTTTAGCCTGAACCCTCATATCACCATAACCCATGTAGCCCCGTGCCTTCGCCTAATCCTCGAATTCACTGTTGCCCTGTCATAACAGTCGGAAACCTGTGCAATTAACCCCACGCCGTTTGATCATTGCATCCTGAATTAAACAGTCTTCGCGTTTCCCCCCCCCACACGTTAAACCTCATGCAAATTCCCCGCGATCCGATCGTCCGTCGCATGATCTGACGGTGATCGCGCCTCCCACTGCCAAAAGCTGCACACCCGTTAGCCCATGGGGAAAGCGGTTTCCCCGCCGTCACATCTGCCACGCGTCGCAATTTTATTGCAACGTGCCCCCGCATATGGATACCCCCACCTACGATAGGCGGTGCGATAATCCTTCTTACCGCCTGTTTGTACGTCTCCCGCGCATTAATCCCCATACCACTTTCCCGCGCGATAGCCATTGGATCTGCCACGGGAAAATATAACAGCTCTCGACCACCCACTCCCACTGCCACCCGATAGCCATCGGATCTGCCCGACCACGATCCGACGGCCCTCATTTCTCCATCATGTTTCCTCCCGGTAGCTCCCTCCGATACGATCCCCATCGTCCAACCACACGATCCAATGGCTGAGCTTTGTCCCCGTCATAGCCATGCTTCCACCATGCTACCCACGTCCATAGCCTGTCCAGTGTACCCGAAGGAGGAAGGAGGCCAGAATCCAGTACCTGGCGCATTAAATCCTCAACAACTGCATTTAAAAGAAAGCATGGCCGAAGAGGAAAAATGCAGAGTTCGAGCAGATAAAGCATTAATCAGTTATGGAGCTTCTTTCTGTCAACACTCTACCTACCCGAGAAGGACGACTAAGTAGTAGAAAGGTCAATTTGTTCATTAAAACAATCATATTGTAGTAGAGACTCCATCAGAGAGTTAAAGGTGGTTGGTGGTTCATTATGACCCCTCCACGCATAGCATAGCAGCATATCTTTTTAAACAAACTCTATATATACCCAGAACAGAGATGTAATCAGGGTTGATGGATATTACTTTGATGTAAATTTCAACTTCTAGAGACTGTAACTACTGTGATACTTGAAGCTTCTGGTCTTCATTTTCAGCTAATGCAAGCTTCTTTTACTGTTAATTTCTCACTTTCCACTTCTTTCTTGTTCTAGGCTATGCCTGTTATGCATTTTTCATGTGCTCTTGATATTTAGCATTAGAGGGGCTGCCATCCCACCTCTGTGTTAGAATCTAGTAAGTATTATTGAATGTGTATGCAGGTTTATGTTGTTTTAGTGCCAGAGAGTTGTCATCTTGTTTATGCATTAGGAAATAGATTTACAGACCTTTTATTGGTTGCAACCAGCCATCACATGGTCTTGTGCATCTGTTGGTGTGGTCAGTATTCTCCATGTTCACTCATTCCTTAAACTGTGAGTAATTGGTGGTCTAAATCCTTGTAGTCTGGGGGCGTTCACCCATGTCTAGGGTTAAGCATAGTAGAAGTGGTTATCTGGCTTGAATATGCATCATTCCTTCCATTCATCCACCATTTTCCAACATTTTTGTTGAGTTTCTAATGTTCTCGAGCATCTCTGAGATACAACCTAGGAGAGTTTCTTGGGGTGATAACATTAATTGGCGTCGTTGCCGGGGAAAGGAGATTGAAGCTCAACTTCCCTGGGAGAACGACACAGTTCCATATTTTGATGATAGACAAGGTCTGGACACATTTCTGGTTGTAATGATCTATCTGGCGACTCCATTGGAGGAAGACCAACCTTTGGTGACTCCACAGTATAGTCCTGGCTCGGTTTGTGAGGCATTCTCGAAGAAATTTTCAGAAAGCACTAGTTGAACCAGTGCCTGACCCTGAGAAGATCGTTAAGCAAAAGAAATCTTGTAGAAAGGAGCATCAGGATCAGGTAAGCCTTAAAAGTCCCATGTATCTCTGTTAGTGAGAATCACCTTCAGAGATTCATTAAGCTCCTTAGTCATTCATTTCCCTTTCGGTTCTCAGTCCAAAAAAGGCACCATGTTGTCCATTGCAGTCCTCTGTCTCTGTTATCCTTTTCATTGATCCATATCACTCAGTCTACCAGTATCCTTCCACTTACCTCAGTCATGGCAGGCCAGCAAGCTCTCACAAAGATAGAAAGAATAGTTGCTTCTAGGTATGGACCCCTGGTCTTGCTTGTCCCTTTGAATGCCATGCCTACAGGAGATTATCAAGAATATATGCCTAAGTTTACTGGTACAGAAGGAGTATCAGCTGAAGAGCACCTCGAATCTTTTTATAGCTATGCTAATAACTTGGATCTTAATGAAGAGGATGTGTGGATTAGGGTCTTTGTGCAAAGCCTTGAGGGGGAAGCTAGAAAATGGTTCAGAAATTTACCCCCTAGGTCTATTGTAGACATTGAGGCCTTAGATGATGTGTTTTTAAAGCACTGGGGGGATAATAAATATCTGCTCTATGATTATATTGAGTTTGGGAACTTGCAGAGGGAAATGGGTGAGCTACTGTCTGATTTCAACAAGAGATTCAACCATATGTATAGCAGAATACCATGTGAAATAAAGCCTACCCCTACTTCTACTATGATTACTTATGCCAATGCTTTCGATTCTCAGTTCTGCCTGCTGTTAAGAGAAAGAAGATCTGCTTCTTTGGCTGATATGCAAACTGCAGCCCTTGAAGTAGAAGCAAACATCATTGCTGCAGAAAGACTCGAAGGTGATGCTGAAAGGAGAAGACAGGGGGGTGAGTCCTCATCATCCTCAGATCCTAAGATTGATAAAATGTCCAGGATGATAGAGTTTTTGGCCTCTGAAGTTTCCAAATTAATGGCTGAGCAACATTCTAAAGAAGCAGGAGCTCATTGTTTCTTTTCTCTTCCAACTCCAAATCCATATAGAGGAGGAAATGAGCATTTGCAGATTTTGCAAAGAAATAAAGATGCAAACGAAGATAAAAGGGTGAAGACCCTTTTTCAGAGTATAGTCATGGAAGATGAGCAGTATGAAGGTGAGGATGAGGCCCATGGTTTGGAAGACAAGGGCAGTGCCCCTTTCTTAACCAGAGCTGCATATGAAGAAGCATTATCCAAAGGCACTGCTTGTGAGTTTGTTGTACCTGCAGAACAACAAGCTTATCAGCAGAAGCAACCAACAACAGACCCCTTCATCCTCCAAGAATCTGAGCCTAAAGCCAGCTCAGCTTCTAATGACTATGTAAAACTGCAAGTTGGCCAATCTGCTTTTGTCCCCAGCATAGTAATCGATAAGGGAGAAGAAAGCTCCCCATTATCTTTTGTTTCTCTGTCTGCTCAAAAGAGAATCTCTCACAGTTGCCTACTAGGCACTATGGCAGGCCATAACTCAATGCCGAAGGCTGATACTAATCACCTCAGTCTTGATATTCTGAAACCCGCTCAGGTGGCCTCTACACAGATTGAAGGGTCAGCTTGCCACATGACAGAGGAAGAGGGTGCACAGTTTTGGGACTCCTCCTTGGATGCAGACTGTTCTAAAGAAGATGAAGGAGCAGATGAGGTCTCTGTGTCCTCCACACATGAACACATTGGTACACCATTCATATTAATTGTGCGGGCCACAGGTGACAAAGATAAGTACATAACAACCATGATTATTCAGCAGGTGTACAAAGGTTCCCATGAAGAACATCCAAGGATGAGAGCACACAGAGAGGGGATGAGAGTTTATCCATATCTACCTATTAAGCTCAAAGGTCCTAAACATTTTGAGGTAGAGGATCAAATCAATCTAGTTTTGAAGCTCTATGATGAACCGGCCGAGTGGAGGAGAAACAATTTTGATGGCCCATCAGTTGGCCAGTTTTTGAATAATTATGTTATTTAAGGTCCTCAGGCCTTAATGATTGTAAGCAGTTTATTTTTCAGGTTTTAGTGTAGACTTGGTTTGACTCCATGCCCAATGGATACTAGGCAATGTTTTTAAGTTGGGTTTTGTATGAAGGCATTGGTCTGCAGTTCTTGAGACCTCACAGGGAGGATCTCATCCCTAGAAGGAGCCAGTGTTAGCTCTGCTACATTCCTTAAAGCTAGATGCCAACTTGGCCCTTGGTTGTGCTCAAAAGAGGCTCATGGTGGTAGCCCTCACCTCCCCCTTTTACCTCTCCTACCCTCCTTTGTCCTTACTTCCCGTTTTTTCATTCTAAACCATGGTCCAAGCCCTTGTCCTAAGCTTTAATACATGCAAAACCCATAAGTAGAGGGCCCCTTGCTCTTTAGCCCAAACTCTCATATCACCATAACCCATGTAGCCCCGTGCCTTCGCCTAATCCTCGAATTCACTGTTGCCCTGTCATAACAGTCAGAAACCTGTGCAATTAACCCTACATCGTTCGATCATTGCATCCTGATCTAACGGTCTCCGTGTTTTCCCCCCTGCACGTTAAACCTCGTGCACGTTCCCCGCGATCCGATCGTCCGTCACATGATCCAACGGTGATCGCGCCTCCCGCTGCCAAAAGCTGCACACCCGTTAGCCCGCGGGGAAAGCGGTTTCCCCGCCGTCACATCCGCCACGCGTCGCAATTTTATTGCATCGCGCCCCCGCATACGGATACCGCCCACCTCCGATAGGTGGTGCGATAATCCCGCTTACCGCCTGTTTGTACATCTCCCGTGCGTTAACCCCCATACCACTTTCCCGCGCGATAGCCGTTGGATCTGCCACGCGCAGATCTAACAGCTCTCGACCACCCACTCCCATTGCCACCTGATAGCCATCGGATCTGCCCGACCACGATCCGCCGACCCTTGTTTCTCCATCCCGTTTCCTCCCGATAGCTTCCTTCCTATACGACCCTCGTCGTCGAACCACGCAATCCAACGACTGAGCTTTGTCCCTGTCGTAGCCATGCTTCCGCCATGTTGCCCATGTCCATAGCCTGTCCAGTGTACCCGAAGGAGGAAGGATGCCAGAATCCAGTACCTAGCACATTAAATCCTCAACAACTGCATTTAAAAGAAAGCATGGCCAAAGAGGAAAAATGCAGAGTTCGAGCAGATAAAGCATTAATCAATTATGGAGCTTCTTTCAGTAAACACTCTACCTGCCCGAGAAGGACGACTGAGCAGCAGAAAGGTCAATTTGTTCATTAAAAGAATCAGATTGTAGCAGAGACTCCATCAGAGAGTTAAAGGTGGTTGGTGGTTCATTATGACCCCTCCACGCATAGCATAGTAGCATATCTTTGTAAACAAACACTATATATACCCAGAACAGAGATGTAATCAGGGTTGATGGACATTATTTTGATGTAAAGTTCAACTTCTGGAGACTGTAACTACTGTGATACCTGCAGCTTCTGGTATTCATTTTCAGCTAATGCAAGCTTCTTTTGCTGTTAATTGCTCACTTTCCACTTCTTGCTTGTTCCAGGTTGTGCCTGTTATGCATTTTTCAAGTGCTCTTGATATTTAGCATTAGAGGGGCTGTCATCCCACCTCTGTGTTAAAATCTAGTAAGTATTATTGAATGTGTATGCAGGTTTCTGTTGTTTTAATGCCGGAGAGTTGTCATCCTGTCTGTGCATTAGGAAATAGATTTACAGACCTTTTACTGGTTGCAGCCGACCATCACATGGTCTTGTGCATCTGCTGGTGTGGTCAGTATTCTCCATGTTCACTTATTCCTTAAACTGTGAGTAATTGGTGGTCTAAAGCCTTGTAGTCTGGGGGTGTTCACCCATGTCTGGGGTTAAGCATAGTATAAGTGGTTATCTGGCTTGAATATGCATCATTCCTTCCATTCATCCACCATTTTCCAACATTTTTGTTGAGTTTTTAATGTTCTTGAGCATCTCTGAGATAAAACCTAGGAGAGTTTCTTGGGGTGATAACAGTAACCAATATGGATAAATCCTCCACATTATGATGCATCAATTGTGGTTATGGAATCACGATGGATAACTAATTATAAACGTGGCACATCATATGTGACATGCATCAAAATGATTAAATCATAAATTTTACGTTTAACTATTCAACTAACCCATCATAGATTTTTATATGTGATTCAATGTCCAAACTCATATAAATGGGTGGACAATATAAACAAGATATTGAAGGAAATCTTAGGAACAATCTCCCAAAACAAGGAAGGAATATGAAAATGAGTACTCTGTATGCAATCTCTCCCGCTATCACTATATGTGCATGAGAAAAGGTCAATTTCATGTTCATGTCACATGTGACAATATATTTCATAAGGGATCCCAAGCATATAATGGATTGAGCATAACTCAACTTAGATATAAGAGGTCCCTTGGGAATTGGATGAACCATAATATAGTAACTTGGTTCATGGAGAAGCTCATATAACTTCTTGATTCTTATAGAAGCCTCCTATCAATGTTATATTTCTTAATCCCTCACAAAGGTGTACCCAAGAAGACACTTATAGATTCAACAAACATGCAACAAGCTCTTTCTCTCTTCTTGACAACGAACTCATAGGTTTCCTTTGTCATATAATTTGATCCTTCCATCAACAATATTTTGGAAAAGTTGAAGGAGATTTGATCTATAAAGTACCATGGATATTTCAATGGAACAATTTGTCACAATATATCTGATAAAATATTGAAATATTTATTGTGAAGGTTATTTCCCTTTAAATATCAAATTCTTTAATTATTGTTTTTATGCTTAAATGTATGAAATATTTCAAATATGAAAAATAAAGAATAGAAAAATATAGACAAAACACCCGCAGATGAACACAAGATTTACCTTGTGAAACCTACACAGGAGAAAACTCATCTATAAGGTGAGGTTGATCTACTCTCTTTTCTATAATATGGGAGTATGCAAATGTAGAGAAATAGGTACTCCCTGTAGAGTTACCTAAGACCCATCACCTACACAACTGCTAAAAATTTGTATCTCCCTCTACAATTCTCTCTAACTTCCTTCTCCTACATGATCTGCTCAACTATGGAACAAATATAATAACATAAAATGGAACCCCCTCTCCTCCTAGTGGCTTGGTATTTAACATTACCCAATAACCAATTAGGGGTAAGGTTTTCACCTCTTCAACTCTCAATTAGAGTTTTGATTTTGTACCTTTTAAAATCTTCTTGAAATTCCACACATGGATAGGCCTATATGCGAGTAAGGGGGAATGATATGACATCCTCTTGTGGAATTCCACACAAGATCTAGTTAATGCAATTCTTTCTCTGTTGGAAATATCTCTGAGCATAGATAAATATTAATGGGTCCTCACACAAGCAACAAAGTTTTAACCCCAAAAAATTGTCATTTGATTCCTGAAAATTGCTTCAAAATGTCTTAAACCCTAATTTTCCAACTAGGCCTATTGTTAAAATGACCTTCCAAGTTGATTCTTCCATTTTGTTTCCACTCTAAAAGCATCAAGATAGATCAAAATTTATGTAATGATCCAATATAAATCAAGATTAGTTGAAGACTTCGATTTATTAGTTTTGATATAAAGTGAAAAATGGTAGCTAAATCTTGAATGTGTGAATGAGATTTGTCTAGTCATGGATGAAATCCTAAATGAAGTACCTAGATATGTCTAGCAAAATTAAGGAGGTCTTGCCCGCCCTTTATAATAGTTGTACTACAAGTAACTATTCCATACTATAATGCATCTAGTATGTTGATTAAATTGTGATGGTAACCCTGGACAATAACATAAGTGTTAGAAGCTCAATGCAATGAGTGTGAACAAAGGGATTTTAGTTAATTACTATGTGACCATAAAAATGGTTTAGCAATGAAGGTTGGGATTCAATTTTAATTTATTTACATTATCACAATTATTATAACTTCATCATTTTCATTTAAAAACTTTGTTAAATCATCATTATCTACATCTTTAACATCACCAATAGTATAAATAATACACTCATGAAATAAATACTAAAACAAAATCTATATGAATAAATAGTAAACCATCTTCAACCAAAATTATAATTAAAAAAAATAAAAAATAAACAATTATAATTTACCAACCTAAATCCATCTTAACTATATTACAATTTTTCCTAAATAAATATTTATTTTCAACATCCAAGACTTGACCAAAATATGAATAATCTACTCGCTTTATGAAGATGCTTAAAATGTTATGTGGGGTCTTTGACATAAGCAAAAGGATAAAATAGCGGTTAACCCAATTTTCAATGATGACAAGAGTAGACCTCTCCATGAATAGAATAGAGATGAGTTACGTGGAGACAATGAAAAAGACATGGCTGGTTCATACATTGTTGAGAAGACGATGAAAGAGCATGGCTTGTGTAACTAAGAAGTACAAAAATAGTTAGAAATCGTGCTAAGATCGAATTCTACCATTGTTTTTGTGTAACTCTTCACTTTTAGCATTTCTTTCATAAGACTGTGTGCTTATTTTCTCTCTTCCTAATTAATCAACTTACCCACAAGGCAGTTGACGCTAAATCATGATTTTCAAAAGTTTCAGTACAAATTTAATGTTTTCTATATAATATATTTATGGAAAGCATAATTATATATATATATAAACGACTAGTTGCATAACAAGTTATCCTTTTTTAGAATAAAAGAGTCTGAAAAAAAAAGTTTGGAAAAAGAGATTTTATAAATAAATAAATTAATTCAAACTATTACAAGATTATTATTATTCGATGGGGAATTATGTATAATTATAATAAAAAAAATTATTTAATTTGTAATGTTTTTAAATATAATATTTATTTTTTATTTTTTTAATATTGGTATAAATAGGAATATAATGGTTGATGAATCATTAAATGGAGGGTTGATTTTTTTAAATAAAAGGCCAACATAAAATAGATATATTTTTATTTTTAAGTAATTTGTCTATTTTTTTACTATTATTTTTTTAATATATATGTATATATTTATATAAAAAAATGAGTAAATTTTTTTTATAAATGTATGATGGTTTTTGTTTTACAATTTTATTATTATTGTTTTGTTATTGAAAATATAAAGTTGTATAAAGTATCTATTGAATTATTTATTAAAAAAAAAAGTAAGTTATAATAGTTTTATAATGTAATTTCATTTTTATATCAATCAAATTGGGAAAATTTTAAGGATGTATGTTTATATTAAAGTTTAAAAATATTGGCTTTACTAGTCTCTAATAAGTAAATTGTAATGTTTGACAATATTTTTGAAAAAATATTTAATTTCTAAAATAATTTCATATTATAAAATATGTATGAATCACTTTAGAAAAAATAAAATAAAATAAATAAACAAAAATTGGAAAAAAAAAATTGTGGAAAAAGCATGGAAAATTACTCCAATTGTAAATATTAGCCTTTAATTTTTTTTCTAAGTGAAAATATTATATTTTAATAAAAACATGTTATTATTGGTGATTCATAAACTATTGTGGATATTCCACTAGAGAGTTCGTCACCATAGATCTCATAAAATTTTATAGATCTGATAAAATTTTATAGATATGATAAAATTATACTTAAACTCTTAAATCTATATTATGAGGGTTATATTTACTTTTGAATTTATCAAGCTATTGTTTTCATGCATGCAATATATAAAATGCAAAAAATAAAGAACATGCATGAATACATTCACTCAACAACAACAACACAAAATATGATTCGGGAAACCCTTACAGGAGGAAACCCAACTGGAAGATGAGGTTGCTTTGCTCTTGCTTTCTATGAATGGAAATGGATATGATACAGAGGAGTGAGACTTGTGGTTCATGGGTTGCTACAATATAAAAACCCTCTCTATATTCTCTCTCTTTGTCGACCCTTAGCTAGTCTATTCATTTACGGAACAAAATGCACTTCTATAGAATGGAGCCACTTTAATCTTAGTGGCCCGATTAGGATTCGGTTTGTATAAGGAATGAAATGAAAATAAGGAAAGTAAATGGAACACACACAAAGAAATATAGAAGAGATTACAACAATATGGTGAAAACTAAACGTCTATTAATTAATGAAATAGCATAATGCTATAGAACATAAATTAGCTAAAATTGTGGTATCTATCTTTGAACAAAGAGAGATGGTGGGTACGCACCTTCACAAAAGATGTTACAAGAGTTCAAAAGAAAGGTATTTTAGCATAAATAAATAACCCTAGAGGTCCAAAAACATAACCTTAGAAGATGAAATGCCAAACGGTTTGCATGCCCTGAAGTGGTTATTTGGTATATCAACTTCCCACTAGTGCAACTTTTGCATACAATATTCATTTCGAGTGCATGATAGCTCAATGGAAAGTATTATCCAAGGACTAAAATTCTTGACTGGGACTAGGGCATACCATTGCAACTGTGGCACCTTGAATTGATAAAAAACATCTCTCAAGGACTCAAATGGCCTCAGAAGTTTGGGACTAAAAAATCATAGAAAAACTACCAAGAAGATAAAGAATCATTGATACAATGGAAGAGGTGGGTGGCCACCAATATCCACCTGGATTATACCTCCCCCCTTAGGAAGCAATGGTATCGATTGTATCAAATTTCCTCATTAGATAAGGAAACTTCTGCTAAATTTGGCTCCTGGTGAGCCACTTGCTTTTGTCAAGAAGATACTCCTCTTTGACAACCAAATAAAGTTGTATGTGTTGTTGGTGGGTATCATTTGTCTTGGTTTCCATGATTTGATCCACTGTAGCCTATTTAATGAAATCAGGATTGAGCTTTCAGGGGGTCAATTGCTCAGATGCCTCCAAGGTGTCCAATAGAGGTGGAAAATATGGTTGAATTAGCTCCACATTAAATATTGTGTGCAAGCCAAGGAAAGGGGGGATGCTTAATTCAAGAGCATTTCCACCCACAACCTTTATAATTATGTTAGGCCCTTATTAGAGTGGTATGAGATTCCTATGGGGGCTTATGAGACACTCTTTCTGTAAATGTAACCACACCTTATCACCAAACTAAAACTTATATGGAACCTTATATTGATCATGTCACTATTTGTACTTGGCATTAGCTTTCTACAACATATCATGGACCTATTTTTGGAGGTGTTGGATCCATTCAAAAAATTGGCTTCCCTATTGGCCTCGACTTGACCTTGGGATGAATATGTCAATGAATATTCCATGGGTATGGCAACATCAATTGGGGCCAATGGTTGGAACCTGAAGAACCCTTGAAAAGGACTATGATCAGTGGAGTTGTGGAGTGCTCTATTATAAATATGGTGAACATATGGAAGGATTTCTTCCCATGTACATGGATTCTTGGAGTTTTACATGCGCAATATATGCATAATCATCATGTTGACCACTTTTGTTTGTCTATTTGATTAGGGATGAAAAATAATCGATTTGGTCAACTTGGTATCCATGAGAGACCATAGGCTATACGAAAAGATGTTGAGGAACTCACTATAACTATCTAAAATAATGGTATGAGGCATCCCAAAATGAACGAAAACATGCTTAAATAGGACTTTATTAGTGGGTTTAGTTGTGATACTCTTCTTGCAGGGTGCCAAAATGTTCATCTTAAAGAATTGGTTGATAACCACAAACACACAATCATTACCATGCTTGGTGGATGGAAAACCTGACATGTAATCCATTAAGACTGACTACCAGGGCTTGTCTAGGGTGGGTAGAGGAGTGTATAACCACTGCATCCTTATGGTTGATTTAGCAATGGTATAGACAATGTACAATCTAATATAATAATAGACATCTTATGAAAGCTTTGGCCAATAGAAATACTTCTTAAGTACTGAAATTGTATTCTCCACACCAAAGTTCCCTACCACCCAACTATAATGTGCCTCCCAAATCATTAATAGAATGCTCGCTTGAAGGAACAAAAAGGTGGCCCAGCTATCAAAAGAGTACATCCCGGAGGTGTAAGTCTATAATTTGTTTTCCTATTATCAAAATCTAGTATGTGGCAACAAATTCAGAGTCAATGTTGTATAATTGTGGCCACTCAAAGGTCTTGTGCCCACAAGAATTAATAATTATGGTTAGTGTCACAATTGGGAGTTAATTAAGGCGGTCTGTGACATGATTAGATCTACCCTTCTAGTATTTGATGTTCAAATGGAATAGTTTCAGGGTGTGAACCATTTTTTATGGTGATCATTCCAAAACTTCCCTGTATCTACATAAATTGTAGATGCATGTGATTGGTGTGGATAATTGTTTCCTTCCCCAAAATATAATGCTTCTGTTGTTGGTAGACCTACACAATGGAATGAATTTCCATATTATAGGTGGGGTATCTATGAACAATGTTAGAGAGGATTTTTCTATGATAGCCCACTAGATGTCCTTGTTGAGTGAGGATTACACCAATATCATAGTTAGAGGCATTTGTCTCAATCTCAAATAGATATTGCAAGTTTGGTAAGGTGAGGACTAATGCAGAGAAAAGGTGATGTTTTTTATCCTCAAATGGTTTCTATGATGACACAAACTAGGAAAACCTTGCTTTTTCTATACCCTCGGTCACTTGACCTAAGGGCCAAGTGATACAAGAGAACCCAAACAAAAGCCTTACATAAAAGTTAGAAATGATCAAGAAGCTATGAATATTTGTTAGAGTCATCGAGGTTGTCCAATCATGAATGACTTGGATCTTATCTTTATCCACATGTACCCCTTGTTCATCCATAATGTATCCCAAGTATTGAATTATTTGCATGCCAAATGATAATTTCTCCAAATTGACATAAAACTTGTGTTGTTATAGGGTGCTCAAGGCTTGTTGAATGTGTAGAAAATGTTCCACCCAAGTTTTGTTGAAGATGATGATGTCAACCAAAAATACAACCACAAAAGAGTATGTGAACTATCACAAGATATCATCTATCATCCTCATGAAAGTTGTTGGAGCATTAGTTAAGGAAAAGGGCATGATCAACCACTCGAAAAGGCATTATTTAGATTTGAATGTTATCTTCCATAAATCCACTTCTTCAATTAGAACTTGGTGGTAGCCAGACTTCATATCAATATTACTAACGAACTTAGCACCCTTAAGCTGGTCAAGAATATCACTAATCCTAGGGATCGGGTTTCTGTTCTTGACACTAATTTTTTTTGGGGATCTATAATCAATACAGAGTCTCCATGTCTCATCCTTCTTCCACACCAGCACAATTGGAACCCCATGAGGTGAATATCTTGGTTGAAAGTGGCCCTTTTGGAAAATCTCATGAATCTAACATTTTATTTCCTCATTATGAGAGATCGTATACATATTGTTCCATTAGGTAAATGAGTGTTACACAAGAAAATGACCTCCTCATCAACTCAGAGGAGAAGGGAAAGATGACTGAAAGATTGACCAAGCTCACAGGCCTATTTTCCAAGCTAACGCTCTCTAGGAACTAGCAAGATGTTTTATAAATCTTCCTAACCATGCATCAAGTGCGTTAGTCTCTAGGGTAACTCTATTTGTTGCCTCGGGAGGTGCGTTAGTAAACTTAAGTGGATTTCTGGAGGTTAAAGGAGAAAGCTGACCAAATAATATCCCTATATTCACTCCTATGTCAGCTCATAAAGCAAGGAAACATCTAGATTCGACCTGTTTGAGGAATTTATATTCCTAATGGAGTCTACAAACAGGGAAAGAGCGATAAATCATGGAAACATCTATGATTTTTCCCAAAAGAACTCATGAAATATTTGGCAAGGCTTATCCTCTCATGCTATATATTTGAGGCTAGGGCCATTGTGAAAGGGTCGAAACTATTGAAAGGATTGCTTATTGACTGTCGAAGCTTGTATTAGACATTGGCTCTTCAAGAGGTTAAGAAGAGAGAGAGAGAGGAGTTGGAGGAGTAAGGGAAGCCTGATGTAACTAATGGTTGTAATCACTCTTTCCTATCATTAATATAGACCTGCAGTTATGTTGTCCACTCCATGGTGTTGGTATTGTGATTTATTTACATGTTTATGCAACACTAATGATTATGAGTAGCTTAGATGTATGCAATTATATATCCCTATGTATTAATGTATTGATTGTTGAAGTTATATTCTATGGTATTATGCCTTGCCTTGTTTATGTGTAGGTATTGATCTTGGAGCTAGCTGAGGGGTCTTCCACTCCGCTACTTTGCATTCTCCAGCAACACCACACCAAGATCTGAGGTAACAATCCTTCTTCTTACTTTGATTATCATTTCACTAATACATATATGTGCATGTATCTCTAGGCCAGCTGTTGCTAATCTGAATATCTTCCAAGGATCCCGGGAAGATCCTTGAGGGTATCACCACCACCAAACACTCGTGCATTAATCCTTATAGTAGAATTGGTGACTCCGCTGGGGACTACACTTAGTTTGAGGTTTTCTCCCAGAAAGTTCCTAGATATCTCTTTCTTCCAAGCCTTCTTTTACTTCTTGATCCCCTTTCTGACCACTTGGGACTATACAACACCCTTCTCTCAGTGCTCAGCCTTAGATCTGATCCCCACAGCCTTGTTTTCAAGCCTATTCCTCACTAACGCACCCTACCAGTGAAAAAGTGCTTTATAAAGCACTGTGGCCTTGCAAACAAAGCGTTAGTGCAGCCACTAACTATTTGTGTCCTCTAGTTACAGTGCGTTAGCCAGCCACTTCTTGATAAGGATTAATTTTTGTGAACTCATGGGTTGGGAAAGTTGCTTGTAGACTGATCAGGGATCTGCAGCTGTACATGTTTGATTGATATCTGTCTCCTGAACAAATTTTTCTTTTTAGGAAAATAACTTTACTGCTTAAGTTTTTCATTAAAAATAAAATACATTTTTTTTTACAGTTTTTCTACTTAGTTTGTTAGATCTACATTTATTTGGTTTTAAAAGTTGTTAGAGAGATATGCATTTATTTGGTTTTAAAAGTTGTTAGAGAGCATTGTATTTTTGTCAGCTGTGCTTGTGTTTTACTATACTGGATGCATGGTATATATTGATGTATAAATGACTCCTTCCTTGTAGAAGAAACTCTTTCATAGAAGTGAAATATTAATCATTTTTTTTGCATTTTTTGAGACAAAGTCCCACATAGCTTCATACGTCAAAACCTCCACCGAAGAAATTAACAAAGTAAACTTAAAATTTACATCGTAATAAAATTAATCAATAACTCCTTTTTGAGTAAACACATATTAGTTTAGGCTAGGATCTTGGGTTAGGAAGTTGTGAGTTAATTGCCCAAGATCATACACCGAAACTAGTGTCATTAATGAGGAAAATCCTTCTGCACTCATACTATCCGAGGCCACTCTAGTCAAAGCAGAGCTAAATGCGAGACAACATTGGACTATAAACGAAGGTAGTCTGCCTTCACTTACATCTCCTTTGGGTATTTTGTGTATTGGGGATCCCTTCGGGGATATCGGAGCTAATTCAGGGACTCAGGTATCCTACCCACACAGCGTACTGTCTATGACCATGTCCCCCCTGGTAGTGTCTGTGATTTGAGGTAACCATAGTGGCCATACTTTTTAGGGACGAACACAAGGTGACTGGGGCGGGCTTCCCTGGTACCTAAACAAATGAACCTACTTTGTCTTCATTTTTTGGGAGGGTGCTTGTCTTCACGAGAGTACTTGGCCCCTTAATCTGAGGTTCGGGTGAAGCTCAAGAGTAATCGTAACTGTACATTTGGCCAACTCTCTCTTTTATCCATTGTGATATTGGGTTTCATCTCCAACAAATGGTGGTTATCAGACAGGGTCATACCCTTTGTTTTTGATTGACTTATTTAGAGTATTTTATTTTTTAGGTGCTAGTTTGTTATCACTGAGACTTTAACAAATATCACTATAAAATCTATTGATAAAATTTATCGGTCACCGTGGCTACATATGGCCCTTGTCGTCAATATAGACGGCTACAAGGTCTTCCCCCACTAGCTATGGAGGATCCATCGAGCCCCAGTGAGCCGGATTACCCATCTTCATGTAATCAGTCTCCAAGCTCTAACACTGAATCAGTATAGACATCCCACGACTCAAGTTTACCAGAATATTTTTTACTGAAGGTTTCATTCCTCCTTATAATCCTCCGATCATGAATCCGTTGGGACCGCTATTGATTCTAGTTGAACTTGTACCTCCTATGTCTTTTGCTAAACCTATACCGACCATCCCATCAACAACTAACGGGTCATGGTATTTTGTGGACACTTTTGGTCCACCTCCACTTCCCCAGTCGACAGTCAATACCACATTGCTGATGGCAAACCGAGTTATCCCAACTATTCCTAATCCGAGCACCATAGTTACACCCAACACGAGTGGAACCTAGTACATACCGGTTTCCACCCCTTTTGTGTAAGCTCCTATACCATTGACAAGTGCTCCATATAGTGCTCCTTATAGCACTCCATATAGCGTGATTAGCACGGGTCCCTTCAACAACCCTTTTGGTTGGAATCCATTGTTTAGTTCCAACCCCCAGGTTCAAATGCCTGGGGGCACTGTTCCCAATATGCATATACCGACCAGGAACATTACTATTCCCCCTCCGTTTATAGGACAAAATGGACAGTCATTGATTGACATGAATCCTCCATATGTCAGTCAAGGGCCTATGGCTAATTACGTGGCTAGCAGGATCCCTCAACAAGGTATCACTTAATCCGTATGGGCACCCCACTCTCAACCTCAAATGGGTCAAGGGGGCACTCCTTATCCTGGGGGAACTTATATCCCCCAGCCTAACAACCCCTATAGACAGCCTTGTTCCCCAAGGAAATTATTATTCCACGCATCATGTGTATAATGTTGGGAACAATATGATGGGAGGATCGCAAGGACCCTCAAGTCATTTTTCATCACCTTGGTCAAAATCAGGGGCATCAAATACTTTTCCTTTCTTGGCAATGTTTGACATCCCTGATTTGAACAAACTCACCAATGACCCCATCTTTCACAACTTACTTTGGCCTCTAATCCTGCACAAAACTCCCACAGGCATCCCAAATTTCGAAGGGAAACAAGGGGAGGATCCGGGTACGGACATCACCACCTATCATTTATGGTGCATTTCTAACTCCATGGTGGATGATAGTATCTAGCTTAAGCTCTTTCCCCACACCCTTACTAGCAATGCAGCCAAGTGGTACATTGAGTTACCACGCGCGTCAGTCAATACCTTTTGCGCTTTAGCGATAGAATTTTTAAATAACTTTTAGCTACCCATCTACTATGAAACTGGGACAGAACATTTTACTTATTTACGCCAGGACACCACCACCCACATCTCTGATCACATCCATGAATGGAGACGTAGGTAGAGGCTAGTCAAAGTGCCCCTCCCAGATTATCTATTAGTGGATTGGTTCTGCAAATCTCTTCTCCCTCAAATCGCTAAGGATGTTGCCTTAGGTGGTGCGGTCACTGAATACCAATCCATTCATCGTGCCTAGCACTTAGATTTGATTTATTCGCAGTCTAGCACATTATACGATGTCATTCCCAATGCCCCTAGAAACTCTAATGCTCCCTCTACTCAGCAACTCGGTGCGCACTCTGATGGTATTATCGGTGCTACCTCTGAGGTTGTTGTAAAACAACTTAGCGATCACATTTCCCAGTTTCCAGTTGACCTTGCTACCTAATCGACTTCTCTTCCTACCACCGTGATCAACGCCGTGTAGTCTACACAAAAACCCAACGGTAAGAATAAGAAGAACAAGAAAAATATCGCTCCTTCTAAAGAGCAGTCATCCAAGCAGTCCAACCCAAAGCAGAAAGTTGTTGCACCTCTTGACAGTGGAAAGGACAAAGTTGTCAATTTCCCTTTCAATATCTGTGTGGAAGACCATATGACACATTGTTTTTCGCGTCTCCACAAATGCATAGATCTCCTTGCTCAAAAGGACATTGGTCGGACCCCCGCGGTCCTAAACAACCCTTTCCCTACTTAGCAACAACAACATCTTATTGCGAACCTACCTTAACCCCCGTAAGGGGGCAACGATGGTTCACATAATCCTTCAACTGGTCAAGGACCATCTACCCTTTACACCTTTGAAACGGTCGATCTTCAAACCAAAGCCAAAACTTATGGAGCTCCAGTCGATAATGTTGAGGAAGCCTCCTCGAGTCAAAACCCACCATCGTGTAACGATCTTCATATCAAATGACTGGTTGCTGATCTTTTGATTCAACCCCCAGAAGGGGCACTTCATCACACAACGCATAATACATATGCACGTGCTACTCAAAACTATAGTATTGTAGAAGATTTGGCACAAGCACCATCAGCTATGTTGGTGCTAAAATTATTGCAAACATGTCCAGCACAAATGAAAGCTCTGATTTTAGCAATTGGTGGGGTTGATCCTCAAGATTCCATGATTTCAATTTTCGACATGGACAAATGTAAACCTCCCCTTTCACACCATCTTGCATTTCAGGTGCAAATATTTTTGAAAGGGTGAGGGGTACATAGAATTATCATTGATGAAGGTGCTTCAACCTGTGTCATGTCGGCTTCATGTTGGCTCGCCTTGGGTTCTCCAACCCTCTCACCACCATCGAATTCCCTTAAAGCTTTCGATGGCCACACTTTCATCCCAAAAGGTTACCTTGCCAGCTACCCCATCACTTTGAGTGGGAAAACGATAACGGTGGATATCAAAGTCGTGGATAGAAAACTCGACTATAATCTGTTCTTGGGTTGCAATTGGACTTATGCCATGACTTTGATTGTGTCTATTGTCTTTCATATCATCCTATTTCCATTGGATGGAAGGATAGTCACAGTGGACCAGCTATTACCTAGCGGCTATGTACCTTTAGTGGGTGGTATACTTGACTCTTATGTCAGTATCGGTACTGTTTTATTGAAGGGTTCTTCCCTGATGGGTTGTTTTCCTCTCCCGCCACCCGCGGTTCCATAGACAATCTCTATGGTCTCATCTATTCCTCATGAACTGACCAATCCTTGGATCCTCTTGGCCCCTTTAGAAATTGACTCTTACAGAGAAAAAATGTCGTTGTCACCAACCGAATTGGCCTACCAAGCCATTCAATCGGCATCTGAATCTCTGATCACTTTGTTCACGACCAACGCTATCGCCTCCTCTCCCACAACTGCTCCCTCTAACAATCTCCTCAATCAAGTCCTACCTTCAGACGAATTTATTTGAGAGATCATGTGTTTAGAGGAGCAGCCTTGGGAGGATTCTCACCATCATTTTTGATATTTGATTCAGACGTGATAACCATACAAATCATGTCCTTTGAAACACCTGAAATTTCCCTCGAGTTACACAACTGTCCAAACTTTGGATTCAGAAGGGAACATGGGAAATCTTTCAAAGACATTTCTCATCGATATTTCAGTTAAGACAAGCATCGTGGAAAACATCTAGATTGGAGCTTATTGCACTCCTGAGGAAATTGCAAGCTTCACCTGCCTTTTTAAGGAATTTCGTGATGCAATTGCTTGGTCTTACGAGGAAATTCCTGACATAGATCCATCTATAGTCGAGCATGAGATCAAGGTTTATGAAAATTCCAAGCCTATTCGCCAAAGGCTTCGACTAGTCCACCCCTGCAAAACTCCAGCCATCAAGACTGAGGTGGAAAAATTGTTATGTGCTTGTTTCGTCTACCTCATTCCCTTAACGAAATGGGTTTCCAATCTGGTTCATGTAGATAAGACACAGGGTACCATTCGCATCTGTGTCGACCGCTGGGACTTGAACACTGTGTGTTCAAAAGATAATTATCTAACACCATTCATCGACCAAATCATCGATGATTGCACCGGTTGTGAATCCTTCTCATTTATGTATGGTTTCTCAGGCTATAACCAGATCCCATAAAACCCGCGGACCAGCACAAAACCGCCTTCATTTTCCCTTGGGGAATATTTTCATATCGAAAACTCCCATTCAGTTTAAATAATTTTGGATTTCAACGAGCCATGGACTACGCATTCCATGATATCAGACATATTGTTCAGGCTTACATGGACTACCTTCCATCCCATTCTAAGAAGCGAACTTAGCACCTAGTTTATTTACGAGCAATTTTTCTTAGGTGCAGGTTCTATAACATACATTTGAATTTGCACAAATGTGTTTTCTTTGTCAAGTCTGGATGCCTACTTGGTTTCATTGTCTCTAAGTATGGTATTAGGGTTGATCCTGATAAGGTAAAGGCAATTAATCAATTTCCCGAACCACAATAAATTTTGCAGCTCCAACATTTGCAAGGGAAAGCAAACTTATTACGACGATTCATTGTAGATTATGTCAAGTTGACGAAAGGATTTATGCACCTACTAAAGAAGGGAGTGGCATACTTGTGGGATGGTCAAGACCAACGATCATTTGATGCCTTGAAACAAACACTTATATAAGCTCCACTGCTTAGTGCTCCCAACTATGGGCGCGACTTTCTCCTCTATCTGGCAGCCTCGCCATCCTCTATTGGAATGGTGTTGGTCCAGACTCATGATGATCTGAGTGAGGATGTGATCTATTATCTGTCGAAAGTCCTGGCTAGGCCTGAACTCATATATTCACATGTGGAAAAGTTGTCGTTGTAAGTTGTCTTTGTTTTCAATCAATTCTAACATTATATACTGCTACGACAGACTACCGTCATCGCTTTGGAGAATCCCATTAGACACATTTTGTCTTGTTAAGTCATTGGAGGAAAATATTCCAAATGGATATTTATCCTCCAGCAATTTGATTTGGTTTTCTCCACTTCCAAGGTGAAAAAATCCTTAGCCTTCGCAGAACTATTGTCGAATCTTCCCATTGTCGATCCAAATGAGATAGCTCATGATCCTCTCCCAGATGAATCTTTCTATCTGATCGACTCTACTAACCCTTGGTAAGGTGACATTCTTGTCTACCTCCAAGCGCAACGTTTTCGACTTGAACTATCGTCAGGTAACCGTCGTCTCATCCACCACCAAGCTTGGCACTATTTAGTGTTGAATGATACTTTATATCATTGTGGCGCCGATACAATTCTTTGACGTTGCCTCATTCATGAAGAGACAGAACACATTTTAAATGAATTCGATGCTGGGGCATGTAGCAGTCATCTTTCTGGCATATCAACTGCCCAAAAAATTTTATGTGCAGGATACTACTAGTCAACCTTATTCAAAGATTGTATCAAGGAAATCCAATAGTGTCACCCTTGTCAAGTATTTACCAAGAAAATGTGTGCTCCTTCGGCCCCCCTACACCCGGTTATCTCTGTCAACCCCTTTTCCAAATGGGGTATTGACTTCATCACATGAAACCCCACTTCCTCTGATGGACACAACTACATTATTGTCGTTGTGGACTACTTTATGAAATGGGTCAAAGCCATTCCCACATTTCGATTCGATGGAGAAATCACGTCGTTATTCCTGTTTAATCAGGTTATCTATGATTTTTTCATGCCCCGCACAATCATTACAAACCATGGGTCTCATTTTTAGAATCACATGATGTCTAACTTAACATCGTTGCTTAGTTTCTGCCAGGACCAATCGTCCTCCTACTACCTCGAAGCTAATGGCCAAGTAGAATCCGTTAATGGCGTCTTAAAAACCATGATCTGTAGGTTAGTAGGTAATCACAAAACCCACTGGCACCACATGTTATATCCTACGTTGTGGGAATATCGAACTTCAGTCAAAACTGCTACAGGCTTTACACCATTTCAACTCGCTTATGGCCTGGAAGTGGTACTACCTATCGAGTGCCAGATTCCTTCCCTAAAAATTGTTGTTGAACTCTGCCCAACACCACTGCCGAAGAAGAGTTCTTGCAATACCTCAATCAACTGGATGAAACCCATCGAGATGTTGAATTGGCACTCGAAGCCCACAAGCGTTGGGTCAAATCCCAGTATGACAAAAAGGTCAAGCCTCGTTCTTACCAAGAAGGTGATCTTGTTTTTATCTATGATAAAAAACATGACCTCTTGGGGGCAGGAACGCTTCAACCCTTATGGATTAGTCCATATGTCGTCACCAAGGCCCTCTCAAAAGGGGCATATGAACTTCAGGACTGTGAAGGAATCCCGCTCGTGGAGCCCCGAAATGGGCTCTATCTGAAAAAGTATTATGCCTAGTACTGCACTAGGCATGTGCTTTGTAATTCTATGTATTTATAAGTTTTGCTTCTTTTTTATGTGATTGGATTTTTTGGCATTTTTTGAGTATTTGTCTCATACATGTTTCTCATCATGCAGATGTCTTCATTACCCTTACCATGTGTAGGATACGTAGATAGTACCATCGTCACACATGGCACATTGCATCAACTGCTTGGGTCATTTACACACCTAAGTAGGAACTACTTTATTTCGGGGGAGTCTTTCTTGGTACTATCATCAACAATATTGTTGAGTATATGTCTGTAATTTCACTTCTCACTGAAGCGTCATCTCGGGACATCTCCAATCTAGTGGTCAGGTTAGACTCTCAGCTTGTCATTATGAAATTGACAAATCATTATCACATTCACAATCCAGTCTTGTTACGTCATTATTTAACGGTACGACTCTTGAAACCTCGATTTGAGTTTATTACATATGAACACATTCCTCGAGAATTTAATACAGTTGTTGATTCATTGGAAAACTATGTATTAGATTGGCATCTGTCTCATTTATTATAGATACATGTATGGAAGTAAAGATTTACACAATTAAAAATTTACAAAAACATTAAAAAACATTTACATCATAAAAAATGCCAAAATATCTGTATATATATATATACATATATATCAAATCCAGTCTTTTACATCAGAAAATTCCAAAATCTTGGTTGTTTTAAGTACAAAATGGCTACTAAGCCTTGCTATAAACACTCGTTGGCTATACCATGCACCTACTAAAAGAGCCTACTGCTCATGAAAAGTTAGAACAACTCTAGCTATCCTCCGAAGAGGAACCAGAAACCACTCAGGCACACCGACGGTGTGTCACTACATATGAGCGGGAATCTCCCTCATGGGAAGTGGAGGAATGCCCATGCTCAGGCCTTTGAGGTTCCTCAAAACCTCGCGGAGACTCTGTGCATCATCCCCATCTTCGGTAGCTGTTGCTCCCATGCCAGCTCCAGGTAGTTAGTCCCCTCGCCTTGCTTGGTGGGGCATGCTTGCAGGTCGTACTGGTGCCACATCTGTGTCAAGCAAAAGCTTCATGTCAGTACTTGTTCACCCATAACAACAAAAACATTACATAAATATTCAAAAGCTAAAAAATACTTTAAGGTACTCTAAAAAAACCTTCTTACCTTGAGGCCCCCAATGTGTACTAGGTGGCAGTATCAAGTTTGGATCTCCAGTAAAGTCCATGCCTTCATAGGCATAGTCATCAATCATCAAGATCTGATTGCTGAGCCACTCGAAGAAGTCTTCTTCGAAGAAATGTCAGATCAGTCCCCCTCTAGTGTGAGGATCGAGAGATGCCCATCGCCCTTGCCTAGGCTCCCTCAGATCAAGCGGACCCACACTCATCCGCGGTCTCATGACGGGCACCCTCTCAAGTATAAAGGACATGATGAGAGTACCATACCCAAAAGTCATTTGGGTATGAGTCTTGCATGTCATCAACTCCGCCTTCAGCTGATGAAGAACTGCCTCACACTAGTTAAAGATCTGAGGCTGGACACAATAAATAGCAAGCAATAGTTGGGCCTTCATGGAAACATGAGGACTCTTGGACCCCACCAAGCGTACGATCATCCACAATATGGCCCTCATGGACCTAGACCTGATCCGCTCGATGGGGACCTTGTTTCTCACTATTCCACTCTCAAGTATGCAATAAATCTAGATAAACTCTAGGGTGGACCATGGAGCTATCATGCCCCTGGTCAAGTTTGCTCATGCACCTCTGCAGGACAAACCATTCAAAAAATAGATATCATCTCTATCAATCGAGAGCTCATGACCCCTGATCTGGAACTCCCCTTGGTGTTCATTCCAACGTTGAATTATCTTAAGAGTTCTTCCTGACCTTTCATCAGGCCAAGCCTTACATATTTCATTAAGACACATCTACGCATTCCAAGTATGCATGCTTGATCATTCCGCATATGTAGTTCCTGGCAATCATGAATTCATTCTCTCCATAAAACCATGATGATGGATCAAAACCTGCACAAATCAACCTAAAAAATTAGTAAAAATGATGAAGAAATGCTTTCAAAATCACTTGTTGGGGTTTGGAAATGCGCTCATCTGCACTAACTCCCCCCCTTAGGGCATACAGGGTGCACTAACGCCATCCTCTAGGTCGTGAAGGGTGTTTAACGCCCCTCTAGACCTAGAGGGGAGCGTTAGTCACATTTAATGAGCTAGGTCTTCCCAAAAATCCAAAAATCTACCCCTAATGCAACTGAAAAAGGTTAAGGAATATAGGATAAGGGTTTTTCCATCTACCTAGAACAAGAAACAAGTTGAATGGTCGTATGGATTGCTCGTAATCATCCAAGGAATATCTGCTCCTCTTTCGCTCCAGAACACTCTCACAGTTCTCAAATGATGCAAATGGTGAAAATGGAGGCCCAAAAAACTTCCTTATAGTCACTCTAGAGGTATGAATCATCTTAAATTAAGTCATTGAAATAGAAGTAGTTCATTTCCTATGCTATTTATCATGCACCATGTCAACATATTGTCAATATTACTCATGCTTTGATGAAGGGACTTTCAAGGCTGAATTGCAGAAATGACCATGTTCGATTCATTATGAGCACTTTCTTTTATGGGATCTTTTCTCACTCTTGAATTTAAAAATCCCCAAGTTTTCATCATCAGGCTCGTAAAACTTCTACGATGATGATCTGAGTGCTTTCTTTTTTGGGACTCTTTCTCGCTCTTAAATTGAAAAATCCCCGAGTTTTTTCCCTTCTTCGGCTCGTTAAATCTACGAGGAAGGATTGAAAAGTTCTTTTATCACTTTTTCCTTGCTCATTAAAATGAAAAAGATACCTTGATTTTTCTTCATTTGACTCGTTAAAATATGATGAAGATCTATTGAGATTTCATTGTGTGACTCATTAAAATTTCACGACGAATATCAATTTTACTTCGTCCCCTCGTACCCGTAAAAAAATGAGGCAAACATCTATTAAGCGTAGGTTTATCACTTTATCCAGACTCAGTTGACTAACTTATGGAAAAGGAACCTTTTTAGGTATACTATTAAACCTTTATCTCCCCCGGTTAAAAACTATGACAAAGGGACCACCCTCGAGTCGCTCTTTACGATCTTTTCAGACTCTTGAAATATGAAAAGACCACCGATTTTACCCGTCTGGAATCATTAAATTAATCATATGGGGAAAATGGAAAATACAATTTATTTATGTCATTATTTTGGAAAGAGTTTTTTGGCAGCAGTTGCTCCCTTGAACATGGCACCCCCTCAGCAAAACCTTCTTTGTGACGGCCTCTCAAAATTAACCTTACCATCCTATGAGTTTAGCCTATATACCCCGATGTTCTTGCATCTATGTATCCTAAAACTCTTTGGTGTTCATGATTCTAGTGCTGCATGGTTAAACCCTTTGTGTCATTCCTTCTATTGTTCAAGGGAAACCCTCTATCTTTTGTTTCCTCCATCAAACCGTCAAACATATTCTTCCATCATGCCCTCTGTCGATTTGAACCAATGCTCAAACTATTCCTCAAAAATAATCATTCTTATCCCGTTTCGTGTCGACTGATGTAGGACACATTATTGCCTACATTTTGACAGGTCTCTTCCTATCGACTTCAACACTCTATCTAGGAAGCAAACCCAGAAACACTTCAGTGCCTTGGAACTTGCAGACATCAGTGGCAGGTTACCTTGTGTTTGGTTAGGGGTTTTCATTATTGGCTCCTGGTTAAACAATTCTATGAGTGTTTAATGACAAAAACATTATTCACACTCGCTAGATTGTACTATGCATTCTGGATACCATTACCTCTATTGGTGGCCATCCTTGCGTATGTCAACGATCTCCATTATTGACTGGTAATCAGACGATTTTGTACATGTTCGGCCTCAACTCCTTTATTCACATATATCGAAATATGTTGTTAAGGTGAAGTGGAGATCAAGACCTTGGGTAGAGGCTTACATCACTCAGCCTTGTTTCCCCTCCCAAGCTGCATATATTATTTTTTGGATACATCTCATCAGAATGATCTTATTAGGAAAATGACCTCCTCATCAACTCAAAGGAGAATGGAAATATGACTGAAAGATTGACCAAGTTCACAGGCCTATTTTCCAAGCTAACACTCTCCAGGAACTAGAAAGATGCTTTATAAAGCTTCCTAGCCATGCATCAAGTGCATTAGTCCCTAGGGTAACTCTGTTTGTTGCCTCAGGAGGTGCGTTAGTCAACTTAAGTGAGTTTCTGGAGGTCAAAGGAGCAAGTTGACCGAATAATATCCCTATATTCACTCCTATGTTAGCTCATAAAGTAGGGAAACATCCAGATTCAACCTGTTTGAGGAATTTATATTCCTAATGGAGTCTACAAACATAGAAAGAGCGATAAATCATGGAAACATATATGATTTTGCCCAAAAGAACTCATGAAAGATTTGGCAAGGCTTATCCTCTCATGCTATATATTTGAGGCTAGGGCCATTGTGAAAGGGGTCGAAAGTATTGAAAGGATTGCCTATTGACTGTTGAAGCTTGTATTAGACATTGGCTCTTCAAGAGGTTAAGAAGAGAGAGAGAGAGAGAGAGAGAGAGAGAGAGAGAGAGAGAGGAGCTGGAGGAGTAAGGGAAGGTTGATGCAACTGATGGTTGTAATCACTCTTTCCTATCATTAATATAGACCTGCAATTGTGTTTTCCACTCCATGGCGTTAGTTTTGTGATTTATTTACATGTTTATGAAATGTTAATGATTATGAGTAGCTTAGATGTATGCAGTTAGATATCTCTATGTATTAATTTATTTATTGTTGAAGCTATGTGTTGTGATATTACGCCTCGTCTTGTTTATGTGTAGGTATTAATCTTGGAGCTAGTTGAGGGGTCTTCCACTCCGCTACTTTGTGTCCTCCAGCAACACCACACCAAGATTTGAGGTAACAATCATTGTTCTTACTTTGATTATCATTTCACTAATACGGATATGTGGATGTATCTCTGGGCCAGCTACATCCAATCTGACAGTCTTCCAAGGATCTCGGGAAGATCCTTGAGGGTATCACCACCACCAAACACTCATGCATTAATCCCTATAGAAATGAGCACTAGGTATCAATTCAATTGAGTGTTTGACTTGGAAATATAGAGGCAACCGCACAGGTGGAGAGAAGATATCTCTATATGTCTCTGTTGGAGCCCATTTTTGTCCCCATTTCTTTACTCTTTTCATATACATTTTCACTCTTTTTACCTATATTGTACTTCTCTTACCTTCTATACTATACCATTTACTACCAAAACCCTATCATCATATGAGTAGAGTTAAAGGAATTCTACTTAACATTATTTCGATGTTTTTGGTTAAGTTTGGATATATTATAAGATCATACTTATTAGGCCATCTCTAACTATCTATTTTATTGGAATTGTAGCTATGGAGACTATTTTCAGGTGAATGGAAAGCTAAACATCTGGTCAAAGCATGAGGAGGTGGACACTTCATCATTTAAGTGTAACTATCATTCTGTACTTAAAACTTCATTTACAATTTTTTACTTAAGTTGGCAGTTGGCGATCGACAATTTGTTTTGGTGGAATAGTAAGCAGTTTATGGGATCTTCTGGCATATGATACACCGATATCCTTGTGGCCGAGGATAGAAAGTGGTTTTTCAAGTCAAACATAGCTAACCGAAGTCTAATTGAGTCATGTGCATCTGATTCAAGATTGATCTTATGAGATATTATACAGCCCGTGATGGTCATCGATCAACAGTTTGTTATGTTAAGAGATAGCTAGTTAAACCTAATATCCATTGGTTGTCTTCTTAAAGGCCCAATGAATTTGAATTTGTTTTACTGTCGAGTAATGATGGTGATGTAATGTTCCAGACTCATTGATTTTGAAAACTTATGTTATTTTTTAGAGTCCAAACTATGTATGTCAACATTTAAGCTCTGATGTACTTCAATTCAAGCATTGTTCTACTGTAAGTAATTATGGTTGTGTTTTGAATTTCATTTTACTGAGTTAATTTAACTTGCTCCAGGCGTGGCAAGGGCCCACCACCTTTGGAACCAATTTTATCGTTAGTATAGATCTAGGATTAGTTTATTGTGTAAATTTTACATAACACATTGTGTGATTGTTTACTTTTCAAATGGTTTAATTGATTATGTACCTAATTTTTTATTTCAATCCTGTAGATTAAATTGACAAACTAAACTTTCCTGATTAATCCATAGACACTGAGCAACGACTTAAATTGTTAATTGTCTCTCCTGAAGAGCCTCATCATACAGATGTGTTGTGAATCGTTCTGATTTGAATTATTGATAGAATTTTGAATAGTATTTCGAACCTTATACTTTGTAACCCTTCAAATTCAACACTGTACATGGATAATTAAACATTATGTTTCTCAATTGATTATGTTGTGTAATGAATACATGATTGTTTACATTGGAATTGTGCACAGGGTTATGAAATTCCTTTGAGTTTTGTGAGAAGAATGGTTTGGTTTCTCGAGCTTTGTTCAGTAGCTTTAGATCTATAAGATTTGTGTAACATATTAGTTCCTTGAATTTCACCAATAGTCTTAGACTTACGAATTTTGTGTGATATTGTAGAAGTTTTGCTATGATTTAAACCTTCGATTTTGGTGTATGTAATTGTTTTGACTCTGTTTCATTCACAAACAGTAGTTAGGTTTCTTAGAATTGTTATCATAGATATTAGTCGGATTTCCCTTTTGAACAGTAGTTATTTTTCTTTCGATTTTGATTGCGAATAAGTAGTGCAACTGTAGTCTCAATTAGGAACAGAGGTTTTGGTTTGTTTAAATTATCACTTAGATTTCCTTCCAGATTGATTAGGGTAGTCGATTTGATAAATCTCTCAACAATAGTGTTTAGTTTCCTTAAATGTCATTTGTCCAGATTGCTTTGAGTATCATTTCTGTTTCTTTGAGATAGGTGGTATTTGTGTTTGAATGTTGACTATATTTCTTTAATTTAGTTAAATTAGAGAACTCTGGAGCTTAATTTCAATTTCACATTCACTAGCTTAATTTTGATTTTGCATTCACTAGTTTAATTTAGATTTCGAGTTCATTAGCTTAGTTTAGATTTAATCTTCATGCTCTTTGATCTAGTGATTCATGTTTTGTCTTGATCAACATTAGAACAGTCAAATGAGTATTTCCCATTAAACGTAATTTAAATTCTGTAATTAGAATTTCGTAAGTCAAAGTGATTTTACTATTAAGAGAAATAGTGTTTGAAATGATTTGTTTGAGTTTTTCATTATAGAAGTAATTTGTATCAAGCATGTCTTATTTGTAATATTCTTGTTTAAACAAGTGACTGAATAGAGTTAAAATGGATTATATAGGATTTAATGAATGAGTTCTTCAATATTTAGTGAGTGAGTTTGTTGAGCATTGAGTCTTTTAAAACAAGTATGATTTATTTGAAGCTTTGTTAGAGTAGCACGCTTGATTCATGGTTGAATGCTTTAAGTAGATAGAGGAGTTTGAGTAAATAGGTTTCTGTACTTAAACATTGATTATAAGAGGAAATCACCTACTCTGTAATTAGATCTTGAATATGAACCAATATGCAGTGTAACTTAGTGATTACGATCCCTGGTTGATGATTTAATATTAGGAGCTTTAAAATAATGAATTAAAACTCTCAACATTTCTGGTGTCGTTGTCGAGGAGTTGCAATTGGTTCAGGTAATAATTTCTTTTACATAGTAACAAATATATTTGCAGGATAGTTCGAGGGCGGGGAGTGTATGGTAAGACATGAGTGAAGAGCTACGCATCCACTTTTGTGGGGTTTCTCCAAATTCTGATCGCCTTTGTGGATCTGTGTGCTATTATTTCTTCTCTTATGCATAGAAGTAAAAGTAGGCCTAGGGATAGCAAAGGTAGATTTATTTCAAATGCACAATTATTTTCAGGACTATTTGGTCCCACAAAAACACCTCAAACTAATTTAGTTAATCATTATACATGTGTCAACAAAGGAGGAGGCACTAACAACAAGGTGGTATTAGCAAAGGAAACACCCCTCAAAAAGGGGACTAAACAATTCGAAAATGTGCTTCAACAAGCATAAATTGTCTTGGGAACCACAGCAGAAACAACATTGGTGCTCGTTTCACAAGTGGAATCAGTAGCTGGACATCCTCACCGAGATTTGGGGCCTGAAAAATTTAAAATCAACCCAGTTGAGTCTTCCTCCAACCACATCATTATAACAAAACAACATCTCGAATCTTCAGTAAACATGGCCAACAGAGGAGGAGGAGACAACAGGAACAATGTAGGAAACTAGGGTGAAGGAGAGGGTACACGACAACCTCTATTTGGGGGGAACAACGATGGACCAAGAGGTGGGCCAAAGGAGCAAGAGGAAGAGGAAACAACTTTTGGATTCCCTATCTTGGACATAACTAGAGATGTTACCATGAAGAATATACCACTGGCATCGCTTCCACTTTTTCACGGTATGTCATCTGAAGACCCTGATGCATTTCTATTTGAATTTGATATCCTTTGCAGAAGCTATAATTATTATAATGATGCACAAAAACTGAAATTATTCCCTGCCACCCTAAAAGACTCAGCCTTGAGATGGTTCATGAGCCTAGGAGAACATACCATTTATTCCTAGGACGATATGAAATCTGTTTTCCTTAAAAAATATCAGGACTACTGTAAAAGTAGAGATGTAAATGATATCTTTAGGATGCAACAGATGGAGGACGAAAGCCTAGAAGAATATCTAGAGAGATTCCTTTATAACTATCATAAGTCACAGGGGGGAGCCTTAGATGAATGGTCCATTAGGACTATCTTCTTGAAAGGATTAAGGGAAGAATGTATTGAGACACTGAATCTCTTAAGTGTTGGTGATATTTATAAAAATCCTTTTGCTGAAGTAGCTGAATTATGTCGAACCTATTCAAGGAGTCAAGCTAAAGTAGGTAAAAGACTCAAGGACAACCCAAGAGATTATGTGCCCAAGAACTCGAAATCTGTACCTAATGTTGTTACCAGGGTTGAGCTGGGAAATCTTTTGGAAAATTTTAAAACAGACATTTTAAACACCATTAGTGACCAGCTAGACACCTTGAAAATTAAGAGAAAACAAGAAGAGGAGAGAGCTTCCATGGAAATCTTCTGTCCTAAATGTAAACGAAAACATATGGAGAGGGAATGCCCTATCAATATGGTTGAAGTATGTGGAATTTGTGCCTTGGAACATGCCACCGAAAAATGCCCAGCCATTCCCAGATTTCAAGCCATTTATAAAGGCAGTATGGAGGCTAATGACCCATCTCAAACAAACAAAAATCCTTCATGGAAAGGGCCAAATCAAAACATGTATCAGGACCCTAATCCACAAAACTTCATTCAAAACCAGCCATGGAACTTTCAACCATCCTACCCCCCTTGGAGTAATCAACAACCCCAAAATTTCCCATGGAACCAAGGGTGGAGAGGAAACTTTTATGGGAATACATTCCAGACCAAAAATCAGTCGTATCCTCAATACCAAAGCATGCCTAACATGCCCTACACATAGAATATCCCTCCATATTAGCAAGGATATAACCCAAATTATTATCAGCAACCCTCATTGCCACCACCTCCTTTGAACCAATTTTTACCCTCAAGCTCTATCTCATCACCTCAATAGTAACAACAATAATTTAATCCACCTTGTCCTACCTTGATGCCTACACAACCCATTGCTAACCCCAACAATAATAAATCTCCTCAACCTATGCAAAACATGGAATTGCAACATTTTCCCACCTATGTTATTTCTGATGTCCCCATGAATGAAATACAACTAAGATCAGAGAAAAAAATCAATAGGGAGAAGTCAGTTGTGATAATTCAAGAAGAGGGCACTCATGAAACATACCAAAAAAAAAATAATAATGAACAAGAAGTATCGAGTGAACCTCCTTACCCGGAAATCATACTTGTCAAGAAAACTTAGGCTCTTATAGAATATGATCTGGAAACTGAATTAAGGAATGTGTGTATAAAAATACCTCTGTTACAAGCTATAAAAGGAATTCCTATCTATACCAAAATAATCAAGGACCGTTGTATCAAGAAACCAGGGAGAAAGAAGAATACAAATCAGAATGTTAAGATGGCCAGTCAAATAATGGAAATGATGTCTGATTTTCCATTAAAATATAATGACCCAAGAAACCCTGTGGTAACAATAGAAATAAATGGCACTCTTTTACTGAACACTTTGGTAGATTTAGGGGCAGCCATTAATTCCATGACAGTTGACACTGTGACATCTTTACAGCTACAAGGATTTAGTCCTACTCCCATAGTGCTAGAATTAGCAGAAAAATCTATTGTCAAGCCAGTGGGAATCCTAGAAGACATAGTGGTGACCATAGCTTCCTGGCAGTATCCCATCGATTTTATTGTAATTTCCCCAAAAACCTCTAGACCTGGGCATCCAATAGTTTTGGGGTGACCATGGCTAGCTACCATTGATGTTGTCATTGGCTGTAGGCATGGGGAAATGATTATTTCCAATGGGGTGCAGAATCAGACATTAACCATTTTTCCACCTGCTCAAATGGCTACTGAAGTACCTTTGTGGTTAGAAAATCCTTATGGAGAAGAGGATTGTATGTTTCCTCTATTAACTTTAGAACAATCTAGAGGACTTCAAGGTCAAACAGAAGAACATGTTTTACAACAGTTTTTGTCTGATATCACTTGCATTAATTATCATGTTTCCTTTAGTGGCTATCAACATGTTTTCAACAATGAGTTTCAGGAGACCTGTCATCCAGCTGTCATTCACTATGGCATCATTAGAAGATAGCAGCGAAATGACTTCTGAACCTATTGAAATCAGTGATGGAAAGACATTGTACATTGGCACCGAATTGAGCACAGAATAGAAAGAGAAAGTATCAAATATGCTACAACAGAAATCTGGAGCATTCACCTGGGACTACTTGGACATGAAAGGTATTCATCCAGACACATGTATACACCATATTTATACAAATGATGAAATGAGACCTATTAGGCAGCCTCGGAGGCGTATGAATCCAACCTTGAAAGAAATTGTTAAAGATGAGTTGCAGAAACTTTTAGATGCAGATTTCATTTATCCCATTTCTAACAGTAAATGGGTTTCACCTTTGGTGGTGGTCCCAAATAAAAATGGTAAATGGTGAATCTGTGTTGACTATCGAGAATTGAACAAAGCTACCTTGCGGGATTATTTTTCCCTTCCATTCATTGATCACGTACTAGACACGTTATCGGGAAAAAGATACTTCTCTTTTGTGGATAGGTATAGTGGTTACAACCAAATTCAGATAGCCCCAGAGGACCAAGAGAAGACCACCTTTACCTGTCCATGGGGTACCTATTCTTATAGAGTACTTCCTTTTGGCTTGTGCAACGCCCCAACGACCTTTTAGTGATATGTTCTGGTAATATTTCGCATCTCATACATGACTGTTTAGAAGTCTACATGGATGACTTCACAGTATATGGGGATGATTTTCCTCAGTCTCTAGCAAACTTGGAAAAGGTATTAATTCAATGTTAAGAATCTCATGTAGCCCTTAGTAGTATTAAATGCAAAATGATGCAGACTAAGGGAATTTTTTTGGGACATCACATATCATTTCAAGGAATCGAAGTCGATGGTGGGCCCCAGTATTGCAGCAATAATGCTGCAACTCCTGGGACTCTCTTCTTTAATTTTATCAACCCGTTAGTTCGTAACAAACTTGGAAGCGACGGTGCTATATGCACAAGTACTAGCTCTTGCCGCAGTTGTCACTTGGTCAGGTGGCACAAGTCCGCTAGGGGCTTAAGCCAACTTCTATGAGCTCTTAGAAGAAGCTTTTTAATTGATGGATGAAAGCTAACTCAAAGGAAGCTAATCTACTTGCGGAAAGAAACTGAAAGCCAAAAAGTAACACAAACCCTAGCAAACCCTAATTCTACCAGCTAGTCCTATTGATGCAAAGGAGAGAATGCAAACTACTGGAAGGGATGCCATTACTTCTATGAAGGTAAAATACATGTGCCTATACTACCTCTACCTGAAGAAAACATCTTTTTGTATTTTTGAATAAGTTATTAGAATTATCATGCATGTGCTTTTAACTGTTTGTGACTATGCAGAGGTGGATTGGCGAGAGGAAATGCTTGGAAGAGGTCGGGAAGGTTCAGAGAGGGCCTAAGGGGTCCCTAACACCCTTCCAGAGAGTTTCATAGAGTTTGGCTATCAAGAAACCTCATTCGTGAACTTCTACAGGAACTCTGCAGGGGTTCTACAGGATGTTTCAGGAATTTCTAAAGGATGTTCAGAAATTTCTACAGGATGTTTTAAAATTGGATTTTGGAGGATGGGTGAGTGAGGGAAGATGCATGAATGGATATGGAGGTAGGATAGGGGTCTGAAGTGGCTCAGGGACTGGTGGATGGAGTGGTGATAAGGTGTAGATAGCTAAGTTGGCTCAAAGAAGGCTTAAACAATGATGTACAAAAACTAGGGTTATGTGAGCAAATGTGGCAAACGTGAGGTAAGGATTCTAAGTAGAGGGTAGAGTGGATGGTGCTGATGGAGAATAAGCAGATGAAGGAGTGGTACAGGTGCTCTGCAAGTCATTTTTCCAATCTGAACCAACAAAGACTTGTAAATTCAAAGACCTAGTTACGTTGACCTAATTTGCTAGCTATCAGTAAAGAGAATGAACATAAGTGTGACCTGCAATGACATGTATTTTAACTCATGCAACTAAGCAAATGAAAGTCTGAACTTGTAACCAACTTCTACACATGAAGATCAAACACTAGTGGTTGCATGGCAAAGCAAAATCAGTGTTTTTATGGGCAGCAAAGTCATCCTAGTCACAGCTCCTGATCCCACTGAGGGAGAGGTGAAACCACAGATGTTTGTTGGCCCTCTTCTTGAAGCTTTTTATTTTAATAACCTATCAACTAAATCTGAGCATGAAAAGCTATTTTTCTCATCAAAAACAACCTAAATAACAAAACAAGATTTAAATCTAAATAGCAGATTTTATTCTAAGAATGCAGCGAAGACACATGAAAGTAAACAAAGGAGGTACTGGGCGCTTGAGATGGGCCCAACCCCAAGAGCTACAGCCTCCTAAGAGAGATTTAGAGCTGGTTCAAAGCTGGATTCATCTTTATTGATCAAAATAAACGTTACATTCCAAAAACTGTCCACAAGGAGAACTTGAAAATGTGCTGTAAGCAAAGCTAATCTACTGCCTAAAAATCGAACTACAAAATGACTACAAAATGAATACAAAATGACTATAAAGTGACTAACTGAAATGAGGAACAATGTAAACTTTGAAACGGGAACTATAAACTCAAAACGGGAACTCTGGCCAAAAAACCCCAAAAAAACATCAAAAACAGTGCTCAAAACGAAAAGTGTGTATACTGGAACGATGTTTTTATTTTTTAGGCGTCAATTTTGAACATGTTTTAAAATTGGCAGTGACTACAGAATTTACTATGAAATTTTCGTGCAAAATATAGCTTCAAAATGAAACTGATGACACTGGAACAATGATTTTTTTTTTAGGGTCAATTTTCAGTATTTAAAAAAAATGCTAATAAAACCAAATTTCTATGTGTCAAACAAAGTTGTTTATGCGGGAAAAAACACACTAATGTTTTTGGCAGAATATCATTTTTCTTTCCTAAGTATAAATTTAACATGTTTTCAACCATAACATGCTAGATACAAAAAAAATTGAAATTTTTTCAACTATAAAATAAAAAAAACCATCACATTATGAACAAATTACATCACTAAATGCATTCAAAAGTCATTATTTGTATATTGAATAAAACATATTTTATATCTCTAATTTAATATTGCATTGTAGATATTTTAAACAATAAAATTTATCATAACTAAGACATATAATCCAACAACATAAAAATGCCTCATAACTTCTCATTTAACACCATATGGAAAACATTAATTTTATTTGAAGATACGATGCATACATCAGTTATATAAACTGTCTTAAACAACTATTCAAAATCACTCATGTTTTCTAGCACACCATCAGAATTCACATCTTCATATGAGTGACTGGATGCTGACGAAGATGTTCCGTATTCTTCTCTTTCATCAACTAGTGCCCCATCTGAGTCCACATGCATGCCCAACATTTCAGGTTTCAAAATTCTTCTAGATCTACGACTGGTTTCAGGTGACTCCCATGTTAACATTGTTCCTTCTGGTAACAACCTTTTCAGAATCTCTATCGTCTTGAAGCGAAGAGTTCCTCTCTTTGTTAAATTGAAGTCATAAACAAGTATGTCTACATCCTCCAATTTTAATATGTCTGTGCGGCGGCGATTTACATTTGTACCCTTTCTTTTTCTTTTTCCGCCATTTTTTTTTGTCAACTAGCATCTCTAGCTTATACACACCATTGAATGGGTGTGTATTTGTGGCATACCAATGTACTTCAACACTTTTAACATCCTCATTTTCTGTAAAGGCCGTTATAACTTTAGCAACCCA
Source organism: Pinus tabuliformis (assembly GCA_031772625.1). Lineage (NCBI taxonomy): Eukaryota > Viridiplantae > Streptophyta > Pinopsida > Pinales > Pinaceae > Pinus > Pinus tabuliformis. The sequence goes on from CM062811.1 coordinate 315,360,937, forward strand.
AAATGGATAGCCATTGGGATCTCCATCTGCTAGCACTGCAATCATGCAACCCTCCTTAATATCCTATACTGAACCCCTATAAAGGTCTTCCATGGCTTCACGTTGTGCACGAGATCTTCTGGAACCAATATACATCTCTCTTTCCTCTGCCTGTGAAGAATTAATAATACCTTGAGATTGTTGTTGTTCAAAAATGTTTACTTCCTCATGTTCATTCGACACATTATGTGGCCAAATAAATGGATTTTTCAAAGGTATATCTTCATTTATTGTTGTCGAAATGATATCACTTTGATTATTGAAAAACGACTCCCACCAAACTGAATCAGCAATGTCAAAGTACTCATATGTATATCTAATACATTTTTTAATTTCTTCCAGGCAATCAGAATAATTTATAGCCCTGTTCTGTCTACGTGCATTCTGAACTTCACCAACTGATTGTAATAACAATATTTTTGATGCAAATATTGGATGATCTGGAATGAACTTCAAAAATTGCAAACCTGATGACGGTGCCCATTCTGTAGTAGTTGAATACTTCTTGCCCCATATTAGTGTTTTCCCATCAATTTTTTTGATACGAAATTGATGTTGGAAGCTAATGTCATTAAGTTGTTCAATGCATCTCCCCTCACCATATGATCCCAGAATAAATGTTCGCATGTCAATAGTTTCTTCCAACACATCAAAAGTAGGCTCTGGCATGTATGATTTCTTAATACATTCAATTAGTGATGGCAAGCTACCAACTTCCTTCCTCCTCAATGTGACTGAAAAACGGCTGAACATCTGATCAATATGGTCATGGGTGTGCCCAACAAGAAGGAAACCAACCTTTACCTTCTGAAAAATTCCCAATTCAACAAGCATGTTTAGATATCCAAAAACAACCTGATTTTTGTTTTCACGGCAAGTGTTGTCCAATTGTAGATACAAAACTTCAGGAAGATTACCAGACCAATGAGAAATCACATCATGAATTATAGTTATGGTCAGATTTGCATCATTATGAATATTTGGAGCTGTGAAGTTCACCCTTGGCAACATTTTCCCATTGAATACCATACAACCGACCAAGTGAAATTGAATAAAGTTTTCCTCCTGTAAATTTTTGGGTGTGCGAACAAAATGTGGTAAAAGTGTTTTCTTCTGGTCCATACCATCAATTATCAAACCCAAATATTTATTCGGATTATCATAGCACTTTTTTCGATGCTTGTACAACTTCTTCCTTTCGTTTGTTTGTTGTTCGCGATGCTCCTGAAGTTGTTTGACAATTAAATCTACACAACATAAAAGAGATTCATTAAGAAATATGTTTTCATAGTTGATGACTATACAATTTTAAAAGTTAAAGTTATAAACGCTTACCTCTTTCTGAGCCTTCACTTTTGTCCCTTTTTTATTTAAGAGAAGCACATGTACTACAAATCCTCATCCTTGTCTTCTTAGGAATACGGACATTGTTGAATTCTTTCTTCCATACCTTCACAAAATATTGATATGTAATAAACTGGCCATGTCCCTCAGCACCTTCTGCATATTCTTTGTATAAGTTGTAGATTTCTCGTCTTGAAAAATTATCTGGAATATGTATTGTCTCTCCATTTGGCATACACTCTCTATGCTTTGAAAATAAATCTTTCATCCATGACATTGCAGTATTTGATAATGGACCAAACTGTCTTTTATGACGTACTTCTGAATAAAATGTGGGATCCTTTTCCAAATTTTCTTGAATTCTCGAGAGACGAAAATTCCCAATCGAATGAAACATTTTGAAACCTTTTCTACAGATAAAAAAAGTCCCAATATGATAATCATAACCTGACAATGTAGATTGCATGCACCCAACTAAATATGAATTTTGCATGCTTTTATTCATTGACAAATATCTCTTCCTGCTTTCTAATGCAAATTTGAAATCCATATGTTTCAAGCAATCTTTTTGGCAACATTCACTTGAAATGAGGGCACTAATAGAACTTCTTCTCGTCAGATATTCTGCTCTACCCCTTGTATAACTAAAACAACTTGCATTGATACGGAAAGGTCTGCTCCTACTCCTTGATACAATGTTTCTTGGCAACATCTCCATCATTTCATCATCATTTGTATAAGGCTTTTCATCATCATTAAGAGGAACGTTATCCACACTATGATCATCCTTGCTTTTCAAATATTGACTTGGAGGATATTCTTCATCTTCTGCTTCTTCAGTGCTACTGTCGTAGTCCTTAGAATTCGGTCTGAATGGAAAATTTGACTCGATGTTTAATGGATATTCTTCCTCATATGCATTGCCAGTGCTACTCTCATAGTCCATAGAAATAGGACTACGTTGAAAAAGTGACTTACTTATTGAAGATGCTACATCCCGTCCTTTGTCACTGCTACCTTTATACTCATTAGAATTAGGACTAAGTGCATCATCCTATCCTTCATCACTGTTGCTCTCATAGTCCGCAGAATTAGGACTAAGAGGACACAGTGACACTCTATTATTTTGAAATTCATCATCACACTCTTCATAACTATTGCTCTCATAGTCCGCAGAATTAGGACTAAGTGGACACTGTGGTACTCCAATCTTTTGAATTTCATCATCCCACTCTTCATCACTGCTGCTCTCATAGTCCTTAGAATTTGGACTAACTGGACACCGTGACACTCCATACTTTTGAAAATCAACATCATGCTTTTCATCACTACTGCTCTCATAGTCCTTAGAATTAGGACTAAGTGGACACTTTGACACTCCATACTTTTGAAAATCAACATCATGCTTTTCATCACTACTGCTCTCATAGTCCTTAGAATTAGGACTAAGTGGACACTTTGACACTCCATACTTTTGAAAATCAACATCATGCTTTTCATCACTGCTGCTCTCATAGTCTTCAGAATTAGGACTAAGTGGACACCGTGACACTCCATTCTTTTGAAATTTGCCATCATGCGCTTCAAAACTGCTGCTCTCATAGTCCTCAGAATTAGGACTAAGTGGACACCGTGACACTCCCTTCTTTTGAACTTCACCATTATGCTTTTCAAAACTGCTGCTCTCATAGTCCTCAGAATTAGGACTAAGTGGACACCGTGACACTCCCTTCTTTTGAACTTCACCATTATGCTCTTCAAAACTGCTGCTCTCATAGTCCTCGGAATTAGGACTAAGTGGACACTGTGACACTCCATTCTTTTGAACTTCACCATCATGCTCGTCAAAACTGCTGCTCTCATAGTCCTCAGAATTAGGACTAAGTGGACACCGTGACCCTCCATTCTTTTGAACTTCACCATCATGCTCTTCAAAACTGCTGCTCTCATAGTCCTCAGAATTAGGACTAAGTGGACATCGTGACACTCTGTTCTTTGAACTTCACCATCATGCTCTTCATCACTGCGGCTTTCATAGTCCTTAGAAGTAGGACTAAGTGGAATCTGTGACTCTTTATTTATTTGAAATTCTCCATCCCCTCTTTCATCAGTGCTACTGTCATAGTCCTTAGAATCAGGACTAAGTGGAAGAAGTGACTTTCTATTCATAGTGGAAGAATTCCCGCTATGTTCATCAATATGAATAGAGTTGTTACGCGATGCAGAAGTTGATGGTGTATAAATCGAAACTTCACTATCAGAAAAATCCATCCCTTTCAAATAGAAGATGTTGAATGATACAAATGGAGAGTCTCCTAAAGATATTATATAGCTTAAAGAATGAAATTTTCCCTCCAAAAATTTTCCCTCCAAAAAATTTCGCGAAAATATTTCCCTCCAAAAAGTTTCGCGAAAATATTTCCCTCCAAAAAATCTGTTAAATTTATTTACCTTTATTACTTTGTTCTACAATTTATTGGAAAATGTAAACTAAATTTTTGTATGAAATCATAATTAAAATTGTACACTACAACTTCTACAATTATTATAATAGTTAAACCATATAATATTCGCTTTCCAATACTACAATATTCACTTTAAAATATTTTAAAACAAATTATCCCACATTCAACCTGTTGTAAAACAAATCAATAATATTCACTTTTAATATTGTAAAACAAATTATCCCATATTAACCGCACAGTAAAACATCCTTGTAACTTCACTTACATATTAAAATTTCATTATCACTATTACTAACATCACATCCAGGCTTTCTGAAAATCGTTGAAAGAGGTCGTGAATTTATGGAGCAGCTAAATCACTATCAACAACATAATCAATGGAGAATTCTCGCAATTAAAAGGTAAGTTAAATTTTTTTCTTGAAAACTTTCATATTAAATTAGTTTCATGAAAAATCGTGAGCATGGGGGGCCCGGTCAACCTCATTTTCTTAACACCAGTGGGTGCTCCACACCCCCCCTCGCCCGCCCGCCCGCTCGCCCGCCCGGCCCCTCCAGGCGCCTTAACAGCGCCCCCCCTCACCCGCCTGCCCGACCCCTCCGGGCGCCCTGACAGTCCCCCCTCACCCGCCTGCCCGGCCCGGGCCCCCTCACCCGCCCGGCCCACACACCCCATCCCCCCTCACCCGCCTGCCCGGCTCGGCCCGGGCGCCCTAACCCGCCTGCCCCACCCCTCTGGTCGAACCACCCACGCCCCGCTCACCCGCTCGCCCGGCCCGGGCGCCCTCACCCGCCCGCCCAACCCCTCCCGGCGCCCTCACCCGGGCACCTCACCCCTTCGGGCGGGCCACCCACCCCCGGGCGCCCTCACCCGCACGGCCCACCCACCCCCGGCTGCCCTCACCCGCCCGCCCGCACGACACGGGCGCCCTGACCCGCCCGCCCAACCAGCCCGCGGGCGCCCTGACCCACCCGCCCAACCCGCCCCCGCCCGCCCCAACCGGCCCCCCCCACCCGCCCGCGACCGCCACGACCCGCCCGCCCGTTCGCCCCACCCGCCCACGGGCGCCCTCACCCGCCCGCCCGCCCGCGAGCGCCCTCACCCACCCGCCCCACCCGCCCGCCCGCCACTCCCGCCCGAGGGCGCCCTCACCCGCCCGCCCCACCCGCGGGCGCCCTCACCCGCCCACCCGACCCACCCCCGGGCGCCCTCACCCGCCCACCCGCCCGCCTCACCCGCCCTCCGCCCGCCCGCCTCAACAACCCTCCGCCCTCGGCCTCACCCGCCCTCCGCCCGCCCGCCTCACCCGCCCTCCGCCCGCCCGCCTCACCCACCCTCGTGCAGGCGCCACCCCGTCCCCCCTCACCCGCCTGCCCGACTCGGCCCGGGCGCCCTAACCCGCCTGCCCCACCCCTCTGGTCGAACCACCCACGCCCCGCTCGCCCGGCCCGGGCGCCCTCACCCGCCCGCCCAACCCCTCCCGGCGCCCTCACCCGGGCACCTCACCACTTCGGGCGGGCCACCCACCCCCGGGCGCCCTCACCCGCACGGCCCACCCACCCCCGGGTGCCCTCACCCGCCCGCCCGCACGACACGGGCGCCCTGACCCGCCCGCCCAACCCGCCCGCGGGCACCCTGACCCGCCCGCCCAACCCGCCCCCGACCGCCCCGACCGGCCCCCCCCACTCGCCCGCGACCGCTACGACCCGCCCGCCCGTTCGCCCCACCCGCCCACGAGCGCCCTCACCCGCCCGCCCGCCCGCGGGCGCCCTCACCCACCCGCCCCACCCGCCCGCCCGCCACTCCCACCCGCGGGCGCCCTCACCCGCCCGCCCCACCCGCGGGCGCCCTCACCCGCCCGCCCGACCCACCCCCGGGCGCCCTCACCCGCCCGCCTCACCCGCCCTCCGCCCGCCCGCCTCACCAACCCTCCGCCCTCAGCCTCACCCGCCCTCCGCCCGCCCGCCTCAGCCGCCCTCCGCCCACCCGCCTCACCCGCCCTCGTGCAGGCGCCACCTGGGCCGCCCGCGCCCTCGCCCGGCAGCAGGGCGATTCCGGGAATCGCCCTGCCTGCCGGGCAAGGGCGCGGGCGGCCCGGGTGGCGCCTGCACGAGGTTGGGTGCCCTCGTGCAGGCACCACCCGGGCCGCCCGCGCCGGGCGAGGGCGCGGGCGCCCCGGGTGGCGCCTGCACGAGGGGGGGCGCCCTCGTGCAGGCGCGACCCGGGCCGCCCGCACCCTCGCCCAGTAGGCAGGGTCGCCCTGCCTAACGGACCAGGGCGCGGGCGGCCCGGGTGGCGCCTGCACGAGGTTGGGCGCCCTCGTGCAGGCGCCACCCAGGCCGACCGCGCCGTCGACCGGCAGGCAGGGCGACCCTGCCTGCCGGGCCAGGGCGCGGGTGGCCCGGGTGGCGCCTGCACGAGGGGTGGCGCCCTCGTGAAGGCGCCACCCGGGCCGCCCGTCGCCCTGCCTGCCGGGCGAGGGCGCAGGCGGCCCGAGTGGCGCCTGCACGAGGTTGGGCGCCCTCGTGCAGGCGCCACCCGGGCCGCCCGCGCCCTCGCCCGGCAGGCAGGGCGACCCTGCCTGCCGGGCGAGGGCGCGGGCGGCCCGGCTGGCGCCTGCACGAGGGGGGGTGCCCTCTTGCAGGCGCCACCCGGGCCGCCCGCGCCCTTGCCTGGCAGGCAGGGCGATTCCGGGAATCGCCCTGCCTCCCGGGCGAGGGCGCGAGCGGCCCGGGTGGCGCCTGCATGGGGGGGGGGCGCCCTCATGCAGGCGCCACCCAGGCCGCCCTCGCCCGGCAGGCAGGGCGATTCCGGGAATCGCCCTGCTTGCCGGGCGAGGGCGCGGGCGGCCCGGGTGGCGCCTGCACGGGCGGGGGCACCCTCGTGCAGGCGCCACCCGTGCCGCCCGCGCCCTCGCCTGGCAGGCAGGGCGATTCCCGGAATCGCCCTGCCTGCCGGGTGAGGGCGCGGGCGGCCCGGGTGGCCCCTGCACGAGGGCGCCTGGGCGGAGGGCGGTTCGGGTGAAGCGGCCGGGTGGGTGAGGGCGCCGGTCGGGGGGGCCAGCGAGGGCGCCAGGCGAGGGGCCGGGTGAAGGCGCACGGAGGTGTGGGGCGGGCGGGCGGGCGAGGGCGCCTAAAGGGGTGGGGTGGGCGGGTTGGAGCAGGCGGGTGAGGGGGTGCGGGGTGTGCGAGTTAACGGGTGCGAGGTGAGGGGGTGCGGTAGGGAGCCCGGGCGGAGGGGGGTTCGGGTGAGGCAGGCGGGTGGGTGAGGGTGCCGGGCGGGGGTGCGGGCGAGGGCGCCGGGAGGGGTTGAGAGGGTGGGTGAGGGGTGCATGATGGGGTGCGGGGTGGGCGGGTTGGGGGAGAGGTAGGGAGCCCGGGCGGAGGGGGGTTCGGTTGGGGCGAGTGGGTGGGTGAGGGCGCCGGGCGGACGGGCGGGCGAGGGCGCCCGAAGGGGTGAGGGCGCCGGGAGGGTTGGAGCGGGCGGGTGAGGAGGTGCGGGGTGGGCGAGTGTGGGAAGAGGTAGGGAGCCCGGGCGGAGGGGGGTTCGGATGAGGCGGGCGGGTGGGTGAGGGTGTCGGGCGGACGGCCGGGTGAGGGCGCCCGGAGGGGTGGGGCGGGCGGGTGGTGCGATTGTTGATTAAAATTTATGATATGTTTTCGTTGTTACTTTAAGTTAATATGTTTTTATTATTTACTGATTTATGTGTTTCTATTTTTCAGGAAAATGGCATCAAAGAGAATTTCAGTGAATCTTTCTGGACCAAAGACTCATAAAGGTGCTACTAAAAGAAACATTGGTGAACGAACTCCACCTGAGCTCATGGCTACAAATCTTTCAAGTGCCGCAAGTGATAAGAAGATGATTTCAGACTAGAAGAATTCGAAAGAGGTGAAATTTCCATCAAGAATGTGGTATGTGAAAGAAAGAGAAAGCACAAATGTGAATATATATCTCTATATCGATATACCGAATGATAATGGAATTTTTGAGGTGATGGGAAGAGTCGTAGATATGTGTTCGGTACCGGACACTGAAGTTGTTTACGTACTTACAAAGGCTCCCAAGTCACATGAAAGGCTTAAATACCAACTATCATATTCATTGTATGACACGAGCGAGGTATCTACAAAGTTGTGTAGTCAAATCGTAGATGAGATGACAGAAAGCATCGTAAGTATTATTATTTATATATGTATTTTGCGTTTTTTAAAGTGTCTCACTATATTTTTTAACTTTGTTTTTTATTGACATATGATATTTTGTTTGGCAGAATTTCGTTGAAAGTTGTTCAATTAAGTTGGGAGGCATTCATTTCATCGAGAATGATATCATGAAAGTTGTCAGCAGTTTTTACTCAGTGTCAGAAGAAAATATGGAAAAAAGGCAAAATGAAGTAATTGATAATGCTACAAAACTACATCCAAAGAATCAGAAAAAAAGGTCTCTGGTGGATAAATCTAGCAAGGGTAAACAAGTTACTTTTGAGAATGATGAAGTTGAAATTGACGATGAAACATATGTTGTCATTACTGAAGATGACATTGGAACTGAGAAGAGCCATAAAAATCCAAAAGTAACAATGCCCAAGAATAACTCTGGTGGGAATGTTATGACCAAGAAAAGTAGAGTTGATGATTTCGAAGCAGTCATTACCAGCAGTCAAGAACCTAGTGAAACTTCAAAAGAAAGCAGAGAAATCATTACACCAGGAGCTGATTTAGAAGATGGCATTATCAAAACAAAACAAAATGTCATTCGAGAGAATTTGACAAAGAGAAACTTAATTGATGGTGGTCGCACATTTCAGCTTAATGTCAGGAAAACCTATAAAACAAGTGAAGGACAATGTCAATATCAAGTTAGAAAGCCACATCATCTGCATGTTCACAACTTGAAGACATTGATGAGGTACAATCCATATGCTCATGTGGTTAGTTATGTTCTTCTTGTTGATCCACTTCAAGTTCCCAACAAAGAAGCATTTGATAAGTCAAAATGTTTTGAATACAACTATTATGTGCTTGGGGGGAACCATTCTGTTGAAGCTCAAAGACAATTGATGGAGGAATATCCTAATAACCCACGTTTTGAAACAATGAAATGTATCATTTACGCTGGTTTATCTGATACAGAAGCAAAGTTAGTGGCATGGGATCATAATTCAGATAATGAATATAGGATGTCTATGACTTTCATCCAAAGGGTTAGATTTATTCATAGTGAATTTGAAGAAAAATGTGGTGGGGATAGGACAAAAGTTACTGCAGAGTTCCGAAAGGAATGTTGTATGGAAATAGGATATCAAATTGAAGAGAAAACCAATTCAAAAGGTGGAAAGGGCAACAAAAATAGTGATTTATTCAAAGGTGTTGATAACATTTTCCAATTGGCATTTAGAACTGGAGATGTTTGGAGGTTGATTGATGAGATTTTTGGCATGTGGGAAGACATTTCCATTAAAAACCAGAAGGTCAAAAAGTCTAAGCCATTCATATGTGGCAACAGTAAATTAGCTCCTGAAATGAAGCATCTTCCAGACGATATGACTATCACACCTTGGAGGGCGATGCAAGGAGTGAAAGATGAGAAAATTGTCAAAACAATATTATCTCGTGTGAGGTCAGGGGAATTATCATTGGAGGAAATGTCTGAAGAATTTCAAAAGTAAGTTTCTTGAAATATTTTTATTTATTTCTAGATTATAATTATATTTTAAATAAAACATGCTTGTTATACATATCATTATATTAACTTTTTGTTACTTTATCTATGCAGTCACAAAGTTTACATGAAAATTCAAGAACAAATGGTTAGATTGTTGAATGAAGATAGTTGGGATGATGTCGTACGCAACTATCCAGATCCAAGTTCTACATCAACATTAAAATCTTTTTATCTTGCATTTAAAAAGGTATCTTGATTTATACATTCATTTTTATTCGCCTGTGTACTATTTTAAATTTATAACTTACACATATATTTGTTTATTTTATAAAAGATGAGGAAGGATGATAATGGAGTGCCAGATAGTTTCAAAACCTTTATCGAAAAGATAAAGATCGAAAGACTGAGGAAGCAACGTATTAAGGATATTCAACTTGATCCAACTCTTAATCATTTCATTTGGAATGGGCTAGACACTATTCAATATCAAGTAATACAAGGCGACTGTGAAGACATTGCTAAACTCATACCTAAAAGGGATTATGCCCTAGTCATTGCAGATATTCCCCATGGTTTCAATATTCCAAACATTGACTATGATAGTGACCCTTATACTTATCAAGATTTTAGTAAAATGGTTGCAGGATTTGTAGAAGTCACGTCATCACCATTATGGAGATTTGTGACATTTCATTCAGACACACAATTGGCAATGATATTGTCAAGCTTCAAGGGGAAAACAAATTCAAGGATGCAGCTTACATGGTAAGACGTTTAAAATGTATATTTGATTAATGTTGAAAAATTTATTTATGTACAAGTTAATTTAACTTCTACTATTTCATGTTACAGGGAAAAGTCAAATCTTCTTCACAATGAAGATCAACAATTTATAAATGATTGTGAGTTCATTCATATTGATAGTTGGGCAAAAGATGATAGCCATATGTCTATGATTTTTAATCAGGTAGACAGAAAGAGTCATAGCCAAATACTGAGTTATGATGCTGTTGTGAGAAAACTAACATATGAAGACAAAGAAGCAAAAGGAGAGATAGTTAACATTTATCAAAAACCACAGTTATTGAGTAACTATCTTATAGACATTTGTTCAAATGAAGGAGATTGGGTTTTGGATTTATTTTCTGGCTCAGGTAAGTTTTATTATATGGAATTGAATTTGAATATGTTATTTTTTTAATTAATATGTCATTGTACTAATTTAGTTCATTATTTCTTTTGTGCTTGAAAATTAGGTACAACACTAGCATGTTGCCTTCAAAAAGGAAGAAATTGCATTGCAATTGAAAAAGATCCAGTACAATGCAATTTCATTCAGCAAAGAATTAATGCTCTTCAATTTCTTCCATATGCAATGCAAGAAATTGGGTTGAAGAAAGGGGACTTTAGTGAATCACGTGTGGCAAAAAAGGCAAAGGAACCCCAACCACCATTACATGAAATGTTTGGAAAGACATACATTGGGAGTTTTGCAGACATCAAAGACCCATTAGAAGAGGAAAATGAGCAAAACGAAACAGAAAATATTGTGCAAGAGGACAATGATGAAACTCTAGAGGACGAAGAGTTTGGATTACATGACATTGTTGATTAAATTTAAGTTATGCTTGTAAATCAAGCTTTGCAATGTTTTGACTTTGACATTTTATGAGAAGAATAAACACTCAATTAGGGTTGTTATACGTTCAATATTGGTAATATGTGATTTTTGCATTGATTTTTAAGTTAATCATTATTTTTTGACAAAAAAAAGTGATTTTTATTATTTTTTTGACATGAAATTCATAGAAAAAGCTATTCGTTAACCATTTTTAGTTAAAATTATCGTATAAAAATTGTGATTTTGACATGTCAATTCTAACAAAAAATTATCAAAACGTGTAGTTTTTTAGTTATATTTATGTTAAAAATGGTTATTTTTATGTCCATTGTTAAAAAATATTGTTTTTTATAAACAATTATTTCATGTCGATTGAAAAATTAATTAAGGATGTATAAATATGTAGAATATCGAAAAGTCTAAATATTGACCTTCTAATTTACAAATGCAAAACAGTAAAAACCTCACGAATTTTATTTTTTTTAATTATAATAAAAAACAAGAAAATGTGAAGAAAACGACCACTTCAAAAATTATCAAATTTACTAATTAATTATTTACATTTTATACATTAAAAAATTTAAAGCCAAAAAACAGGGCTTTTAAAAAAGGAGTGTGATGCAGAATGCTCACTTTTTAAAATCAGCATGAAAATCACTACCATTCTAAAACGTGATGTACATAAAAAAAAACTAAAGTGCCAAAAACTATGCTCTAGAAAAAACATGTGCGTTCTGCATCACCCATTTTCAAAATCAGGTCACTTTTTAGCTATCTCTACGAAATGGGTAACAGTATCAGTTCCCGTTTCAAAGTTTACATTGTTGAGGCCCTAAGCCCTCTTATTTATACAAATTGAGGACCCCGACAGTCCTCCTAAACTTTAGGGACTCGGCTACCCAAAACTTGCAGTTAACAGCAGTCCTACTTGACTTGCTTGGCTGCCCTTGTGTTAATTGATTTGGTGGCCCTTGAACTCCGAGCTGATGGTGGAGAATTCGAGGTAAGGGCCCATAAATGAAGGGGACACCTTCCTACAAATCCTCTCCCTTGTTCTCCCACGAATTTGGCTGCCAAGTGCTCATTTACACCTTTGATTTTGTCTCCAAATTGACCAAAAAGGCTACACAAAGCACACATTAGACTTGTTGGCATAATGACTAACCCAATTCACTCTATTAGCCTAAATATAATAAAAAACATGCAATAAACTAATGAGAATGGTGGATTAAGTCGAATTATGAGGTTGAATGAGCCCAAATAATTATCCATTTTTGGGGCTCGTCATCACCCCCCTACTGAAAGTGTTGCTCATCCTCTGAGCAACCAATCTATCTCCTCATCTTTGATGGACATGGTGGCCTCCCTGTCATGCCAAGCTTCTGAAGTGATGTCCTCTTCTTGGTCATGAAACCATGCTTTTCTCTCTGCTTCTTCCCACTGCCTGCTCCTTTTCCTAAATAATTCTCAGCTTTGGTATGATTGTGCAAGTATATTCAATCAAATGGTGGCAATGGTGGTGAAAGGATATGAAACCAATGGATGATGGAAGAAAAGAGTGGTTGCATGCCTCCTCAATAGAATTCAAGCTTCAAATCCCTCTCCATAATCTATTATGGCCTGCCCAAAGGCTTTACAGGATGTTTCTGGTAGAAATACAGAACTTCCTGTAGAAAGTCCTGTAGCTTCCTGTAGAAGGTTGAACCATGACTAAATTATGCCCGAACCCTGGAAAAAATGAGTTTTCATGGAGGGGATGGATGTGAGGATGCCTGGGAACTTGGTAGGGACCCTTCTGCTTGTGTTGGGAGGCCCCCTTTCTGCATTGTGTTCCTGCAACCTGCAACAATTTCCAGGGATTAAACTTGTTTTTTTTTTCTCTCTGTTTCTTCCTTCTTTTTTTTCTTGCTTTTCCTCTTGCTTCTCCGGTGGCTTTTCCTGTGATGGCTTGCCCTAGGTTTTCTTTCCCTTAGCTTCCTTACCCTTAGTTTTCTTCTCTGCCTCACTATCTTGCTTCCTCATGCTCTGTTTTGGCTTTCTTCTCATCTTGCTTAGTTTTTGCCTTCTCTGCTTTAGTCTTTTTCTTTTCTATTCTGGATCTTCCTTCTCACCTTTTGTTTTGATTTCCTCCTTGGTTTCAAGCCCTTCTTTCTCCATTTTGGTCTTTTCCTCTTTTCCTATTTCCTCCTCATCTTCCCCTGCCATATTTCTAAAAATCTCCCTGTCATGATGTGTGGTGACTGCTGGAAATGTTCAGGTGAGGAGGGAGGAAACAAACTTTCAAAACCAGAAATAGAGAAATGGCTGAGGTTTGTCTTTCTAGAGTCAGGAATTTCTCATGTTCTTCTTTTTCACAACATCAATTTGCAATTTTTCCTCGAACTGTTTCCAACTTGAATTTGCTTCTCGGTTTTTTTTTTTTTTTTTTTTTGAGAAAAATCAATACCTTTGACAGAACAGAGAATATTTATAACACAAGGTTTTGCTTCAGAGAGTGGACAGTCTTGCAAATTTTGTTTCTCATAGGTTGGCTTATATGGTTGCATCCTTTTTTCAAAAGAATGTGAGAAAGGAAAAGGCATATTTCGGATGCAGAGGAGGAAAATGGAGAGACTGTGTATAACCCAAAGGAGGGAAAAAACACAGGCAGCATTTTAAGCTTCACTTCCCTTTCTTTCAACCCAATATTGTGTTTTTAATCCTCCACCTTATATAAATATCATATGCAGAGAAGTTTCCTGAGCCTACCTTGTCTGGAGCTTGAAATTTGCTGCAAATCCCACGTTTTCCTTCTACATGGTTGTTTTCTGCGTTTCCTGTAGACGACTTCCTGTAGAAATGCCTGTAGAGCGCCCCTGCACCTCTGAGCGAGCCTGATACGTAGCAGAATCTCGAAGATAGGTAGAAAAACTCAGTGGAGGACTATAGGTTAACCGATTGTGCACACTTCAGTTGAGGATGTGGAAAGTGCACATGAACAGCAGTTCATGAGTTTCAGCTGAGCCATCTTTAATTGCTGCGTGATTTGTGGTGAGGTGGCAAAAACATGTGCGTTGGCTTTTTTGAACTACAGTGATGTTATGAACTGCATGTCTTCTTCTATTTGTTAATCATCTGATGTCCTGTGCGCTGGAGTTCAACACGTCCACCACTGCCTGTGTTTTTCAACTTCCACGTGAATGACCATACATGCATGCGGCATGATTTTTTGCCTGGATGAGTGCAATCGAATATGGCTAGCTTCCTGGCTGAATTCCCCCATCTCATTCATTCATGCAGTGCTTAGATTAGATTCATGCAATAGAGGAACAAGTTTTGGTCACGTACCTAAAGTCAAATGGTTGCTGTGAGGTGCTTTTTGCTGCTGCATGCATCTGTTTCGGTGGTTGCATGATGGCTCCTTTGTGCTATAAGCTCTTTGCTATCTGACGTGTGGTTATTTTGCTTGTGGAGCTATCCTCTAGCCGGATCTAAGCTGCAGGAGTTCATTTCCACGTTCAGATCTGCACCCTCAAGCTACTGCTGCTGAATTTTCACAAGACCGAAACTTGTTTTCGCCATTGCTCCCGAACGATAAACCAGATCGATCTGAAACTTGCTGAGCATGTTCCTATCGTCATTATGCACCTCCCATAGCAAAATTGCGATCAATGGATGCACAGATATCGAGAAAAATGGAAAATGGCTGAATATTTCAGAGATCAATTTCTCAGAAACTGTGCATCGGAATCAGCTGAAACTGCTTGGGTAGGTTACTATCACCCATATGCATCTCTCCATGAAACAGGTTTTGAAATGGATGCACAGATACAGAGAAAATGCAAAAATGGCTGATGGTGATGGAGGTGGATTTCTTGGAAACCGTGCACCGGAATTGGTTGAAATTGCTCGAGCATGTTTCCATTGTCCCTATACAACTCCCCCTATAAAAATTTTGCAAATGGATGCATGGTTTTCAAGCTAGGGAAAAAAACAAATTTTGTTCTATGTATTTTTTCTTCAAAGCATTCTGCAAGTTTTTGCATGGAAAGAAAAACTGAGCTTGGGCTGTGATGCAGGCATGGAGATGATGGAGGAGGAGTTTGAAAATTGCAGGAGGACTTCTGAACCCTTGAGGAAGCTACCATGTTCACCAAACTACTTTTTTTCAATCCACTTTTAACTTCTTTTAATTTCTACAGGAACTTCCTGTAGAAAACACTGTTTTAAGGAAAGAAGCACAATGACATGGAAAAAATGATTGAAAAGGGTGAGGGATGGAAACATGGATGCTTGTAGGCATAACCAACAGATTCCAAGCTTTAGATTCCCTTCCAAAATCAAATCTGGCTCGCCTGAAGGTTCTACAGGATGTTTCCTGTAGAAATACAGAACTTCCTGTAGAAGGCACAAAAACTCCTTTGTCTTTGTTTTGAGTGATCCTCCTAACCTGCAATGTCCTTCTTGCAACCTGCAATTATCCAATGGAAATTAGGTTTATTTATTTTTTTTTTTTCTCTTTTTTTTTTGAAAAACAACTAGGGCGCCTCATGGAGGTTTTCACCCTAATTGCCTGCCCTGGGCACCTCCAAGGGAGGTTTTCACCCAGAGATCTTATTCTCTTTTCTCTTTTTCCCAACCCATTGACCGCCTCATGGAGGTTTTCAATCAATGAGCCAATCTAAGGCGCCTCCGAGGAGGTTTTCACCTTAGATTTTTATTTTCTTCTTATTTTCATTTTTTCTCTTTTTTTTTTTTTTTTTTCTACCCTACCCTACTTGAAAAACAAAATCATTTTCAAGTGTAAGAATACTTCCAATGGAGCCATGTGCACATCAAGATTAGAGACAAGATGATGTGAAGGCTCGAAATGCATGCTTTGACAGGTATCCGGATTTCAGAGACCATATGATCTAACTTTGAAGGGATTAAACATAACTGAGGAAGATAGTACCACTGCAACTTAGTGACCGTCTGAAACCATATCTCAATATACCTCTGATATCCTTGGTCCTTTTGTTGATCTGGATCATTCTTCATGTCACCTTCTATCATGACCTTCTCATCTTCCTTTTTTTGCTGATCTTTCTCTTGAGTACATGGAGGATTTGATGGTAACCATGAGGGAACTCTCTTGATCTCTGATTCTGATCTCTTCTCTTCATCAAGTGCAGCCCATGGTTCTTTGATCCCCTCTCTTGAATCTTCTTTTGCTAGATGTGATCCTTCAATGATTTCAATATGATCTCTTTTTTTCAATGCTCTTCCTGAGTTATGGTGAAGATCATTGAGCTCAAGAGGAGTTGTTTGGACATGTTGTGCCTCAGCTTTGCAATTGTGTTGAGCTGCTCCAATGGGCAGGTTTGGGAATGGTGGTACGGGTAGTTGAGTGGGGGTGTATATTTGAGATGGATGTGGATGGGGTTGTGGTTGGGCAGGCATTTGGGGTTGCCTTGGTGGAGTAGGAGGCGATGGTTGTGGATGAGCAGGTGGTGGAGGAAAAGAAGCGGGAGGAGTGTTGTATTGGGGCCTCCACCCCTGATGAGGTGCATTCCACTGAGGCTGTGGCTGAGCATAAGAGTGAAACGAATGAGCAGCTGGTTGGGCATAATATGGAGATGGATCCGACCAAGGAGGGGGTGTGGACCAGGAAGGATGAGCAGGGGGACCCCAAGAAGGCATGAAAGTGGCTTGATAGGGGTCATAATAGGTCTCGGATGTCCCTTGCAGTTCCTGTTGGTAAGATCTAGGTCCATGTGGCCTCCTTTGGTTCATATAGTAGAGTGATTCAGTGGCTCCTTTTGCCCTCTGATATGCAGCTTTGATTCCAGGCAAGGAAGGGCACTGATTCATAGGATGGTATTCTTCACAGACGAAACACACTTCTAGGGAGTGCATTGGACATTCGTCCCTAGGATGCTTTCTAGTGCACCTGGGACAAAATATGTCCAAAGCCCTCTTGGCTTCCTCTTTCTTCCTTTGGATCCGCAAGGTATCCAGTTGCATGGCAAGAAATTGCATCATATCACTCTTGAAATCTTCCATCTGATTTTCAAATTCGTTTTTGGATAAGGTACTGCTCCCAACATTTCTATTTGTAGCCATTCGCTCCAGAGGAATGTTTTCTTCTTCTTCTTCCCTTGAGGTTCTTCAAATATGTCTTGTTGTCCACCTAAGGGTTCTTTAATCACAGCCATCGAAGAAGAGAGAAGGTTGGTTGTGTGAAGCAGTGGGGGTGTTGTGCAATCATTTTTCTAACTTATCTCTACTCCTACAAGGCATGAAATGAAATCTTTTTGGTTGATTTTTGCTTTTTTTCTGCTTGTACCTGCAAAAACTAAAATAGATTGAACTGCAACTAACTATCTTGCTGAAATGAAAATGCGGAATTGAAATGAAAGCAGGAAATGACTAATCTATTTTGCTCAAATGAAATTGCAGGAATGAAATGCTAGTCTACGCTTGCGGAATTGAAATGCTAATCTACGCTTGCAGAAATGAAATTGCGGAATTGAAATGCTAATCTATGAAAGCGGGAAATGTCTACTCTACTTTTGCGGAAATGAAATGAAATAAACTACTTAGCAGAAGGTTGTAGTGGAAAATAGAAGAAAAGCAGCAATCACCAATACTCTGACGCTTCCCCGGCAATGGCGCCAAAAAGATGGTGGGCCCCAGTATTGCAGCAATAATGCTGCAACTCCTGGGACTCCCTTCTTTAATTTTATCAACTCAGTAGTTCGTAACAAACTTGGAAGCGACGGTGTTGTATGCACAAGTACTAGCTCTTGCCGCAGCTGTCACTTGGTCAGCTAGCACAAGTCCGCTAGGGGCTTAAGCCAACTTCTATGAGCTCTTAGAAGAATCTTTTTAACTGATGGATGAAAGCTAACTCAAAGGAAGCTAATCTACTTGCGGAAAGAAACTGAAAGCCAAAAAGTAACGCAAACCCTAGCAAACCCTAATTCTACCAACTAGTCCTATTGATGCAAAGGAGAGAATGAAAACTACTGGAAGGGATGCCATTACTTCTATGAAGGTAAAATACATGTGCCTAGACTACCTCTACCTGAAGAAAACATCTTTTTGTATTTTTGAATAAGTTATTAGAATTATCATGCATGTGCTTTTAACTGTTTGTGACTGTGCAGAGGTGGATTGGCGAGAGGAAATGCTTGGAAGAGGTCGGGAAGGTTCAGAGAGGGCCTAAGGGGTCCCTAACACCCTTCCAGAGTGTTACACTAAAATTTGTCACCATGACTATTTGCAATTAGTATGGCTCCATCAACTGTCATACTATCCTCCTTAGCAAGCCTCATACCTCTGCTCTCCATGTCAAACTCCAAGAAAGAGAGAAAGTCATTAAAAATCTATATATCTCTGGGTACGCAGTTTCTCTTAGCCTTACCTGCGTGTACGCACTCCAAGTTCACAACACCTGCGTACTTGTATGCTCTGTATGTAAAGCAATGGGTGCGTACTCCTGTAAAGGTCAAAAGGCACAAGTTTCACTCCAAAAAAGTTACTTGTGGTCATTTCTAGAGCATTCTAGAAGCTTGTTTGACGTGTATGAAGCGCCTCCAGATGGTTCATGTATCCCTACCAAAGAGGAACTTATCCCATCAAGAGGGGAGCTATCCCATCCAAAGAGGGGCTTATCCCATTGATGGTGGACCTGAATAACTTCCTCTAGAGCACTATAAATACAGGCATTGGGCCAAAGGGAGGGGAGGTTGAAAGCTGAACATTCCTAAGGGTAGATTCTGCTAGAATTAGGACTCCCTTGTAAAGCTTGAGAGGAGAGATTCCCATCCTTTCCTAGCCTTATTTGAGAGTGGGTGAGCTGATCAAAGTAAAGGAAAACTCTTGCTGGACCCTAGGAGGGACTTGCACAACACCAAGGCTCAGGTTGTAATGGTTCCTTTTGTTACCTTTTAATGCAAATGAACTTATTTTTCTCAACAGATTATTATTCATGGTTTGTTTCATATACTCCTTGGTCTGTATGATAGATATGTATTGTTTTATGAGTTTATCAGGTGCTATTTAATCTTTTGGCTTGTTAGTGAATGCAGGTTTCGAAGAGAAGGAGGAGCTCATCCGGATCGGTGAGGCTGGACTACTACAAAGTGTTGGACTAAAGGTATGTTAAAGATCCCCTGATTACTTGTATTCTCAATGCATGTTTAGAGAAAAGTAGTGTTTATTTATCTTGTTTGTCACTAGAAAGCTTTTGCTTCTAGGGAGGTCAGTTGTGTCCGCACTGTCGACTCTTTCCGCATGACAAAATGGCGACTCCGCTGGGGAATCCATTGATGTGAATGTTGTTTTCCTTTGTATCAAACTTTGATCTGAGAAAAGTCGTTTGTTTTCTGGTTTTTGGTTGTCTGACTATGTATTTGGGTGGGCTAGCTTAGGGTTAAATTAGATTTTAGTTTTTCTTTGTTTTGCTAGAAGTACGCAGCCTCTGAGTTGAGCACAGTGCGTACTTGTATGCACTGTCGCTTTGTGCACAGAGCGTACCCGCACCTGTGCAAACAGGTCGCCTGCGTACCCTGTCAAAATTAAGAAAATTTCAATTTTCTTCTTTTTGCCTTTTAGATTTTGTTTTTAATTTGTTTTTTCTGCCCAGATCCACTGGTTTTCTGCCATAAATCTTCACCTAAGCTTGTTTCATCAGTGTCGAGAGTTTTAGTGAAATTCATAGGGATTTTGCCTTAGGGTTTGATTTTTAACTGGTCCTGTAGTGACTTTGGCGTTAGAGGTTGTCAAACTTTGGATCTCCCTGGTTTTGTTCAGTCCTCTTAGGAGTCGGGCCTGTCATAGAATTCACCCTTGTGAGAGACCTACCTTTGCGTCTTCTCTTTGCGAATCTCGAAAAAGTTTGTTGTTTGAACTTTGAATTTTATTCTTGAGAAAAGAACAAAAGATTTTGATTTTTGTTTTTGACTGGTTTTTGGTTCTGCATTAACTAGTCCTTAGTTACATTTTGACTGAGTAAAACATCCAGGAATCATCTTTAGTAAGCTTTTGACTCGTTAGATTTACTTTTAGGTGCTTTTCTCTTAGATTTGCTTTTGAGTGAAATTGAGTTGATTTGATTGCCATAGTTTTTTTAACTTTGATTTTTGTTAAAGTAAGTTTTACATGCTTTATTAATTAGGAAAAAATACAAAAATATCTTTTGAAGGAAAGTTTGCTTTGGTAGCATTTGAGTCTTTGAAAGAAAAAGGAATTTTCGTGAAGTAATTAGTGGTCATGTGTTGTGTGTTTTGAAAAGATAAAGAGTTTGTTTCTTTGATTTTCATTGCCAAGAAAGTTGTCTTTATATCAATTTTGCATTCTCCAACTCTCTTAGCTAAGGAATTCATTGAAAAAGGAAAAATTAGTGTAAATCATCCTAAGTGCATCTTTTTAGTGGATTTCGGTCGAGTCTACACACCATCAGTTTCATCTCCACTACCTTTTGTCTTAAAGAAAAGCCATAAAATTAACGCTTAAAGTAAAATCAACTTAGTAACTTTTATTTACTAGGGCTCTGAAACACCAATATAGATCAGGCTAGTGTCTTGGAGTAGGAGAGTAATTAACTCTCCAAGACAGTAAAACCAAACAAGTAGCTCATCTTGTGGTAGAATAAATCCAACTGTTTCATTTGTACTCTGGGAAAGCTCCTCTTAAAGGAGAAGCACGAGCTCGTGTCCGAACCAGTGAGGGGATCAATCCTCCCTCGTTGGGAACGACGCCAGACACGCACGTATTACAAATGGTAAACCTTGGATTAACCATTGTCGAGGAGCCAGGGGTCACTTGTCAGTAAACCTTGGATTATTGTCAAGGAGCCGGCAAGGGGATTGAGCTTGATACTCTGCCCTTGCGTGCTGTCGGAGTGTAGACTGTTCCCCCAGGTGCATTTGTTGTTGTTGGTAACCTTAGTGACCATTATCTTTAGGATTCTACCGAGGTGACGGTGGAGGGAAGATCCCACTGTACCTGGAGCAGACGTCGGCTAGACTCACTTGGATTTTCCGGGGGGTTCACTTCACTCGAGACGGTTAAAGTGGAGGAACTTGTGCCGGTCTATTCATTAAGCAGGTTGCCGGGGTAACTGTTCCACCCGCCACTTCTGTACTGAATTCGACGACGTTGGGCTTCATCACCAACTAGTGTTTTCGGTCCGGAAGGTTACTGTTTGTGTGTGGTTTGACTCCTAGATTTGATAGCGCGTGTTAATTTGTTTGTTTTTACTTTTAGAGACCATAGGTGTGAATTGTGAATTTTAATTGTTAGCTGTGAATTGTGAATTGTTAATTTTAGTTTTAAAAATTGTTAATAAAATTCACTGAAGTTGAATATAATGGCAAATGTTCCGGAATTTACCAACCTAGGAACCCCTCCTAACGAGAATCCTAGTACTTTTCCTTACTTTGGAAATGTTGGTCCTCCTTATATGGCTACTTTGTCATTACCTGGATTTACAATAGGTTTACTGATATGGTTATTTTCAACTTCGTTGGCCCAAAATACTCCAATTGTTCCATCTCAACCGGATGTTTCACCTCAACAGAGCTCACCATCTCAACATCACCAACCTTCTGTTGACCCTTTACCTTCTTCACCTAATTTTTCTTCCTCCATTTCTTCCTCTTCGCCTGGTAAAAGCCTTGATGCTAGTAACCAGGAGGCTAAGAAGAAGAAGAAAGGGAAGAAGAAGAAGCAAGATAAGAAAGAAGTCAACCAACCAACCATGGTTGTAAATGTTAGTGGTATTGAGGAAACCTCCAACATGCATCGTAAACCCAAATACCCTTGCAGGCTTTGTAAGGGTGACCACTTCCTTGTCAATTGTCCTAGTATTCCAAAGGTCTTGGAAGTATGGTCAGAAAAATCTCATCAACTTTCCGTTGATCCATCAACCAGTGATAGTCAAGTTCCTGGGAAAAAGGGTAAAGTTAGGTTTCCTTCTAAGATATGCAAAAGGAGTCATCAAACTCACATTTTCCCTCACATGGATGAAGCCTCAACATTGTTGGAAAACCTTACTATTCCACAGCAAAAATTTCCAACTGGTTACCGTAAACTTTCTCCCAACCTACCGTCAACTGACAGAGTGGTCGATTCAATTTCAAGTACAGTCGATCACACTCTTCCATCGGAGAGTCAAAATCATGTCACTCAGGTTGATGATCCATTAGTTGATCAAGTGGTCGATTCAATTTCACATTCAGTCGATCCGACTTTCCCTTTGGAGAGTGAACTTCATACCTCTCAGGTTCTTCTTGTTACATCATATTCTTCTATGCCGGGGGGCATTTCACCTGTTTCTATAGAACCCCCTCCAAGTACTGAGGTCTTTTCCTTTGATTGGAATCGACTGACAGAACCTCATCTTCCTTCCTCCATCCCTTTCCAAATCATTGTCAAGGCTGGTGGTAGGGACATACATCGTACTCAGGTAGATGAAGGTGCTTCTATTAGTATTTTATCCTCAACTGTTTGGAAAGCTTTGGGTTCCCCTCAGCTTGCGCCTATTACGCAGAATCTGAAAGATTTTAACAGAACCATTAGTGAACCTTTAGGGATCCTTCCTAAGTTTTCTATTACCTTGGAAGGTAAAACTGTCTGTATTGATCTTATGGTAGTTCGAGGTCCCTTGGATTTCAATTTACTCCTTGGGTGAGACTATGTTTATGCAATGAAAGTTGTTGTATCGACACTCTTTCGCGTGATGTCTTTCCCTCACAATGGCAGTATTGTGACTGTAGACCAGCTTTCGTTCCCTAGTTTTGTTTCAACTACCAATAATATGACAGCCCTAAATGTTTCTGATTCTAAAGTGGTATCTACCCTGCCACGGGTTAATTATGTGGCAACTGGTCCCATGTTTTCATTTACCGATGTAAGTGAGCCTCTCACTGTTGATTTAGATTCGGTAATTGACATGGAAAACTCTATGGGATTACTTGAACATGATGTTCTTATCCCTTTTGAGTCCCTTGACATGTGTTCCTTCCAGAGAAGTATTCTTCCTTCTGATGAAGACCTCTTGGAAGCCATGATCAAGGTGTGTCCATTGACATGTCTTTCTTCCAGTTGGAAGCCATGAATCAGTGTGTGCGAGGATAGTTCCTTTTACTGTGTCAACCTCGTTAAAAAATGAATCAGTGTGTGCGAGGATAGTTCCTTTTACTGAGTCAACCTCGTTAAAAAATGAATCAGGTGTGAGGAAAGTTCCTTTTCCTGACTCAACCTCGTTAAAAAATGAATCAGGTACGAGGATAGTTCCTGTTACTGAGTCAACCTCGTTAAAAAATGAATCAGGTATGAGGATAGTTCTTGTTCTGAGTCAACCTCGTTAAAAAATGAATCAGGTGTGAGGAAAGTTCCTTTTACTGTGTCAACCTCGTTAAAAAATGAATCATTTTACGAGGAAGGTTCCTTTTACTGTGTCAACCTCGTTAAAAAATGAATCAGTGAGTACGAGGATAGTTTTTTCCTGTATCAACCTCGTTAAAAAATGAAACAGGCTAGCACGAGGATAGTTTTGTTCCTGTGTCAACCTCGTTAAAAAATGAAACAGGGTGTTAGAGGATAGTTCCTGTTACTGAGTCAACCTCATTAAAAAATGAATCAGGTAGATTTTAGGATATGTAGGTAGATTGTAGAAAGTAGGGTTTTGAGGATAGTTCCTGTTACTGAGTCAACCTTGTTAAAAAAATGAATCAGGTATGAGGATAGTTCTTTTCTTGTGTCAACCTCCTTAAAAATGAAACAACTCCCTTTTCAAGTTAAATATTGAAAGTAAACCTTCATTCCATCCATCTGGTTGAATGCAATGAAGCCTGGGGGGCATGTACCTCGCTTTGCATCATTATACTGGGGGCATGCGAAGTTTTGGAGCATAGTTCCTTGTCTTGTGTCAAGCTCGTTAAAAAATGAAACAAGGAGTCTTGAGCATAGTTCCTTGTCTTGTGTCAAGCTCGTTAAAAAATGAAACAAGGGTAGGTTAAGTAGGTAGATTGTAGAGAGTAGTCATGAGCATAGTTCCTTGTCTTGTGTCAAGCTCATTAAAAAATGAATCAAGGTTTTTAGAGTAGAGTTTTTGTTAGGTAGATTGTAGAGAGTAGTTATGAGCATAATTCCTTATCTTGTGTCAAGCTCGTTTAAAAAATGAAACAAGGGTTTTGAGGATAGTTCTTTTCCTGTGTCAACCTCACTAAAAAATGAAACAACTCCCACACGTCTTTCCAAGATCTTGAAAGTAAAGCTTCATTCCATCCACCTCATTGAATGCAATGAAGCTTGGGGGGCATGTACCTCGTTTTGCGTCATTATGCTGGGGGCATGTGAACTTATAACAAGCATAGTTTTTCGTTTCAAGCTTGCGTAAACATGAAACCAAATCCGAGCATAGTTCTTTTCCTGTGTCAAGCTCGTTAAAAAATGAAACAAATCCTCCTCTACTTGAGTCGAGAGTTTGACTAGATCTCATAAATGTTAAGTTGTATGTTTAGGTTAGTTATTTCAGTTTTTTGCATAATTTTCTTACAGTTTTAGGTTGAGTCTTTCAAATGATCTCGTAACTCAACCTTCATTTCATCCAACTGGTTGAATGAAATGAAGCTGGGGGGCATGCGCTCTAGCAGTTACGCTTAGGGGGCATCAAGCATAGTTTTCTCTCTGTTTCAAGCTTGTGCAAAAATGAAACTACTTTGAAGCATAGTTTTTCTCTGTTTCAAGCTTTTGTAAAAATGAAACCTATCTCGAGTCAATTTCAGTTATTTTCAAGACTCGTTAAACTCATGAAAATCTCGAGATTATTTTGCTATCTTTCATTCTCGTAAAACAAATGAAAATGCCGAGTTCTTTCCATCTTTTCCTGCTCATAAATTAAATTGAAAATTGGCCATATGAGTACATTTTTTATCATTTTTTCGAACTCATTAAAACTTACGAAAAAATGAAAACCATGAGTAAATTTTTACCATTTTTTCGAACTCGTTAAAACTTACGAAAAAGTGAAACCTTAGAGTCATCTTTTAAGCCCTTTTCTGACTCCTAAAACATGAAAAGATTGCCGAGCATTTCTTTTACACTCGTTAAAACGGAATTAAAAGACGGTCCCCTTATAGCCCTTTTCTGACCGTAAAAACAGGAAAAGATTGCCGGGTTTTTGTCGTTTCAAACTCGATATTGGAAATAAAACGACGTGTCCTTGATCGCTTTTTACTTTTCAGGTCAAAGACACTAATCATGAAAGTACTCCTTGGTCGCCAGATCAAGCAGTTCTCTCAAGTATTATTTTATACTTTTTCGGGCTTGGGAGACACAACTTTACGAAAAAGTTCAACTTGGAGTCTTCTTAAGTTTTTTCAGACTCTCTAAAAATGAAAAACACCGAGTTTCTCCTATACTAGACTCGTTAAAATTTCACAGTAAAGGACCTGTTCGATTACAAACAGGAACGGACCACTCCTTCTTAGGGTTCGAATCAAAACTAAGTTGGACTCATCCGAAGGATGAGCTTATAATCAAGCATATGTTATCCTCCTCATGCTTGTAAAAAATAAAGAGGTACTTGCCAGAAATGGTGGGGGAAAAGAGAGAAAAATGAGCCCATTTGTTATCCTTTGTCTCAGAAGAAGCCTTATTACCACTCTTGAGCACGACACTTTTCATTCACCTGGGTTGGGAAATCATTTGCCTCACAGTTGATCAAACACATTGAAAGTCTTTAGCCGGGTATTAACTTTGGGTCAAATGTCACCAAGCCATCTGTCGTGTCGTTATGTGTTCAAGAAGTCTCTGCAATAACCATTCATCTGCAAAATACCCGTCATCCATTTTGACCATCCCTGAGTCAGTCCTTACAGCTACATTTCTTCAACTTGATCTATGATTTCGTGTTGTGGGCTTGCCTGCAATGGGTCGCTTTCTATCAACATCAGCACATTATCTAGAAAGATGACCTAGGAATCGTCAGTACCTTGAAGTCTGCATGCATCAATGGCAGGTTTCTCGCCTTTGACGACAGTTTACATCATTGACTTTCGATCGAAGGATTCCGTGAAATGTTCGACATCAACTCATTCATTCACATCTCATGGATTGTACTGGGTACTTTGAGAACCATTGACATCACTGGTGGTCTCTCTCACGCTTGTTAACAGTTTACATCATTGACTGGTAATCAAGTGGTTTCTACCATGTTCGACATCAACTCATTTATTCGCATGGATAGAATCGTACCTGTTCGGGAAGTAGAAATCAAGACCCTGGATCTAGTTTCCACCATCCAGGCTGCGAGGAGTTTTGTATTCATTATACAATAGACTAACTATAAACAGATGGCTGCGTCCATACTGTGTCTACAAAAGTCTATGATTATGATGTACTGCAGAATCATTCCTGTATCAGAGCAGTAGATAGTCAATTAGTTAAAGTTTTCAATCTGAGTATGGGAATGCCTACCTCAGCGATGATATGATCTTACATATGTATTTTGTGTTGAATACTTGCAGGTTCCGACTGGGCTCTCCACAAGATAATCCTTGAAATGATAAAGTACTTCACCCTTCCTAGATTATATGAAACCCTTATCTACTACAGGCTTCGCACTTTAGGGGGCAATCTGTTACACTAAAATTTGTCACCATGACTATTTGCAGTTAGTATGGCTCCATCAACTGTCATACTATCCTCCTTAGCAAGCCTCATACCTCTGCTCTCCATGTCAAACTCCAAGAAAGAGAGAAAGTCATTAAAAATCTATATATCTCTGGGTACGCAGCTTCTCTTAGCCTTACCTGCGTGTACGCACTCCAAGTTCACAACACCTGCGTACTTGTACGCTCTGTATGTAAAGCAATGGGTGCGTACTCCTGTAAAGGTCAAAAGGCGCAAGTTTCACTCCAAAAAAGTTACTTGTGGTCATTTCTAGAGCATTCTAGAAGCTTGTTTGACGTGTATGAAGCGCCTCCAGATGGTTCATGTATCCCTACCAAAGAGGAACTTATCCCATCAAGAGGGGAGCTATCCCATCCAAAGAGGGGCTTATCCCATTGATGGTGGACCTGAATAACTTCCTCTAGAGCACTATAAATACAGGCATTGGGCCAAAGGGAGGGGAGGTTGAAAGCTGAACATTCCTAAGGGTAGATGCTACTGTAATTAGGACTCCCTTGTAAAGCTTGAGAGGAGAGATTCCCATCCTTTCTTAGCCTTATTTGAGAGTGGGTGAGCTGATCAAAGTAAAGGAAAACTCTTGCTGGACCCTAGGAGGGACTTGCACAACACCAAGGCTCAGGTTGTAATGGTTCCTTTTGTTACCTTTTAATGCAAATGAACTTATTTTTCTCAACAGATTATTATTCATGGTTTGTTTCATATACTCCTTGGTCTGTATGATAGATATGTATTGTTTTATGAGTTTATCAGGTGCTATTTAATATTTTGGCTTGTTAGTGAATGTAGGTTTCGAAGAGAAGGAGGAGCTCATCCGGATCGGCGAGGCTGGACTACTACAAAGCGTTGGACTAAAGGTATGTTAAAGATCCCCTGATTACTTGTATTCTCAATGCATGTTTAGAGAAAAGTAGTGTTTATTTGTCTTGTTTGTCACTAGAAAGCTTTTGCTTCTAGCGAGGTCGGTTGTGTCCGCACTGTCGCCTCTTTCCGCATGACACAGAGAGTTTCACAGAGTTTGGCTATCAAGAAACCTCATTTGTGAGCTTGTACAGGAAGTCTGCAGGGGTTCTACAAGATGTTTCAGGAATTTCTACAGGATGTTCAGAAATTTCTACAGGATGTTTTAAAATTGGAATTTGGAGGATGGGTGAGTGAGGGAAGATGCATGAATGGATATGGAGGTAGGATAGGGGTCTGAAGTGGCCCAGGGACTGGTGGATGGAGTGGTGAGAAGGTGTAGATAGCTAAGTTGGCTCAAAGAAGGCTTAAACAATGATGTACAAAAACTAGGGTTATGTGAGCAAATGTGGCAAATGTGAGGTAAGGATTCTAAGTAGAGGGTGGAGTGGATGGTGCTAATGGAGAATAAGCAGATGAAGGAGTGGTACAGGTGCTCTGCAAGTCGTTTTTCCAATCTAAACCAACAAAGACTTGTAAATTCAAAGACCTAGTTATGTTGACCTAATTTGCTAGCTGTCACTAAAGAGAATGAACAGAAGTGTGACCTGCAATGAAACCATGTATTTTAACTCATGCAACTAAGCAAACGAAAGTCTGAACTTGTAACCAACTTCTACACATGAAGATCAAACACTAGTGGTTGCATGGCAAAGCAAAATCAGTGTTTTTGTGGGCAGCAAAGTCATCCTAGTCACAGCTCCTGATCCCACTGAGGGAGAGGTGAAACCACAGATGTTTGTTGGCCCTCTTCTTGAAGCTTTTTCTGTTAATAACCTATCAACTAAATCTTAGCATGAAAAGCTATTTTACTCATCAAAAACAACCTAAATAACAAAACAAGATTTAAATCTAAATAGCAGATTTTATTCTAAGAATGCAGCAAAGACACATGAAAGTAAACAAAGGAGGTATTGGGCGCTTGAGATGGGCCCAACCTGTCAAGCCAGGGTAACTCCAGAATGAATGAGCGGAAGAAAATTGTGATTGATTATTCATAAGCTAACTAACATTTATATACATAAATATGACGGATCAGTTCATCTTCTTGATGACTGTCCAGTTCACCCATCCGTTGAGGATTAGGTGTCAACATTCCCCCCTTAATCTGAAGGGATGTTGGTGAGTCCAAGCATCGTTCTGAATCTTTCAAGCTTTTCTCTTCCAAGTGCTTTGGTGAAGATGTCTGCAATTTGCTCGTTTGTGGAACAATGATGGAGATGGATTGTTTTGGCCTCAACATGATGTCGGATCAGATGATATTTAGTATTGATGTGCTTAGTACGATCATGGAACTTTGGGTTCTTGGCCAACTTTATTGCAGAGGTGTTATCAATCATGAGTGGAGTTGATTGTATTTGTTTTACCTGCAAATATTCAAGAATTTTCCTGAGCCACACAATTTCTTTCGTTGCTTCAGTTGTTGCCACATATTCTGCTTCTGTTGTGGAATCTGTTGGTACTGATTGTTTGCGTGATCTCCAGGAGACAGCTCCTGATCCAAGACTCATAGCATATCCTGAAGTAGATACCCCAGTTTCTTTGTCTCCATCGAAGTGTGAATCAGAGTATCCAATCAAGTTGAAGTCGTCCACCTGTGTATACTTGATTCCAAGGTCTTGAGTTCCCTTCAAGTACCTTAGAACTCTTTTTGCAGCAGACCAATGTCCCTCACAAGGCTTTTGCATAAACCTGGAGAGGATTCCAACAGCAAATGAAATGTCTGGTCTGGTAGTAGTGAGGTAGATGAGACTTCCTACAAGCTGTCTATACTTTGTTGCATCCTCAAATTCCTTTCCTTCAATAGATGTGAGCTTCAAGTTTTGTTCCATTGGAGTAGAAAGAGGATTACACTCTGTCATGCCAAATCTGTTTAACAAATCTCCAATGTATTTCTTTTGAGAAAGAAATATGGACTTTGGATGTTGGGTTACTTCAATGCCAAGATAGTAATGAACATAGCCCAAATCAGTCATTTCAAATAAATTTCCTAATTCTTTCTTTATGGATGCAATATAGCTTTCATTGTTCCCTGTCATTAAAAGATCATCTACATATACCACAAGATATACAACTGTTTTGCCAACTTTCTTGACAAATAAAGTTGCATCATCAAGATCAAAATGATTGAAGTTGAGTTTCAGAAGATGCTCAGTTAGTTTTTCATACCAGGCTCGTGGTGCTTGTTTGAGGCCATACAAGGACTTCACAAGTTTGCATACTTTATGTTCATGTCCTTTCACAGCAAATCCTTCAGGCTGGGACATAAAAACATTCTCTTTTAGATCTCCATTCAAGAATGTAGTTTTTACATCCATTTGATGGACTTTCCAACCGTTCTGAGCAGCTAGTGCAAAGAGTGTCCGGATGGTGGCCCATTTTGCTGTGGGGGCAAAAGTTTCCTCGTAATCGACCCCTTCCTTCTGTGCAAAACCTTTTGCCACAAGCCTAGCTTTGTGCTTGTCAAGTGAGCCATCAGCTTTGTATTTGTTCTTGTAGACCCACTTGCAGCCAATTGGTTTGGTTCCAAATGGAGGATCAACCAGCTTCCAAGTGCCATTCTTTATGAGGGCATCATACTCCTTCTGCATCGCTTCTTTCCATTCATCATGAGAAGCAGCTTCTTTGAAGGAAGTTGGTTCAAAATCTGTAGACAAGTTCAATTCACAATCATAAGTAACATCCATATCAACAGGTGAATTAGAGTTATCTACATCACCTCCATCTTGTCGGTTTGTATTTCTGGTTCCTGTTTTTCCAATTTCATCAGGATGAACACTTTCAAGTGTCTTTGTCAGCCACTTTGGGGGACCTTTCTGAGATGGTCCAGGCTGCTCTGTTGATTGAGTTGGGTCTGAATCAAGATTGAGTCTCCCAATTCTATCAATTACATCACTTACAGGATCATCCGGTGTTGGAGTTTCATGCAAGGGAGATTGTTCTTCAGAAGACGATTCCACATGTTGATCTAGTATAAGAATCCCCCCTTCAAGATGTGGAATCTGATTATCAAACTCTTGAAATGATTTTGGTTTTGTGAATCTATCCAAGCGATCAAGTTGCCGCTCAACAACACTGTCAGATTTGGATGATTCAAGAAAAATGACATCTCTAGATAAAACAAACTTTTTATTTACTTCATCATAGAGGCGGTATGCTTTAGATGTGTTTGAATACCCTAGGAAGATACACTTACGACTTCTAGCACCAAGTTTGTTTCTATGTACCTTTGGTATTAAAGCATAACAGGTGGAACCAAAGATCCTGAGATGTTTTACCGAAGGAACATGTCCATACCACAATTCATAAGGAGTCTTGTTTCTTATAGCACTAGATGGACATCTATTCTTTATATATGCAGCACATAGAACAGCATCAGCCCAAAACATGGTCTTTACATTTTTGAAGAAAACCATGGATCGTACCATATTCAAAATTGTTCTGTTCATTCTTTCAGCTACACCATTCTGTTGAGGATTATAAGGCACAGTTGTTTGATGTTTAATCCCATGTTGGCGAAGATAGTGTTCAAATTCATTTGATGTATATTCTTTTCCATTATCAGTGCGAATAGACCCAATATGAGATTGTGCATCATTTTCAATCCATTTATGAAAATTCTTGAATATTTGAAAAGCATCAAATTTGTTCTTCAATAAATAAACCCAACACATTCTAGTGTAATCATCAATAAATGTCATAATATATTTATTTCCATTTGTAGAAGAAACAGGCATTGGACCACATAAATCTGAATGAATGAGTTCAAGCTTCCTATGTGCTCTTGAATGTGAATCATGAAAAGACTGTTTGCTATGCTTTCCTAGAATGCATGCATCACATTGCTTATGTTTTCTAGGAATGGTAGGCAAACCAGCAACACCATTTTTCTTCAACAAGAGGAGACTATCATAGTTTAAATGTCCAAATCTAGCATGCCATAATAAACTTGACGGAAGTGTACCTTCTTCATGATGAGAAATATATGAGAAATGTTGTGCATGAGCAGAGGTTCCTTGCAGTTTAAGAAGTCTTTCTTCTTCTATACCCCTCATGACAAGTGAGTGGTCAGATGCCTTTCTTACTTCAAGCTTTCCATCAAACATGTGAATGGAGTGACCTTGCTGTCGGATGTGGACCAGGGACAGCAAGTTTCTCTTGAGCTGTGGGAGATATAGAACATGATCCAGAAGAAAGTCTGGAAGACCAGGCAGTTTAAGCCTAATTGTGCCAAGCCCTGATGGCTTGATTTTTGACTGATCTGCAAAGTATACTGCTCCATCAACATTGCCAGTGAAATCTTCAAAAAAAATCTTTCCTATGAGTCATATGATAGGTTGCTCCTGAATCAAGCAACCAGTCATTTTTCGAAGAAGCAAGTGAAGCATTAAACAAATCTTCATTTACTCCAATGTTACATTGTGCCTCAATATAGTGAGCGGATTCAGGTGCTTTACCTTTGTCTGTGTCATCAGTTTTACCTTTCTGCTGATTTCTTCTCTGCTCAATTTTGTCCCATGGTAGCTTGCATGTAGAAGCATCATGTGATCCATTTCGTTTGCAGCGAATGCAATGCAGATCTGCCTTTTCTGCTTGAGAATGTCTGCCCCCCCTGCCTCTGAAGTATCTTCCTCTTCCTCTTCGTCCACCTCTTCCTCTTGTAGAATCTTGAGCAGGATGCTTTTCTTTATGAGCAAGGAAAACAGTCTCTTCAGAAGATTCAGGGACTGTTTTCTTTCCAAAGGCTTTCTCTCTTTCAGCAAACTTTTTCACAAGAGAGTCAAAGGTTATATCTTTAAGATTTCCATTTGCTTGTAATGACTCAAGATAATTGGAGTAGGTAGGATAGAGTGCTTTGAGAAAGGCAATAAGAGAGATATCCAGCTCAACCTTAGTGGATTTAATATCATGCATTATATACTTTATTTCAGATGCAAGAGCAAGAGGATCATTATTTTTCAGTTCAAGAGTGAAGAGTTTAATCATGAGTTGAACAACTTCAAGTGCAGAATGTGTATCATAGAGTTCTTTCAGCTTTTGTAAAGCTTCAAAGGCAGTGGAATAGGATGAAATATGACGACTTACTTCTTCATTTACAGATGCTGCGATCAATGCATAGGCTTTGCTGTTCTTGTTTTCCCAAATGGCGAGTTCTTTGTCTGATGTAGGCTACACAGGGTCTTTGTCTTCTTCTCCGACACACACTCCCTTCCACAACTCATTGTAGATGAGGGTGTGTTTTACCATCCGAGACCATTCAGAATAGTTCTCCTTGCCAGTGAGAACTATTCCGACCATAGAAATGATTGACTGCATTCTGTAAAAAAAAAAAATACTTCTGCTGATAGTAAAAAAATATTCTGCTGATATACAGTACTGTACTCAAAAGGGCATTCCCAAAAATTTGAAATCTCTTCCAATAAGTACCTCAATACTTCAAGCTGCAACATATTTTCTCCAAATTTATTTCTTCAAATCCCTCCAAAAGCATCCAGTATTTCAAATATTAAGTATTACATATCACTTCAATCTTTTTAAATGTAATAAATGCCCATAAAATATTACATATTACTTCAACCCTTTAAATGTACTGCAGGACAGATTAACAAAATATGTAGGAGCTTGATGTCAATGCTCAGACAACCAATGGCACAACAAAATCGATGTCGCGGTGAATTCTTTTCTCGGCCACGCCCTCACTCAAACAGTATCGATGCAAAGATTATGCAATGCCTTCGCGGGGAAAACCCCGAAACAGCTTAAACTTTTATTTTTTGTAAAGTTGATGGATGAATGCCGAGTGCAGATTTACCTTTGCGGAACTGTTGCAAAGGCCCCCATCTACCTTTTTGCTGTTTCATGCAAAGCATAATAAAAGTCCATACATTTTTCATAGGAAACAAAAAAATTCACATGGAGGAATATACATCTATGCTTGCTGATTTGTGCAGCTATAAAATGAGGACAGACCGGCATGCAAAAAGACACCCTGAAATGTATGTTGCATTCTATAATACCATGTCCAAAATCCGCTGCGACTGCTCCTTTGTCCAGACAAAGGGTTTGGTTTTTCGACGATGAGTTCAGAGTAATAACAGAACACTCATATAGCGTATCTCCGCTGGCATTTCCAAATGAAACACCTTGCGAACATATACTTCTAACTCCGAAAAAGAGAGAGGGTCTTCGGATGTCTCATGAATCACAAAACGCCGGGCGAAGCCATTGGGGTCTCCGAACTCCAGACCTTTATCACGGAATGCTCCATGGCGCCGAGTTTTCTCATCAGCGTCTCTTCACATAACCTCCACGCTCTTACCGAGCACTCACAATAGTCAAGGCCGCGGTCAATAATCAGTATATCGGCTTCAACGGGTGGTGATGCTGAGATCAATTCTCCAGCATAGCAACAAAAAAGGGTTGGTCTCAGATACGAAATGCTGAGTTCAAATTTCCGCAGAAGAGAAAAAGGAGAGGTAGTCCCAGCTATTGAATCGGATTCAGAGAATGGAATAGAGAGCGTTGTGGAGAGATTGCAGTGGCGTTTCATGAACCAAAAACGATGCGTTTCATGTATTCATGCGCAGAGAGGGGCAGCGTTGACAGTGTCAGGCAAACGTTTATAAAAATAATGCGCAGTCTCTGGCAGTCAGAGAGCGCAATACCGCCTTGAAAAACGCTTATAGTGCAGTCAGGCCAGGCAGAGGCAGAGCCAGGGAATCAATGTCAGAGTAGCGCTCAGGACTGAGCAGCTCTCAGGACAGCAGGAGTTACAACTATTTCTGGGACCTGTGCTCTGATACCATGTCAGGCCAGGGTAACTCCAGAATGAATTAGCGGAAGAAAATTGTGATTGATTATTCATAAGCTAACTAACATTTATATACATAAATATGACGGATCAGTTCATCTTCTTGATGACTGTCCAGTTCACCCATCCGTTGAGGATTAGGTGTCAACACAACCCCAAGAGCTACAACCTCCTAAGAGAGATTTAGAGCTGGTGCAAAGCTAGATTCATCTTTATTGATCAAAATAAACGTTACATTCCAAAAACTGTC
This sequence comes from Pinus tabuliformis, assembly GCA_031772625.1. Classification (NCBI taxonomy): domain Eukaryota; kingdom Viridiplantae; phylum Streptophyta; class Pinopsida; order Pinales; family Pinaceae; genus Pinus; species Pinus tabuliformis. The sequence continues at coordinate 315,395,757 of CM062811.1, forward strand.
CACAAGGAGAACTTAAAAATGTGCTGAAAGCAAAGCTAATCTACTGCCTAAAAATCGAACTACAAAATGACTATAAAGTGACTAACTAAAATGAGGCCCTAAGCCCTCTTATTTATACAAATTGAGGACCCCAAAAGTCCTCCTAAACTTTAGGGACTCGGCTGCCCAAAACTTGCAGTTAACAGCAATCCTACTTGACTTGCTTGGCTGCCCTTGTGTTAATTGATTTGGTGGCCCTTGAACTCCGAGCTGATGGTGGAGAATTTGATGTAAGGGCCCATAAATGAAGGGGACACCTTCCTACAAATCCTCTCCCTTGTTCTCCCACGAATTTGGCTGCCAAGTACTCATTTACACCTTTGATTTTGTCTCCAAATTGACCAAAAAGGCTACACAAAGCACACATTAGACTTGTTGGCATAATGACTAACCCAATTCACTCTATTAGCATAAATATAATCAAAAGCATGCAATAAACTAATGAGAATGGTGGATTAAGTCGAATTAGGAGGTTGAATGAGCCCAAATAATTATCCATTTTTGGGGCTCATCAGTTGACCCTGTGAAAATAGAGGTAATCTCACATATTTCAATTCCTACATCACAAAAAGAGGTACGAAGATTTATGGGACACGAAGGGTACTATAGAAGATTCATTGAAAATTTTACAAAAATTGCAGCACCTTTGTTTAAACTACTTACTAAAGATGTTTATTTTATATGGAATACTAACTGCCAAAATGCTTTTCAGGAAGTAAAGAACAAACTAACTACAACTCCAGTTTTAAGAGGGCCAAATTGGTCCATTTTGTTTCACATTTGCACGGATGCATCAGACACTGCCCTTGAAGCAGTATTGGGACAAAGGGAGGATAACTTTCCTTATGTTATTTATTTCATTAGAAAAATTCTTTCTCCCGCTGAACTAAATTATACAATTACTGAAAAAGAATGTTTAGCAGTTGTTGGGAACGGGTTCCCCCAATAGCCAGTTTTGGGGCTAAAAGCCAATGTTTTGGGGCAGAATTCCCAAATTTTGTAATAAAGTCTCTTCATTTTGTTGTCGCGGAGTGCGAATATGTCAAAGGATTTTCTGCCCTTATTTTGTAAAGTCTCATGTCGGCTGTAAAGATCTATCGGACCATGGGATTGTATAAAAAGGGAGTCTTAGAAGAGTCTAAGAGGAAAAAAAGGTAGGAATGGTAAGTAGAGTTTTGGGTAAGAAGTTCTAAGTGTTCTCGAGTCTTAGCGTAGGTAGAGGCTCTGCAGCTGAGTGTGCAGAGGCCTAGGGTGGAAGTCTGCAGCTGAGTGCGTGGACCCCTGCAGCTGTGTGCGCAGGGTGGATAGAGTCTGTACTGAACTTGAAATATCAATAAAGAAAAGTATTCTACAAATCACTGTGTATTTTGTCTCTATTTAATGCATCTGATTATCTCATGATACAATTTGGGTTACTTTATAATTCTTATTTAATGCGTGAATATATTCGATTACATCTATTAATTGAACGCGATCAAGAATATAGGATTACACGAAGATAACTGTAAATGCATGGTAGATTATGTAACACTTAAGATAACTTGGGAACTTATACAGTAACATAGCCATAGAGGCGCTTAACTGCCTAGGCCTCGGGTTAGCGTTGCGTGAAGATCAGTAGGGTACCTTTGTGGAGGTACTGAAGGACGAAAGAGAAGGAACATCGATAAGCCCTAAAAGCTTATCGATCTACACGAAGGTAGGATCAGGAAGTATAGATCGACATCACAACAATATTAGGGTGTGGAAACTTGGTTCCTGCATCCCACCATACTGCTTCGGGTGAAACTTCGGTCCATGCTCCACGGGCTGATCCTGAAAGGGCCAGTAGTGTAGGGATTTGCTTGTCTGACTAACGTTGAACCTGGGTCAGGGCCCAGCAAGCCAACATCAGTTTTATATGCCATTAGCAAATTTAGACACTATGTCACCGATTATGAAGCCTTTGTTCATACGGATCATTCTGCCATTAGATTTCTTATGAATAAACCTATTACTAATGGAAGAATTGCTAAATGGTTACTTTTATTGTAAGAATTTAACATTATTGTGATTGACAGGCCGGGACAAGATAATTTGGCTACTGACCTTTTATCATGAATGACCATTTCTCAGGACAGGGCTTCAGCCCCAATTCCAGATGATTTTCCTGACGAAGACTTGTTTGCGATATCAACTTTCACTCCCTAGTTCGTCGACATAGCTAACTATTTGGTGTCAGGAAAGCTGCCACAGGATCTTTCCACCAAGGAAAAACACAATATCATACAACAGAGTGCAATTTTTTCTTGTATAGAAAGAGATATGTTCCGCACAGGGCTTGATTTGATTAGGAGGTGATGTGTGCAGTAAGATGAGATGTTCGATGTTCTGAAGGCTTGCCATAGTGATCCATGTGGGGGGAACTTTGCAGATAAACGAACAACTCATAAAGTCCTTCATGGAGGATACTATTGGCCCACACTTTTCAAATATGCTAAAATATTTTTATCCAGTTGTGATGCTCGTCAGAGAATGGGGAGGCCAGTTCCTTCAGATGAGGTGCCTCTCCAGACACAAATATCAGTAGAGCCCTTTGAGAAGTGGGCATTGGATTTTGTGGAACCCATATCTCCCATGTTTGGGAAAAAGAGATACATATTGGTTTTCAACGACTATGTAACAAAATGGGTAGAGGTGAAGGCTTTGTATTCAGATTCCGAGAAAGCAGTGGTGGATTTCCTCTTCGAAGACATCTTCACTAGATTTGGGGTGCCGAGAGAGATCGTTACGAACCAAGGCACACAATTCACATCCAAGTTGGTGAAGGCCATTACAGAGCAATATCAAATTAAGCATCAGAAATCCACCCCATACCACCCCCAAGCAAACAAACAGGTGGAATCTACAAACAAAGTCTTAGAATCTATTCTTACTAAGACCATTCAGCTCCACCATGGATATTGGGATGATAGATTACTTGAAACATTGTGGGCTTATCGTATCACTTGGAGGAATGTGGCAGGGAACACTCCTTATGAATTAGTATACGTAAAACAAGTGTTTCTTCCTATCGAGTTTCAGGTAAAAACATTTTGAATTGCCAATCAGTTAGGAATGAACTTAAATGAGGCTCAAGAGCAAAGATTGATGCAGCTGAATGAGTTGGATGAGAATAGACAGGATGCATTCTAGCAGACTATTCTAGTACAAGATCAGAGAGCTTGGTGGCATGATAAATTTATCAAGAAAGAGGTATTTCACCCTGGGGATTGGGCCTTACTCTATGACAGCGAATTCAAGAATTTCAAAGGCAAGTTTTCAGCCAGATAGTTGTGCCCCTATGAAGTGGATGAAGTTTTTAACAATGGCTATGTTCGAATTAAAAACATTGATGATAATCAGACCCCATTTGTGGTAAATGGGCATCGATTAAAGATCTACCACCGACCTCGCTCTCGACAAGAATTTTTGCAACAAGTAAGAGGAGATCCAGGAATGGAGTTGGTTCATGAAAATTACCAGCCTCCTATTGGTTCATCTGGTTGATTCTTTTCTTTTTATCGTATATATTTATAATTATGTATATGTATATAGTATAAATAACCAGTGAGCTGTCATTTTTCATATTTATAGGTGTTCTCCCCACAGCTCATGTAAAATAAAGGAGAAATTTGTCTTGGGTAGTTTTATTCCTTTAACCAAACTTGACAGATTAGCTATGGAAAAGGATCTTTTGGAGTCTTCTTTGGATGTTTCAGACTCTCAAAACTAAAAATCCCGAGTAGTGACTGATCCAGGCTCATAAAAATTCAAATGGAGCAGTGGTAGTTTTGGGATTCTTTGAGTACAAAATTATTATTTTCCGGGCTCAAGGGAATATCTACAGAAAATAATCCCCCTTGGAGTCTACTTTGGGTTATTCAAACTCTATAAAAGTGAATGCCTCGAGCACATGGCTACTTCAAGCTCATTAAAATCATGAGGTGGTAGTAGTTAGGGATCTACTGAGCATAGAATTATTATTTTCCAGGCTCAACAGAATACTTCCGGAAAAGAAGCCCCCTTGGAGTCTTCTTTCTGGAAATTTTAGACTCTCTAAATATGAAATGCCCCAGGCAGCAATCACCCCAAGCCTGGTCAAAATCCATGGGATGATGTTTTAGAGTTTGTTTCATGATTCAGAGGCAAACTACAACAAGTTGTGTGATGATATTGTAGGAAGAGTTGTGTTTCCAGTTCTGTTAAGACTCATTCTATACTTAAAATTCTTGTACTTAACTGTATGTACTTAATTGATCACTGTCATCAAATATTGTAATTTTTGAGCATGACATTTGCAAAATCAAGGCTGTGTATAGATTCCACTAGTTAATATGTGTTGCAGAGACATCATTGTTCATGATTGTTATTATGCCATTATTCCAAGTCAGGCTCAACATGATTCTTCAAACTTCGAGCTAAAAATTATTATAAGTTAGAACTAAAGGTATGTGACTGTGATTTATCTAGACTATATCATAAACATTTGATGGTATGTTATGTAAATGTGTTACCTCTATTACTTACCATTACCACTTCTCCCATAATATTGCTCCTTCCCATGATTATCAATCCCTTCATACCCCCACTCCCTCATTCACCCTTGATGATTTATTTCTCTGTCAATTAAAATAATGATTGAGGGAGCACCATCCTGATATCCAATGCTTGGTACCTCACCTCTGCCCATTCAACCATTCCCACAGAGCACGGTGTAGGCTGTTAGATCGATTGTTGGAGAAAAGTTTTTATAAAGTTCATAAGGTCAACGTAGCAATGTCGTGATCTTTTGATACATGGAAGTCGATTGTGAAATTGGTCTTATAGCTAAAAGTTTGGGAAACCTAGATTTGCATCAGCATGGGGGCCGACAAGCATGAACCTACTTTCAGGCAATTTGCACAGAGCCTAGAGTATGGGTAGTGTAAGGAGATACTAGAAGGCAAAGGGTGGATGAATTTTCTCTGGAAATTCCAAGGGTTTAATGACAGATTTGCATTAGTTTTATGCAAAGCTTTTATGGGGAAAATGTGAAGGTTGCCAATTTGAAATTTAAGGTCACCGAGGAGTCTATTAGCAAGGATACAGGGTTGCCTTCCACGGGTGAGACATTTTTCAAAGGTGGGAAAATGAATGTATCAGGTTGTGAAAAGTTTCTTAAACCGACATATGAGATGCGTAGTTGGTCCAAGGGGGTATTGCGTAGTTTTTTAGAGGAAAAATGGCACCCGCTGATCACCATTCTATAGAGGTTCATTACATGTGAAGGAAGGTATGCAGTCGTTTTTCTTTATCATATTCGATTGTTATCACATTTCTTTGAGGACCGTAGAATTAATATTCCTCATTTCTTATGGTTGAGTTTATATAATATGTCTCGAGGTGTCCAATCCGAGAGTAAGAACCCTGAAACTGACATCTATCACCATAGTTTAATCAAGATGATCATAGTGGCCGAATTAAGTAAAAGGTGGAAGTCCTGGGAGGACTTCCTCATTGATAATTTTCCTGGGGAAGGGATGTAGTTTAAGGGCCAACAGAGTCTTATCAGTCTGACATTGAAGTATATAAAGTAAGATACTCCTCAGAGCTCCAAGCCTAAGCCTAGCCCTACACCTCGACCTACCCCTCCAACAGAAGTGACTCCCATAGAAAACCCTCATGAATCAACACCCAAATCCAGTGCCCCCAAGGAAGAATCAGTCTTGAAATTGAAAGGAGAAAAGAAACAAAAGAAGAATGTATAGAAGAAAAACAAAGGTAAGGTAGGGAAGAAACAGAAAGAAAAGAGGGACCACAAGTACCAACCCGAGCACACCAAAACACTTAATAAAATCGATGTTGTGGAGGGGTCTCTTCTCGAAACGGAAGAGTTGGCTTCTGAAGCCCCTGAACAAAATGCATAGGCCGATACCACCCTCAAGCGAAAATGAAAACTTTTTACGGCCGACTTGAATTCAGTTCCCACTAGAGAACCCTTGACTTAGGGTCGACGACGAACTAGAAGTATGAGTAAGGTCGAATGCCCTGTAACAGAGACCCTAAATCTAGAGCCCATCGACGCCCTTTCCTCCCCTGACCTAGATACTAGAAGACAAAATCCAAGAAGTGAAGAAATGAACACCCCCTTGTTTGAAGAAAACATTCCCCAGGATATTGCTGAAGATTTAGAAGAAATGTCTCAACCCTAAATCTAGAGCCCATCGACGCCCTTTCCTCCCCTGACCTAGATACTAGAAGACAAAATCCAAGAAGTGAAGAAATGAACACCCCCTTGTTTGAAGAAAACATTCCCCAGGATATTGCTGAAGATTTAGAAGACATGTCTCCACCCCAGCCAGTGACCAGTAAGAATACTAGTAAAAAGAGATAGGGTACCAACTCGGACAAAAAGGCCACAAGTCGAGTTTGAGGGAGGAGTACTTCTCAATAGTTAGCAACACCAGTCAAGACACCCACTCTTACTGATGAAGAAAACTTACAGATTCGTTTAGTTAAGTTGCAGAAGAAGATTGTAAAGTTACGGGAGCACGCACATAAGTACAAAGTCTTATTTTGTTATGTGCACAAGGTTAACAATCAGATCAGGGACAATAACCTCTCTCTGATCTCCCAAAATGATCTGCTAGAACAAAATAATAAGCAACTACTTCGGTGGAAGTCATCCCGCCTTAAACCCACAAAGAAACTCAATGCTCAAGAATTGGCCCTACAGTTTAAAAAGTGCTTAGTCCCAGTTAATAATGGTTTAGAAGTTCTGGTTAAGGCAACAGGAATTTAACTGGAGGCCTCTCTTACACTGTCATTTTTGGGGAATTTGTAGTTGATGCATGAGGGCATGCATTCGTACAGGCATGGGGGGATGTTGGAGCCCATTTTTGTCCCCATTTCTTTACTCTTTTCACCTACATTTTCACTCTTTTTATCTATATTGTATTTCTTTTACCTTCTATACTATCCCATTTTATGCCAAAACCCTATCATCATATGACTAGAGGTAAAGGAATTATACTTAGCATTATTTTGATGTTTTTGGTTAAGTTTGGATAGATTATAGGATCATACTTATTAGGCCATCTCTAACTATCTATTTTATTGGACTCGTAGCTATGGAGAGTGTTGGCAGGTGAATGACAAGCTAAAAAGTTGGTCAAAGCATGAGGAGGTGGACACTTCATTATTTAAGTGTCACTGTCATTCTATACTTAAAACTTCATTTACAGTTTTGTACTTAAGTTGGCAATCAATGATCGACAACTTCTTTTGGTGGAATAGTAAGCAGTTTATGGGATCTTCTGGCATGTCATACACCGATATCCCTGTGGTCGAGGACAGAAAGTGGTTTTTCAAGTCAAACATAGCCATCCGAAGTCTAATTGAGTCATGTGCAGCTGATTCAGGATTGATCTTATGAGATATTATACATCCTGTGATAGTCATTAATCAACAGTTTGCTATGTTAAGAGATAGTTAGTTAAACCTAGTATCCATCGGTTGTCTTCTTAAAGGCCCAATGAGTTTGAATTTGTTTTACTGCCGAGTAATGATGGTGATGTATTGTTCCAGACTCATTTATTTTGAAAACTTATGTTATTTTTGAGAGTCCAAACTATGTATGTCAATGTTTAAGCTTTGATCTAATTTAGTTCTAGCATTGTTCTACTGTAAGTAATTATGGTTGCATTTTTAATTTCGTTTTACTGAGTTAAATTAACTTGCTCCAGACATGGGAAGGGCCCACCACCTCTGGAACCAATTTTATAGTTAATCTAGATCTATTATTAGTTTATTGTGTTAATTTTACATAGCATATCATATGATTGTTTAGTTTTCGAACGGTTTAATTGATTTCGTACGTAAGTTTTTATTTCGATCTTGTAGATTAAATTGACAAACTAAACTTTCCTGATTAATCCACAGACATTGACCAATGACTAAAATTTTTAAATGTCTCTTCTGAAGAGCCTCATCATACATATGTGTTGTGAATCATTCTGATTTGAATTATTAATACAATTTTGAATAGTATTTCTAACCTGATACTCTGTAACCCTTCGAATTCAACAGTGTACATGGATACTTCAGCATTATGTTTCTCAATCAATTGTGTCGTATAATGAAGACAAGATTGTTTACATTGGAATTGCGCGCAGGGTTATGAAATTCCTTTGAGTTTTATGAGAAGAATGGTTTGGTTTCTCGAGCTTTGTTCAATAGTTTTAGATCTATAAGATTTGTGTAACAATTTAGTTTCTTGAATTTCGCCAGTAGTCTCGGACTTACGAATTCTGTGTGATCTTGTAGAAGTTTTGTTGTGATTTAAGCCTTCGACTTTGGTGTGTATGCAATCGTTTTGACTTTGTTTCATTCATGAACAATAGTTAGGTTTCTTAAAATTGTTATCATAGATAGTAGTCGGATTTCCCTTTTGAACAGTAGTTAGGTTTCTTTCGATTTCGATTGCAAATAAGTAGTGAAATTGTAGTCTCAATTAGGAACATAGGTTCTGGTTTGTTTAAATTTTCGCTTAGATTTCCTTCCAATTTGATTAGGGTAGTAGATTTGATAAATCTCTCAACAGTAGGGTTCAGTTTCCTTAAATGTCAATTGTCTAGATTGCTTTGAGTATCATTTCAGTTGCTTTGAGATAGGTAGTCTTTGTGTTTGAATGTTGAATGTATTTCTTTGATTGAGTTAAATTAGAGAACTTCGGAGCTTAATTTCAATTTCACATTCACTAGCTTAATTTCGATTTTACATTCACTAGTTTAATTTAGATTTTGAGTTCATTAACTTAGTTTAAATTTAATCTTCATGCTCTTTGATCTAGTGATTCATGTTTTGTCTTGATCAACATTAGAACATTCGAATGGATGTTTCCCATTAAATGTAATTTGAATTCTGTAATTAGCATTTCATAAGTCATAGTGATTTTACTGTTAAGATAAATAGTGTTTGAAATTATTTGTTTGAGTTTTTCATTATAGAAGTAATTTGTAGCAAGCCTATCTTAGTTCTAATATTCTTGTTTAAGCAAGTGACTGAATAGAGTTAAAATGGATTCTATAGGATTTAATGAATGAGTTCTTCAATATTTAGTGAGTGAGTTTGTTGAGCATTGAGTCTTTTAAAACAAGTACGGTTTCTTTGAAGCTTTGTTACAATAGTGCGCTTGATTCATGGTTGAATTATTTAAGTAGGTAGAGGAGTTTGAGTAAATAGGTTTCTGTACTTAAACATTGATTACAAGATGAAATCACCTGCTCTATAATTAGATCTTGAATCTGAACCAATATGCAGTGTAACTCAGTGATTACGATCCCTGGTTGATGAATTAATATTAGGAGCTTTAAAATAATGAATTAAAAATCTCAATAGTCTCTACAATCTTGTCCACTTGATTTTGTTGTGTAGAAAGGCCTCGTGAAAAATTGTGGTAGTTACAGTGACTTTCCTTTCACCTTCTGACAAAACCATGAAGAGAAAAAACATTGTGGTATGAGAGATTACCTTTTGGAACTATTTTTTTAAGATCAATGAAATTGCAGTAGTTGGGACTACCTTTGGTATCTTGTAGAGCTAACCTCTTAGTGTAACAATGATATTACAGGGACAAGACTCATAAACAACATGATGTCTCCATATATAAGGTTGTTCTAAAAGAACATCACAAACTTTAAGTTGGTAAACATCACATAATATCTCATCAATGAAAGATTTGATGTTGTAGTAAATGCAACATTGTTTCCTGACACAGATGTCTCACCCATGGCTCAACCTACCAATGGTGTATGGTTGGAGGTGTGGCATTATCGACAACTTCAATCTCTTTATGACCTAAACTGACATAAGGTTACTTTTTCTCCCACTGTCAATGAAGAAATGCAATGGGGTTCTCTTCACTCAGATATGTGAATGGAAGAGGCACTCCCTATCTTCAAGCTTCTTTGGCTCTTTTGGTTGGATCTTTGTGGTAGCGATAGTAGCACTAGGTCTTGCATTTATGATCCAAATCCCTTTATATTGTCCTAAATCATAATCGAAGCTAGATTCTATTTCATTTTATTTAAGTCCCACCAATAATCATTGTTTCGAGTGACATTCATTATTATTGTGCCAAGGTATTTTGTGAAACTCACACCACGTTCTAGTGTCTTTTTTCGACTTCCCATTATGCTTATTTGATTGTGACTCAGGCTAGTTGTCTTGAGGTTGGATCTCCTTACCTTGTCCCTTGTTTTGTGGGTTAGGGCTACCTTTTCTAGGCTTTTGATGTGGTGGATTTACAGACCCAAGCTCCCTCTTATTCTTTTGCTTCAATTTTTTCTCAATATTTATAACATATTACTAAGTAGCTCCTAATGAAATGTGTAGTGAATCCATTTCCATTTGGATGTACATATATAGGCCACTTGGTTACTTCAAGAATAGGTGCTACTCGGAGTCTCTAATATGTAGCTTTGAGCACAAGGTATCAAAATTATCGATGTACTCCGACACCATCTAGTTTATCTTCTGTCGAGTTTTCCATCTCATGTATTGGTAATTATAATTCCCTATAGGAAAGAATTCCTCAAGAGCATCAACAAAAAATACCCAAGTTTGTCTTTCATTGAACATCTCAAACTCATATTTACTGTGTCTCCCCTAGTATCCTTCCCACCAATCTTTGACATGGGGAAAAACTTTCAGTAGCGTGAAGGTGATCTTCTCATCGTTGGAAAATTTTTGGTCGAAGTAATAGACCTATAAAAGATTTAAACATTTCCCTAAAGAATTTTGATTTTTTTAGCTTTTGAATAAAGAGATATAAAATTTAACTTGTACCTTGAAGGGTGTCACACCTCCAAAAAATTTGCTTGTTGAAGGTGCCTCAATAGTTGTTGGTAGGCATTAAAGGATCTAGGTGAAATTGTCCATAATCTCATTCCTCTATCACACGATTGATTCCTCAAGAAACAAATTTATATGATCACTTGCTCTGTCATCTCTCCTTTCTTCTTCCATGGGAAGTCACTTGGGCTTGTGAGCCTAATTATTCCCAAGTGAAACTAACTCGAGACCCAACTTTTTGTACCTTGATCTCATCAAGGACATGCACTAAGAAACAAAAAGGAACATATTGATTTGATAACATTGATCCTGTTTGTAAAAGGAATGAAATGAAATGAAAAAATGTAAATGGAACGCACATAGAGAATTATAGCAGATATTACAACTACTTCTATTAATAAATGAAATAGAAGAATGTTGTAGAACAAAAACTAGGTAGAATGATGGTAGTTATCTCTAAATAAAGAGAGATGGAGGATTCAAACCTTTACAAAAGTTATTATAGGAGGCAAAAATAATTGCCTTTTAATGTAAATAAAGAACAAAATATGTCAAAAAACCTAACCCTAGAAGACGAAACTCCAAAAGACATGTGGGCCTTGAGGTGGTTATTTTGTAGATTAACTTCCCTGGGGCACAACATTTGCATTAGGTGCATGATAGATTGTTTTAAAGAACTATCAATGGAATACATTTTTTTATTGAGGCTAGGGTATGCAATGGCAACCCTTGGCCCCTAAATTTTCAAAAAACATCATTAAGTGCCTCAAAACAGCCTCAAAAGTTTAGGAACTAAAAATCATAGAAAAATAACCAAGATATTTTGAAACAGTGGAAGAGGTGGTTAGCCACTAATATCCACTTGGATTAGTCCTCCCCCATTAGAAATAAAGTGTCTCCATTGCATCAAGTTCCTCATCACATGGGAAAAATTCTACTAAATTTGGCTCCTGGTGAGCCACTTTCCTTGCTGAAGCAGTTGCCCTAGTTTGGGAACCTAGTAGAGTTGTATGTGTTTTTGATAGGTTTCCTTGGTCTTGGTTTCCATGATCCAATCCACTGTATCATGTTTAATGAAGACAAGATTGAGTTATGTGGGGGGAAATTGCTTGGCTTCCTTTGAGGTGTCAACAAAAGTGGAAATATGATCAAAGAAGCTCCACATTCAATATTGGGTGTAAGGAAAGGAAAGGGGAGATGCTCAATTCAAAAACATTAGATCACCCTCCACTAGGGGAATTATGTCACATCAATGCTTGTTTATGCAATGGAAAATTAGAAATAAGATTCTCACAAAATTAAAAATATATTGTTTAATTTATGAAAAAATGGAAATAATCGGCATTTTTTGAAAACTTTGGTTAAAATTACAAAAACTTCGCAAACTAATATACATTCAAGGGTCTTTAACCATGAGACAAAAGCTATAGTCCCAGAGGTAGGGACTAATAAAAGTGGGTTATGGTAATATCTATATATATTTTAATACACAATAAATTACAATAACATATGTAATGGAAAATGAAGTTGTGTAGATGTATTATGCTGCATAAAAAAGTAGACTGAGAAGGTAACTTCATAGTATGGTGTTCAGGGGAGGTAAAAAAATGAATTATGTCACATTGTGAAATTTTAAACATAATACTTAGGAAGTGATCTTATGACTTCAATGTTTATAACATGAATGGATCTATAGAAATTAATAAATTCATAGTTTTATGATTAGTACATTAAAGTATATTATAGTTTGGTGCTTTTATAATTGGATTATGTATTACAAGATTACATCAATTAATAATTTATCAAAATAAAATGTATATGATGCAAATAATAATAACATAATCTATGGAGTGATGGCATTTGGTGGGTTAATATTATTAATCCACCCTATGTCTATTTATTATATATTGATATTTTGAGGATATATTTGACAGATTTTTATATAAACATATCTCTTTCTTCTTCTTTTCATGAGAACTAGTGGATTTGTATTATATTAGCAAAAATGTGCCTTGATGGCTATAAGGGTATAATAGCTAGGAGCAACCCATACCTAGATGTATGCCCTGTAATTTCAATAGACAATTTTGAGTAGTAGAGACTATGCAATTCTACAAATTCATAGATACACTCCTAGAACATATATATATTTTTTTCCATGTAATGAAGCACCCCACCCTGGAACATATAATCAAGTGTAAGATACTATTTAGGGTTCAAAGTTGTACAACAAAGGGGCTCAAACCCATTACAACATACTCAATATGATCTCAACATGTCCCTATGGGAATTGAACCTGCGTGGGGAGGATAACGATTATTCCTCCCAACCACCCTAAATAAACCTAATTGACCCTAGAACATAGATACAAAAGAAAAACACAAAAATAAGCCTATGGAAGGTGGAGAGTGGTAGGTTTTGAAATTACACAAGAAACTTTAAGGGTTTCTACATTGAGGTCTGGAAGAGCAGAGTTCACCTCTGGTGAGGAAATTCAGCCAGATTTCCCTAGGGGAAGTGCCACATGAAATACTAATGACGACCAATGCTTACATCTAGAAACATGCCCCAAATTGCATCAATTTCATCCTAGACTTGGTATATTAAATCACTATACTAAATCATTATCCCCATCATCATTACCAATCTAGCTTCTAGGTTGGCTGAATTTGCAGGAAATGGGAGTAGGAGTGGAGGTCAAAGATGTCACCTTCTGGCTGGTCTAAAGAAATCTTAAAATATATGAGGTTATGTATATCCATGCAACAATGCAAGCTAGAGAGAAGAAAATCTGTAATAGGAAAGGGTCGAGAGGGTGAGGGAAAGAATAAAGAACATAACACAACAAACAATTGTTATATAAATACATCAATAAGTAAACATATATGAAAATTAATATTAATATGATATTTGTTGCAAATATTATGAACACAAAATTATTGTTCATGTTTTAATATATGACAAACCATTTAATTAGAATTTTTAATCACTACCATATTACTAATTTTCCCCTCTTGCTACACTTGAGTAATTAGCACAAACAAAAATGTCATTAATAAGAATTTATGAAGAAAAACCATGAAATAAGTCGCACCCTGTTTAAAATTACTTACCTTCGTGCATATGGAGAAGATTAATCTAGGTGTGCATATAAAGAGAAAACCATAAAATAAGGGAAGCAAAGGTATAAACATTAAATGTTTATATGTATAAGAAGAAAAAAGCTTTAAAGGTTCCTGTATAAGAAAAAAATGATGAATAGTTTGTTGTAGAACTCTGATCATTTACAAGTTGGAAAATTTTGATAGATAATTTTCTCTTCAAAACCACTGGTAAAAAAAATTTGGAAATGGGAAAAAATTTAATATAAATTTTAGTACAAGCTACTGTGTTTTGAGTGTCAGAATTTTGAGTGTCAGAATGATAGTGTGCTTTGATTTCACAATCAACAAAATGCAATACGATTTAGTACATTGATTTAAGAAACAATATGAGAAAAGTGTGCATTGATTTAAGAAACGATAAGTAAACCATCTAGGTAAATGACTCCAAGAAAATACAAAGTAGAGTGTAAAACAATTTTAAAGTCCATATCATAATGTTGCAAAAGAGGTTCGTTATTATAAGCTCAAATCCATGTATTTGTTTTGTTGGGTGTTGTTTCATCTTCCTTCTTGTTTGAAGGTTAAAACCACCCATTATGTTCATGTTGTTATAATACTAAAATATATATATAATGTATTGATTTCACTAATGAACCGAGGGTATCAATGTTTGGTTTTATAAATAAATAGGATAAATGTGAAAGTTAATTACGTTACATATTTAAGCATAATTAGAACATAGGGTATGCCATAGAAAGTAAATAGATTGGTAAGAGAGATAATACAAGAAAATGAAAATAGAATTATTAAAAAAAATGTTTAAAATAAGATAACAATAATGTTGATAAAAAAAATAGAATAGAAATATATACTAGCAATTGCACCATATGTTGTAAAGGAAATTTCGTAAGGCATAGCATAGAAGGAAGAAATAAAAATTGTATGTAATTTTGTTTTTTACTAGATTGAAATTTAAACTTACATAATTGAGCTACAACAATTAGAAACGATGGTGGTTTGAGGAATCCAATCAATATTTGCTTCTTCAAAAGTATGTTTAGTAATAATTTGTGCTTCTTTAGAATGTTTCCGATATATACCTGCAAATTGCATAAACCAATATATGTGTGTTCTCTTGTGGTAGAGGGGCACATTGTTTCCATGGTGCCATGAATAGGTAAATAGAAGGAAAATGGAACTAAATCCTCAAAAGATAAGCATTGAAAGCATGCTATAATCAACAAATTCTTAAACACAAAATCCTTGTGACAAAGATTGTAGTTTACAAACACCTTATCAACAAAGTGAAATGTCAAGATTAATGTTAAAAACAAAATCTAAGTACGTAAATTTTCATAATTCAGCATAATCCAAGTAGGATTTCTATATTTAAATTGTGTCAAAGTTTATAAACATATTAGAGACTGCTTGGTAGTTGATGTGCATTATGAGCCCCAATATGATAGTTTTATGTTAAACAACTCTATGTAATACCTATCCTATCCATATTACTAAGTATGAGCCTCCAATCTGATAGTTTTATGTTAAACACCTCTATGTAATACCTATCCTATCCATATTACTAATTACTATGATGATTAGTGCACTCTATTAATGGAATAGAAACTTATCACAATTATAGGGTAAGAGACTACTAATAAGCTTAATTATGGTATATAATTCTAATATTTACACTAGTGGGTTGAGCCTCAATGTGATAGTTTTATGTTAAACAACTCTATGTAATACCTATCCTATCCATATTACTAATTACTCTGATGATTAGTGCACTCTATTAATGGAATAGAAACTTATCACAATGATAGGGTAAGAGACTACTAAGAAGCTTAAGTATGGTATATAAATCTAATATTTATGCTAGTGGGTTAAGCATTTGATGAAAGAAATTTATTTTTTGCATTTAGAAGATGTAATACCTATCCTATCCATATTACTAATTACTCTGATGATTAGTGCACTCTATTAATGGAATAGAAACTTATCACAATGATAGGGTAAGAGACTACTAAGAAGCTTAAGTATGTTATATAATTCTAATATTTACGCTAGTGGGTTAAGCATTTGATGAGAGGAATTTATTTTTTGCATTTAGAAGTTCCAATGACTGTTGACAATGGGTTGCATTTTGTGATATCACAATGAGTTGCATTTTGTGATATAAAAAATGTGCCAATTTAAGGGATCTTTAAAGTTTGCAAAAAGAGAATTTGTCACTCCCAAATAATTCAACATTTGGGGTGGTAGAAAATATAGTTATGAATTGTAATTGATTAATACCGGTTCAATCTTATGGTAGGAAATATTTTAATCGTCTAACACCAAAATCAATGGCACAATATGGCACAAGTGGCATGGGAGGGGAGTTTTTCCTAGACGGAATGCCTTACCGCATAAATATTGAGATAATCTTCTTAATGAACAAATAAGATAATCTCTTATAATATAGTAGGGATAATGTTTTGTATTTTTATATTGTATACATTGAATCATATGTCAAAATGACTATCATTGAATTTAAGATAATAAATATAGTGTCACTATTTAAGTCATTATACTAGCACTGAGAAACTCTCTTGGTGTATAGAAACAATGGACATTATTTGCTTGTGGACCATATACTCTTGCAACCCCCTATATGGCAAAGAAAGCAACAAGCGGGTGAATGTTGGGTGTGTTGTATTCTTTGCATCACTACCTACATCCATTATATCTTGCACTAGGTGCAACCCCCTCTAGAATTTCTTCGATTGTGAGTAACACACCAATCACACACACACACCATGTTACACATCTCCTCCATTTTGAGCAACAAAGACACACATTATGTCTCAACCCACAAGTTTGTTGAGTATGGAAAGATATAGATATATATGAAGTTGATATTGAAATATATTAATTACCAATATTAAGGTCCTCCAAATTGTAATCGGAGATAGATTCATCTCAATAAAGGCAAGAGAAAGGAGATCCGTCGTTTCAAGTTATTGTAAGACATATTCACGTGCAAAATAATTGGGAAGCACAGTAAGGGCACCCATAAGCCTTTCCTATTTTCGAATATCTCAAATAATGAATGATACATGAGAAAAAGAAATTTCCAAGAGCGGATTTAAAATTAGTATCGTATTTAAGTGTGGTTTTTGGGAAAAAAAATGTTTTATTTTTATCTAATTTATTTAGAATTTGGTAGGGATTTATTGAAATCACAAGTTTAACAAGGAATTCTTTACAATTAGAGTGTTCAGATATTTTTGAGGATGCTGAATTTATTTATGGAGTCAAAAAGACCAGTTTAAACAACATAAATCAAAATTTAGCCACAATTTTTTTTCACAAAATTCCAACCAGAAATCCAACTCTAAAAAATTACACTTAAAAGTTGCTCCTTTGATGTAACTGGACATACATTTCCCATCAATAAGGCATGCTCCTAGCTTGTTTAACTTTGAGAAATATGTTTCTTAAATTGGCTATTTCAAATAAAAATTAAATAACCCTAATACAATGTTAAAATATATAATATAATATAATATAATATACAAATAATAATAATAACAACAGTTAAACAACTTCTAAATTTACCTATAATATTTTATATTAAATATAATTAATATGTATAACCCACCATTAAAAGAAACCAACAAATTCGAACAACCCTATCCAAAACCGTTATGGCCGTTGAAAGTGACTCATGGATTATATTTTATAATTTATTTATTTTTGTTAAAAAAAGTTATTAATAAATACCTAATCTCAATATTATACTTAAGTTTTTTTTATTGATTATTGTTAAGTTTTTTTTAAATTATAATTTGAATGAGTTATTGTTTTTTAGAATCATTTAATATGGTTCATTAAGATAGAAATAAATAACCTAATCCTAAAAACAAATAAATACAGTAAAGATATTGTATTTATCTCTTTCTTGAATCAGGGAATTCATCATCACAGTAAACTACTTTATAATTTCTAGGAAAGAGATTTTGTATAATTTTTCTCTTTAACTTTTCATTTGAAGATGGACAGTTTTGTTTCACATGCCTGTCAAGCATAACT
Organism: Pinus tabuliformis; assembly: GCA_031772625.1. NCBI lineage: Eukaryota > Viridiplantae > Streptophyta > Pinopsida > Pinales > Pinaceae > Pinus > Pinus tabuliformis. Next base: position 315,413,831 of record CM062811.1, read on the forward strand.
ATAGCTGAGAAGAGAATGGTTTGTGGTTTGATTAGCTTCAACTTGGGTGGATTTAAGGTCCTTTGATATTGTAACTCGGTATTCGGAGCACATGGTGCAAAGAAAACACAAGTATTCTTCAGCTGTAGTCTCATACATACAGTTACGTGCTTCTTTCCCAACAATGAAAAGTGAAAACATGGAATTTATTCTTCTTATTATGGCCACAACCATGCTTATGGTCACGACAAATATCACTTGATTCCGTCTCACGCCAGTGCTTGGTCTAATCTTCTTCCGCAACGTGGATTAAAGGAACCTCAAGATTCTGCCCTTTCTCCTTTCAATGTTAAAGAGTAATTCAGCTGGACAATGCTATACAGAAAGATAAGGTAGAGTCGGAAGTTGTTTCGGAGAAGCAAGAAACAAAACATTATGCAAGAGGCTGTTAAATAGCATTAGCTGAGATCTGTATTCACTTCATGGAAAGACTTAATTTTTACTGGCGTTGAAGATGAATGTCTAACAAAATTGAATAAATTATGATCTTTCCTCATTCATCAATTTATACTTGAAATATTAGCCTCATAACTTGAAAAGAGATTCTTCCTAAACTGGAAAAATACTGTAAAAATGCATGAGGAGGTATAATGAAATTTTTTAACACCCTACTGAGAGGACCAAACCATTACCTGTAGGGATTCCTTGAAAGAAGGGCAGACTGCAAATGCATGAGGAGGTATAATGAAATTTTTTAACACCCTACCGAGAGGACCAAACCATTACCTGTAGGGATTCCTTGAAAGAAGGGTGGACTGCAACCACATTCTTGAAAATTGGTAAGGGCTGGTGAATGCTGAAAGTAGTGCAAACTTCGGACTGCTCAACCTTCAATCCATTTAACACTTGAACCTTTTAAAAAAAACCAGTAAAATACAGTTCTGTGGCAAGGTTTGAACAGTAATTTGCTCACCAAAAGCAATGTTCGGCAGAAACATGGAGGGTTGTGCAGTGGGCTCTGTAGTATACACAGCAAAAGGAGCCTCCATGTAACTGTATTAATCTTAGTCGCGTAATTGTTGGGGAGTTAGTAACCGCGTGGAGGTATGAATCTTCGTAGCATAGTTGTTAGTAGCATAGTTGTTAGTTGTTTGGGAGTTAGTAATAGTTTGAGTTAGTAACTGCGTGGAGGTATGAATCTTGGCCGCATAGTTGTTAGTTGTTTGGGAGTTAGTAATAGTTTTGAGTAGTTGCCTCGGAGTTAACTGTTTTGAGGTATATCTCAATCCGACAGTAGAAAATAGTTCTATCGTCTAACATAGAAAATCGAGGGCAGACAACTGTACACCTCAGCAGCTGGGGGTGTTGATTTCAGAGGGAAACACTTTATGGCCTAATTATAAAAGTAAATTTAAAATTGATTTACTTTTGTAACTAACTAAAATTCTTATTAATTAAAAACATTAAAGATAGAGCGTGACCCATTTTATTCTACAGTCCAATGTAGGATACATGTGTAGGTGTAATGTAAGTATGTAAACAATTTTAAATGTTGCCTCAATTAAAAAATAATAAAATGTTTAAAGTACTAAACAAAAAGTTAAGAGTAATAAATAATACGTTAAAAATAATATAAAACCCAGTATCAAGGATGAATATAAACATTTAAATGTTGGCTCTATTAATAATAAAAAGTTAAAAGTAATAAACAAAATGTTAAAAGTAATAAATAAAAAGTTAGAATTAATATAAACTCCAATACCAATGATGATTGTGAACATTTAAATGTTGGTTCAATTGATAATAAAAAGTTAAAGTAAAAAAATTAATAAAAGTCGATTTGTTATATTTTGATTTTGTTAATAACTTGTGAATAGCCTTTCTTACAATACCATGTGCCAATACCATGGCTTATCAATACCACATGCCCAAAAACCATAACTTATTTCACAATCAAAATATTTTATAACAATATGACAAGATTCGTAACCATTGATATTCACCCCACTTTATCATGGATATTATTAACTTGTAAATAGGTATTGTTACAATACAACATGCCAATACCATGGCTTATCAATACCACATGCCCAAAAAACATAACTTATTTCACAATCAAAATATTTTATAACAATATGACAAGATTCTTAACCATGGATATTCACCGCCACTTTACCACGGATATTATTAACTTGTGAATGGATATTATTAACTTGTGAATAGGCTTTGTTGCAATACCATGGCTTATCTATACCACATGCTCAAAAATCATAACTTATTTCACAATCAAATTATTTTATAACAATATGACAAGGTTCTTAACTATAAATATTCACCCCCACTTTACCATGGATATTATTAACTTTTAAATAGGCTTTGTTACAATACGATGGCTTATCAATACCACATGCCCAAAAACCATAACTTATTTCACAATCAAAATATTTTATAAATAATTATTTATTTTTATAACATTCTTTAATGAAATCTAAGAGGTAAAATGTTATAATTGCTTTTGATATATATCTAAACCCTCTATTCTATCCTCCCGACTACTAAAAATATTCTCATAGAAATTAAAACAAGGTCTTAATAAAATTAAAAATGAGAATATTTTTAAATATAAAGATGTGAAATTTATATAATATAAATAATATTATTAAGAACTAGCATAGATCCATCTTAACTAAAGATCCAAGTGGTGAGAGAAAGCAAAGTGACTAACAATAATAAAGGAAAGATAGTGTATGATTCTTTTAAGTTTTTCATTATTGTATTTTCTTTAACATTATTGATCCAAAATACAGGTTTAATATTTTTACAACCAAATTCATTTTTTTTAATTTAGACACTTTTTAAACACAATACAATGGAATCAAACTTAAGAGGGGGAGGGAGAGTGATAGTGACATAGCTGTAGGGTAGAGAGAGAGAGTGACGGGGGGCGGGAGAAGGAGAGGGAGAGAGGGAGAGAGAGGAAGGAAGAGAGAGGAGATGTGGGAGGGAGAAGGAGAGAGGGAGAGGAAGGAAGAGAGAGAGAAGGAGAGAAGGAGATGAAGGAAGAGAGAGATAAGGAGAGAGGGAGAGAGAGGGAGGAAAGGCATAGAGAGATAGAGGTGGAGAGAGAGAGGGAGTGACAAGGGAGAGATGGAGAGAGAGATAGGGAGAGAAGGGGAAGAGAGAGAGAGGGGGAGACACATAGATGGAGGGGAGAGAGAGAGAGAGAGATGGGGGAGAGAGACAGAGGGAGGCGGGAAAGAAAGGGAGAGAGAGGGAATAAGAGAGAGAGGCCTCAAGAGAGAGAAGGAGAGAGAGGAATCAAGAGAGAGATGGAGTTGGAGGGGGAGAGAGAGGGAGAGAAGAAGAAATACATAGAGGGAGAAAGGTGGAGAGAGAGGAGTGACAAGGGGGAGAAGGAGAGAGAGTGAGGGGGAGAGGAGAGAGAAGGGGAAGAGAGAGAGAGGGAGAGGAAGAGGGAGGGAGAGAGAGATAGATAGATATGGAGAGAGGCAGAGTGTATGTTTTAGGGGTGAGATAAAGAGAGGGAATAAGAAAGAGATACATATATAAAAATACAGATATTATAGTATTATATAACCAACCTAGATCCATCTTAACCCTAGATCTATCAAGTGTCAAGAGGTATCAAATCTCTCGAGGTGCAAACCTTTCCTCAAGTTTTGCACTCAAAAAACAAGTTTGCACCTTGAGATATTTGATCCCTCTCAGCGCTTGATAGATATAGGGTTAAGATGGATCTAGGTTGGTTTAATAATTTTCATTTTTTCAAATAACATAGGGCAATAGTAGAATGAGGGTGACCATTATTGGAAAATGAAAGTTACCATATGCAAGTGATGGAATTTCCTTGTCATTTCACTCCAAGAAAAAACAATAGGCTTAGTTAAGAGAGATTGAACATCTCATTAAATCAACCTTCGAAAGATATGTCCAATGGCACCTTCTCAAAGGAGGAATTAGCCTCACTTCGCTCCTGGGAATAGGAAAGATAGAATCTCTTGGAAAAAGAAGAGTTTAAATGGAGGTTAAAAAGTTGGGCAATCCAAATTAAGGAAGGGCATAACAACACTAATCTTTTTCATCATTTTTCCTCATATAGGAAGAAAAAAAAATCATTTGGGGGATCTAAAAGGAAGATGGTTCCTTGATCATTTATTTCGAAGATATCACCAAAGAAGGAGTGAGTTTATTCAAATCTCTTTTCAAAGATTGGTTGGTTGTCCCATCTAGGAAATATTGGATGTTGTCCTAGATTCCCCTTCGTAAGAAATGAGGAAATTAATAGGACCCTAGAGGAAGTAGTATCGAAAAATGAACTAAAAGAGGCCATATTCTCTATATAGAAGGGGAAGAGTTTGGGCTCAGATGGATCGCTAGTAGAATTCTATATTGACTTCTGAATTCCTAAAATAAGATCTACTCAAGGTGTTGTTGGAATCCCAACATTCTGGGAAGGTGTTCGAAGTGCTCAACTCTACCTTCCTTTCTCTTATACCTATGAAAAAATATGGGAATACTTTTGCATATTTTCATCTGATCTCTTTTTGCAATGTCATCTATAATATCATTTCAAAAATTATTTCGAGATGGATCAAACCTATTTTTAGTGACATCACATCAGAGGAACAATTTGGTTTTCCAAATGGTTGTCAGATTCATTATGTTGTCTCCCTTTCCCATGGCGCTCTTCATTCTATGAAGATACTTAAATTGTCAATTATCACTCTTAAACTAGACTTATCCAAAGCATTTGATTAGGTAAGTTGTACTTTCCTACATCTAGTGCTTATTAATATGGGAATGTGGCTTCTTTTCGTGAATTGGATCATGGGATGTCTTCAATCAACTTCTATTTGTGGTACTTATAAATGGATCCCCATCCCCTTTCTTCAAGGTTTCTCGAGGTTTAAGACATTGGTGTCCTTTTTCTCACCTCATATTTCTCCTTATATCAAAATAAATCAATGTTCTTGTACATGAGGTTAATTTGGATGGAGTTTTTAATGGTATTCAAGCATCTTGGAACCATTTTCTCACACAAATCCTTTTTGTTCATGACATATTGATCTTCTCTACAAGGAATCTGGGGAATCTAGCCCATCTAAAATTGATTATTCATCTCTTCAACTCAGCTAGTATGATGATAATTAATACACACAAATATATTTTTATCCCTCATTCCCTCGACGATCATGTTTCTTCACAATATGCCCATATTTTCCCTTTCTATCTTATTCTGCTAAATACTAGCTTCAAATAATTGGGTTTTCACCTTAAATCCAATGCATACCATTATGCATATTGGTATTGTCTCGTCAACAAAATCAAATAAACTATCTCACTTAGGTTAATAGATTTCTCTCAAGAGGTGGAAAAGTAACACTTCTGAAAGTCATGCTAGAAAGTATCCCTATTTATCGGTGCTCCATAGCATCGGTCCCCAAAGGAATTCTATCTAGAATTTAAAAATTTAGCTTTATTTTCTCTGGATGGGAGCCCGCTAGAGGAGAAGCATGCACCTGGTGAAGTGGGACAAGGTATTCCTCCTCAAAAATATAGGTGGTTGGGGGGTTAAGAACACATTCTTATTGAGTAAATCATTAGTTGCATGTAATCTCTGAAGATTCATTCACAACATATCACTCTAAGGAAAGACTCTTAAAATATAGATACCTTCCCTCTCTTTCCTTTGTGGATTGGATCAGGTAACCCAAAAATCCCTTCAAGGGTTCAATGTGTGGAAACCTTTGGTGTTGGCCTTCCCCCTTATCAAAGATTGGACAATAAGGAGAATAAGAAACAACAAGCAGGTCAAATTGGATTTGGACCCATGGTTAGGATCAATGAATGAGTTTCATCATTCTCTGCCTCTCATCTAACATATTCACTAGGTAGGTTTTTTTTTTGGAAAATATCAAATCCCATTCACCTCAACCCTTGGGTAAAGCTGGTTGGAAGTCCACTATAACTATGGGGCTTTCAGGTGTTTTGGAAGATGAATGAGAAGGCTTCATAGGCCTTCTATATACAAATTTTATCATACTAAAAAATGATATTGATGAAAATTTCACTTGGTCAAAAAATCCCAAGAACGGAGATTTTATTCCAAACTTGGTTATAATTCTTACATTGACACTATTTTCACATGACAAAATTTTTGTGGTGGGAAACTCTCTAGAAAATTCATGCCCCTCTTAAATGCAAAAGTGCTTTCTAGTTAGTGTTGAACAATAGACTTCTTACTTGGGACAATCTCCTAAAAAGGGGTTGGGAAGGGCTAAGCAAATTCTCTCTGTGTAGATCGACAAATGAATCAATAACTCATCTCTTCATTTTCTTTCTCTATACAATGCAAGTTATTAATAAGGCTTCTGCAGAGCTATATTTTCAGTCTTTTTGGGGCCAAGATGACCTTTTTGAATGTTTCAAAAAGTGGTGAGAGGACACAACAACTCCTCACTTTGAAGCCTTCCCATGCATTCTTATAAACAATATATGATGTTCAAGGAATAGCAACATTTTCTCCTCTTTGGATTTACCAGCTGATATAATAGTAGGATTGATTACAAATCTTGCAATGAATTCTGAATTGAGCCAAAGGCAAAAAAGATTAGATTTCTTGTGATGTTGTCATTTGATCAGTCCATTCCATGGAGTTATTTCAATGGTGCCTCACAAGGACACCTTGTCAGATGTGGACTCGATGTAATAATATTCATCTTTTCATCTCACTACTTGCAAGTGAGATATGCTCTGGGGCTTGTGTCTAACAACTTGGCAAATTTATTGTGTTGCAAACTCTTCTTTCCATTGCTTCTTTAAAAAAAGTTACAAAGCTCTAGGTCCTCGCAGACTCCAAACTAGTTATCCCTCGGGAAAACAACAAGGTTACTATTGAAAACATCTTCTTACAACATATTCTATAAGACATTTGGGAAGCTAAGGTAGATTTCGAATGGTTATCCTTCACTCACATCCTGAGAGAACTAAATTCCAAAGCAGACTCTCTCTCCAAAGAAACATTGGAAATGCACACAAGAACCATGAACATTTTAGAATTCATTGATATGGACGAGGTTGAAGACACAGACTTCCATTTCCAAATATTGTTGCTTTGCTTATAAAGGTTTAAATCATTTGTTGTCGTGATAATATTTTCTATTTTTTCATGTGTTCAATGTAAGTTGTCACGTTAAATATATATTTGAATCTTCTTGGTTAGAAAGAGTATTTTTGTCAAAAAATACATTATCGGGTAGGAAGAAATTTTTGGTCTTGGTTTTGGTTTTAATGGTAAAAGCCAAAAATTTGTATATTCAAACTTTTTGAATATAACTCTTTTTTCCAAATAAAAAAAGGTGATGAAACTATCTCAAAAATACCTGGTTGCTTTAGTGAAAACATTTCTAATAAAATGTAGCTACTTTCTATACTCTTTTTTCATATATCACAATTAAATTAATAAAAAATAAAAACAAAATACAATTTTACCATATTTATATAGTTAAACATAACCATATTCCTTTATATTTAATCAAATAATTACATAAAATGTATAACTCTAATCAAACTTATAAAATCACAATATATAAACACTCACATCCTCGTTATTATTATATTAACACTTTCATAAAAAAGAATACAAATACATGTGAATAGCAAATTACAATCAAAATTATTCAGGTTAACCTAACCTTTCCCACTGAAATCCATGACAATCACAGCAAAAAATTCATAAGAAAATGAAATAAATCCAATGACCCATTCCCCAACAAAACTCTATGGAAGTCCTTATTAAAGTTGTCAAATTCAAATAATATCTTCAACGGCTACTCCCTTTCGAAGATTTTTGATTTTGGGCTTCCATTTCAGCCTGCAGCAGCAAGGAGACGAATGTTAAGGTTTTATTTTTCATAATTGAAAGTTGGAAAAGTTTTATGTAGTAATTGAAATGTTTAGATTATTGTATTGTTTATGTAAACATTTTATGTTAATAAAAGTATTATGTTTCATTCTATTGAAATGTTTATATTGAGATTTAAGTTTTACAGATTTTTAATATATGATTTTTTAAATAGCATGAGAAGAAAAGGCAAAGTGTATATTTGTAAAAGTATAATATAAAATAATTAAGTAATTCAAGTTTATTAATTAACCCATCAGTATTAACTAGAATTTGTGATATGACTAGGATGGAGTCAATTCAATATTATATCTATAGACTTCAAATTTTTTTGTGGTTTTAAATATACCAAAGTATAATTCTTTTAACACATAAATTAATTAATTAATTACTATAAAAAATGCAAAAAAAATATAATATTTCAAGTAAGGTTATGGTATATATATTAGACAATTAACAGTGTTGTTAAGGATATGTCTTTGATTTAAATAAGCCGGAGGATTCAGAAATGAAGTGAAATTCCATATTTAACTTGTGAGCGGAATGGAATACATAAGCATAGAAGTGGAAAGGAAAAAGAAATAGGTGTAGTCCTTACTGCTTTGATGATCCTGTCAAATGATTCACGCCCATTTTTTGCAATGTAACGTTCGATTCCAGCTCTCGCAGAAGGGCTCATCTTTCCAACCACTTGCTTTTGCTCTATTGTTAGATTTGATCTGGGTTGATATTTGCTCACAAGCTTTCTAACGTAATTCTCATATATGTATGCTGCTCCGTTGAACATTGGTAAGACCAGCCAGAATGACAGAACCAGTTTTACATAAGGCCAGATGGGTATCCTGTCACACATACATGGAATTTCAGTTTTGTCTTCAATAATTCTGTAGCGTACACTTTACAATCACTATAATTGAGCAGCCAACTTTAATTTCAATGGAGAAAAAACTCACCTCAGATATCTCAAACTGGTTTACAAAGAATGAGGTAAGGGTAGCTTACCAGGCTAGAACTTTATAGAAAGAGAGCTCAAAAAGGGTAATCAATGAGTATAGCACCCAGTAAGTAAGCCATTGTTGGTCATCCAGCTCAGCAGGACTTTCGATCGCTCTAATTGAGGCATATCTGTACAGTGCAATACATTACATATTCACTTTTCAGTTATTAAATCTGAATAGGATTTGTTTTGGAAAGTATAGAATTTGTTTTCAAAAGTATAACTGAGTGTACATACTCTACTTCTCTTGATTTAAACCAAAAAAAAATATAGAAGAGCCATTTCAAATTTGTTAAATTGTATTCTAAACATACACATCCCTATTTACTGTGAACCATTATTATAAAAGATCAAAATTCATAATGTACATAAGAAGCTGGATTCTGCAAAAATGATAAGACTTGGTAGGATATGTAGTACTTACAGAGGATAAAGTAGCATCACCACTGGCCTGGGTCATTAAAAACAAACACAGAAAAATGAAAGAAAGTTAATTAGGTAATGAAATCCAAAACTGTCAATTGTATTACAATACTTGCTTCTAGGAAAAGGATCATAGTGTTAGAGTCCTTAGAAATGAACATTGGAACTTGTTAAGCTTATCTAGCCATCTTATCAGCTGAATGGTAAGACTTATCTTCTGGCCATAAATTAGAATGTTGTATAAATTTTTCCTCAAACCAATGAAGTGAATTTCTCCTTTATTCTTTAGTTCTTTCTTTGTAGAAATGTTTTTTGTTTAAAGCTTTCGTCTTGGGCTGGATTTTTACACATAGAACGCATATAAAGTGGAGAAACACTTATGGGTCACTGTTCTGGATTCAGAGTCCGGACATGAGGGAATTACAGAGTCATTGACTTAACATTTCATCCAGATATAACATCATGCAAACCTCATTACTCTCTGGTTCTCGAGGGATTCAGGCAATAGATGAATAAAAACAAAAGAACGATGCTTACCCGGCAAATGTAACAAAGTGCCTTGCAATTGCTCCAAAAAAACCCATCTGTAAGTGGAAGTACGAGATGAATTGCTAATGCAAATTCTTGCCGAGAAAATGAAGATGTTGTTGGAGTTTGCAGGTGTTATCTGGGAAGACTGAGTGCCGTTTATTAATACAAGTGGCAGAAACAAAAAATGATGGTTGGTGTGAATTCATCGGGCGTTTTCTTTATTGTCGGTGTAGCATTGCTTAGAGCTTAGTTTTTGGCCAAGCAACGTGATCGAAAAGAAAAGAAAAGAAACAGAGCCATCACCGCCACAATGGTGTCGCATATTTCCAGAGCAAAAGGGATGAGAATAGTGTGAGTGGCTTTCTAAACCAGTTGGGTTGCTTCCACGCTCACTTTTGTGAGTACACGCCTTCTCTGTGGATCGGATGCCATGGATTTTAGGAGTATTAATTAAGAAACTGCTTGGAATCTTTCAGCTTTATTAAGACTTAACCTCCAATTAAATTACATATGCCTTTTCATTGGGAAGGTTGTCAAACTTTAGTCCCAACCTTTGAGAAGGAGCATATCTCGGATTCAAACTATGTTGAACACATATTACTTTGTGGAAATTTCCAAAGTTCTCGTGAAATTTGATATTAAGCTGATTCAATGGTAGAATTTCTCATATATTCAATGTTTGGTGATGTGACTTTACTCGGGCTCATGCTAGTCAATTAGGTTGCAGTGACTCGTGTTTTGACAACATTGCTGAACAATGACCGTAGAAAGAGTGGTGCCATGCTCCGGGCAGTCCATCTCAATAGGTTGCATGGAGTCCCCTTAATCCTCTAAAACAACTACAAAACTTGAATCGTTGCATATGGTACATATCGACTCATCAACTCCTCCTCCATGAATAGAGCATAGATACTTGAAGGACGAATGAGGTGGCTCAGCCAAGGTGATTCAATGAATGATTCTCTATAGACAACCACATCCATCTAAGCTCCATGGTTCGTTCACACATACGGCATATATATTATGTTATAAGATATTGTTGAAGCAACATTACATACCTAATCTAAGATGAAATTCTCACTGGCTCATTACATGAAAAACCATTTGTACTTCCTTAAAAGATTATTCAAGCAAAAACAATAAAGATAAAATACTTATTATTGGGACTTCCACATGCCTCAATTTTAAACTAAAACAAAAAATCTACATCATTCAAACTTATAAATAAATGGAATATTTCAATCCCCTCTCATTACATATGGTTTTTGGTTCAATGTTATTTTTACGAGTCATTAGAATTTTTTCTATTTCCTTGTTTTTGTCTCAACCTTATCTCTTGTTTTTTTTTCTTTTTGCAATATGAGGCCTGGGTTGTTAGTGATCTAGATTTATGAAGGGAATGAAATGAAATACAGATTTGTAAAAAGAACATAGAGATACAGTGAAAATTGACTTATGTTAATAAATGGAAAGTGTTGAAACTGTACAAATGTGGAATGAAACAAACTCACTTGAATGGTGGTAGTTGATCTCTAAGAAGAGATGTGCCAACTACACGCATTCACTAAAGCGCATTACAACGATGCTGAAAGACTCATTTTAACATAAGAAACAATGAGGAAACATGAAACATCCAAAACCTAAGCCTATGAGATAAAACACCAAAGGGCTTGTGGACCCCAATGAGGTCAGTTAGTACATCAACTTCTTGGGATCATAACTTTTGCATACAATTTCTACTTGGCACACTCAGTAGCCAATTAGAAAGGCCTAGCCAAGAATTACACATTTTGACCGAGGCCCGGGAAAAGAATTGTGGCTATCGCCTGGGCTCCCAACATGTCAAAAAAAAATATTATTTAGGGCCTCAAAATGACCTTAGAAGTTTGAGACCCAAAAAATTGCTAAGATGGATAATTGTGCTTTGAGCCAATGGAATAGGTGGGTGGTCATCGATATCCACATGGACCAATCCTCCCCCTTTAGGAAGCAATCATCTCCATTGTGTTCATTTCCCCCATCAAGTGGGGAAAGTTTTGTTGAACTTAGCCTTAGGTGAGCAACTTTCCTTGGTGTAGGAGTTGCCTTTCTTTCACAACATGATAAAGCTAGATCCTCTAATTGTGAGTGGCTTTACTTGTGTTTCCATGATATGAGGTTTCCTATTACATGTTGTCGGGGTTGAGCTCTATCAGTTTCGACTACTATATTATCTCTTATGTGTCCAACAATGGTCACGCAAAGTATGGTCGAATGAGGTCCATATTAAACATTGGGTGTAAGCCATGAAATGGGGGCATACATGGCCCAAAAGAAAATTTATAACCCTGGTGATGGTGTAAGGTCCATATCGAAGTGGATTAATCTTATGATGGATTCCCACAACCTATCGGGAGTAGGAAGAGGGGTGTACAGACCTTGCTTCTTAATGGTTGGTTTAGCAATGACATAAGCAATGTAGGACCTGATATACTTGTTGACATCCTCTTGGATTTTTGGCCAATAGAAATACTTTTAAAGCACGACCACTATCTTGTCCAAACCAAAGTGTCTCGCCATATGACTATAATGAGCTTCCCAGATCAACTTTGCATGCTTGCTTGAAGGAACATAAAGATGGGCCAGATGGCATAACAATTTGTTCTAAAGATGAAAGTCAATGACAATCATGCTTGTGCTCAGCATCTGTGGGTGGTATTGAATTCAAGATTGCTCTCATAGGATTGGGACCACCCAGAGGCCTCATGTCTCTAGGATTGGAGCATCGTCATCAGTGTTGCAACTGGAGGTCAAATGAGGCATTCAACAACATGATTGATGCTCCTTGTCTTATATTTGATATTGAGATAAAATTATTGCAAGTATGTGGACCACTTTTGATGGTGCTCATTCTAGAATTTTCCTTATGTCTATATGAACTACAGAGGCATGTGATTAACGTGGATGATTGTATCCTTCCTAAGAATGTAATGCTTCCATGGTGGCAGGGTTGTATAATGGAGTATGTTTCTTTGTCATAGGTGGGGTACTTATGGATGACATCTGATAGTGTCTCACTATGGTAGTCCATTGGATGACCATGTTATGTGAGAAATGTGCCCACAACATAAACTAAAGCATTTATCTCAATCTCATAAGGTTGTTGCAGATCAGATAAGGAGAGCATTAGGGTTGAGCATAGGTGGTGTTTCATATCATTGAAATATTTTTATTGTGACTTTCACCATGAAAATTTTTCTTTTCCACCTGTTAGTGTCGGTATCTTCATCCCTCCATCAGTGATCAAATTTCTCTTTTTTGCATGCATATTAGGTGTCCCATCCGATCAGCTGCATTCCATTAGGTCATGGATCAACTGATGGTAGTGGTTCATTGTCAATTTCCCTCATGGCATTTACTTGCTGGCCTGTTTTCACATGTTTAGGTCATTTACAGTCATTTTATGTCATTTCATTTGCAAAATCATTTTGAGAGTTTTAAGTCTCACTAGGTCTAGGGTTTGTCACCATGGTCAGCAAAAAAATCAATAAGGGTCAGCAGGCACATGAGGAGGTCTAATAAGTTCATAAGGTCAAAATTTCACTCATGACATGCTCAATAGGTGATTTTTACCTCAAAACTCTGCTTTCAGGCGAAAACAGAGTTTTATATTTTTTATGTACAAAATTTATGTAATTTGAAATGTTTTCTATATGTAATAAATTCCAGTTGCTGCCCTTGCTCACCTTGCCAATTCCAGCTACTACGGACAAAAGCAAAAACATCAATGCATCAGTTCATCAAGTGATCAAGAAGAGTCAAACTGCAAAATGAAAAACAGAGTTTTTAAAGCAAAGTGAATAAGACTTTAGAAAAGTGGGTTTGTAAATGAAAAATTAAAACCAAGGGGATATAAAGTTCTTCTTTGTGTTTGAAAGTCTTCATTTTGTGCAAGAGAGTAAGCTAAAAGGAGAAAATCGGGTTTGTGGAACAAAGAGGCGAAATTGAGCAAAAAAAACGAATTTTCATCGGCGCTACGCACCTGACGCAGGTTTTGCACTGAATTTTGGTCGTGCGCTATGCATCCAAAGTGTGCTACGCCCTTTGGAGAGGGTGAAATATCACCATGAGCTTGCTAGGTTATTTGTTCTTCATCTTCACAATGGCCAGGTGAACCTAGCTGGTGTCTCTTTCACGTTGACACCTGACACCATTGCAGCAGCAACAAGTATCCTTAATGTGGGTGAACAATGGAATAAGGGGTAGCATGTGGGCAGAGAGCATTATGAGCCTTACATCAAGGCTAGTTATCAGAGGAAAGTCAATAGGGTCTTTCCTTTCAAATACTTGCAGGATACTTATGATCCACTCATGAAACTCATCATCAAGTATTTTACCAATGAGGGGAGGTTTTCCTGTCTATATACATACCATGTCAGATTGCTGATGCATTTCACGAGAGTGAGGATGATGAACCTCCCATACTTTATATGCAGGAATATTGAGAAGATGGCTATATATGTTCAAAGGAAACCTCTTCCTCAGCAGTTCAGTAGCATTTACCATTTCTCATTGATTAAAATTGTTGTTTTGCATCAGCTGAGCTTGCTGAATATTTCATGGGATACTTTCATTGCACATGAGGTTTTCAAAAGCCCTCAGGTGATTCCGCCGGTGCTTCAAGAGGAAGACCAGCCAGATGCTCATGAGACTGAAACTATAGGTGTGCCAGTGTTTGTCACTTATAAGAAAGGCACAATGAGACTATTTGCAGCTGCCAAACGAGTATTATCTCCACCAGGGTGGAAGGGGTTTCTTTTTCTTCACCGGATCATAGGCAAATGCTATCTTCACCTGGGGTGAAAGGGGCTTTGCCTTCTTCTTCAGCAGAACAGGTACAGGACAAAGGAAAGCAACAATTGCATGATGAAGGGCCTTCTGAAGGGCAAGACAGAGATTTTGTCTTGGTTGAGGAGGATGACATTGATTTGGGCCCTCAAAGCTCAAAACTCAAAGATATGATCATGAAAGAAAAAGAGACCGAAATCCAAGCCTTGTCACTTGACCTTGAGAGGGATAAATGGATCATTAACTTCCTTGAGCAAGAGAACAAGTGACTGGAGGACAAACAAACTATCATGGAGCTACAAACAATTAGAGAAAACAGGCAAGTAGCAAAAAGAAGGAAAATCAAAATGACACCCCTTGAGCAAGAAATTGAGGATGACCGGGAATCATGGTTAGAGAGGGCAAACATTCACTTGGAGAAATTGCTTGAGAAAGCTAACAAGGAGAGAGCCCTCTCTCATCCTGGTAGGGCTAGCTACCAGGTTAAGTGTGGTTTGATGTTACCCTAGATCTGCCTTTCTCAGCCTGAGGTAGATTTAGGCACTAACATAGTGGCGACCATACTGGGGAACGTAGTTTTATGTTCCTCGACAAAATGTAATCAAGTTCAGATCTGATTGTTGATGGTGGACAATGATCAGACACCAAAAAGGCTGAAATCATTCACCTGGTGATTCCAAATCAGTTTTGAGATCAGATCCAAGGACTCCACTAGAGGATGAACTTGACCAGCAGAAACATGAAAGGACGATATGGACAGATCAGGTATTCAAGTTAGAATTTCATCCAAGACATTATGTTCTTTGTTATAAATTATTTCTTCTCTTTTCCTGAGAATGTCAAGAAGGCTTTGCAAAGTATATTGTATTTGAGAAAAGATCCTCGGCCTGCATTTGATTCCTTCCCTTTGAATATTGTGAATACCAAAGATTTTCATGCCTTTAATCTTGATCAAGACCGTTTTTCTAAATCTTGTGATGACCGTCTTCAAACTGATGAGCCTCAAGAGACCAAGACTGATTCTACACCTTCTGTACATACCCCTATACCTCGTAAAATTCTAGATCGATATAAGCCTCTGATTTTACCTCCTATATCCCATGTTTTCCCTAAAAATCATGACCTATATCTACCAAGATTTGATAGTGATTGTGACAACATCACTGCTGAGAGACATGTATCGAATTTTGAGTCTTTTCTTGACCTTTTTGAAGTAGATGAAGAAGATGTCAATATTAGGATTTTTGCTCTCTCTTTGCAAGGCAAAGTCAAGAGTTGGTTCAAAACCCTGCCTGATGCGAGCATCTAAGATTTACAGCAGTTCATCAAAGTTTTCCTCGAAAGGTGGGTGGTCAAATAGAACCCTTTCTTGATTCTAGAAGAGTATAACCAGCTGAAAAGACAGCCAGGGGAGATAGTACAACAATGTTTTTCTAGATTTAATCAAGTCTATTTTTCGATGCCGGTTAATATAAGGCCTCCTCCCAAATCCGCTCTCTTGCACTACCCGGAAGCCTTTGATCCGGAAATGGAGTTTCAGCTAAGGGAAAGGAACCTTGCAACACTTCAGGAGATGCAAAATAGTGCAGTAGATGTAGAGGCTCATTTGCTAATCAAAAGGGCAAAGTTGAAGGAAGAAGAGATGAAAAACATAGATCCAGAGGAATTGACATCTTTAGAAGTAAAGCTCGACATTTTGGTAAGTGCAATGGAAGAGATGATGTAGAAGGTCACTACAAGGAATGAGTATGATTTTCAAGATCATGGCTCGCTGATTGAAGAAGAACAAGTTGTTGATCCAAAACATTTTCTTTCTTAGCCCAGTTGTCATAAATCTGATAATGATTGTTTTATAGATCATCTTGGAGAAGAGAGATCTGTAGATATGACATGTATGCTTGATGATGTGTTTTATACTGATGATTTGCCTAAGTTTGATCAGTATGATGATGATGATTATGTTCTCCAAACAGAAGCTAATCTTGCAGACAAATAAACAGTTGGTTTGTGGAAGGAGGAAGTTCATTTTCAGCAGCTCAAATACAGTGATCAACCGTTGCATATCAACCATGGAAGTGAGGAGGAAAGTGCAACAAATTTTGAAGTAAGTGAAGGATCTTTGCATTTTTGTTTTGCTTCATTTTAGTTCATTAGAGAAAACTTTCACGCAATCAGAAATCAACTATCGACAAGTCTTGATCTGGACCATCTTGAGGGCAATGAAAATCTTGTTCAAGACTTTTCATATCCAGAGTTGCAGACTCCGAACGCCATTGATTGTCAAGTTGCAAATGAAGACTTGGAAGTTGGACCATATGATCAAATGATGCCAGATGATTCTATACCATTTTGTTTTGAATCATTTCAGTTTTTGAAAGGAAATTTGCATAGTATATCTTCAAATGAGCAACCTGTAGGGAATCATGTAATCTCATCGGAACCAATAGAAAATGGGTTGCATCAGTCTTTTCAAGTTTTTCATGATCCAATAGTTGATGTGTTGGATGATGTCTACAATCAAAGTCCTTCTCCATTAGTTAATTGTGAGCTTGAAACAAGTATTGATACAAACTTGATCTGGCAGCCGATTTCTATGTCATTTTCAGTAGGAGTCTCATCACAAAGCTCAGATGAAAGTTTGGATTCACGATACGAGGAGAAGAAAAGTAATCCATTGGATGAGCTATGTCCCAGTGTGCATGAATTTCAAAATCCTTATGCAGTGTTTTTGGAGTCAGATAGAGAATCCATATCATTCAACGAATCTGTTTACAAGTTTTCATGGGAGTTTCCTTTCAGTAGTTCTCTCTTATGGTTCATGAGCAAGCACTTTTGGAGAATGCAAACAACAACCAGAATGCTTACTTGGTTGCATTGTTTATTTCACTTCACTTGATCAGGTGATGAATGGAAAAGTTAGATTAGGTTTTATTGAATAAGCTCCATTTTGAGCATATTTTCCAGTTTGTTAGTTGTATTATAGTATTGAGTCAGTTTCAAGTCAGTTTGTGTCGTTAAGTCGTCAGTTTTCAATCATGCATTTCAATTTGATTTTTTAACTCCATGCCTAATGGATAAGGCACTGGTCTGCTCTCCCAATTATTTGCGGTTCTTGGAACCTCCAAGGAGCTACCATCCCCATTGGAGCCAATTTTAGTGTCGGTATCTTCATCCCTCCATCAGTGATCAAATTTCTCTTTTTTGCATGCATATTAGGTGTCCCATCCGATCAGCTGCATTCCATTAGGTCATGGATCAACTAATGGTAGTGGTTCATTGTCAATTTCCCTCATGGCATTTACCTGCTGGCCTGTTTTCACATGTTTAGGTCATTTACAATCATTTTATGTCATTTCATTTGCAAAATCATTTTAGGGTTTTAGGTCTCACTAGGTCTAGGGTTTTGTCACCATGGTCAACAAAAAACTCAATAAAGGTCATCATGCACATGAGGAGGTCTAATAAGTTCATAAGATCAAAATTTCACTCATGATATGCTCAATAAGTGTTTTTTACCTCAAAACTCTGTTTTGAGGTGAAAACAGAGTTTTATATTTTTTATGTACAAAATTTATGTAATTTGAAATGTTTTCTATATGTAATAAATTCCAGCTTCTGCCCTTGCTCACCTTGCCAACTCCAGCTACTACATAAAAAAGCAAAAACATCAATGCATCAGTTCATCAAGTGATCAAGAAGAGTCAAACTGCAAAATGAAAAATAGAGTTTTTAAAGCAAAGTGAATAAGACTTTAGAAAAGTGGGTTTGTAAATGAAAAATTAAAACCAAGGGGATATAAAGTTCTTCTTTGTGTTTGAAAGTCTTCATTTTGTGCAAGAGAGTGAGCTAAAAGGAGAAAATCGGGTTTGTGGGAGAAAGTGGTGAAATTGAGCAAAAAACATGAATTTTCACTAGTGTTACACACCTGGGCACTGGCGATACGCACCTGGCATAGGTTTTGCATTGAATTTTGGTCGTGCACTACACATACAAAGTGCACTACGCACTTGGGAGGCAACGCTACGCACCTGCCTGTTGAGCTCCAAATCAAATTTCATCACCTTCCTCTACCTCCAAATTCACAAGTAACCTCTCAACAAGTAAGTAAAGCCTCACATGTGGTCTAGAAAAGGATTTTTTTTCATCTGTGATGGTGATTTGTGTGTCTAAAAACTAAACCCTAACTATCTCTAAAATTTTCTTGCAAAATTTGCATAGGGTTTTGTTTTTTGCTATTTTAATTCCCCTTTGATTATCTTCCTATACTCCATTCCCTTGCACTAAATTTCCCTAAATCCCTTCCTCTTTCCCTCTCCCAAAATCATTGGCACTCACTCCCTATTACCAAACCCTATGCCCTATACATTATTCCTAAACATTAACCCTATACATTCCCAAAACCCTAATTCCCATTTCCTATTCCCTCATTACATTCCTTCCACCATCAAAACCCTCATTTATAGTCATAGTATCAGTCAATCCCTCATTTCCCAAAAGAAAAATAGTATTCACCCTACTCACTCTCATACTTTAAAAAAATCTCTTCATAGTCATCATTTTTCACTCCAAATTTGCAGGTATGGAGACAGACTCAGCATATGAGAGGGATGATGAAACTATCAGTGATTCTTCCCAACATGCTCATGCACCAAGAAAACCACATAAAGGAGGAAAACATATCCGAGAGGAGCCCACCACTCTCACAAAGTTACTTGTTTGCCCTCTTGTAGTAACCTGTTTTAAACATCAATCTTGTTACCAGTTTTGTGAAATGGTGGAGAGGGTGAAATATCACCATGAGCTTGCTAGGTTATTTGTTCTTCATCTTCACAATGGCTAGGTGAACCTAGTTGGTGTCTCTCTCACCTGACACCTAAAACCATTGCAGTAGCAATAGGCATCCCTAATGTGGGTGAACAATGGAATAAGGGGCATCATGTGGGCAGAGAGTATTATGAGCCTTACATCAAGGCTAGTTATCAGAGGCAAATCAGCAGGGTCTTTCCTTTCAAATACTTGTAGGATACTTATGCTCCACTCATGAAACTCATCATCAAGTATTTTACCTGTGAGGGGAGGTTTTCCTATCTATATACATACCATGTCAGATTGCTGATGCATTTCACGAGAGTGAGGATGATGAACCTCCCATACTTTATATGCAGGAATATTGAGAAGATGGCTCTATATGTGCAAAGGAAACCTCTTCCTCAGCAGTTCAGTAGCATTTACCATTTCTCATTGATTAAAATTATTGTTTTGCATCAGCTAAGCTTGCTGAATATTTCATGGGATACTTTCATTGCACATGAGGTTTTCAAAAGTCCTCAGGTGACTCCATCGGTGCTTCAAGAGGAAGACCAACCAAATGTTCATGAGACTGAAACTATAGTTGTGCTAGTGTTTTTCACTTATGAGAAAGGCACAAGGATACTATTTGCAGCTGCCAAACGAGTATTATCTCCACCAGGGGTGGAAGGGGTCTTGTTTTCTTCATTGGATCACAGGAAAATGCTATCTTCACCTGGGGTGAAAGGGGCTTTGCCTTTTTCTTCAGCAGAATAGGTACATGACAAAGGAAAGCAACAATTGTATGATGAAGGGCCTTCTGAAGGGCAAGACAGAGATTTTGTCTTGGTTGAGGAGGATGACATTGATTTGGGCCCTCAAAGCTCAAAACTCAAAGATATGATCATCAAAGAAAAAGAGACTAAAATCCAAGCCTTGTCACTTGACCTTGAGAGGGCTAAATGGATCATTAACTTCCTTGAGCAAGAGAACAAGCAACTAGAGGAAAAAAAACTATCATGGAGCTGCAAACAATTAGAGAAAACAGGCAAGTAGCAAAAAGAAGGAAAATCAAAATGACACCCCTTGAGCAAGAAATTGAGGCTGACCGGGAATCATGGTTAGAGAGGGCAAACATTCACTTGGAGAAATTGCTTGAAAAAGCTAACAAGGAGAGAGCCCTCTCTTGACCTGGTAGGGCTAGCTACCAGGTTAAGTGTGGTTTGATGTTACCCTAGACCTACCTTTCTCAACCTGAAGTAGATTTAGGCACTAACACCACCACCCTTGGTCACTTGGTTAAGGCCCATGGAATATGAAAGAATCCCAACACGAACTCGCGATAAAAGTTGGCAAGGACAAGTTAGTGTGGATAGGGATAGCTACTCAAGAATGACTTGAATCTTGGTTGAATATACATGTACACCGTGCTCATCAACAATGTAGCCTAGGTTTTGGACCATCTATATGTCGAAGGAGAATTTTTCTAAGTTAGCAAATAGTTTGTGTTGCCTAAAAGTGTGAAGGACTTTTTGAATATGTTGTAAGTGTTAAGTCCAACTCTTGATGAAGATGGGAATATCATCTAGATATATCACCACAAAATAATTGATTAAAGGCTACAAGATGTCATTCATTAGCCTCATGAAATTTATTAGGGCATTCATCAAGTCAAAGGGCATAACCAACCATTCAAAAAGACCTTCTTTGGACTTGAAGACAGTCTCCCATACATTAGTTGGTTCTATTGGGACTTAGTGGTAGTCAGACTTCATATCAATCTTTCTAAAGTACTTGGTTGCCTTGAGCTAGTCAAGAAGGTCGTTAATTTAGGGAATTGGGTACTGATTCCTAACTGTGATTTTTTTTAGAGATTTGTAATCAATGCAGAGTTGAAAAGTTTCACCTTTCTTCCACACAAGTACAATTGGGCTTCCACAAGGTGAGGAGCTTGGTTAAATGTGCCCTTTTTGGAACAACTCTTGGATCTGGTGCTTGATTTACTCATTTTCCACAAGAAAGAAGTGGTAGATTGTCCCATGGGGTAGAGGTGCACGAGGGGTCAGATCAATTGAATGCTTGACCTGAAACTGTAGACGTACTCTAGTGAGTGAGGAGAAGATGTCTTTGTATTCTTCCATTGTCTTCTCCATTTTCAATACAGGTGCTCTTAATAACTAGGGTCTCATGGATTAAAACTTTCAACCAATGACTAAACCCTCATTAATAAGACCTCAATTATTAGCATGATGGTCCTCCCTTAAGGATGCCACTTATAGTTAATTTTACCAACTCATGAAGTTTTTAAATTTGGAAAGGGGACTTCAAACATTAGATAAGCTTAAGTCTTGGTGCACGAGACACATGAAGGCATAACGAAGGGTTTGATAAGCCGGATTTTGGGGAGGATGGGAATTCGATTTCAGATGTTGTACATGGTATAGAAAAGACCTTAGACACAGGGGAAATTGGAGATAAATTTCAAGATATTCTCACATGGCGAGGGGGAGATTTTTTCTTCCACATCTGGCCAATTCTAGAAGAAGCAGGGAAAAAGGGAAAATTGAAAGAAAGGGAGAACGTGGGAGGCCAAATGGTAGGAGATGGAAAAATTAGTTAGCCAAACCATAACCAACTGGAGGCAAGAATGATCAGTAGATAAGGAAGGGAGAACACTGAAGGGAGGCAACAATATATGATGAGAATACAGTGAAGGAAGAAATGAGAAGGTTGTTTAATCGATTTGCAGGGTGTCGCTGCAAGTAAGAGTCACACTTGAGAACAATAGGGTATGCACAACAAGGACAACAAGTCGAGCTGCAATCTCATATGTGAGTCCCCATCACACTAAATATGAATTAGAATTCTACCTTTAGTGTCCCTAATTGACATAGTATGATGTTAAAAGTAGAACCTGAAATTCATTTTTATCATTGTTAGGCAATTTATGAAATGTTTTCCCTATAATACATATGTCTTATAGGCTATTCCGCTCCAAACTAGGTAATTATTATGGGGAATGAAAGGTTTGGCTTCACTTATTTCACCTCATACCACACAAACCTTGAGATAAGAGCAAGTACTAACCGTTGTGGTGTTGGACCTAGGCTAGGACTAAGAATCGATGTTGGTTCCAATACCCAAACAACTGTATGAAATTTTATATCAATTTTGCAATATTGATTCCTCTTTAGCATGTTGTCACTATTAAATCTTGTTCCATTATATGGTAAAATTTTAAGTATTGGACTAACTGGCATAGTCCAACATCGTTATTCCATTATGCCCCCTCAACCAAGACTTGTTTGCTGCAAATAATGTGCTTGAAATGAGTTGGGATGCTCCAAGCCCATTATCTTTCAAAGAGAAATGATAATTATAGAAATTAACCAAGTCAAAGAACTTATGGTCATGTTGATGCCCCGAAAATCGTTGTATCAACATTGGGGGATAACCACCCGGTCCAGACCTTAATACAACTCCTTTTCCGTTTGGAATGGTGGCTCCGACTGGGTATAATGGGACCAGTTTCCCAATAATGAATAAAAGGGGTGGATGAATGATTGATTATCTAATCTAACGATAGGTGAATAATTTAATCTATCAGCAAAAATAAAAGAACTACTACTAATCCCGGGAACTATTATTCTTTGAAATGTAGTGCTTGATGATCTTTGTCTATTGACAGGCATATAGATGACTCTATCTAATAAACATAGACATTTATTCATTCAATGATTACTTTGTTTAAATAGTTAAACAAAGTGATTAACACAATATTGCTACACTTATCATTTATATTATCGATACATATATGATCAAAAGAAAAGCATACTGTAAACATCCAATAGTGGAAGGAATAAAGAATGTTGTTAAAAACACATGCATATATCCGATAATAGCAAAAGCGATCAAATGACAATTCATATAAAAAGAATGAACTCAGACATAGATAATAGTACCATATGAGCTACTAATCACTCCCAATATCAATCGCTATTTGAAATTCTTCTTCCAACTCAGAAATACTTTCAAACAAAGACAGTAGTGCATATTCGCATAAAAGCTTCTTTGGCAAAATCAGAATGATTGGTCCAGTTTTATAAAAGAATATGCCTGAAGTACAATAGTGCAACTTTAGGTTTTAAGTCATATACAAAACTTATGACCCTTTCTAAATACATGAAAGGGTCTATAAATACTTAATTAAGCTAACTACCTATGAAACTAAAATCCTACTTAATTGGTATCACTTGATTCTGAATATCTCCTTCACGGCAATCTGGCAGTCGACAGCATGAATCATCACTTAGGTTGTTTGCCTTTAAACCTGAGCTGACATATCGCAAGCATTGGCTCCACTTCTGGTGGTCTGTTGAGACGAGAATTGAGTTGGGCAGCATAGGTGGCATCATGTATATCGGGAATGATATACCCGATTGCATCTGTGAAGCATTTGAGGGCAGCTCTCTGGCTGTATGGTTTGACTAAGAAGAACCAATAGGTGTCCCATGTCAAACTGTTAATTCCTGCGATTAATCTCCCATTTTTCTCTAGTTCCGGATAACATGACTGCTCCAATGTTTTAGCCGCTGTCAATTTACCTGGAGTACATTGAGAAATCATGTTAGACAAGTAGAGAGTATTATTAACCAATTCAACCAAATTACTTGTGCTTAATTTGCATCTTGAAATTGCTCTCTCTGCTTTCATTAACTGGGACTGCCATTCCGTAAATAATATCTCCTTATGTGATTCTAGGATTTTTGGTAAATTAGTCGCTTGTCCCTGATCGGTGTCTTGCCACTCAAGGAAATTAGTTAGTGTTTCATCGGCTTGATCCAAGTCTGTTCTAGTTTTTTTTTCTGGGTTTCCTCTTGTTTTTTCATATGCACTTCCTCTTGTTCTTTTGATGTAACAGGAGGTTCCTTAGTGAGTCGCTGCTCAAGCTCGCTTGATTCTGTCGTTGGGGTTGTTGCTAACAGATCTAAAGGCAGAGTTTGCAACCTCTGTTCTCTAAGTCTGTTCAATTCAACTAACCCGTCATCTTTATATTCCATTCTGGCCAGCGATTTAACTTGGGACATTGACTCAGCTGAGGAGAACAGGTCATCGAATTTATCTTCTTTATGATCAAACTTTGTCAATTTTGCTTGTTCAAGTGCATTATAGGCGACTTTGTTTGGGTCAAATCGCCTATTAGGAAGAGTTGCTAGACTTAATGCCTTCATTTTTTCAGCTTCTTTCTCTGCATATTTAAAGTCATGCAAAGCGTAGACATCGCATCTCATAGGAAAAGAGGGCCAAACCTGCTTCTTATTTTTCTTTAGAGTTTGTGTAACTCCTTCGGACATAATCTGATAGGCTATCTCCCTGGCCAACAGTTTATCAGGTACATACAAAGGGAGGACATGATGTTTGGCTTGGCTGCCGAAAATTCTTATATAAGTAAATTTTTCCTCTCCGAACCATCTTCCTATGGATGTCAAATCAACCCCTGCTTGGTAGGAAATCTTACGAGCAGGTTTATCAAAAATAGAGTAGTAAATGGGTAACATAAAACCATTGCAGACTTGGTATAAATGGTGCTTATAGTAAGTTTTCCACAACTTTTGATGGTATATATGAATGGGCATGGGGTCTTGTGGAGTCCACCTCCATCCAAGCACAGGAAATTCAGAATTAAAACACAGGGTGTCCAAGATATAAGCACTATAGTAGAATGGGGGAATAAACCTTTCAGTGATGCGGGTTTTGCTTCTAAAATCAAGAACTGCGGTTGCTAGCTTATCTGACAGTACAGTTGCCCAATCCATTATTTCACTATTACATGCCACCTCCATCAAAGGAACCATTTCTATAGTGAAATTAGAGGAATCATGTAACCCCCACAACCTACACATCATTATCCCAGCATAACAATAAGGAGAACACAGAGAATCAACAGAGTACTTACCCGAAGACTCATGCTTGTGTTTTGCCGGATTTTGCCTCCAATCCCGAATGGGTTCGGATTTAATTTCGTTCTCATCTCAGAATTTCCCCAGAAATGCCTTGTTGTACTTCTTCTTCGGTACAAGCAAATGATACATTTGCCTCAAATCATTAGGTTGAAATGAACCGAAGATTCTCCCATCCATAGTGCAAAAGGTTCTGTCTGTGATTGGGATTTCCTCAATTGCCCACCTCACTACATTTGTATATGGGAGAATTTGTTCCCGGGCTGCTATCCGATGAAGGAAAGAGTCGGCTAAATCCTTTAGAGTAGCATCAGATTTTCGAGTCGTATCTACTGTGGCTTGTATTGCTGTCACCTCGGGTTCTTCGGCTTCAACCAAATTATAGGTACTTTGCCAAGTAGTTTTGCCGAGTCCTAGACATGTAGTGTCGGATATCAATCCTTTTCTTTTAGTTCCTGGATCAGCGACGAGTTGTCCTGTGGCTGGCGAAGCGGAGGCTATTGCAGTTTTCTTAGACTTCTTCCCCATTCTGCTTGAATCTACTGCTTCATAAGAGCTCTGCACAGTAGTAAAAATGAACGTAATACAGAGAATTGGTAGCGCAAACCAAATATGAGCGAGATATATTAATCAATGCATGATGAAGGATTAACTTAAAGTGGCCGCGGATACAATCTGTGAAAAGATTTTTTAGACTTACTATTCCATTAAATGGCCGTTAAAACCTGTCAATCCTTTAAATGTCCATCATATCGTTTATTGACCGAATGATTCGTTTAAGCGTGCCTTGGATGTTTTGGCTGTTGAGCGCAGGTGAATCGTTGTTGGGAAGATAAGTCTTTTAATACGAATTAACCTTAATATCCCTGCTTTATCAATTTTTTTGAAATTCGCGCTTTTGGCTTTATCGCAGTCGGCCATCAAGGGAAAACTTAAATCGTTATATTGGTTCCTTTTGGAATCCCCGATTGTCGATAACGATATCTCCAATTCGCATCGGAAGTATTAACTGAGAACTTCGAAAAGCATGCATTGTACATCTCCGATCGCCGATAGCGATATCGCATCGCATTGGAGCGAAAGGGACTTTTGTTATGATAACTCGTTATTGCCGATATCTGATAGCCTTTTGCGTGTTGTTGCGTCAGAGAAAACCAATGGGTCTTTAAGTTATGCCTCCTTTGTCATTGCGACATGCGATCTTGCGATTGCTTTATCGCAATGATAAAAGATTTCTCATTTATATATTATAAGATCAATTAATTGGTTTATCAAAAAGGTTTTGTAATGTTTTCATTTTGTTTTCGGATCTTTTTGAATAATACTAAGTTGATACCAATTAAAATAAAAAGGGGCCCATTTCATATTATAGTTTTGAGAATAAATTTGATATGAAATGGGGGGTTGTTGTAGAGGACAACAGGTCGCACCCTCTTGTTGGTGTTATATTCCAAAAGATAAATACATTGCAATCATGTCCATGGCCTAACCATCTCCCAATAGGTGTAGTATGGACACATGGAAAAATTCCATGAAGCATAAATTGAGTCATAGACTTAACCCTTGTCTTGCAATGAGAAATAAGTGGTTGTGTGGCCCTATGAGGTTTGGACTAATTGAGGGTGGAGTATAGTATCTCTGGAAAACCTCATTACATAATGGGAGCCTCATATTACCAAGAATTATTTTCACTTAGTACAGTTCAGATTTCCAATTTCGAGTGGAATTTATATCTCAGGGTGGAGATTTTGTCTCTGGAATCCCTCAACAAGTGAGGGTGGAGTTTCTCTCTTTGGAATCCCTCATGGATTTGGGTGGAGGAACCTCTCTAGAATCCTTGGACAAATGAGGGTGGAGAGTGGTCTCTTGAACCCCACAAGGTTGTTGGGTGGAGGAAGATTCCCTCTATAACGTGTAACCAAGCCTATAACTAATTTGAAATGTGGACGTTTGAAACACATCTGGATTCCTTGTGTCTCTATATGGAACCCCACAAGGCTGCTTGGTGGAGGAATACTCCCTATGAAACCCATAACCAATCCTGTAACAGATTTGAAGGGTGGAGGTGTGGAACACCTTTGGATTCCCTTATGCACTTGTCGGATAGGCTTTACATGCTAGGGGGTGATAATTTCCAACAAAGTAGCACTACTGGCAGTCTCTCAGTGGTTGGGAGGTGGGTTGTGAGCCTAATTCCACTGTTCAGTGTCTAAATGGCCAAGTTTTTTCAACCATATCCAGGTTAACTATCTACTCGAAATCTTATTTTTGCAGTATTGACACAACATTCCTATTATATGATTAAGGAAAACCTCATATTTTGAGCTCATAGGTAATCTGACATGATAAGGGATTGTTACGTGTCCTGGTATTGGGTCAACCACCTGATTTACACAGTGTTTCTACCTGGACGTTAGCATAAGGGATATTGCCCTGAAAGTCACCTAATCCTCTGCCATATTAACCCTATCTCAACAACTCTTTGGCTAAGATATCCCTAAAAGGTTCCTAGTAAGAGCTATGGTTGATGTAAACTTTGCATTGAATCTTACAAAGGTCTATTAATTGTCTCATGAATATAATGAAGAAGAGATTTTGGTTTTAATGCCTGTGATTGACTTCCATTTTTCATAGACAACAGTTTGTGTGTATTATCACCTACTCATACTGCATGATTATAAAATGTGAAATGTTATGTGATGTGCTCAAATAATATGATGTTGTTGCATTGGCTTTACTTGAAGCCAAACCCCTGGCATAATACCTTATATATATCCAAGTTTTAAAATGTTTGTGTAAACTATATCCTCTAGAGGACATTCTTTGATCAATTTTCTTCCTAAAATACCTGAAGCTAGGTTAGTGGGGTCTCAAAACTATGCCATCATCTCTAATAGGCTACAAAAACACAAATTCAAAACTAAATTGATCAAATTGTTCTTTTAGTTTTTTTGTTCAATCATCTTCAATGGTTCTTCTCCATGAGGATTCATCAACTCATTTCCTTAGTCAAGAAATATCTTGTTTGAGTAATCATTATCCATGGACTAAGTATACTGTTAAGGATGACAATGCCATTTATCTCCACATTGAGTTTGATTTGATGCCAACTTAAATATTGCATCTTTTGTTTCAATAATATGTAGAATACATCTTCATAACAACAAGTTCTTACATGCATTTAATTGTACAAAAAGGTTGTTGTTATGGTGTTATGTGTAGTGATTTATTTAACATAGGGCATGGTGTAGGTTGCAGCCTTTGTCCCTTGGTTAGGTAGAATATATTGAGTTCACAACAAGCTCTCAATTATGGTTATGCATTATCATAAATATATGTTGATTGAGTACTAAATGCCTATCCTCATAACCAGTTAATACTCTTAATACAATAGCATGTATCATACTCTGAAGTTGCATGTGTATTTCGTATTCATGTTAAGAACTACAATAACTAGACGAGATTTTATTTCCATATAATAAATGAACAAAACACAATGAACTTACTCTAGATGTCGAGCAATTGGCATGGTTTATTTCACCTCTGTCATAGTTGTATATTTCCTTTTGAGAACAATATAGGTGGAGGATTTCCTTTCATAATATCTGCACCTTTTAACAAGCTTATAATAATCAAAATTAGCAGAAAGTCTCTATTAAGGATTTGTTGAGGACCGAGTGTGTCAAACAGTTTTAGTCCATTTGTAGGTTGAGTCTACGAACTAATGAAACAATTGTTGGGAGTTCAATGAAATATGTGAATCAATATGCCACCACTAGTCACTAACTAGTTGAGGAAATCAACCTTCACTTATTTTATTCAATGTGTAAAATACATTCCTCCTCTTTGAACCTTTTTGATATAGATTTTAGAGGTAGAATTCTTATGAAGTCCTGGTTGAACTTATCGGAAGAGCTCTTTAATAAATTCATTGATGAGTCCTTATCACATGTTTTTTTAGTGAAGTTATACCCTTGTGAATAAGGACCACATTTCCATCAGGCTACTTGGGAATTCTCCCAAACATAAAAGTTGTTTAAACTCCATGGGACAGTTCATAAAGCCAGTAGAAATAATTAGTGAAGATTTATATGATCTCATGCGCCATAACTTCTAGTAGCTAGAAAAATGACATGGTTTTGAATAATAAATTGCATTACATTGTTGAGTAATATTACAAAGAAAACTAAATACCGGTGGGTGCTTTACGATGTCTAGGTAGATAAAGTCTAGTTGGATTGTATTAATTCCCTGATGCATTTAAACGACTAAGACTTGCCATCCCTGTTATTGCTACCATGACAAGGCTAGTTCCATTTCTTTAGAGAAATAATAAGGTCATGATGGGTTGTTGGACAAATTCATTTGTAAAACTAGGTCTTTCTATAACTTAGATTAACAAATTCAGGGTTTTAAACTAACTAGGGACTTTTGTGTCACCCATAATAAGAAATGCACAAGAAACAAGAAATGGGGCTAGAAGGCACAACTCACAATGTAAATGAAGTTATATTTATAGTTTCACATCATAATGGAATGGAGAACAATGTATTACATCGGACAATATAAGTCAGGTCATCATAAATTAGAATAACTGCATTCACATCATAATAGTCTAAACGATAATGTGTTTTGGCAGTGTGTCCAAGTTGTTGGTCATGACTTGGCTCTACTTGCAAACAAAGTGTCATCATTGACTTTGGTTACAATATGTTAAAAGGATATAAATCAAGTATTGCAAAAAAAAAAAATGAAGGATGATTGTTATAATGATGGATGATTGTTACTCTTTCAAAGAAGGTGATATCCCATAGATTTTAAAGAAAGATGATCTTTCTTTGGCAAAGGAAGTTTTAATGGGTGTGAGGGTGCCTTCTTTATATGGGTATTCACTATGGCATTGATTTAATATGGAATACCATTTCTTGGGGTTGAAATCACATAATCATTTGAACCTTCTAAGAGTACATATGTTTAAAACATGATTTTATTATTTATTATTATTATTATACCATGGGATAAAATATAATTAATTTTTATGTGTTTACTTTGCAGTGACATTATCCTCTGCTCATGCATGGGTGTGTGAACCATGACTTCCCCTAAGACCTATGACATGCCATATCTAAATTTTTGTACATTGGATCACATCAAAGGAGATTCATATGGCTAGCATTCTACGGTGGTGTCAAGATATAACTGAGATTGTTTGTATTTTTGAGAAGGAATTGCCGATGAGTTTCATAGCTATAGGTTCATCTTCTAATTCACCTAGTAAATGGGGTTGAATTAGTTGGGGCGGTTTCTTATTGTTGGAAGTTCTTATTAGAGTTGTACATAAAGAAATTGAAAGGATTTGTTTGATAAAGGGAAAAATCCAAGGGGTCTATGGCAGAGGGGTACATGTGGAAATTTGGTGACCCAAATCTCCCACTGCAACAATATGACATTATTTCTCCTACCTGCTAATTTTCCTACAAGTTATTTATAGTATTACACAGTAAACATCGAAATAAATACAACGGCAACCTTCACAACATAAATAAAATGCATAAAAAAGAACTGAGAAAGAAGAAATAACACGCACAAGTGACACTGTTGTTTTGGGACAAATGTCCCCAGAAAACCCAATGCGAGAAAACTAGTGCAACAACTTTTATTATTATGCAGTAGTTTCTGGATCCAATCTTTGGATGCCTTACTGACTATTTGATACAGAGAATTTGACTGGCAGAGACATTAGTGAGAAATACCTCACACTATCACTAGATATCCAACATTGATCCAGCTATTGAATGGCTAGCCCCACACTTCCTTTGCACAGCATATGTGTCAGCCTACGTAGTCCAAAGTCTCAGCTACTAGGCTCTGTGTCACCCTTATTGCTGGTCTATTTTCCTCTAGATCTTTGAATTTTTTCCCTTCCAGTTGCACACCCCAGCTTCTGGCTCTAGAACTCGATTCTCTAGCAAATTTTGAATCTCTTCTCATGCTCTGTGTTGCCTCAACATGGTTCTGCATTGCCCAACGTGGCTCTATGGTGACTCTTCTGGATCTCTCTCTTGCCTCCTCGGAAATGTATCTTTGGATCAGGAAACTCTCCAACTAGAAAACTATCTTTGCCCCTCACTACAAGAAAACCCCTCGGTGACCTCTCCGGTAATTGTTGCGCTGCTCTCTTGAAAAAATTGATCTCTGATATCTCACTCAATGTATCTTCCAAATGCCCATCGAAGTTCTTCTTATAACATTCTCATTGAGTAATCAAAAACCTATATTAGATTCTAATCAATGTCTCAGATAATTGTAACTTGATCCTCGCCTTCTTCTAGAAGTTTCACCCCCAGTTTAATCAATACCCTTTAATTATTTTAAATTTCCTTATTTTAGACTTGGGCATCCATTAAAAATAATTTATGGGTGGAATTTCTCAAAATGATTTCTGGGTATTCTAGAATACTTGTGCCCTAGCCTCCCTACAAATTTTGAGTCTTAGAGCACATCCGATGCTACCATAAATAAACACTCTCTCTTAGTGAGGAATGTGCTCTAGTAATGAAACATGCTGAAGCATCACCCTGACTCTGTAACATCTCCCTCTGTGTTGTTGATGTCTGATATCACTACCCTCCAAATACTACGTAAATGTTACATATGTAATGTTGTTGACTCTGCATGTTGGTATCACTTGCATTTTCACTTCAACTCTATTGTTGTTGCAACATAAAAAAATATAAAATACTGAACCAAGGATGTTCAACATGATGCACCTATTGCTGGAGTTCTGAATAATTCTAGTCTCTTCGCTGACCCTCTGAAGTCTTTGTGTCATTGTTAACTCTACACTATGCTAGCTGCATTGCTGACAACTCTGCTTTGTGTTGCTTAGTCTCTATCACTCCTAGACCTTGCAACTGTTACTCTGACATCTTTTGCACCAACTGACATTGGTCCATCATGCTACTTATGTTATGGGCTCCCATAGAAAGGTATTGATCTGTGCGGTGGACTCCTTAATGGACACTCACCATCTGCATTTCTTTTGAACTACAGTACTAGATCACCCCACCTCTCCCCTAGAGGTATCTAGGCAATCATGGAAAACTCTTCCTCCTCAATCTTTGTGGTTGCAGCTTGTGAATCATGTTTCTCGCTCTTGTCCTTCTTCTTGAGAAGAAACTACATAGCATAGTGAGCAAATTTGCCACACTGGAAACGTTTGATCTTAGAAATGTCCTTCTTCTTCTTCCACTACTCCTATTGCCTCTTTGATGCAATGGATGCATTCTCCTCCTCCTCCTTAGGCTTCATCCCATTGTTGTTGTTTCCATCAAGTTTGCATTTGAATAAGTCTCACCTCATATCTTCCTATTGAAGAGAGGCCCCTTCCCAATCCGGTAATTTCTCTCTGCCCAAGATACTCTGGACAGATACTTGCCACTCTTCTGAGACTAAATTCAGGGCCAACCTAACCATCTTTATATGCTAAGGTGATGACCCTATGGTTACTAACTGATCTCGAACTTCCTGAAGCTTCGATAGGAACGGATCAATGTGTACCCCTTTCTGCATCCTTGCAAATCTCATTTTCTCCTCCAAGTACATCTTCCACTGCTCGGAAGATCCTTGATACAACATAGCCAAGGCATCCCACATCTCTTTGGTCGTCCTGTTGTCAGCAATGTGACATACAATGTGATCCCTCACTCCATTGAGGATCAACTGCTTGGCCTTCGCCATCTCAACCTTGTACTTCTAGAGTGGATCTACATCGACGGGTTCATCTACCACATTGTTGACATAGGCTTTGAGATCATGCTCATCTAGAAGGTAGGAGATCCTAGCCTTCTAGATCACATAATTGGATGCTTCGTCCAATTGATCTTGATCTCTCACCCCATTATTTGCCATCTCAACCAACAAAAGTTGAATTGCTTCCTCTCTCCTCTACATAATGGCTAGACTAGCCGATGCACTCCCTGCTAGATTTATTAGATCTACTCCTCACTACTACTACTCAACAAATGAGAAATATAATTCCTTGGCTCAGAATTCACTGAGGAAGAAATTCCCTAAAAATGTGTCTTCTTCCTTCTTCTGACATTTGTCTGCCCCATCAACTCCTGCAGAAAACTACGTCTCACCTTAAGTCTGCTTAGCGCTAGATATTTTGTTGCATTTGTTGATGCGCTACTCCCTCTACCACTGACAAATCACGAACTAGAAATCTTACCTCTCTGTCAACTCACTCATAGAGAGATTTTCCTTGAGAATCTTTCCCTCCTGGCTTGGACTGTGCAATCCCTCTAGGGATTAGATCTATTGCATACGTAGCACTTCTATCTCCCTCCTTCTCTTCAATGTTTGGCTCTTCCAGTCTGATCTTCTTGCTTCACTTGTGCTCTAATTCCATGTGAAAATCTAGTGACCAAAATCCCCTATTGCAGCAATCTGATGTTATTTCTCCTACTTGCTAATTCTCTTATAATTTATTTACAGTATTACGCAGTAAACATCGAAATAAATACAACTACAAACTTTACAACATAAATAATATGCAGAAACAATAACTGAGCAAGAAGAAATAACACACACAAGTGACACCGTTTTTTGGACAATTGTCCCCGGAAAAACCCAATGTGGGAAAATCGATGCAAAAGTTAAGGGTTTGTATTATTATGCAGTAGTTTCTGAATACAATCATTGGATGCCTTACTGGCTATCTGATACATAGAATCTGACTGGTAGAGAAATTAGTGATAAATGTCTCACACTATCATTGGAGATCCGACACTGATCCAACCACTGAATGGCTAGCCCCACGATGCCTCTACGCAACTTATTCTTCAACCTACGTAGCCCAATGTCACATCTACTAAGATCTGTGTCACCCTTCTTGCTGGTTGATTTTCCTCTGGATCTTCAAATTTTTGCCTTTCCAGTCTCACACCCCGAATTTTGACTCTAGAACTTGATTCTCCAACAAATTTTGAATCTTCTCTCAAGCTCTGCGCTACCTCATCATGGCTCTATGCTACCTAGCGTGGCTCTTTACTTCCTTTTCTAGATCTCTCTCTCCCTCCTCTTCAATGTATCCACGGATCGAGAAACTCTCCTACTGGAAAACTATCTCTACCTGTCACTGCAAAAAATCTCCTCAATGACCTCTCTGGAAATTTTTGCGCTGCTCCCTTGATAAAATCGATCTTTGATCTCTCACTCGATGTATCTTCCAAATGCCCATCGAAGTCCCTCTTATAATCTTCTCGTTGAGTAATCAACGACCCATATTAGATTCTAATCAATGGCTCAAATCATTTTGACTTGATCCTCATGTTCTTCTAGAAGTTTCACCCCCATTTTAATTAACACCCTTTAATTATTTTAATTTCCTAAGTATAGACTTAGGCATCCATTAAAAATAATTAATTATTTTAATAAAACTATCTCCTGGTGGAATTTCCCAAAACGATTTCTAGGTATTCTGGAATACATGTGTCCTAGCCTCCTTGCAAATTTTGAGGCTCAAACACATATGATGCTACCAGAAATGCATAGTACATATTGTATGAGTCTTTCCATTATTCCAGTGAGTACATCAAGCAGATCGACAACACACTAAGTGTGGTGGTTTGGGATGACAAAAGGGATGAAGACAAAGGAAAAGGGGAGATTCTTGAAACAAATGGAAAAAGGTGTGTGATAAAGAGTAAGTGACTTATCATTTGTCAAATTTCTACACAGTAATTATTCACACTGAACTTCATAATTTATATTTTGATCTCATACATATTATATATGTCGGTTTGATTTCATCAACAAATTTAGAAATTTAAGTCATCAACAAATTCATTATTTACAATTCGGAAGCAACACATTCGTGGGTCACATTGTAAAAAAAAAACAGGAGGAAATGGGACAGTGACTGGAAAAAATTTAGATGGTTGAATGGTAGAAGTGTGCCTTATCCTGATCATTTCAAATAAAATATGCCAATGATATCCCCTAAAGTATAGTTGATGACCAAGTTAGAGAGAAATATGGTGCATTTGGTTGTTAGTCATGTGTTGAAGAGGATACAAACGTAGGGATTGGGTGCAACAACTTAGTAATAATCTCTTTATGTACATTTTTAACTTCATAATGCACCTTTGAATTGTAACATCTATATTTTATATTTTAATTGTGTTTGGGTTATTAGACACATGACACTTTGATTTTTTTCACTTTTTTATAGGTGCATTTGTTCCCATCTATGTGGGCATATGGACATCATTTTTGCAGAGAGGTTGTTGATGATGGATGCATGACACAAGACTGTGGAGTGGAAGTCAAGTTCAACCAATCTAGTGGTGCTAGCCATTGCGATCAAAACCTAATATAGGGGACATTAGGTTAGGTTATAAAGATACAATAGATCATTGAAGTGGACTTCTCTTCATTCCAATGTGTTATTTTTAGGTGAAAGTGGTGGGACACCTTTGATTGGAGTAATGTAAATGAAGGTCACGATAGTGGGTTGATATCTATCAACTCTAGAAAGATGTGGCATGAAGCTAGGGAGCCTTATATTTTATCCAAACACTGCAACCATGTTTTTATTTTATCTAGATGTGTTGGATAGGGATTGGTGGTTTGTATTAAGACATGACCCTAGATCAAAATACATTATTGAGAACAACAGTGTTATCATACCAAGTGAGGAAGATAATCAGGGTGATGACAACAGAGAGATATATGTACTTGTGCTATTCCATTATTTATACTATTGGTGTATGTTTTTGTTTTCTGTATTTCACTAATTATATTGATTTTTATTCGCCTTCTTGGAATTTTATATAATTTATAAGATTCACAAACGTTTTTACACATTTTTTTTTCTAGTGGAGGCGTTTTTACACTTAAAACTAAGTATTTCCAACTCTGCAATTTATAATTAAAAAATTAAAATTTTAACATATTTCATTAATTCTAAGTTTATGATAAGTTTAATTTGGATTTTGTGATAATTTGGTTTCCAACTTAGTTATTTATTAGTTTACATATTTTTATCATTGTTTTTGGAAATATTTAAATTATGCCCCCAATGTTGACTAAAACCACAATTATTGAAGTAATTTGAAAATTTGATAACAATCAACTTACGAAATAATGACAAAAACAACAAATATAGGAAGATTTGCATCCATAAAATTTTAGGGCCAATAGAATGCTTATGATTGGAGACCATAACTTTTTTATAGTAACGCCTTTTAGGGTAGAAGAGTCTATTCAAAAAGAGTAAATAGTACAATGTCAGGAAAATAACATTTATTCATATGTAATTTTTTTTGAAAAAAAAAATAGCTAAAATGAATATGTATGAACTATGTATACAATAAAAAGCTATTTAGGGCAATTTTACAATCATAGTTTCAACCATAATAAACTTTGTAATTTATAAAAATATCTTTGCATTTTTATTTAAAGTAAGTTTTTTTTGCATATAATTCATACATAAAAATTTTATATAAGTTCACCAATATATAATATATAATAAATATATATCATTTCATTAAAAAACACATCATGGTGATAACCGTCTAACAAACATAAACGTCATCTCAAATGCACATTCAAATTCATTAACATCATCTAATTATATACACCTCTAGCACATATAAACATCATTAGCTAGCACACAAATCTAATAAGCATGATCACCCTGATCACATCTAACAATATCCCATGCTAATAGATATCATGCTAAGTATATTGTTTTATATTATCTTGTAGGCATTTTATATAATTAGTAAGATATTATATTTAAATTGGTAAGAGTTACTATAAATATTAAATTTAAATTGCTTAAAACTCTCATTGCTTTAGTGATAAATTAAATTTTATTAAAATAGAATTTTTCAAGTATTAAATCTAAATTAAATATAAAAAAAATTATGAGTTAAGTTTTTTAAATTTAACAATAGATTGAATTTTATAAATAAACTTACAATGTTATTTTTTATATTTTTTAAATGAGTATTAATAATAATAGTTTATTGATTGCATTTTCTTATTTATTAGTTTAACAATTAGAAATTTAAAAATTAATAATAATTTAAATAAAAAAAATATTTTAAATAATAATTATAATTAATAAATATATATATTTTTAATGATGCTTCATTCATAATTATTATTAATAAATAAACTTTAATTTATTAAATTTATAAAATCAAATTAATTGTAATGTTATTTTTATAATCCAATATTTTATGATACTTTTTTTTAACTATAGTTGATTTTAATCAGTGATATATTTTAATTTTACTATAAATATTTTGAAATTTTTATTTAATGATTACATGATGCAATATAGTTTTGAAAATTAATTGTAAAGATTAATTAAATATTGTCTAACTCTTGTATTATAGGTATAGGTCACAACTTTCTGATTTCTATGTTTGGCTATGACTAGAAAGATAGTTTTGTTTATAGGTTTGTACAATTTAATTGTGTGTAAAATTAATTTTGTTTTGTAGTGACTATTTTTTAGACATGTTTTATAGACATTGTTTTCATTTCTATGTTCTCTATAGGCAGGGACTATGCCGCTCGCAACCCTTGTTTGAATAAGTATTTAGTTAGAATGAATACGTATGAACTATCTACGTAATAGAAAAATATTTATGATAATTTTACAATTAAAGTTTTAACCATATTAAACTTTGTAATTTACAAAAATATATTTGCAATTTTTATTGAAGGTTGTTTTGCATGTAATTTCATATATAAATTTTTGATATAAGTTCACCAATACATAATCTATGATAAATATCATTTCATAAAAATAAACATCATGATGATAACCATATAACAAACATAAACATCATCTAAAATACACGTTCAGATTCACTAACATCATCTAAATATATACACCTCTAGCACATATAAATGTCATTAGCTAGCACACAAATCTAATAATATAATATGGCATCATCATCTCGATCACATCTAACAAAACACAAGCATTGTCTATCATCATCACCACACAAATCCTCACATATACATCTCATGTCAAATAATTGTTAGAACATACACATCTATCTACAAGCACATTAAATGAACATATCTAACATGACCTAACAATATACACATCTACACCAACATATAAATTAAGTGCATCAACATGAACAGAAAAAATGCACCATATCTATATATATATATATATATATATATATATATATATACACAAACAACTCAAATAACTATTATAAAATATATGATACAATATTACTAGTGGTGGTCTAGTCTGTAGCAGAAGATGATGGATGGTCAACTGCCTCAAGAGTCAAAGTATGAGGTGGAGGAAGAGGTGGTTGGTTTACTCTTTGAGGAGAAACGGTAAGTGGGTCATGAGGTGAATGAGGTGGAGGTGGAGTACTACCAGAAGGATCACCACCTTGATCATCATCCAATGGGGTAGTACATCTGGGTGAAGATTGTGTATCTATTGCATGGTCATCGCGAGGAGGTAGAGTACTACTAGAAGGATCACCACCCTGATCATCATCTGATGGGGTATTACTGGGTGAAGATTATGTATTTGCTACATGGCCATCCCTCCTCGCTTCCAGTAGCCTAGTAGCTTTGAGGATATGACACATAAGACTCATCATATCACATGACAAGCCCCTCTTGAGCTCCATAAGCATAGGATTTTCCCTGATGTCTCAAGTTGTCACAAGGAAAACTCCCTCCTCAACCAAAAGTCGAGAGATTCAATCACCCAACACCATCTTGAATCTAATATCAGGCCTACGCGACTGCATGCCTGCGGGTATCTGCATTTGAGGACATCCCTCACACTTCGTGGCCTCAGCCATCTCTGCATCTACATATGGTGGGGGAGGATGCATGTCCCCAACAAATGTGCCAATATCTACGAAATATATGGTACACAATAATAATTAGACAATTTCATTAAATAATTTAGTAAAAAAATTTAAAGAATATGCTAGAATAAATTATATTCTAATTAATTAAGAAAATAAAAAGAAACTAGATTAGTTTAATGAAAACACTAATATTACCTCTATCATTTGTTGGCTCATCCTATGTGAAGACGATGTTGGGACACTATTGCTAATCCATCCCTACGTAAGGACACAACAACATGGTGAACATGTGGTTGGCCTCACTGGCTAGTATCCCTAATGCGTGGGTGGAAATCCTATCCAGAAACTCTGGTTGGCCCTTCTTGGGCATCTTCTCACCCCACATGTGCATTTTCACCTTAGTCATTGGCCTAGGAGGGTAACAGTCAAAAGTAGGCCTCGTCTTTGGAAACCTCTCAAAAAATATACAAATAGCTCTAAATCAAAAGGGAAGTTCGACCTCCCAAATATCATAGCACAACATCTATCTATAGCTATACAAAATTGCCACAAAAAAATGGCATACCATCTGCTACATCGTGGCCTTTTCACCAAAGAATGAACATAAGAGAAAAGAGGGAATGTGTTTCCCATCACTAGTAGAGTGTGCAATTGTACTCACTAATAGTGAGATGCACCTAACCTCCTTTGCACCAAAATAAGTGATCTACAGTTGTACACCAAACACCCGAAAATAAACTCGAGAAACTACCTAATCCCCAATGTCTCTTTGAGAGTAGATAAGTTGACTCTCTGTTGCAAAACCATTGGGGACATCATGGAGCTGGGGAAAATCCTCCCCTCTCCCATATAGGCTAGTGATAAAATAAATGTCCTTCTCAATGTGCTCATACCACATGTTAGGGCCGACATGGAAAGATTTTCGGTGGAAATCCCACCGACGGTCAGTTGTGCCAATAACCCAGAGTGCCCCTTTAGTGATGTAACCTCGTCATAGTACTTAAGGAGGCCTGCATTCCTCTATAGGCCTTGAGTCGTTGCAGTAGTAGGGTGAGGGTACAAATCTCTCTCCCTCTGCTATGCCTCCCACTCTCGTACCATATTGTACGGGTCAACTCTTTTCTCATGTTGTTATTTCTCCTCTCTCCTTTGGTGTCTTTGCATATTGACATATAAAATACATTAGCCTCATACATAAAACATAATATATATATATATTAAATGAAAAATGTGCTTTTAAATATGGACATATAACTTTCAATTAAAAAAAAAAAATCAACCTCGGTGCGCCAAAAAAATAGGTATGCACCAAAAACGGTGCGTATTGTAACCACCCCTCCCATGTCTACCCAGTTTCACCATAACCTGACCCAAAATCCTAGCTTCATTAAGGAAGTGGAGCCCACAAACTGAAACTTTATTGACCTTCCTTAAGAACTACAAGACCCCCAGGACCTAAACAACCACTCTAGATGCCCAAATCATGAGCTATATTTTCTTTTTCACTTACCTGGAATCCCAACCGCATGCACAAGCCTAGAAGCCAGTGGATATGACCCCCCAATTACATGAATAAAAATTCCTCCCTGCGACTGTAGCCCAGATTTCTGAGTTCTGAGGGTGCGATTCCAAACTATGAGCCACCTTTTAGGGGCTAGTCTCCAGACCATTGCCCAGAACTTGATGAGACTTTCCAGAACAATAAATGACACAAAGAAAAAGCCTCTAACACAAAACTTGATCAAGGACCTTAAAAACCCAAGCCTAACCATGACAACCATTTCGTCAAACATATTGAGAACATGTAATCTATAGGTCATGAATACATATCTGAACATAGGGATCTGATACTTATTTGAGAGTCGTCAAGAAGGTCTAACTCCCTCTCATAATAGATACAATAACATCCATTAGCTCATTCAATTCATTAACCATTTAACAACAAATCAAAACACATTAAGAACCATAGTCAATATACATCTTATGACCAACATATAACTAGAAAATGAGTAGAATATACACCATGATAGAACATCCATCAAAGCCACATAATAACAAGCATAATTACTCATGGAAATATTGTTGGGAATCATGATTGTCATTATACCAAAACCCGTAGGTGTTAGTCAATAATCGCATCACCAAAGATAAGGATCCACAAGAGACAGTTAGTCCATGTCGCGAAACACACTGGGAGTGTTGGTTTATCCAATGTCCAACAATCTCCCCCCACAATGCGAGTCAAGTGTGTATCAAATTCGTGACCTACACTCTGATACTACTTGTTGGGAATCATGATTGTCGTTATACCAAAACCCACAGGTGTTAGTCAACAATCACATCGTCATAGAAAAGGATCCATGGGAGGCAGTTAGTCCATGTCGTGAAATAAACAGGGAGTGTTGTTTTATCCAATGTCCAACAAATATGAGAGGAAAATAGCTCTTATTAACATATTAAAATCCAACCAAGTCGGGGACTTCTACATACCACCCAACCATAGATTTGGATGAACCAATTCTCTCTTTCATCCAATCACCTCTACGCCATATTCTAAGCATGAATGTGGGATCTCATGGAATAAACCAAGCAAAACCAAACCATGGCTTCAAGAGGCCAAACCACCTCAACCCTCAACCAATGATTCCACCTCATGGTCAGACATCACTAACACCAACTAGATCGATCTCTACCCAAGTTGTTTAGAGCTCTAGAGTGTTTTTCCCAACTGAAAATTTAGGAACTAATAACTCAACCACAACCTTCCAGGGCTCTAGAGCATTTTTCCAACCAAGGCTCTAGGACTAGCTCAACCCACCAAGGGCTCCAGAGAATTTTTTCCAACCAATAGCTCCAGGAACTATTAACTCAACTGTTATAGACATTTTTGGGCACTGCAACCCAAGCATAAATGTCCATAAACCAAGGGCTCCTAAGTCCCTAAAGGTGTTGTTCCAACCCCTAAAAGAACAAGGTCAACTGATTACAGCTTCTCCCAGAAGTTCTCCATGAAAAATCACTCAAAACTGGATCATTTCACCTACTCCACAGGCAAAGTGCGTTTCATCCCACCTGAATACACACAGTAGGTGCATTGCATGTCAAAAAGCCCTTCTATGGGGTGCGATGGGCGAGAAGAGACAAATGGCAGGGTCAATCCGCAAGGTGGAAAAGCATGGAATCTTCCAGAAACTTCTCCTGTGACACTTGCCTCTCTGAATCCGACCAGGGATGAGTAAGAGATCATCAATCTCCAAGTGGAATCAAGAACTATCAGAGGGGAGACACTAATCAAATCTCAAAAGCTGACTCACCTCCCTTGCAGACATCTATATATGGATCCCTCATCCCAGAGATCTAGAGGCTGGAATTTTGTATCTTGTAAGGAAGTGCTGCTGGTTTATTGGTGCAATATCATAGTGTTGGGTGATCTAAGCTTTTCATGAGGTGAAGAAGGGCTTCTTGCTGAGAGGATGATGCTGGGTTAGAACAATTAGTTGTAATTCTCTTGGCTCTTTCTTGATTATCAATAAAACTATTCAAGTTTTCCTCCATACTCTTGTGTGATTGATGTTTTATGCATTTGTATGGTTAATATACATCTGATCCTATATTGTTTATGATAATAGATCCATGTTCTCGTATAGTGTTATGCTGCTTTGATTCTACAGGTACTCTGTGAAGTTGGGTATACAAGAAAGCAAGTAGCAAAGGACTATCAGAAGAGAGAGGAATCAAGAAAGGAACCAAGCGCAAGACAAAGGTTGGTCTCCTTTATTCTTCTCTCATCTATCTTTCATAAAGGAAAACGAAAGTAGTTTTAAGTTTGTTTGTTTCTAAGGTAGCTACTAGCCTTAGTGGGATTAGCAGCTCTACATAGACACTATTCCCGGTAACAAAATGGCGACTCTGCTGGGGAGCGAGTAGATTATTTGTTCATCTACATTTGTTTACTTTATAAACTTACAGACGGAGCCTGAAGTCAAGCCAGGTAGCCTTCGAATTGCATTTTCTATGCAAGTGCAAAGTAGATCAACGTTGCTTTAGTCAATCTCCGAGTTTTTTTTATGAATTAAACAATTGATTTACAAGCTCTCTAATTTCCCTTGTGGTGGCTCTAGTAACCTCCTTAGATCTAGCCCTGTGATTGATTTACTGATTACCACTTGCTCGGCCAAAATCCCTGAACTGAACTGCAAACTGTGACCTGGAACCCAATCAAAGTCTCGTCCCTAGTCCAGCGCACTGTCTGTTATGTGAACTTCAAATTCAGCGCGCTTCCCGAGTGTAGTAGGTGCGTGGCATTTCTGTTTCACTGTGTTACAGGTGCGTTGATCAGACAAGGCCTTGTTCCTAAATTTTGGTTTCTGTGTTCACTCTTTTCAGATCTATTCAGGAGTTTTGCTTCCTGTAGTCAGTACAACTCTGTTTGAAACCCCTTTCCTTGCTGTTATTCCACCTCCATTGTGCAAAGAACTGTAAATGTTTTTATGTATTTTTTGAGTCATTTTCAGTTCTCCTTTACAAAGAAGTAGCGTAATTGTACTGTCATTTCTTGATTTGAAAGTGTCGCAAGTGTCGTTTTCAGTCATAGAAGAGAATCTGATTGTTCTTGATAGTTGATTACCCTGTTACTCTTGTATTTGATCTGAATTAGTAGTTTTTCTAGTGTCGAAAGCAAGTTTTCAATTCCAAATTGCAAAGTGTTGTCATTGTCCTCATTTTGTCTTGAAAAGAAACTTGTTAGTAATTGTCGCTTTGAAAAATAATTCAGATTTGTGCATTAGCTTTATTTTTATCATTTACACATTAAGAAGGCTGAAAACAAATACATGCATGTGCATTTGCATTTAGATTGTTTGTTGGTTTGATTTAGGACAGTGCATATAGAGTGTGCTCTTTGCTCTTTGTTGAAAGAACGCCATCTCTCTTTCCTTAGTAGCTAGGATTTTCATTTGCAAAAAGAAGACTAAATGATTGTTTATCATCTTAGATTGCATTTTAGGAATTGCACATCTACATCACGCGGTGAACCTAAAAGGCAAATTTCTTAAGCAAGATCAACTATAAAATAAATTTAATGAATCTAAAAATGCTTTGGAACATAACGCACAACATCTAGAAGTCTAGGCTAGAGACATATTCTGGCGTCGTAAAGCCTCGTAACTGTTGTTTTCATTGTTGGTTGGGTGATTCCTCCACTTTGAGACGATAAGTT
Source organism: Pinus tabuliformis (assembly GCA_031772625.1). NCBI lineage: Eukaryota > Viridiplantae > Streptophyta > Pinopsida > Pinales > Pinaceae > Pinus > Pinus tabuliformis. Next base: position 315,458,355 of record CM062811.1, read on the forward strand.
CCAGTACGGACTTGTGCTCCCACGTACCATCGAGTATATTTTGGGAGACCACAATAGGCTTAATCCTTTATCCATAGGAATCCGTGTCTGCCGCCCTATCGATTGCAATGCACTGAACACAGCATTCGGGAAGATTGACTGTCGTACCGTAAAAAGTATTCTGCAGTTTTGTGATTGGTTTGCTAATCCCTCTGTCTAGATTTTCAGAGCAGTCCCTTTCGTTCCTTTTCAGACTCCTTAATGGAAAAGGTCCATCTGAGCACTTGTCACTTCAGGCTCATTAAAAATCGAAGGTGACTAGAGTCATCTTTTGTTTTTTCTCGACTCTTAAAAATTGAAAAAACAAGTTGTGTCAAAGCGTCTAAAATTTATTTTAAACGGAATAATTATCACCTTTCCTACGTTGGTCTTAGGTTGAGGAAAATGGAGTCCACCAACCAAGGAGTTCCCCTTGGAGGAAATCCTAGTCCCTTCTCCTCTTGGGGAGATGTTGGTGCACCCCATATGGCCACATTGTCACTTCCAGGATTGACAATTGGTTTGCCCGTATGGCTTTTCTCAACCTCCGTCATTAAGAACACTGCGATTCCTGAACAATCGAGTCAGAAACTAAACGATTCTAGAGTTACCCCCCAACCCTCTACTTTGTCCAATTCTTCCTCTCCTCCTTCCTCTTCACTTGGTGAAGCTGGTAGAGCCAAAAATCAAGTACCTGAGAAGAAGAAGGAAAAGAAGAAGAAAGAGAAGAAGAAGAAGGAGCCAAAGGCGAAAAGGGGCAACCAAGCATCGTCTAGCGAAAATCCACACACTGCACCAACCAGGCCTAAATTGCCATGTGTCATTTGCAAAGGAGACCACTATCATCGAGATTGTCCTTGCATCCCTTGGATCTTAAGGGACTGGTCTCCTCGTTAGCACAACCCGGTGTCGTCAACCTCTGATGATCGTGTTGAAAATACACCGTCAACTAGTGAAAGTGAAGCCCCTGGACAAAAAGGAAAATGTAAATTCCCTTGTAAACTGTGTGAAGGCAATCACACTGTCCACCGTTGTCCCTTCTTAGATGAGGCTAAAAGAGTTTTGGATGACCGTCCGGTTTCACCGTTACGGATCCCTCCTGGATATAAGAAACTCTTGCCGAGTCCGTCACTAGTTGAAAATCCGGCTGACCCGCCCTTGTGGTCAGCCGAAGCGTCTATCATTGAAGATAAACCATCTGAATCCATACCAGACAAAAGTCAAAAGGTCGAGGCGGCAGTTGACCCGGTCTTGCCTTCAGAGGTTCCATCTTCAGATGATACCGTCATCGAAGAGAACAAGGATGACACCATCCAAATTCTTTTCGTAAGCATAGACTCTGATGAACATGGGGGCAGTTTACCCATTCCTTTACCGCAGGAAGGAAGTTCATCAGAGTCGTACTCGGCCATCTATTCGGTCCCACCTCCAAGCAACCTAGTTGTTTCCTTTGACTGAAATCTACTAGGCAGACCCCGTTTACCAGCTAGTGTACCATTCTGAATCATCGCTCAAGTATATAGAATGGTTATGGACGGTACCATCATAGATGAAGGGGCTTCTGTGAGTATCCTTTCCTCAACTGCATGGAAAGTGCTTGGTTCGCCATCGCTTTTGCCTAAGATGAGAAATCTAACAGGCTTTGACAAAGGAACCATTCGACCGTTAAGGATCCTTCCCAATGTGCCCATTACATTGAGAGGGAAAACCGTTCACATGAACATAATGGAAGTCCAAGGACCCCTGGATTATTATCTACTCCTTGGACGAGACTATATTTATTGCATGGGAGCCATTGTCTCCTCACTCTTTAGAGTAATGTGTTTTCCGCACGAAAGAAGAGTGGTCAAGCTCGTAGACCAGCTTTCATTCCCTGGTTCACGCATAGCAAATAGTCATATACCATCCCTGAATGGTCTTTTCACGCAAGGAATGACTCATCAATCCCCAGTCCGTCCACCTGATGAGCGCGAGTGATTTGGGGGACACGATTGAAACCCAGGGGCATGCACCCTGGTCTGTTTCGGCAGGAAAACTTCAGGTATAGGGTAGGTTTCCGTGAGGGATATATGACTAGTCTGACACACCCGTCCATTTTGGAAAATGGGATTAGACTGGAATAAGATTCCCTCGTCAAAGTTATGTGAGTGGAGGCGTCTGTGCCACTCACCTTTGTCTATTTCGGTAGACATCGCCGAAGAAGTGTTTTGTTTGTAACACAGATAGAACAATCTTTGGTAACCTGAAAGAGGTAGGCCTTTCCCAATAAAACAAATGTTTTGTCTGCAAATTGAGGGTAACCTTGAAACTCTATTTCACTATACCTGGGGGCATGAGAACCTTTTGGCGTGCAAGCGAAGAGCGACTATTTATTTTTTAAATTTGTAGGTCCTCTAACCCTTTAAACTCGTAGGATTAGTCGTCTCCTAACTTGCATAAAGAAAGGATCTGGAGCAAAGCTTTGTAAGGTGCAAGCTCCACAAAAATGGCATCTTAGATGAGACATCCTTATTATACGACTGGATCGAGCAGTTTTATCGCGGAATTCAAGCTCGTTAAAAAATAAACATAAGCAATGAGCAAGTGTTTCCCCCAGCGTTTAAGCTCATTAAAAAATGAACCAATTTCTGGTAAATAACCATCGTGAATGTAGTACTTCAGCCTTTGAAGCCTTCGTCGTGTTCTCATCGTCACCTCCACTCTGTATTGGCCGATCATTCACCTCCACTTGATTGTTTACCCCTTTTGAGGAACAGCTACGAAGAGTGGACCTGTTAGTCGTCCTTGTAACATTGTCGTGATTGGAAAATTCCAAACCTTACCTGGAATCAGCTGCTACCCGAATTTATCACTCGTTCCTCAAAGACGAGTCTCATTTAAGCTCTTTTCAACTGACTCGTAAAATATGAAAAGATTGTTGAGCCATTGGCCTCTCCAGCTCGTTAAAGTGACCGGAAGTGTTATCCCTCCTTTAGATTTTAATCCTTTTGGACCTGAGGGATTATTACACAAAAAGATCGAGCGCTTGTTTTGTTCGGCTCGTTAAAAGTACCGAAAATTCATCCCTTCCGTATTATTTTATACTTTTTCGGACTTAAGGGATTAGATGACGAAAAATGATTTTTGGAGTTTCCTTTACGTCCCTTTTCAGACTCTCTAAAATTGAAAAGGACCGAGTTATCTTTGTCATTAAACTCGTTAAAACCTAATAGTGACAAACTTGTCCATAACAGACAAGAATGAGTTTCACTATCGCTAGGCTCGTTAAAACATAGCGATGGGTTTGCCCGAAGGGAAAATTATAGAACAAGAATATGTTATCCTCCTCAAGCTTGACAAAAATAAAGAGGTACTGGTCAACAATGACTGGGGAAAAATTGGGAAGAAAACTTGAAGAAACTTTGTTGGTAGCAAGCCGCTCTTGAACATGACACTTTCACTCCGTCTCACCCACTGCAATACATTTACGCTCCATTCTTTCATGACTGCCACCCTGAACCTTATATCACCAGATCGTTTTCACCTCCATTAAAATCATTTTCTCCGTTCCGTGTCATTGATGTGGGATTCATTAAGGCCCTCCTATGACGGATCGCTTCTTTTCGACATCAGCTCATTATCCAAGAAGTCAATCTAGGAACAACCCTTTCAGTACTTTGAAGCTTGCATGCCTCAATGGCAAGTTTCTCACTTCCGGCGATAGGTTTACATCGATGGCCTTCGACCGAAAGATTTTGCGTGGTGTTCGACACCAAGTCCCTTATTCACACCACGTGAATTGCACTGCAGTACCTTGAGGATCATTATCATTATCGGTGATTCCTCTCACTCCTGTTAACAGCTTACATCATTGGCTGGTAATCAGGCGATGTCTTTCCATGTTCGACTTCAGAACATCTCTGACATGGATCGACTTGTACTTTGAGTGAAGATCGAACGAGATTGAAGACCCCGTATCTAGTTTCATCCATCCGGGCTGCGATATATATTCAGGAAAATAAAGACATCAAATCTACATCATTGCTGCACAGATATTCATCCAATCTAAGGGATGATGGCTCTACCAGAATCATCAGTCTACACTCAAACGATTGTCTGTCTCATGTACATGAAAAATGAATTTATAAAGCTGAGCATGGGAATTCCTGCCTCAGCTAGATCATGAAAATATTATGAAGATAATGTATTGTATTGTATCTTATTATAGGTCTCCTTCCAGCTTGAAATAACTTCAGATCCTCATGATAAAGCATTTCACCCGACATCAAAAAGATTAACGACCTCATGCTTTAGGGGGCAACTGTTATAGACATTTTTGGGCACTGCAACGCCAAGCATAAATGTCCATAAACCAAGACCTCCTAAGTGCCTAAAGGTGTTTTTCCAACCCCTAAAAGAACAAGGTCAACTGATTACAGCTTCTCCCAGAAGTTCTCCATGAAAAACCACTCAGAACTGGTCAAAACTGGATCATTTCACCTGCTCCATAGGCAAAGTGCGTTGCATCCCACCTGAATACACACAGTAGGTGCGTTGCATGTCAAAAAGCCCTTCTATGGGGTGCGATGGGCGAGAAGAGACAAATGGCAGGGTCAATCCGCAAGGTGGAAAAGCATGGAATCTTCCAGAAACTTCTCCTGTGACACTTGCCTCTCTGAATTCGACCAGGGATGAGTAAGAGATCATCAATCTCCAAGTGGAATCAAGAACTATCAGAGGGGAGAAACTAATCAAATCTCAAAAGCTGACTCACCTCCCTTGCAGACATCTATATATGGATCCCTCATCCCAGAGATCCAGAGGCTGGAATTTTGTATCTTGTAAGGAAGTGCTGCTGGTTTATTGGTGCAATATCATAGTGTTGGGTGATCTAAGCTTTTCATGAGGTGAAGAAGGGCTTCTTGCTGAGAGGATGATGCTGGGTTAGAACAATTAGTTGTAATTCTCTTGGCTCTTTCTTGATTATCAATAAAACTATTCAAGTTTTCCTCCATACTCTTGTGTGATTGATGTTTTATGCATTTGTATGGTTAATATACATCTGATCCTATATTGTTTATGATAATAGATCCATGTTCTCGTATAGTGTTATGTTGCTTTGATTCTACAGGTACTCTGTGAAGCTGGGTATACAAGAGAGCAAGTAGCAAAGGACTATCAGAAGAGAGAGGAATCAAGCAAGGAACCAAGCGCAAGACAGAGGTTGGTCTCCTTTATTCTTCTCTCATCTATCTTTCATAAAGGAAAACGAAAGTAGTTTTAAGTTTGTTTGTTTCTAAGGTAGCTACCAGCCTTGGTGGGATTAGCAGCCCTACATAGACACTATTCCCAGTAACATCAACCCACAACCATAAGGAACTTGAGCACCAATCATAAATAACAAGTGGAAAACCCACAACACCATGGCTATCTAGGAAATGGCAAGGTTAGGCAAAACCATTATCAATCCAGGCAATCCTCCATGCCAATGATAGATCATAACTAAATAACCACATGCATATACCATGCATGCCAAAACTAGCAAGGAAATCATACATGCAACTTGATACCTACATAGCAATCCCAATGTAGTTTTTGATCTTGTTGTCCCCTTGCACTTTCATGTTTTTCCTTTGCCTTCTTTCTCCAAATCCAATGAAAACTAGAGTGCTCCAAGCATGCTCCAACAATGCTCCAATATTTCTTTAAGTGTGCAAGAGTATGAGAGAGAGAGAGAGAGAGAATAGAGAGAGAGAGCTCCAAAATTAAACTATCAAAAGCTGTGAATTGATCCTCATACGCCTTTTTATCATTAAGGCCTCTATTTTCTTCATTTTTCCTCAATTTTCCTTCAATTTTGTCCTCATGCAATTTTGTGACCTTTCATCTCCATTTTCTCCTATTTTCCATTATTTTCATAAATAAATGACAATAAATTCCACTTTTCCTTTGCCAATTTCCATAGCCATTTATTAATCACTAGCGATCCCCATCACTATGTTTTTTCCCAACATTCATCTTGGAATATGTGTCACATTACTTTGGTTATTATTTTATTTTTTTACATAGGAAAACAATCAGGGGTTGTTACAAACCCCTCCCCCTTAGGGGAGCACCGTCCTCGGTGTTCAATGACACATATGAACCATCAAAACACATGTTTCCCATGGAGATTTATAACACAACTCGATAAAACATTTACATCATATCATATTTCTAAAGACATGACCAACATATCATGAACACCATACCGCTTATTGGAGTTTTAGAACACATCTCGATGCATTATTTACATCCTACTTATGCATATATAGACAACCAAAACACAACATAAAAACATATATAAAAATACATTCACTCAACATACAAATAGATAACAATACATAGCTCGCATTTGATTATCCATCTCTCATGTAGCTTCATCGGTCCAAAATTGATTCCACTGCACTTTAACTTGCTTGATTTCTCGATTCCAGAGCATGAGCATCTGTCACTGCAAAATGCATTGAGATTTCAGTTGGAATTCTCCTTTGGGTTCCACCTGCAATACAAACCAGTCAATCACGTGATCACCATATTTCACATTCTTCTTAAGCAATGACACATTGAAAACATGATGTACTTTCATTGTCAAAGGTAGTGCAAGTCAGTAGGTTACTTGTCCAAACCTCTTAAGAATAGTGAAAGGCCCGCAATACTGAGGTGCCGGCTTGGCACATGATCCAATCCTCAAGGAGCTCTTCTTGGGCTTGATGCGCAAGTACACCTATTCCCAACCTGAAACTCCTTAAACACCCTGTCTTGATCAGGATAACTCTTATGCCTGTCCTGTGCTACCTTTGAATTCTTCTTGATAACTTGCATTTCTTATTCCATTTCAGCCAACATATCTATTCCAATCAATACCTAGTCCAGGCTTATGTAGGAATGAAACGAAATATAGGTATACACAAAAACAAAAAGATGCAACATAAATAAAACTTCATTTTATTAATATCAAAGCACTGAAATACGCTTACATACAGAAATGGAAATAAATTAGCTCAGGCGATGATAGCTTATCTCTGATAAGAGATGTGGTGGCTACATGCCTCTAAACTATGCTACAATGAGGCTCAAGGGCCTTTTTATTACTCAACAACAAGGTGAAACCCTAAACAATGAAAACACTAACCACAGGATATGGAACACTAAGATTTTGTGGGCGTCATTGGGGTTAGTTAGGTAGCCAACTTCCCAAGGTCATAACTTGGTCATATTATCTTTGTTTGGTGCGTACGATACCTCGTTGGAAAGATATATCTGAGTCCATCAAAATTTTCCATAGGCCCCTACCTACCACTATGGGCTTGTTTCAGACCTCAAAAAAACATTGTTTAGGGGGTCAAAACTACTCCGAAAGTTCAGGAACTAAAAAACTGCTAAAAATAGTAAATGCTGCTATAAACAAGGAAATTGATGAAACTGACTAGAGGTATAGGTGGAATAAGTAGGTGGCCACCAATATCCACCTTAATCACTCCTCCCTCCTTAGGAATCAATGGTCCCCATTACATGCAGAGCCTCCATGAGGTGAGGAAATTTCTGTTGAACCTAGTCCTTAGTGAACCACGTGCCCAGGTGAAGGAGTTGTCTTGCTTTGAAAAATCGATATAGATGGATCCTCTGTTGGCGAGTATTATTGAAATATGTGTCCATGATTTGATCAATTATGTCATGTTCCATGCAGTCTGGGTTTAAATTCGTTGGTGTGAGTTGTTCTGCAATGTCGAATGTGTCCAATGGTGGAAAGTATGGTCGAAGGCAATCCACATTGAATATTGGGTGCAGGGCAAGGAATGGTGGAATGTCAAGCTCGAAGGAATTATCCCCTATAGCCTTAGTGATGGTGTATTCCCGTATCGGAGTGGGTGAAGCTTGTGGTGAGGCCAAGCGAGGCATTCCTTCTATAGATATATCCAAACTTTGTCACCCACATAGAAATTGTGTGGCACCTGAAGTTGATAATGTTGCTACTTGTACTTAGCATTGGCTCTATCCAATATTTCATGGACCTACTAGTGAATGTGTTGAATGCGCTCAATGAAGCTATTAGCCCTGTCAGCTTCAGACTGGACATGAGTTGAATTTGCCTGAGTAGCTACAAATGGTATGGCCACATCAATGGGACATAATGGCTGGAATCCCAATCCCACCTGAAAGGCGCTATGGATGATTGAGCTATGGAGAGCTCTGTTATAGTTGTGTTGGACACAGGGGAGGATTTCATCTGATGTGTGTGGATTCTTCGAGTTTTACATGCGCATAATGTGTACAATCATCCTAGTTATGACCTCTCTTTGGCCATCAGTTTTGGGGTGGAAATTCCGAGACTTAGTGTGGAATAGGAAGATTCTCTCTACGGATAGAGACAATCCATCTAACCCAGGGAAGAGGGTCTAGCCACAAACAATACAATATGACATAAGTTCCCTTAGATTTAGAATGGATAATATCCTACCTCTTTTATCATTAATCCTTGTGTGATGAATTCCTTGTGTCTTTGCTCCAGCAATCAGCTCCTTAATTTCAATCAAGCACCTGAAACAAATAAACAAGAAACCAAAGCACACATGATAGCATACAATATATAGTCAACCTACTTAAGAGGCTGAGTCTTAAGCTACCAAATAGCATATGCAATTGATATAGGAAACAAAATATCAGTTGTATTATTATGACAAAAATGAAAGTACAACCTTCACCTTAGCATTGTAGGTTTCCTTTAACGTGTCCAGGTTCCAACACCACTATTAGAATCTCATGATTCACCTTCAAATCATGGAAATTCAAGGCTTCTTCCTCTTAGCTGCAAACCAAACAAACTACACACTTATTCTCCCTTTACAAGCACAAGACTAGAAGGCTAAAGCTCTCAAGAGTTGTTTTGGCTATCAAGATTTTGTAGCTTATTCCAGCCCTTTCATTAGCTAGTTTAGGTTGGAAAAGGATAAGTTTATATAGCTTGAGAGAGGTTATATGGATCCTCTTATGATGGGAGAGGTCTTATCCCTTTTGGTTTGATCCATTTTAATAGGGGAAAAGAGCCCAAATAGTCTCTCTTAGCTCTATCTCAACTAACCATTTACCAGACTTCAATTCACGAAGCTTCTAGACCTGGAAGCTTCGACTCCATTTTAAAATAAATTCCAAAAGAGGTTCGGCATGGGTCATGAATCGATTACCAGTGTTTTTCGGTGCTAAGCCCAGTGTTAGATTATGCAAATCAGCACAAGGAAGAAACTGAGTGATAGCGTCGATCTTGAAAACTAAGTTTGAAGGAATATTCTTGGGAAATGATGGGAGGGGGAAATGTTACATAGATGAAGGGTGATGTAAAAACATGTTCTTCACGATAGGAAAACACATGAGGGTCACTATAGAGGTCCTCCAGGATCGAGGAATGGGGAGTACAAGGACAGTGACAAAATGTTGTGTAACAGATGCCCCCTAAAGCGTGAAGGCCGAACAAGAGTGAGGGGTGAAATTATTTACGATCAGATGCATGGAACCAGAAACTGTCATTGGAAAACCTGAAAGCAAGCATAGATACATATACATCACTGAAATCTCTGATAAAAGACACACAAATCGTGGTATGGACACAGCCATCCAGAAAAAGATCATGTAAATGGATCCAAGGCATGGGCACAACCATCCAGTAAGAAGGACCATATCTAACCCAAGGTATGGTCGTAGCCATCCAATAATGAGAAGGATCACATATAACAGACTCATGGCATGGTCGTAGTTATCCATCTGAAAGAGACATGTATGTAAGCATGATTATGTCACATCACCCTGCAACTTGGACTTTTGTAATCTGAGCCGAGGGTCTTGCACTCCAACACGACCCGATCAAAGTACAAATTCTAGCATGTGAATAGATGTGTCGAAGTCGAACATGCTAGAAAGTCGCATGATTATTGGTCAATGATGTGAACAGTTAACAATCATGAGAGAAACCACCAATAATGACAATGGCTCTCAAGGTACGAGCAGCACAATCCATGGAGTGTGAAAAAGGAACTGAAGTCAAACACCCGTGAAGTCACTCAATCAAAAGCTAATGATGAGAAATTTTCATCAAGTGTGAAGAACTGGCCATTAGGGCATGCAAGCTCTAAGGTACTGGAAGGGAGTCTCTCAGCCAACTTCCCGGATAATGAGCTGAAGTCGATAAGAAGTGACCTTGTTGAAGGAGAGCCATGATGTATCCCACATCATCGACACGAGACAAGGGAATGAAATGATTATGGACAATAAAAAGAATTAGGAATGAGTGTAAATTTCAGAAGGATTAACTCTTGAACATATCGACGACACGACTTCGGATTTTGGCAATTTTTGGATCCATAGGATCGAAGGTCATGACGACGTGGCAAAGATAAAATGGAAAGAAAAAAGGTCCAAACCCAAGAAGGTCAATGATGAAGTGAGGATATCCCAACTTGACACGAAGAAAAAGAGTGTCATGTTCAAGAGTGAGAAGCTGCCGACACAACTAGTAAAAAAAATTCCATTTTCCCCCACCATTTCTGGCAGGTACCCCAATTATTTTTTATCACAAGCTTGAAGGGGATAGCATTTTCTTGTAATATAATTCCATCCTTCAGATAGATCCGACCTAGTAATATTAACAAGCCTTAGGAAGGAGAAGCTCGTGTCCATCATGGTGACGAACCCGATGTCGTTAAATTTTAACAAGTTCGACAAAGGAAAAACTCGATAGTTTGAAAAAGACACAAAAAAGAAAACTCCAAAAGGTCCCTTTTCGTAAAGTTGTCTCTCGAGCCCAAAAAGGTAGAACATTTACTTGAAAGAAATTCTTGACCATGTCAGTCAAGGAATACCCTTTTCATAAAGAATTTATCCCGGCCCAAAAAGGGGTAAATGTATACTGGGTAAATGATGTTTCGAAACCATTTACGAGGTCAAAACGACAAGAACTCGACAATCTTTTTGTGTTTTGAGAGTCAGAAAAGAGCTTAAAGCAGACTCCCCATTTTTATTTACTTTAACGATTCAAAAAGGGAAAAAATACTCAACAATCTTTTCATTTCAATTTTTTACAAGTCAGGAAAAGAGCTTAAAACGACTCTAGTTTTTCATCATCACCAGCAAACCATCACCTTTCGCTGCACAAGAAGCAAATGCATTATCCATTTCTAAGGAAAAATGGTGAAAAATACTTTTTAAAACCCTAAAACATAGTTGAACGCTTATAGAAAGGGGAAAAAGTAAAACATTTTTACCATTTACCTCATTTGGAGCAATTTTTACCCACTTGTGCCCTAAATCTTCAGGAGTAGATTACTGTGGATCTAGGAAGCCGATCGTCGAACTGTTTGTTGCATGTAAGATCTGAGGCCTAATCTTTGCATTGATGCCTATTTTTAAGCATTTTGCTATCCTTTTTGGGGATTTTGAGGGATTTTTAGAAAAAAAAATCACCCACGATCGGCGCGGGATTCAGGCACGGGACCACATCGATCATGTGCTTTTAGCACAGGGTCTCGTGCCATCAGCACACCTATTTTAAAAAAAGTCACATCAGCGTAGAGAATCGAAAATCCGCGATTTTTGCCCAATTTTAATGCTTTAAACTAGAAATTTCCCCTTCAAAAACTGATGTTAAGTTAAATGTGGGGTGTGTGCAGGAAAATCAAGGCGCAAAAATGGTGATTGAGTGGAAAGAACGTGAACATGAAAGAATAGACCAAATTACCTTGGAGGATCCAAACTATCTAGATGCATTGAGGAACTTTTGGCTGCTCAAGTTCTTTCTGACACTGGGCCTACGGGCTCAACCTAAACTACTGCAATACCTTATTAGTCTATGGTATATTGGATGGGAGGTATTTGTGATCGATGACCAAGAGCTGGAGTTGGAGACTTCAAACATTTATTTCATCACTAGACTATCTCGTAGAGGGGAACCAATCCAACTATATGGAGGCAAGCCTATTGGGGCAAGTGTAAACACGTTGTTTACCAAACATTGCCCAGGAGCTCTGAAATCTACAAGTGGGAAGATCGATATTATGATAATAAATGATATCCTATTGAAGGTAATATACTCTTGACCATCAATTGAATCGTTGGGGCTCAAGCACTACATGAGTCCAACAAATTGTGCTTCCAGTGTGCCGTGGACTACATGGTGCCCACTGTCTTCAACTGAGCGGAAGCAATGAAGGTAAACATGAAACGAAAATTATCCAAATGAAAAGCAGGGAACCTAAGGCAATTTGGATATGGCTCTGTTCTCGTAACCTTATTCTTGGAACAGATCCCACTGTTCCATTATCGAATGGCAGAGGTGAACCCCCTGGTACCGCGAGATCCATGGATGGTCCGATGGAGCGAGTTGATGCCCAAATCTGGAGGGGGCTATCATATGTCTTACAGGCCTACCTTCTTTGTGTGGTTGAGATGACAGCTAATCATCGTGGAGGATTGGCCGTATAGTGGGACTAACTTCTATAGTGATCCTGACATACCACTCCCAGAGGGAGAAGAATTTGATGACTAAGGTGAGCAAAACGATTTTGTTTTTGGTTTTTTATTATTTTTTCATATATTTATTCATCACATATTGAATTCGTAATTACAGATCTTGGACCAAAGAGACTAGTAGTGATTTCCCCTATAGCTAGACGCATGGCTCAGTAATTCGAGGTTGCTCCTTTTTAGGAGGAGTGGACAACGACTAGGAGATTTCCCGAAATATGGAGGGCCTGACGAGAGGGATTCCAGAGTATGCACAGATCAAGGACATTCCTCACCGTTATCAGCAGTACATGGTGGGAGTGTCAGATCGGATACGTCGGTTACTGACTCAGGTACTACGAGCAGTGACATGATATCACGAGCATCACGCAGAGTAGTCCATAGTTTAGCATTTACAGTTTTGAGGCAGGCGAGCCACGAATGTACTTGGAACACATATATATTATTTTTTGGATGTTTATGTATTGCACTCAAACATTATCGACATATATATGCTACATTTCATGTTTACTATGATACAATGTTTTCACATATTGCGTAAATGTCTGTCTAAAACATAAATAGCCAATACATCTGTTAACATATTCATATCCCTAGGAATGTGATGATATGTGATATAATCAAAATTTATTTCCAATAGATGAATACGAAAATACATCCTCAATAACTGATGGTTTCTAATGGAATATTTCCCATTGAGTTGAAGAAAAACAAGTTGCGAATGAAGGTTTACAACCATTTCTCGAATATCAAGAGCGATGGCTTCTAACAAGAGTTCGAGAACTGCGATATATTCAAAAATGTTATTAGTTGTTTGACCCAAACAAATACCTTGAAAACCAATCAACTCACCATGAGGGTCATAAATAGCCCACGCCGCGGATGATAAATTTCGGGTACTACGGTAAGCACCATCAGCAAAACCGACATAAGGAGTCACAGAGATCTGCAAAGCAGGTGAAGACATAATTAAGTAGGAAAGCTTCTTAAAAAACACACCAAACCAAACTACACAAAAATGAATAACACTCTTATGTACATAAGTAACCATGTGATATGGCTCATAATACTTTTTGAGGTACATCCCATTGTAGGGCTTACTCAAAGGGTTACCCTCATAACCAATTAGCTCATAGGCCCCTTTTTGGAATACACGCTTGACAATATAAGGCCCATACCACATGGGTTCGAATTTTCCTGCCCCCAGCTTATCATTAGATTGGTCATATAGCAAGACCAAATCACATTCATAAAAAGCACAAGGAGAGACCAACTGATCAAAATGGGATTTAACTCGCTTTTTCTGTGCTTCAATGAATAAAGCAGTGAGATGGTGGGTTTCATCCAGTCGTTCCAAATATAGGAGATGCTCTTCTTGAGGTGAAGTTTTAGGGAGTAATTCGACAACCAATTTGAGTGAGGGAATTTGACATTCAACCGGTAGGGTAGCTTCCAAACCATATATGAGTTGAAAAGGTGTGAATCTAGTTGCATCTTTAGTCGAGGTTCGGTAGGCCTGCATATATGAAAAAATCATGAGATACCAATTTGATTTGTGCATCCCAATGGTGCACAGAAGCATAGTAACTAAAAATTTGTTTACCACTTCAACTTGGTCATTGGCCTGAGGGTAATATGGAGTTGAGTTTTCATGATGCAAGACCAATTTAGAAGTCAGCTCAGCCATCATATAATTGCGAAATGGGAGCCATGGTTAGTGACAATGGCTTGAGGCACCCCGAACTTGGAAATAACATGATTGAATAGAAATTGTGCTGTCATTTTACATCAGCTGAATATGTAGGCATCACTTTGGCCCATTTGGTGAAGAAATCCATGGAAATAATATTATAAACATGCCCCCCGACCGAACGAGGGTTATAGGTCATAAAATCAATGCCTCATTTAGAAAAGGGACCAAAGGTAATAACAGGGTGAAGGAGAGTAGGTCGGGCATGTATTTTCCGCTGATAAATCTGGCACTCATGGCATTTGCAGACAGTAAGAATGTAATCTTTAAAAATGGAGGGCCATAAATAGCCAACGTAGAGTATCTTTTGAGCAGTGGTGTAGCCATACAAATGACCACCACATGTGCCGAAATGATAGTCATTTAAGACTCTTTCAGGCTCATCAAGAGTTAAGCATCGACAAAGAATCGAATCAACACCAACGCGTATAAAGTATCCCCAATGATGCGGTAAGGTTTAGATTGATGTCGAATGCATTGGCAATCATCCTTGGGCAATGCAGACCGGAAGGTAAAAGTTTGGAGATACACGATGATATCAACGTACCAAGGATTGATATTGCTAATCAGAAAGAGAGTCTCATCGGGGAGCTGCTCATCAGCACCAGTAGGGAAAGAAGCAGACAGAAAAGAGAAAATCAACTCAGCAAATACAAGTGATCTCTTCGATTTGGGAGTAGTGAAAACCAAATCGAATTCCTAGAAGATGACAATCCACTTGGAATATTTGTCCACAAGCAACTAATGAGTCAAAATATAAGTCATGGGGTTGCAATCAGAAATCACGGTTGTAGTCTTGAGGATAATATAATGCTGAAAGCGTTGAACAGCCTACACAACAGCCAAAGCCAATTTCTTGACATGAGCATAACGAGTCTCGGTATTGAAGAGATTGTGGCTAAGGTAATAAATGACATGTTCATGACCTTTGTCATTGTCTTGCACCAGTACCATAGCAATAGTGCTAGAATCTGAAACTAGATAAAGGAAATAATCACGATGATAGTTCGGAGGGTGAAATAAAGGAGCATTAATGAGGACAACTTCCAAGTTTGCAAAAGACTTTTGGGTAGTCTCATCCCAATGAAACGAAGTTCCCTGCTTAAGTAAGCGGGTGAATCTTGAAGCTAGCTGTTACACAACATTTTGTCATTGTCCCTGTACTCCTCGTTCCTTGATCCTGGAGGACCCCTACAGTGAACCCCGCATGCTTTGCCTTCATGAAGAAACTCCCATTGTGTCCCTCTTCATAAGAAAATAAATTCCATTTTGCACCATTTCTCCTGAAAATTCTGTTTTGCCTAGTTTACATGGCCGACACTAATGGCATTTGTCTCCCCCACGCCAATGTGCAGAGATTAGCACTACTCATCGTGCCGACTGGAGCGACTAAGTTGTGTTCCAGTCGTGTCGGTCCTGTTATGGATTTTTTTTAAATTAGAGGTGAAGCTTCCAGCTCTAGAAGCTTCGTAACAAAAGTTTGGTAAATGGTTTGGCTGGATGGGGTCGAGGATAACAGTCTGGGCTCGTTTCCCCTATAATGATGGAACTACGTCAAGGAATAATTCCTTCTCCCATGAGAAGAGGATCCATCTCCCATCCATATTTCCTATATAAGCCTCCCTTCTTCACAAGCACAAACTAGTGCAGTCATATTTTTTGGTTGAGTCTTGATGTTATTTTCATTTGGAGTAGACAAGCAAGCTATTACTAGTTGTAGCTATCTAGTTGTGTGAGAGAGAAGTGTGATTTGGTTTGGAGTGAAGCCTAAAGAAGGAGCTTTAAAACTATAGTTGTTTGAATCCATCATGGAATGATATCAGAAGTGTGTGGGAACCTAGTCTTGTCAGAGGAGGACTACAATGTCAAGACGAATGGTTGTAATCTCTCTCTGATATTAATATATGAAACTATCGATTGATTTCCTACATGTTTTGTAATACTACGTATTCATGGCTTAATGCTTCTTGACTTGTTAAGTAGGTTGAATTTAAATTTTTCTGTTATCACGTTTGTTGTCTATTGTTGTTTACTTTTTTAAGGAGCTTGAAGAAGGAAGTGAGAGATTGTTGGAGCGAGCAAGCAAGGACATCATCAAATAGGGTAAGCAGACTAAGAGGTAGGCCCTCTTGATTGATTCTAACCTAAGGAAATATTCCATAGAATGTATCTGTTCTGGCTAGACCCATTATCAAGCTAGAGGAATTTGTTCGTGTCCGCACTTATAATGTTACTTCACCACAAATTGGTGACTCTGTTGGGGATCCCAATCCTTTTATTTTTTCTTAGTTTTCATGATTTCGTGAGAACTTTTCGAGTTTCATGTTTTCCCTTTAGTTTTGTTTCTTTTCTCCTGTTTATTGGTCTGAGTCTAAAATTCATAGTAGCAAATCCGGTCCCTGTTTAAAAAAAAAAAAAAAAAAAAATTCCTTAGCTACCTAGATTAGCGCACTTAATTCACTAACAGTTGCGCTGAAAAACACGAGTTGCTGAGAAACAGTCGTGTCGACCAGCCTCTGGCGCTTGTTATAGTTAGGCAGTCACACTGATGCATGTAAGTGAGGATTAGGGCTTGACCCCAATCTTGGCAAGTGTGTTCTTCTCTTGTGGTTTTGACTCCGTAAGCATTTTTGACCATTTTCTCCCTGATTAGAAAGCTACTTTTCATTTGGTTTTGTTTTCTTGTTGGATTGTCATTCTTCTACTTGATTGGTTGAGTCATTGAGTGGCCAGCGACACTAGGGAATCTAGTTGGTCATCCATTTAGCAGTTTGAGAACTCACTAAGCGAGGTTGTAGGTGTGTTTACTCTTTGCATTTTGTTTTTGGTCCTTTTTACGGTTTTGACCTCTTTTGCACAAGTTTGAAAAAGTTTCATTTACTTCCCTAAACGTTTATTTTCTGGCAAAGATTACATTGTTGGTCTTGTGTTTAATAAATTCGATGTTTCATTGATCTGAATGAACTTCTCTTTTCGTGTTTTCATTTGCTTGAAGAGCTTATTGTCTCGAAAACATTTTCACTGAAAGATTGTATGTGAAAACTTTGTTTCGTTGTTTCATGAAAAAGTATGAAATTCTAGCTTCTTGCATCATCATGTTACGATAATTTGCATCCTTTAAAAGACTAGAATTGCATCAACATTTGAAAAAGGAAGAGAATTTTTGTTTTTGAAAGGATTAATAGATTAGTGCTTGTTAGGAAATTTGGAATTGGAATGCATTTTTCATTAGTTTATTTTTTGAAAAATTAAGGTAGTGAAAGATCATTTCGTTTTCAGTTGCTTGATTGTTTGCATTTGATTGAGTAGTTTCTACCCTCTATAGTGTAGGATTTTCATCGAATTGAAAGGATCTTGTCTCATTTAGTTGCATTTAAGGTTTTTCGAGTAGCATCGCTAGGACCTGAAAATTGAAACTTAACTCAAGATCAAATTTAAAATGAATTCAATTAACCTAAGGCGCATTTGACATTAACGATCATATCTAGAAGGTCTAGCCTAGAGACGTGTTCCTGCGTCCTTAAACCTAGCAGTTGTCATTAGCTTCGGCATTAGACAATGCTAGTAGGGATTTGTGCTCCCCGTACCATCGATTATATAACGGGAGACCCCACTAAGCTCAATCCTTTTATCCTTAGGAAGCCGAGTCGGATGCCTTGCAAACGTGATACACTGAACACAACATTCAAGGAGATTGCTTGCTCGTACTTCTTGGTTCGCCGAGAGGTATTCTACAGTTCATAGTTGCCTGGTAATACTATTTACCTAGATCATCCAGAGCAGTCATTTGATCTTTTTGCCTCATTAAACTTAAGAGATCATTCGAGCACTTGTCCTTTCGAGCTCGTTTCCAATCGAAAGCGATAGAGTCATCTTTGTTTCTTTCTCGACTCTTAAAAAATGAAAGAGCATCAGTCTTTTATGTGTCTTAATAATTGATTACCCACGACCCAAAACACCCTGTTAGTATTGTTGAGACCAAATTCTGAGTTTCCTTAAACTAACATTTTAAAGCCTTGAAGTTATTTGTTTCGTCGACTAAGACAAGGTCATCATGGTTGAACCATCTGGTTCACCCAATTCCTCTTCCTCTCCTCCATCTGAAAGATTGTCTGAGGAGTTATTTCCTGAGTTACCAGAGTCACTCGAGGACCAAAATGTTGAACTCGCAATTGTTTTGAGTGTTAAACCATTGTCATCTCATCCTCCACCTACTTTCGATACTGGGTCATCTGTTAATCTTGTCCCAGAATCTTTGGACAATCCCATTCGAACTCCAGAGAACTCGCCGACCACTGACAGTCAGCTTGGACTAGCTATCTATCCTCCAAACCCTTTGTTTGATGCTGTTGAGATATCACCGCAGCATCCTTATAGTCCATATGACCAGCCAGGCATTCCTTTGGAATATCCCCCAGTACTCGTTCGGCCATTCGTCATCGTTTATTTTCAAACATGGAAGCCAAAGGCAATGCTCCAGTCACATCTTCAAATGAGTCCAAAATTTCTACTCCACACACTGTTGAGGGGGAAGAATTGCAATTGCAGTTTCCTCCTGAGGGTTTCCCTTTTTCGGATGATATTCCCACCAGTTTGCCACCCAACTATGTATCTTTGGCGCACTTGGTTTCAGGTACACCTAGTGCCACATCACTTTACCATAATCCTGTATGGGCGTCAGGCATTAGGCCTAAGTCAGGTTCATTCATTACGAACACAACTTCCCAAAAGGCTGTTACTTCAGTCCTGGTGCAACCCACCCTTCTGAATACTCTTGTATCATCGATCCTAGTTACACGTTAGACACAATCGGCAGTTTCAAAGATTGTCTCTGTCAGTTCCTCCGTCTCGCTAGTCAGTCGCCAGATTGTGCCATCGCCTGGGGGCAGAACCTAAATGTTTCTATGGTGTCAGATGCCACTAATGTGAGTGGCTCACAAGCTCACATGCTTGGTATAAACCAGCCTTCTTCTAGTATTATTTATAACCCTGTTGATCCTACTGGATCAAGCAATGTCCAGTACCAACAGGTTTAAAATCTCGTTGGTCCGTCTGGATCAAACAATGTTTAGTATCAACAACCCTATGGGGCTCAGGTCCAATACCAAAATCCTTACGTTCCATATGGTTCTCAAGGAATGGTTAATCAACCTTGCACCCTCCAATATGGGCAATACATTCAGCCTAGCTATGACCAAATTTAGTTCGGCAGTTTCCTGAGCACTGTTCAAGTACCCTTACAACAACAAGGACAACCTCTACAACAATAAGGGAAGCCTTTGTTACCACAAGGGCAACCTTTGTTGCAGCAAGGGCTTTCCGTGCAACAGCAAGGGCAAATTATCCCACAACAAGGTCACCTGCAACAACCACAAGGTCAATCCTTACAATAGTTGCAACAAGCCGCATAGCAACAGATGCAATATGCTCCACACACCTCTCAACCCATGTCCTCGCAGGGCCAACCTCTGTAGCCCCAAGGACAAATTTTGCAACCACAAGGTCAACCCTTGCAACAGCAAAACCAACCAGGGCAGCAGCAACCCTTGCATACATATCAACAAGGTCAACTCTTGTAGGGGCGGGGTCAAGGTCAAGTCTTGCAGTAGCAGGCCCAAAATCCTCATGTCCTAGGTCAACAGGTTCAGAACCCTACCGGCCAAGGGCATCAGGTACAAAATCCCTATGTCCAAGGGAAACAAGTGTATCAACCTTATTCCCAAGGACTGCAGGTCCAGAATCCTCTTGTTCAGGGACAACAGATTCATCAGTCATATGTTCAAGGACAACAAGTCCCATATCCATATGTCCAAATTCAACAGGCTCAACAGCCTTTTAACCCATACGTTGGTTATCAGCAACCTATGCCTGGACAATTTCAAGGTATTCAAGGTCAAAATCCTCCCTATGGTCAAGGTAATCCACAATGGGGGCAACCTCAAATGTCATATGGCCAAAATCCTTACTAGTAGGGATGGGCTCCTCCCTATGGGCTTGCTTATCGACCTCCCATTCCTTTTAACACTGAAATACCTTTCTTGGCTACACTCGAGTTGCCAGATTTATCGTGCCTTATGAATGATCTGATCCTTCATTCACCATACTGGCCTCCAATGTCGTCCAAGATGCCAAGTGATTGTCCAAAGTTCGATGGAAAAGCTAAAGAAGATCCTCAGGACCATGTGATGAAATATCACCTTTGGTGCTCGTCAAACTCATACGTCGACGATTCCCTTTGTCTTAATCTTTTCCAACGAACCCTCATCAGTGCTGCAGTGAAATGGTACATCGAGCTACCTCGAAGGACTTACCATGACTTTAACTCTTTAGCCATGGCTTTCCTCACGCACTTTCAGTTACCGCTTCACTATGAAACTAGCACCTATTTTCTCACATCGCTTAAGCAATATACTATGATGCACACCTCTGATCACATCCATGAATGGAGACGTAGGCGTCGCCTAATCAAATTCGAGATTACAAATCAGTTTCTCACTAAATGGTTTACCAAATCATTTGTAGCCCCAATTGCTCGCGATATAGCTATGGGTGGATGTGTCACTGAAGAGTAGGCCATCGCTCGTGCCTAGTACTTGGATCTAGTTTACTCTCAGTCTAGCACTTTATACGAGTTATTACCCAACGCTCCGTAGCCATCATCCTATCCCGCAACATCAAATTCACCAGTTGTTCCTCCCATCGATGGAGTTATTAGTTCAGTATCCTAGACCCTCGCTAAAACTTCTTCCAAACAGAAGTCGGTCTCGAATGCTGCCCCTAATTGTTCATCTCAGAATCCACCTGGCCCTCGTAAAACCTCAAAGTTCCACACTGTATAGTCTACTACAATGAAAAAATCCTCGAAAGGGAAAAAAAAAAGGAAAAGGAAAAGCTAAAGTCGATGCCCCAAAACAGGTCCTCCCAAATCATCTGCTGGAAAATCTTCGCAATGGAAACCTAAGTATCCCTACCTCATTTTCGAGGAATATCACTACACTAAGGATTGTCCTTGATGATCTAAATTTAGTTGCCTGCTCAAAGGGAACCCTGATGTACTCAAAGAGTCGTTTCCATCTCAGCAGACCCAAATGGTATACCAACCCCGATTTGCTTCCTCCAGGGTCAAGTGTTCATGATGAGTATGCCTATTAATGTGGCTATTAGGATGAAAGACTATCAAAATCCTGCTTCAGTAGCTGGGAAAGATAAAGAAGATGCGCCTTCTTCTTCTACCTAAGTTCTGGTCCTCTGCATATTGAGCACCCTAACCCTGATTCCGCTATGTGGCCACCCTCTCAAGGTGTACTACAAAAATCCTTGTATAATCCCAACGCCTGAGCTGCTCAGCACTATAATATTGTTGAGGATTTGGCTCAAGTGCCGTCAGCCATGTCAGTTCTCGAGGTACTCCAACTAAAATCTTTGTTGTCTGCTATCGGGGGCATCGATCCCACCATTTCCAATTTGATATGTTTTGATCTAGAGAACCATGATCCACATCTCCCTCATCAGATTTCCTTTCTTATTCAGGTAATCATCAATGAGAAGACCATACACCGTATTGTCATCGATAAGGTGCTTCCACCTACATCATGGAAAATGCATGTTGGAAGGCTATTGGTTCCCTTGCATTGAACCAATCTCCAAACACTTTAGAAGCTTTTGATGGGTGCAATTCGTGACCCTTCAGTGTCTTACCTAACCTTGCCATCACCCTAGAAGGCAAGACAGTGCAAGTTGAAGTAGAAGTTGTTGATGCCAATCTCAATTATAATCTTCTACTCAGCTGAAGTTGGACTCATGCCATGCATTCCATGGCCTCCTCTTTGTTTTGTGTGATTCATTTTCCCCATCAAGGGGGAATTGTCACCATCAATCAGCTATCTTTCTTTGCCTCTTCCTCCTCGGATGGCAATGTTCCATACGTCAAGCATTCTAGTGCTCCCTATGAGAGTGGGGGCAGGTCTCTTCAAAGATTCTGCCTTAATGGGAATTTTTCCACTCCCACCTCCTCATGTTGCCTCTGTCAACATGATCTCGGTCAAATCTGATCCCTGGGTCATACCTGCACCAGATCTTGTTGATAATTGGGGCGAGGTTATGCTGCTTAGTCCCATCAAAGTCAATTATGTGGAAATTGTTTCGACTTCGAACTCTGCATCCTCTAATTCTCATATGTCAAAGACGTCTCTCGATATGTACTCTCAATCCCCTTGGCTTGGCACTTTGGAATCATTTAATCCCTTAGCCAAGACCTTCCTTGTTGATGAAGGTATCATGGAAATCATGTCTCTCGAGCAACCACCATGGATCGATACTCATCATCACTCCTCGTTCCTGCCTCACGGGCGGTCATGTCTACCACTTTCGAAGAGTCCTCTTCTCCATTTCCACCACCGACCATTACTCATGAAGTATGGTCAGAAGGAAATTTGGGTAATATTACCCAAATGATGCCAATTGACATTTCTATCAAACCCGATATCGTTGAACATGTTCATATTGGGGTATCTTGTTCTCTGAATGAGATCAAGACATATACTCATCTCTTTCAGGAATTTTGTGATGTGTTTGCATGGTCTTACTAAGAAATGCCCAGCATTGATCCTAGCATTGTGGTACATGAAATACCAACTTATCCGCACCCAAGGACCATTCGCCAACAGCTTCGCTCGGTGCACCCTAGGAAGGCTGCTGCTATTAAGGGTGAATTTGAAAAGTTTCTCAAGGTTGGTTTTATCTATCCCATTCCCCTTATAGACTAGGTGTCCAATATTGTCCTGGTGACTAAAAAACAAGGCACGATCCACCTTTGCATGGATTATCGAGATCTCAATCATGCCTGTCCTAAAGAAAACTATCCTACTCCCTTCATTGTTCAAATGACTAATGAATGTGCTCGGAGCGAGATATTTTCCTTTATCGATGGGTTTTATGGTTATAACCAGATTAACATCGCACCAGGCAATCAATAAAAGACAACCTTTATCTTCCCATGGGGTACGTTCGCATACAAGAAGCTCCCTTTCGGCCTCAAAAATGCTGGAGCCACGTTTCAATGGGCGATGTCCTACGTGTTTCATGATATTCGCAACATTGTCTAGCCTTACTTGGATGACCTTCTTGACCATCTTTGGCAGATTTTTCTACGTTGCAGACACTATAACATTCAGTTAAATCCACACAAATGTGTTTTCTGTGTGGAATCAGGACTACTACTTGGCTTCATCGTTTCCAAGGATGGTATTCGCCTAGATCCACTAAAAGTTGAGGCCATTGTAAATTTACCCCCTCCATCCTTGCTGCACCAACTCTAGAGCCTACAAGGAAAGGCCAACTTTCTCCATTGTTTTATACCCCACTATGCCAGGCTAGCCACAGGATTTACCCGGTTGCTTAAACAAGGAACACCCTTTGTATGGGACGAGGTGGCCCAAAAATATTTTGATGATCTCAAGGCCATCCTCATAAATGCTCCTCTGTTGCACCCGCCGAACTATTATCGAGATTACTTCCTTTACCTAGCTGCAGCCCCTAGCACCATTGCTATGGTCTTGGTCCAAGACGATGACAAAGGCACCAAACATGTAATCTACTACCTTAGTCGGAATCTCCTCGACATTGAAACACGTTACGCACATGTCGAGAAGCTAGCTTTGGCTACCATTCAGGCTATTCAACGCTTTCGGCACTATATCCTTTTACATACAACTATGGTGATTTATGAATGCAATCCTATGACCTATATCTTGACACGTCAGTTGCTAGGGGGAAAGTATTCTAAATGGATCATCATCCTACAAGAATTCAATTTGGTCTTCATTATGACCAAATCTAATAAGTCACTTGTTTTCACTGAATTTATTTGTTCCCTCCCTTCCAAGGCTCTCCCTGCTGGTGTAGATGAACATCTTCCAGACGAGACCCTTTTCCTGATTAGCACCCTTGATCCATGGTATAATGATATCATCGTGTATCTCCAAACGTCCACGTTTTGGTCTGCGTTGACCAAAATGATCGCAGAAGGATTCGGCATCACTCCCAACCCTACTGTATTATTGGTGATACTTTATACCGTGTCGATGTCGATTCAGTTCTTCACCGATACCTTACGATTGAGGAAGCTGAAAAAGTTCTTAATGATTGCCACTTCAGGGCATGTGGTGGTCATATGTCTGGTTACACTACAACTCAAAAATCCTTCGCGTTGGTTATTTCTGGTCATCTATCTTCAAGGATTGCATTATTGTTGTTCGTAAGTGCCATAAATGCCAAATTTACCAACGCAAGATGCACGCCCCACCCGCTCACCTACACCTCGTCATTATCGTAGGTCCCTTTGCCAAATGGGGCATCGATTATATGACATGTAACCCTCGTTTGACCGCGACACATGGCTATATTATTGTCATTGTGGATTATTTCACCAAATGGGCCGAAGCAATGCCTAGATATTTTGCAGATGGTAAGACGGTGGCTCAATTCCTTTTTAACCATGTTATTTCCAGGTTTGGCGTTCCCCAAGCCATTGTCATAGACCATGGCTCCCATTTCAGAGATTACATGATGGCTAAGCTAACATCTGCATTGGGCTTGTGCCATGATGGCTTGACCCCATATTAGCCTCAGGCCAACGGTGAAGTTGAAGCCGTGAACAAGGTCTTGGTCACAATTCTTCAGTGTACTATTGGGATGCACAAGTCAAATTGGCATCTCATGCTCTTTTCAGCTCTGTGGGCCTACCGAACCTCAACCAAAGACGTAACTGGTTTCACACCATTCCAGTTGGTCTATGGTTTGGAAGCAACGTTTCCGATCGAATGCGAGATTCCTTCACTCAAGTTAGCAATTGAACTCCTCCCCGAAACATCACCTCAAGAGGAACGCCTCTTATATCTAGAACAACTAGATGAGACTCGTCGTCTTACTGCCTTGGTCATCGAAGCACAAAAGAAACGGGTCAAATCCCATTTCGATTAGTCAATCTCCCCTTGCACATTCTCTGACGATGATTTGGTCTTACTATACAACCAAGCTAACGATAAGCTGGGGGCAGGAAAGTTCGAACCTATGTGGCATGGGCCCTATATCATGAAATGAATTTTGCATAAAGGAGCCTATGAGCTTATTGATTATGAGGGAAATCCTCTCGATAAGCCGTGAAACGGGCTTTACCTCAAAAATGACTATGCCCAGGTCATCTTGCATGGTTACTTATGTACATTAGTGTGTGATTCATTTTTGTACATTGTGGTTTTGTCTGATAGTTTTCAAATAGCTTTCCTGTTTAGTATGCTTTTATTTATTTGCAGATCTCTGTGACTCCTCACATTGGTTTTGCTGATGGTGCTTGCCGTAGTACCCAGAACCTATCATCCACAACATATGCTATCTATGACCCTAACGATGAGTTGATTGACCTTCAAGGTATCTTCCTAGGTCGCACAACCAACAACATTGCTTAATACAGTGCGGTCATCGAACTATTGTCAGAAGCCATCACTCTGGGCATCAGAGAATTGGTAGTCAACCTGGATTCATGGCTTGTCATCCTTCAACTCAATAGGAAATATTCCATCAAGAACCCTCAAATATTGATAATGTATCTCTGTATCCATCTATTGGAAAGGCATTTTGATTATATTACATATCATGATATTCCCAGATGCATGAATACATTGATAGATGCATTAGCTAATTACATGTTGGACAGACATTTACGAAACATGTAAAAGATAAAACAAACCATTTGTACCATAATAGACAGGAAAATACAACATATATATATATATAGTGAGAATTTTTGATACATCAGAACCCCAAAAAATAATATGTGTGTCTAAAATAACATTGGCGGCTCGCAGGGCTCATACATCCTTGGCACACAGGCCTCAAAATATATGTAAGTGCTGGACCTAGGAACTAATCAGCATGGTGATCATGGTAGCATGAGACGACTCATGCAACACGACTCAGCAATCAGTGGATCCGATATGAGACTCCCACCGTGTGTCTCTGGTACCAACGGGGAATGTCTCCTATCCAAGAATACTTCGGGATACCATGAGTTAACCCCTCAAGGTTCCTTGTGATCTACTCCTCGTTGTCACTCCCTTCCTAATAAGGGGTGAATCAATAGGGTGGGGAACGCGCCTGGCTATCGCGGACATCCCAGCTAGCCGCTCTGGTCCAACATCTACATGAACAAGAGAAATGTTATAAGCACATATATACCAAAAACAATTAAAAATTCTCAAAATTAAAATTTTTATTTTTTACCTTCGTCATCAAAGTCCTCTCCATCTAGTAAGGGAATGTCTGGATCTCCACGAAAATCATTGCCACTGTATGGCCAGTCCTCCATGATGGTCTTCTATCATCGTAGCCATGAAAGGAATGCAGGTCGGTATGACATATGCTAACCCCCAGTGATCTTGGACATCAAACAACTCCACCGAGCCATCCGTGGATCGTCTGGCATAGGAGGATCCACCTTAGTCAACTGATACTAGAACAGTGGTACTCATTCCAGGAAGAAGGTCACAAGTACTAATCCGAAGAAAAATTGCTTCAGATTCCCCGCCCTGGCTTTGGACAACTGGTGCTTGATGTTCATCTTCATAGTCTCTGCCCAGTTGAAGATCGTAGGAGCTATGCAGTCAATAGCATAAAGGAACTTCAACTTGTTAGTCTCATGTTTTGCCTAGGACCCCGCTACTCTGTTGATAGTCAACAAAAGCACCCTCAATGTCAGATCTCGCACACTAGAAATCTCTATCTTCCCACTCTTGGATTTTAGGGCCTCAGGGAAGTGTTTGACAAGCAAGGAAGATATGCTTGCCCCAATCGGACGTGACCCATACAAGTTCACTGGCTCACCTCTACGAGACAGTCTAGTGGTGAAATAAATATCTGAAGTTCCCAACTCTAGCTCTTGGTCTCCACTGACAAAAATCTCTCGATTAATGTCCTAAAGACTAATCAGGTATCAAAGAAACTCAGGCTAGGCCCGCATCCCAGACATAAGGAAGAATTTGAGGATCCTGCAAGCCCTCAAAGCCTTCAGGCAATTTGGGTGACTCATTGCCTAGGTGTCAACATCTTCATGTTTTTGTTCCTTGCAATCCACCATTTTCGGTGATTCTCTCCTGCAAAAGCCATTAATTTGAGTCAATAATCATCCTTGGCACATAAAATCCAAATTTAAATGGTCAGTTTTTGAGAAAATAGGGTTTTTCCCTATCTACGACGCTGATGCGCCTGTTTTAAAAATAGTTGCACCGATCGGCGCGGATGGCTTGGCCAGCACGATTCTGTGCCTGGAAATTGCGCTGACTGAGGGCAAAAAATATTTTCAAAAACCTCCTTAAAAAACTAAAAAAATGGCTAAAGGCATAAATAAATAGTATGAAAATGGAGCTCAGGGATTTGGCTATTACTTGGAACTGGCGGCTCGTCAATTGACCTCCCGGATCTCCCACAATATGCTCCAGAACAATTAGGGAAAAAGTGGGTAAAAAGTCCTCACAACAAAGATAAAATGGTAAATGGTAAAAATATATTTACTTTTCCCCTTTTTATTTGTTTTTTCATGAAAATATCAGGTTTTGTAAATATTTTGATCTATTTTTCCTCAAGGACTCGATAATACACTTTACCTTACTTGTGCAGCGACAGGTGATGGATGTTCGACGATGATGATGAGTCACGTTTCAACTCTTTTCTTGACTCGTTAAACTCATATAAAAAGATTGTCAAGTATTTTTTCCCTTTTTGACTCGTTAAAGAGAATAAAAACAGGGGGTCCACTTTCAACTTTTTTCTGACCCTTTAAAAGCGAAAATATAGTTGAGCCCTTGTCACTTCGAACTTGTTAATGGATGCAAAACGTCGTGCACCCAGTATAAGTTTACCCCTTTTTTGAGCTGGGAGGCACTATTTATGGAAAAGGTACTCCATCACTGAAATGGTCAAGCGGTTCTCTCAAGTATTGTTTTCTACCTTTTCGAGCTCGAGAGACACAAATGTACAAAAAGGGACCATGTGGAGTTTTCTTTTATGTGTCTTTTTCAAATTCTCTAAACATAAAAAAGGTAATGAGTTGCACCTTTGTCGGACTCGTTAAACTATTAAATGACATCGAATTCATCACCATGATGAACATGAGCTTCTCCTTCCTAGGGCTCGTTAAACTTACTAGGTCGGATTCGTCCGAAGGATGAACTTACAGTGCAAGCATATGCTATCCCCTTTAAGCTTGCAATCAAAAAATAATTGGGGTACTTGTCAAAAATGGTGGGGGGAAATTTGGAAATCTATCAGTCACGTTGGCAGCTCACTCTTGAACGTGACACTCTTTGCTTCGTGTTGGGTTGGGGCATCCTCCCTTGCTTTGTTGACCTTCCTAGGTTTGGGCCATTCATTTTTGCCTTCCATTTGATCTCTGCCATGTCATTATGACCACCAATCCCATGGATCCAAAAGCTGCCAAACTTCAAAGTTGTGTCACCGATATGTTCAAGACTTGTCCTTCTGCAGTTACACTTACCTTTGATTCTCGATATCATCCAAAATTATTTTGCATCCTCTCATCTGGCATCGATGATGTGGGATTCATTATGACCCTCCTTCAACATGGTCACTTTCCTTCGACTTTAGCTCATTATCTGGGAAGTTGACCGAGGGACTCCCTTTCGAGTACCTTAGAGCTTGCATGCCCTAATGGCAAGTTCTTCACACTGGATGACAAGTTTACATCATTGGCTTTCGATCAAGTGATTTCGCGAATGTTCGACTTCAGTTCCTGTATTCAAATTCTATGAATTGTGTTGATAGTACCTTGAGGACCATTATCATTATTGGTGGTTTCTCTCGCACTTGTTAACATTTTACATCATTGACTGGTAATAAGCAAATTTTTAGCATGTTCAACGTCAACACATATATTCACATTCTAAGATCCGTACTTTGATCAGGCTGTGTTGGAGCACAAGACCCTGGATTCAGATCACAAAAGTCCAGGTTGTGAAGTGGTGTGACATGGTTATGATGATATACATGTCTCTTTCAGATAGCCGGTTGCGACAAGACCGTGAGTTATCATATGTGATCCTTCTCATTATTGGATGGCTATGACCATACCTTGGTTTTATTATGATCCTCTTTGACAGATGGTTGCACCCATACCTGGATCCATTTACATGATCATTCTCTACATGGTTGTTTCCATGCCATGATTCATGTATCATTTGACAGAGATCTCAGTCTATGTATATGTATATGTACTTGCTTGCAGGTTTTTCGACGGCAGACCAGTTCCCTTCACTGATTTAAAGCATTTCATCCCTCACTCTAGTCCGACCTTCACACTTTAGGGGACATCTGTTACACAAAAGTTTGTCACTGTCCCTATACTCCTCGTTCATTGATCCTAGAGGACCCCTATAGTGAACCCCGCATGCTTTTCCTTCATGAAGAAACTCTCGTTGTGTCGCTCTTCATGAGCAGATAAATTCTCTTTTGCACCATTTCCCCTGAAACTTCTGTTTTGCCCAGTTTACAAGACCGGTGCTAATGGCCTTTGTATCCCCTGCGCCGATGTGCAGAGATTATAACTACTCCTCATGTCGACCGAAGCGAATGAACTGTGTTCCAGTCACGTTGGTCCTATTATGGAAAGTTTTTTAAATTAGAGCTGAAGCTTCCAACTCTAGAAGCTTCGTAATGGAAGTCTGGTAAATGGTTTGGTCGGATGGGGTCAAGGATGACAGTTTGGGCTCCTTTCCCCTATAATGATGGAACTACCTCAAGGGATATGTCCTTCTCCCATGAGAAGAGGATCCATCTCCCATCCATATTTCCTATATAAACCTCCCTTATTCCCAAGCACAAGGTAGTTGTAGTCATAGTTTTTTGTTGAGTGTTGATGCTATTTTGGTTTGGAGTAGACAAGCAAGCTATTACTAGTTGTATCTATCTAGTTGTGTGAGGGAGAAGTGTGATTTGGTTTGGAGTGAAGCCTAAAGGGAAGAGCTTTAAAACTATTTTTGTTTGAAGCCATCATGGAATGCTAGCAGAAGTGTGTGGGAACCTGGTCTTGTTAGAGGAGGACTGCAACGTCAAGATGAATGGTTGTAATCTCTCTTTGATATTAATATATTCAACTATTGATTGATTTCCTACATGTTTTGTAATATTACATACTCATGGCTTAATGTTTCTTGATTTGTTAAGTAGGTTGAATTGCAATTTGTCTATTATCATGTTTGTTATCTGTTGTTGTTTACTTGTTTCAGGAGCTTGAAGGAGGAAGCGAGAGATTGTTGGAGTGAGAAAGTGAGGACATCATCAAACAGGATAAGTGGACCAAGAGGTATGCCCTCTTGATTGATTCTAACCTAAGGAAATCTTCCATAGAATGTATCTATTGTGGCTAGACCCATTATTAGGCTAGAGGAATTTGTTTCCGTCCACACTTATAATTTTACTTCACCACACTAACTTAGCATAGTTAGGCACAAAGCGACGAAGGAAATTTTCTTTCCCTTGCAAACTTTGTAATTGATGCAACAAAGAGGGAGGGGTTAGATTAACAATAGCCTCAAATTTAAGAGGATCAATACGAATACCATCCTTTGAAACAATAAAACTAAGAAGTCGTTCAGACTCAACAAAGAAGACACACTTATGTGGATTAAGCCGAATGTTATAGTGTCTACAATGAATAAATATTTGTCAAAGGTGATCGGGATGGTCATGGAGCTTACATGAATGAGTAGGAAGATCATCCAAATAAGGTTGAACGATGTTTTTAATTTCATGAAAAGCATAAGACATCGCTCGTTGGAAAGCAGGCCCAACATTGTTAAGGCCAAAAGGGAGCTTCTTATACACAAAAGTCCCCCACATACAGATAAAGGCGGTCTTTTGTTGATTAGCTGGTGCAATGTTTATCTAGTTATGACTAGAAAAACCATCCATAAAGGAGAAAATATCACTCCCAGCACATTCATCTATAATTTGATCTATAAAAGGAGTGGGATAATTGTCCTTAGGATAGGCATGATTAATATCACGGTAATCAACACAGACCTAAATGGTGCCTTGTTTCTCAGTCATCGGTACGATATTGAACACCCAATCTATCAGAGGTATAGGATAAATAAATCTAGCTTTAAGAATTTTTTCAACTTCTCCCTTGGTGGTGGTCGCTTTTCTAGGGTGCACAGGACAAAGCCTTTAACGAACAGGCTTCGCATTAGGATAAGTCGGAATTTCATGCATGACTATAATTGGGTCAATGTCAGGAATTTCTTCATACGACCATGCAAAAACACCTTGAAACTCTTGAAAAAGGCGAGTATAAAGCTTGATCTCATGAGGAGAATAAGTTACCCCAATATGAATGTTTTCAACGATACCAGGTTTAACATAAATGTCAATAGGCATCGTTTGGGTAGTATTACGCATGTTCCCTTCCAACCGGACTTCATGGGTCATGATAGGCATCTAAAGTGGTTGGATCGGGAAACGAGAAGAGAAATCCTCAATACAGGTAGACATGACTTCCGGCCAGGTAAGAACGAGGAACGATGATGAGTATCATTCCAAGGTACTTCCTCAAGAGACATAATTTCCATGATACTTTCGTCAGTAGGAAACGTATTGATTAAGGGATCAGAAGAATCTGAAGAAACAAGCCAAGGAGATTGAGAATACACGTTAAGAGATGTATCCAAAGCAGTGTGATTAGTAGATATCGAAGCCGAAGCTGAAAGAATCTCCACATAATTAATCTCAATGGGCTTAACGGCATGACATCACCCCATGAATCAACTTGATCAGGAGAGGGAATGAGCCAAAGATCATACTTAACCGAGATCATATTGACTGAGGAAACATGCATAGTTGGGAGAGGAAAAATTCCCATTAAGGTGGGATCTCTAAAAGTCTAGCCCCAACACTCTCATATGGAGCACCGGTATGCTTCACGTAAGGAACATTGCCATCCGAGGAGGAAGAGGCAAAGAAGGACAACTAGTCGACTGTGACGATTTTCGCTTGATGAGGAAAATGGAGCATGCAAAATAGAGAGGAGGCTACACAATGCATAGCATGAGTCCAACTCCACTCGAGTATAAGATTATAGTTAAGATTTTCATCAACAATTTATACTTCAACATTAATTTTCTTACCTTCCAAGGTAATGGAAAGATTAGGAAGGACACCAAATGGTCAAGAATCACGTCCATCAAAGGCTTCCAACATGTTAGGTGGTTGGTTTAGGGTAGGAGAACCAATTGCCTTCCAACAAGACACAAACATGATGCAGGTAGAGGCACCTTCATTAATGATGGTCTTGTGAATCATATTTTCATTAATAATCACCTGAATGAGAAAGGAAATCTGATGGGGTAAGTGTGGAACATGATTTTCCAGATCAAAGCAAATGAGATTAGAATCAGATGGATCAACACCTCCAATGGCCGATAGTAATGCTTTCCGCTGAGAGGAATAGATTTGAAGGACCTCAAGAGCAGACATTATTGATGGCACTTAAGCTAAATCCTCAACAATATTGTAGTACTAAGAAGCTCGAGCGTTTGGATTATACGAGGACTTTCACAGCACACCTTGAGAGGGTGGTCACATAGCAAAATCAAGACTAGGTCTCTCTATATGGAGAGGACCAGAGGTAGACAGGATAGAGGAGGAAGGGGTACTTTCTTTCTCTTTCCCTATCATCGGGGTTTGATAATCTTTAGATATGGTAGCCACATTTACATGTGTATTCATCATAAACACTTGGGAACCTGTGAAAGCAAAAGACTAAGGTTGGTCTACCATTTGGGTCTACTAGGATGGAAAGGATTCCTTTAATACAACCGGGGTCCCTTTTAGCAAGCGACTAACTTCGGATCGTCGAGGACAATCCTTAGAGTAATGATCCTCACGAGGCATGGATACTTTGGCTTTCTTAGAGAAGCATCGCCAGTAGAAGGTTTAAGAGGGCCCTGTTTCGAGATATCGGCTTTGGCCTAGACTTTGCCCTTATTTTTACCCTTAGAGGTTTTTTCTGCTGTGGTAGACTAGACAACATGAAGCTCAAAGGTCTTACCAATACCAAATGAATTTCGAGAGGGATCATTGGAACCAGTGTTCGAGACAGATTTCTACTTTGAAGGAGATTTCACGGGAGTCTAGGACACGGAACCAATCACTCCATCAACAGGTGATGTAGCCGGAGACTTCGATGTTGTCAGATCGGATGATGGTCTTGGAGCATTAGGTAACATCTCATATAATGTGCCATATTGCGAGTAGACAAGGTCTAAATACTAGGCATGAGCGATGGCTTTCTCCTCAGTAACATACCCACCCATTGCTATGTCCCTAGGAATTAGGCCGACGAATGATTTGGTGAACCATTCTGTCAGCAACTCATTAGCAATTTCAAACTTGATTAGGCAACGCTGACATCCCAATTCATGGATGTGATCAGAGATATGGGTCACGGTGTCTTTCTTCATTGACATAAGCATATATGTTCCAGTTTCATAGTGAACTGGCAGCTGGAAATGAGTGAGGAAAGCCATAGCGAGAGTGTTGAAGTCATTGTAGGTACCTCGAGGCAATTCAATGTACCATTTTGCTGCATCCCTTGTGAGAGTTCTTTGAAAAATTCGGAGATGGATAGAATCATCGACGTACGAATTGGAGCACCAGAGGTGATATGTCATCATGTTAGCTTGTGGATTCTCATTTGCTTTTCACTCAAATTTGGGGCAATCGCTCAAAACCTTTGTTGCAACTGGAGGCCAGTAAGGCGAATGAAGGATAGGATTATTGCTGAGACTTGAAACATCTAGCAGTTCCAATGTCACCAAGAATGACAATTTCATATTAAAAGGCATTTGGGGCCTTGGAGTAGACCCAACCTATGAAACCCATCCTTGTTGGTAAGGATTTTCCCCCATAGTGGAGGATTTTGTCCATATGGAATCTGATTTTTCCCCATTGTAGGTTAACTTGCCCATAGGGAGGATTCTGTCCTGGGTAGACTTCATACTGTCCTACCATACGCCATTGATAGGCATATGGGTTAAGAGGTTGTTGAGCCTGTTTACCTTGGACATAAGGATTCTGAACTTACTGACCCTGGACGGAATGATTTTGCACCTGTTGCCCCTAGACATAAGGATTTTGAACCTACTACTACAGGGGTTGACCCTTACCTTATAAAAGTTAATGTTGGCCCTGAACAGGCTAACCTTGTTGATATGCATATACTTCCTACTGCTACAAAGGTTGGCCTTATGGCTACTACAAAGTTTGCCCCTGCTGTTGTGAAGGCTGGCCTTGCGAGAACGAAGGTTGGGAGTACTGTTGAACAAACTATGTCTGCGGTTGCAAAGGTTGCTACGACTGTTGCTAAGGTTGCTCTTGCAGTTGTAGAAATTGTCCTTGTTGTTGCAATGCTTGCCCTTGTTGTTGCAAGGGTAGCTAGACAATTCCTAGATAGTTCTCAAATTGACTCTAGCCATATCTACGAGGCGTAGTGGATTGGCCAGGCTAAACATAAGGTCCAGCTTGAGGAATGTAAGGTGGTGTAACCAAGTCTTGTGAACCATATGGAACATAAGCTGGTTGGAATGGAACCTGAGCCATATATGGCTACTGGTATTGGACGTTACTTGACCCGGACAGATCAACAGGGTTAGGAATAGCGTCGTATAAAGGTTGATTCATTCCAACCATGTGAGTTCGTTATCCACTCACATTGGTTTGACATTACATCATGGAGATATTCAGATATTTCCCCCCAGGTGGTGGCATAGTCTGTCCACTCACTAGAGGGGTAGAAGAACTTACTGAGACTTGACTTGAGACAATCGGTTGAACCAGAAGAGTCAGTTGAAACGACCAAACAATTTGAGACAGAATGGTAGGTTGAACCGGAACTGAAGTGACTATAGTTCATACAATCGGTCAAGA
Source organism: Pinus tabuliformis (assembly GCA_031772625.1). NCBI lineage: Eukaryota > Viridiplantae > Streptophyta > Pinopsida > Pinales > Pinaceae > Pinus > Pinus tabuliformis. The sequence goes on from CM062811.1 coordinate 315,493,648, forward strand.
GGTCATGTTTTGAACGAATGGACTTGAGGTAGGCATAGTGGCAGAAGACCAAATGGGGTTCTGATATAATGATGAGGCACTAGGGTCCCCAAAACCAACTAAGCTAGAGAGGTATAACCATGCGGAAATATGGGCTCACTAAACTCAGGATAAACACTAGACAGGATTCTTCCTGTATAAGGGAAACCTTCCGAAGGGAATTCATATCCCTACTCATCACCCACTTGAGGAGTGTGAGTAGCAGAAACTTCTGACTAACTCAGAGAGGAAACTGGAATTTTTCTTTTTGACTCCATAGAAAACAAGCAGCAGCGAGCCGAAGATGAACAAGGAGACAAATCCAACGGAACACCAGGCTGATCGTACAGACTATAAGGGTGTTGTGGAGATACCACAAAAGGGTCCGCTAGATAAGCAACCAATCTTTGCGGGCTATCAAAATTCTATTGACTCTCGGGAGTCTGGATAAGATTATCAGGGGATTCTGGGCCAGATTCGTAAGATGACCCAATATCTGATGAAGGTAGACGAGAAGACAAAGGTTGAATACTGAAGACAATCCCAAGTTCAACACCTTGATCCTCAAGTGAGTGCAGAAGTTCAGGGAAAGCTTCTCTGGATGACCTTCCAGATGGAGAAGAGGAAGAGGAATGAGGCAAACCTAATGGTTCAACCACGATGAATTTGCCTCAAACAAAAGAGAAGAGATATTAATTTCAAGGATTTTAAAATATATTAGGGATATACCCACGATGTGGTCCAGAATAAAACTATCATGAATGTGATGTGATCACGGGCAAAAAAAAAAAATTAAGACGTTGAAACAAACTGAAGCTTTTTCATGTTTTAAGAGTCGAGAAAAAGGAAAAGATGACTCTAGTCATTTTCAGTTTGAACGAGCTCGAAAGGACAAGTTCTAGATGATATTTAAATTTAGAGAGTCAAAAAGACCAAAATGACTACTCAATATAATCTAGGCAAAAGGGATTACTAGGTAACTGTGAATTGTAGAATACCTCCCGCGAACCAAGAAGTACGAGCAGGAAATCTCCCTAAATGTTGTGTTCAGTGTATCACATTTACAAGGTGGTAGACTTGGCTTCCTATGGATAAATGCTTGCAAACCTAGTGGGGTCTCCCTTTATATACGCGGTGATATGGGGAGCACAAGTCTGTACTAGCGTTGTCTAATGCAAAGCGAATGACAACTGCTAGTTTTAAAGATGTTCGAACACGTCTCTTGCCTAGACCTCTAAATGTGAGCATTTAGTTTCAAATGTGCCTTAGGTTAATTGAATATATTTTAAAGTTTTATCTTGAAATTAAGTCTCATTTTTTAGGCCCTGTCAATGTCACCTGAAAAACGCTTATGTGAAACTATATGAGACAAAACCATTTCAATTCGATGAATGCTTACACTAATTGAGAGAAGAGAAAACAAACAATGCAACAAACAAGCAACTGAAAGTAAGATGACTCTTCACTACTTCACTTTTCAATACAAAATAATGAAAATTCTTTCCACTTCCTACTCTTCCTACCAGATGCACTTCAACTAGTCCTTTTAACAGTAAAATAAGTTCATTTCATTTCAAATGCCCATGATGATGTAATTCTATCTTTTAATGATTCTACTTAATGCAACATATCAATTAAACAAACTAGAATGATGTATTTTCTTCAATGGAATGCTAAAATGAATCTTTCACATAAACATTTCAATGAAAATTTCCAAACAATCAAACATCAACCATATGCAAAGCACGACAAAAATAACTCCTTTCAAACCAATATGAAAAGATTCAAACGAAACAAACCGAGCAATGTAATCTATGCTCTAAAAAGAGACATTCAACAATAGAAGAGCGAACGAAACGTTTTCACTTGTTCAATTGAAAACAAAGAAAAATAGGTGGAAGGACTAAAACATGAAGCAACAAATCACTGACTCGATTTGATGCACAAATTAGCAAATGAATGGACAATGACCTAGATGCCCTAGGGACTTAAACCATCCAAAAACTAAAAAAATCAAGTAATGCAATCTCAAACAAATCAAGCAAACAAATCAAGCTAACAAAGCATTCTAGCCAAGCAGAATAAAGGCAAACAAGCAAAGAAATAGAATATATGAAGACAAGACACACTGGCAATGATTTAAGAGAAACCCTAATTTTAACCTACAAGCATCGGCATGACTGTCTAAATAGAAATAATCGCCATAAGGGGTTGTGGCGCGACTGTTCAAGAGGAAATCGCACTAGTCGGTGCTACTATTAAAAAATTAACAACACTGATCAAGGGATTCGAAGAAAAAGAAAAAATTCCACAAACCAAACTAGACCTATCACTCTAAATTCAAGAATCAAAGTTATATATGACTTGAAGTACAGATTACAAAAGAGAAAGAGTGAAACAAGAAAAGTTTTCACAAATCATGAAATGAAAAACAATCCAAAGAGAGGTATGACTCCCTAGCGGAGTCGCCAATTTGTGGAGTAGGAAGATTCTCTCTGCGGACAGAGAAAATCCCTCTATCCCGGGGGAGAGGGTCTAGCCACAAACAAGACAATCTGACATAAGTTCCCTTAGATTGAGAATGGATAAGATCCTACCTCTTGTATCACTAATCCTTGTCTGATGAAGTCCTTGTGTCTTTGCTCCAGCAATTAGCGCCTTAATGTCAATCAAGCACCTAAAACAAATAAACAAGAAACCAAAGCACACATGATAGCATACAATATATATTCAACCTACTTAAGAGGCTAAGGAGTCTTATTACGACAAAAAGGAAAGTACAACCTTCGCCTTAGAATTGCAGGTTTCCTTCGACGTGTCTGAGTTCTAGCACCACTGTTAGCATCTCATGATTCACCTTCAAATCATGGAAATTCAAGGCTTCTTCCTCTTAGCTCCAAACCAAACAAACTACACACTTATTCTCCCTTTTCAAGGACAAGACTAGAAGGCTAAAGCTCTCAAGAGTTGTTTTGGCTATCAAGATTTTGTAGATTATTCCAACCCTTTCATTAGCTAGTTGAGGTTGGAAAAGAAGAAGTTTATATAGCTTGAGAGAGGGGATATGGATCCTCTTATGATGGGAGAGGTCTTATCCATTTTGGTTTGTTCCATTTTAATAGGGGAAAAGAGCCCAAATATTCTCTCTTGGCTCTATCTCAACTAACCATTTACCAAACTTCTATTCACAAAGCTTCTTGACCTAGATGCTTCGACTCCATTTTAAAAAACTTTCCAAAAGAGGTTCAGTGCGGGTCATGAATAGATTACTAGCACTGTTCGGCACCAGGCCCAGTGTTAGACTCTGCAAATTAGCGCAGGGAAGAAACTGAGTGATAGTTTCAATCTTGAAAACTGAGTTTGAAGGAATACTCTTAGGGAATGATGTAAGAGGGAAATGTTCCACAGATGATGTAAAAACATGTTCTTCATGACAAGAAAAAACATGAGGGTCACTGTAGAGGTCTTCCAGGATCAAGGAACATGGAGTACGGGGACAATGACAAAATATTGTGTAACACTTAGTGAGCTTGGTATGTAACATCGACCAAAGACTTGACCAAAATGTACTTAGGAACTTGTTGTATCGATCTAAGATAATGGACTGTCGAATCCGAAAGTACACCCATACTCGTTCAAAGAAGAGCTTAGCAGTGGCTTCTAATGTGATACCCTTCTTGTAGGTTGCCAGAATGGCCATCTTAGAGAATTTGTCGACGACCACGAAAACGTAGTCGTTTCCATGCTTAGTAGAAGGAAGGTCTGACATGTAATCCATGGAGATGGATTCCCAAGGTCAACTAGGAGTAGGAAGAGGAGGATATAGGCCTTTCTTCTTGATGGTTGGTTTGGAAATGGCACAGGCAGTGCGAGATCTGATGTACTTCCCAACATACCGTTGAAGGTTTAGCCAATAAAAATACTTCTGCAACACTACCACTATTTTTTCTACCCCGAAATGTTCAGCGACCCAACTGTAGTGCGCCTCCCAAATCATCTTGGCATGCTTGCTTGAAGGAACACAGAGGTGTCCCAGGTGGCATTACAGTGCATCTTGGAGGTGAAAATTTGGAACCTTCTTGCCTTCTAGGAGATTCTGGTATGTGTTGCTGAATTATGAATCACTCTTGTAAAGATGCGGCCACCCCACAATTTCGTGCCAACAAAAGTCGACCACAGTGGTTAGTGCCATGATCGGTGATCGGCTGAGGCAATCTGCAACATTGTTGGTGCTTCACTTCCTGAACTTAATGTTCAAATGGAACTGTTGTAGGTATGTGGACCATTTATGATGGAAATCATTCTGCAATTTCCCTTATGTCTGTATGAACTATAAGGGTTGGTGGTCTGTGTGGATGATTGTTTCCTTCCCTAAAATATAATGCTTCCATTTTCAATAGGCCTACATAATGGAATACATCTCTTTGTCATAGGTGGGACACTTTCGGATTGTGTCAGAAAGTGTCTCACTATGATATGATGCCCCTATTGAGTAAGAACTACACCAATAGCATAGTCGGAGGCATCTGTCCCGATCTCAAATGGTTGTTGCAAGTCTGGTAATGTGAGAACTAGTGCATAGAAAAGGCAATGCTTCAACTCGCCAAACGCCTTCTGTTGGGATTTGGACCAAAATGAATTTTCATTCACTCCTCCCTTGGTGACTTGACTCAAAGGCCAAGTGATATGAGAGAACCCCAACACGAACCTATGGTAGAAGTTGGCAAGACCCATAAAATTGCGGAGCTATGTTAGAGTGGTTGGGGCTAGCCAATCATGAACGACTTGCATCTTAGGTGGGTCCACATGCACACCCCTCTCATGAATGATGTAGCCCAGATATTGAACCTAAGTTATACAAAAAGTGCATTTATCCAAATTGGCACAAAAATTGTGTTGCCACAAGTTTTGGAGGACCTATCAAAGTATGGTGGAGGTGCTCTTCCCAACTCTAACTGAAGATCAAAATGTCATCCAAATATGCCACCAAGAATGAGTTGGTAAAGGGTTGTAAGATGTTGTTCATCAACCTCATGAAGGTTGCAGGGACATTCGTCAACTCGGAAGGCATGACCAGCCATTTGAAAAGGTCATCCTTGGATTTGAAGGTAGTCTTCCACACTTCATAGGGTTTGACTGATACCTAGTGATAACCGAACTTCAAGTCCATATTTCTGAAATATTTTCCCCCCTTGAGCTGGTCCAGAAGGTCATCAATCTGTGTGATTGGATACCTATTCCAGAAAATGATCTTGTTCAGTGCCTGATAGTCAATATAGAGTCTCCAGGTCCCGTCCTTCTTCTGCACACCAACACGATTGAGCTCCCATAGGGAGATGAACTTAACCTGATGTGCCCTTTCTGAAATAGGTATTGAATCTTCCTCTCAATTTCATCATTCTCTAGAATAGAGCGTAGATAGATTGATCCATTGGGTAGCGATGTGCCTGGGGTCAGATCGATGGAGTGCTTGACCTGACAGTGTAGAGGTACCCTTGTGGGTGAGGTGAAGATGTCCCTGCACTCCTCCACAACCTTTTCCATTTGTTTTTGTCATGTGGAGGAGCCCTATCTTGAGGTCATGGCCACAATATTCTTCTTGCCTTGAGGGTGAATCATAACGAAAACAAATTTCCCTGTCTAGGAAATGATCTTACTGCATTACTTCACAGTGATAAAAGAAATGGTGGTAGGTGGTGCTACCTCTGGTATCTTGTACAACTTATTGCCCAAAGTAATAATAACAGTGTGAGGCCTAGACTCATACACAACATGTTTCTTCCACAAGTATGGTTAGCATACTAATACATCACAAACTTCAAGAGGATAAACATCACATAGTACCTCATATATGAAGGGCTTGATGTTGTAAGGAAGACGACAATGTTTGCTGACAGGGAGATCGCGCCCTTGGTGAAGCCACCCGTTGATGTAGGGTTGTAGGTGTGGTATGGTCAGTAGGCCCAACCACTTCAAAACCTCTGCTGAAATGAGGTTCTTTTGGCTCCCACTTTCAATAATGAACTAAAGTGGAGAACCCTTTACCCACATATGTGAGTGGAAGAGATGCTCCCCCTCCTCTAGATCTTAGGGCTCATCCTTCTAGATCTTGGTGGTGGCAATGGTGGCATTAGGATCCACATCAATAATCTTCTTCCCTTTATCATTCACCTTTTTGGTTTCTAACTCAGATTCAGAACATGCATCTAATTCAGAAGCCTTCATCTCAGCTACTAGTGACTGCTTGGATCAGCACTCACTTGTGTTGTGAGTGGGGCACTTATGGAATTCACACAATTTTCCTGTGTCCTTATTTGTCTTCATGGTGTTTTTCTTTTCTTGCATCTTTGACGAGTTGTCCTGGTTTTCCTAGCCTTGGCTTTGCCCTTTGTTCTATAGTTTGAGGGCACTTTTCCCTTGCTTCAGATTCACAGATCCAAAGTCTCGCTTCTTCTGTTTAAATTTCTACTCGATCATGATAGTGTATCAATAGGCAATGCCAAGTGATCAGATGTCCAAAAACTCCATCTTGTCTTGGATGTACTTGTGTAGATAGTCACGGTACTTGAGTACCAAATGACACTCAGAATCCTTGATACCCAACTTCGTGTGAAGGGTATGGAAAAAATTTGTGAACTCCGACACATCTTGGTCCCTTCCCTGTCGTAGCGTGGTTCACTTAATGTATTTATCTTCATAGATCCTAATAGGGTAATATTGTTCCTTGATGACATCTCGGAAATAATTCCAAGTGGGTGTAGTTGAAAATAGTGAGGATTCCCTCTCGTCCATTTGTTCACAGTAAGTTTCCCACCAATCCTTGACATGTGGGGCAGCTTTGAGGAGTGTAAAAGTAATATTTTCTCTATTGGAAAGTCATGAACTAGAAACAATCCTTCCAATGGATTTAACCATCTATCTACAACGTATGTATATATCTAGCCTTCAAATATGGGAATTTCAAAGTTAACTTGTACCTTAAAAGGAGTGGTGCCTCCAGAGTGGTGCCTCCGGAGTGGTTGCTGGATGAAGATGCGTCACTTGTGGGTAACGCCGAAGGATCTGGGCAAAGTCATCCATCATCGCATTCCTTTTTCACTCGAGAGCTTCCTCGAAAAATATTTTTAAAGGATATCCTGCCACATCGTCTTTCTTTTCTTCTGCCATGGGAAGTCGTTGGGGTTTTCGAGACTACTCATGCAAAGATTCAACCAGTTCGAGCCCTAAATCCTTATACCTTGACCTCACTGGGGACCTTAAAAGAAAAACAGAGAAAGAGAAGATTGCTCTGATACCACTGATCCAGACTTATGCAAGAACGCAACAAACACAAGTATACACATAAACACATAGATGCAACATAAATAAAACTTCATTTCATTAATATAAAAAAACTAAAATATGCTTACATACAAAAATGGAAATAAACTAGCTCGAGTGATGGTAGCTTATCTCTGAGAAGAGATGTAGTGGCTACCTACCTCTAAACTATGTTACAATGAGGCTCAAGGTCCTTTTTATTATTAAACAAAAGGGAAAACCCTAAACAACCAAAACCCTAACCCCTGGAGATGGAATGGAAAGACTTTGTGGTCCCTGTTGGGGTTAGTTGGGCAGCCAACTTTTCGGGGTCGTAACTTGGTCATATTATCTATGCTTGGTGTGTACGATACATCATTGGGAATATCTCTTTGAGTACAATAGGATTTTCCATATGCCCCTACTTATGGTTATTGGTCTGCTACGGACCTCAAAAAATGTCGTTTAGGGGATCAAACAACTCTAGAAGTTCAAGAACCTAAAAACTACTAAAAATAGTAAATGTTGCTATAAAAAAGGAAACTTATGAAACCTTCATATCTAGGTGGAATAGGCGGGTGGCCACCAATATCCACCTAAATCAATACCATGTTCACTAGATCATGCCAACTGATAATATTATTACAACTTTGCCCATAAAGTTCTTCAAATGAACTCATCTTCAAATATTCTTGATACCCATTGTTATACGCAAACTCCCAATTTCGTTGCTGATGCATAACATACATCCTCAACATATCCTAAAAAAACTTTTTGACCCTCTCTATTTGTCTATATGTTTGTAGATGATAAGTTGTATTAAAGGCCAACTTTGTACCCAAACGTGCAAACAACTCCTTCCAAAACCTAGAAGTGAACTTGGCATCTTTGTCTAACAAAATATTCTTAGGAATACCATTCAACCTCATTATCTCCCTGACGAATACCTATGCTACCTCACTAGATGAATGTGTAGACTTCACTGGAATGAATTGAGATACCTTAACATACCAATCAACCACAACCACAACCATAATAGAACCATGTTGTCTAGATGTCCTCATCAAACATGTAATTAAGTCCATGGAAATGACCTCCCATTTCCACTCTAGAATCAGAATCTACTGTGGTAAGCCACATGGATTATTACACTATGCATTTACCTATTGACAATCCAAACATCTCGCAACAAACTCTACCACCTCCTTCTTCAAGTTTTTCCAATGGTAGAACTTCTTAACCATAGTCACTGTCTTCTGACACCCTAAGTGACCTGAATACAGGTTGACATGAAATTAATGCAAGATAAGCTTCTTGAGCTCACTGTTGTCTGACACATAGATATTGTCCTTAAATCTGACCAAACCATACCATCTTCTATGAGATGACAATCAACATCTTGTTCACCTATACCATGTTGTTGTAACAAGTTCTTAAGTTGTTGGTACCTGTCATCTTGTTGTCCTACCTGCAAGATCAGATCCTGTAAATTTATCCCATATGAACTCATAGCTGCTAAATGATTTACATTTACTCTTCTGCTAAGAGCGTCTGTAACCCTATTGTCTTTTCCCTTGATGTACCTGATCTCAAGGTCAAAATCATTGATCATTGCCAACCACCTAGCTTTCCTGGCATTCAAATTAGGTTGGTCAAATAAGTATTTCAATCCATTGTGATCACTCATCAAGATGAACCTCCTACTAATAAGATAGTGTCTCCACATATTCAATGCATGGATAATAGTTTCCAACTCAAAATCATGTGTCACATAATTCTTCTCGTACTCATTTAATTTCCTTGACTTCAAGTGTACTACCTATCCTTCCTGCATCAAAACTCCCCCAAGTCCTATCTTGTAAGCATCAATACATACCACAAAATATTTTATCTGGATTTGTAGTATTAATTACCGAAGCATTTGTAAGCAACTGTTTCAATTTTTCAAAACTACCCACACATTCCTCTGTCCATTCAAATTTCTTCCATTTTCGCTGCAAGGATGTGATAGGATAGGAAATCCATGAAAAGTCCCTGATGAACCGCTTGTAATAACCTGCTAACCCACAAATGATCTGACCTCACCCACGTTCCTAGGAGTTTCCCATTCCATGATAGCTCTAATATTTTCTGGAGCCACTATTATATCTTCCTTGGAAACCACATGCCCCAAGTAATGAACCTCTGACTAAAAGAAACTGTGTTTACTAACTTTGGCATACATTTGATGCTCTCTTATCAATTTCAATACTGATACTAAGTGTTCTTCATGTTCTTCCTCATTCTTATAATATATCAATATATCATCAATAAATAGAATCACAAACTTGTCCAGATAAGGACGCAAGACATTATTCAGGAAAAACATGAAAGTAGTTGGAGCATTAGTCAAACCAAAAGGAACCACAACAAAATCATAATTCCCATACCTAGTCTAGAAAGTAGTCTTGTAGATATCCTCTTCTTTCATGCATACCTGATGGTATCCTAATCTCAAATCAATCTTTGAGAACAATGTTGCTCCCTTCAACTGGTCAAACAAGTCATCAATCTGCGGCAAAGGGTACTTGTTCTTAATCGTAATCTTGTCTGAGTGCTTGTAATCAATGCACAACCTGAGAGTACTGTTGTACTTGTTTCTCATAGGCATTTCTTGGCTACAAAAACTATGTCGAGAAACCAACTCAACTAGTCTTTAGTTACAAGCTAGCCCTTGAACCAAAAGGGGCTCCCTCAATTGTTATGAATATTTGTTTAACGATGTTCATTGTCACTAGAAAGTAGCGTATGAAGCACAACAGCCAAATTTGTGATTTATTTTGGGTGGTTGCTGATGATTGTCCAATATATGTTCATAAATAAATCCCTCTCATGCAAAGTCCTTGGTCAAAGTGTCAGCATCCAATTTGACAGAATAACATGATTTTTAAAGAATTTGATAGAATAATATAAGGTGATTCATGATAATTAAGTAGTTGTACTAAATACTTAGCCAACCAGATAGAATGGATGTGTGTAGAATTTTCTATAGCCAAACAAAACACATTCAAAAGATGACAGAGGGCAACAATTCACAGATGTAGAGGAATTAACCAAGACAAACAGTTTGGTTAATTAATCTCTTTAAAAGATTATAACTTTTCAAGGGATTTCAGAGAGATTGACAGTCAATCTATTCTTACCCATATCTCCTATGTTACTTTGAACATGTGTAGAAATAAGGTATGAAAACACTAGAAAAACATATAGGAAAGACAATTTCAGTCAAGAACTGGAGCTAGAATACTTCAATTACGATTTTTGTAATAAAATATTTACAAAGTGATATGTTTTTGGAATCAAAAGCCAACCATTTTTCCATTACAAATGAAACAATATATAGAATAAATCCCTCCTAAACTGTTACAATATTTCTAGAATAAAATCCTAAATAATAACTAAAAATAAAATAATATCTCTAATTTGTCTATTGGAAACTTTGAACTGTTTGCAAGTGTTGTGCCTTGAAATCTGAAATTGGTTCACTAGTGTTGATGCTCTGCCTTTTTTTGTTGATACCCAAAGTACGCTCAGCTAATACCATGCATTGAATTTTAGTTGTAGCATGTCTTTGATTACTTGAAATATGTTTTGTTGTTGCCTCAAATTGTTGAACTACTTGAGTCAAATTCCTTGGATTTAAATTTGGAATGCTCTGCCACTTGTCTACCAAATATGTCTACACATTTGGTTGCCTTCAAATTTGGGATTGTTGACCTCATTTTGCTAATTATGGAACCAACTAGGAAAGCCCTAAGCATGTCACTAAAACCCAATTTTTGTGTCATAAGTGAGTTCCCTATCACTGTTAGAAGGCAAGGTGCAATGAACACTTCTGAAATTTTGGAATCTACAACAAACTTAAAGATGAGTCGCAACATAAACTTTCCTCAACATATATTTAAAATAATGACATCGTCGAAACCACCAATGGGGGGGCGGGTCAGGGGTCCATTATGGTAAGTGGTTTTCATGGGGGGGGTGCCAAAATTCACCAAATGATGCCACATATGGCAAGACAGTGTTCTCAAAGCAAGATTTTGACCCCCCCCCCCCGCAGCTATTAAAATTTGGGAAGTACGAGGGGTCTGAAATTGGACTTGAGCCGTTGATTTCATAACATCAAATCTTTGCCATCAAAAACTTCAAGAGCTTTAATGGTTGAATTAAAACAACAATTTTAATTTTAAACTTAAAATTTTATAAAAATATATTCGATGATATATTTTAATAAAATTAAAATTATTATTATCATAACAAAACAAACCTACATCATGTATTAAACCATTTTATCCATGACAATTCACATATATGTGATAATGTGGCCATGAATAACTGGGAAATTTCAAAATTTTCTTGTAACTTTTAATGGTGTCAAAATAAGTTACCACAAGTACCATCCTTCTTCTTCACAAACAACATTGGTGCAGCCCAAGGTGGAAAACTTCCACTAACTCTTGAGTGCTCATCCTGTATGGTTCATTTGATGTTGGTGCTACTCCAAGCATCAAATCAACTGAAAAGTTTGCTTCTTTGTGAGGTAGTAACTCCGAAATCTCTGTCGGGAATACATCCTGAAACTACTACAAAATTGGATATCTCTTCAAGACCTCAGTATCCCAACATCCTTACCTTTATCACTAGAAATATGAACTGCAAACAATACGCATCCTTTCCTACGACTGCAGTTGGCCTGTATAGTTGTAACCATCCTCATTGAAGTAACTTTCCTCTTACCCTACAAGATTCTTTGTTCTCCATTTGGCATCCAAGCACTCAATAGCCTTTTCATAACAATCCACCTTTGTCCTGTGAATGTACAACCAATAAATATCCAACAATATATTGTATGATCCCAACGGAAGCACATATAGATGTGTTGATGTAGACATATCGTTTAGCTCAAATGCATAAGATCTTACCCAATGATGAACTCTTTTCTTAGTACTTGTATCCAACTACACTAACCAAAACTCTACATGTACTTCTTTATTCAAACCACAAGATCAGGACTGATATAACTATAGTTAGATCTAAGTTCAATAAAATTAGAAACAACTTGACCACAAAGCTTACCTTCCATCTTGATAATAGATGCCTGATGATCAGCCTACCTATTATCCAATGTTGCATAAATCCAAGGAATACTTTGTCCAACATCCCCAACTGTATCTGCCTCCTGAGCACTATAAATCTGTAGTTTTCCACCCTAAGGTTGTGGACAATCTCTGTTGCAATGATCCTTGCCACAAGTCCAACACCATAAAGGCTTCTTACCATCACCCTTGTTCTACTCCTCATACTAAAATCCCTATATTCTGTCAAATGCATTGAACTTCTTATGCAGTGTTGCATTCTCCTTGTCATATGTATCATGTGGTTTTCCTCTCTTCTTAACCCACTTTACCTTATTCTTATCATTACTCTTCCAATCCTTCTTAGACTCAGTCTTGCACTTTGATTGCTCATAACAGTTCTTCAACTTTCTGATGGCTTTATCCATCGATCTAGGCTCATCAAACTCAATCCTATCCTTGAATGATATCGGAAACCCACTGATGAATCTATAAATATTCAATTTCTCCTCCTTAATGTAACGCACATATCTCAACAACTCCAAGAATCTACTAGTATACTCCTCATCGGTCATAGATCCCATCTTCATCTCATAAAATTCATTTTCCCTATCATCATAGTATCTTTCATATTGATACTTATTCCTGAAAAGTCTCTCGAACGCACTCCAAGTCAACTCCTCTTCCCAAAAGCCTAAGACATTCTTTGTTAGGGTCCCACCCTAACCCCCTTATTTATGTAATGGGATCACGTCATAGTCAAGAGTCAATAAAGCCCATATTAATAATTGTAAGTGGTTAACCTGCAATTAATGAGGGGACCACAGTTAGTTGCAAATGGGCCATAGTATTAGATAGATGGTATTAATAAAACCCACGGTATTGATCCGTGGAATTGCATGTATGAGTCATATATAAAGGATAGAGACTCCCTGCGAGGAGCATTGTGTCTTATTTTGTAATCGAGCTCTGCTCTAGCGGAGGTTGCCCCCTCGAAGAGGCAAGTGAAAATTACTCTCTGAATAATAAAATCATTGTTGTTATGTGTTCTAGGTATCTTCTCTTCGCATATTCTGTATTTGGGTATCGTTTTGCAGGTTAAGAGCATAACAAGTGGTATCAAAGCACTTTCTAGGGTCGGTGCGATCTCCATTTCTTAGCAAAACGTTTTTTTGGCTAGAGACGTGTTTCAGCGTCTTTAAACCACGGGATCTGTCATTGAGCGCATAAACCTACGGATTTGGGGAGGCATGCACGCAGGAAATACAAGAGGTGGTCACATCTGTTGGACTCCCTTGTAACCCCTGTGGGTACCCCTTCGAGTAGTAGCGCATTAGACAGAACCGCGCACAGACTGTCTTCCACGTGCCCTCTGGGTATATTGGAAGCCCCCTAGGCTCCCTTGAAACCTCACCATAGATAAACCGTCGGTCGTCCTGTGGCTACAGTACACCGAGAACAGCACTCTGAGAGATTACTCACCCGTACGATAGGGTAGTCGGGTTGTACGGCTAAGGGTATGGTCGATCCTCCTTAGTTAGAGCCCTGAAACATTGGGCCGAGTACTACTGCCAAACCCTTATGTATATTGCGATCTGTAGCACCTGATACTCCTCAAGACCATAGTTCCTTTTCTATCAGGGGATCACACATCATCTCTTCCAGATCCGCTTATGCAAAGGGGTGCAGCAGCAGCAGACATCATTCCCGCAGTCTCGAGTTCGCAGATCAACAATTCTGATCTATTAGATCCATCAGATCAGTAGCAGCAGTCTGTTCCGCCACCCAGAGCTATCCGATCCGCCATTCAGATATCTCAGATCCACCAGATCAGAATCGTTGTGAAGGGTTCCTATACCGGGGTATAATTTTCGCAGGACTTTTGGCCGCATTGACATTTTGAGGAATTGGCAACTACAGTATTGATAAGGAAGGAGTAAAACTCCGTTAGGAGTTTTCAAAAAAAAAAAAAAAGAGTCTGAGATCTTGCGGGGCGCTTATTGGTGATCTAGCCCATCAGAATCAAGACGACGAGCTGAGCATAGTGGTACCATTCAATTCTTAGTGAAAATTTTTTAGGCGGTCCCAACTTTCAAAAAAATCAGGTTGGTGTATGGTAGAAACTAGAGCTCAAGCGATGGCCAATGAAAGGATGGACAAACTTGAAGAATCCATGCAAACCATCCACGTTTAGCTTAACCGACTAAGTAGCCTGGTCGAGGGCATGATCCAGAAGGGCAAGGAGCAAGCCCACGAGGAGGTGTATAATGGCAATGGACACAATGAGGGTGAGTCTAGCCACTCTCCTCACGTCTGGCACACCCACCATCAACCCCGTCGGCAACCTCCCAAGTTGGATATGCATAAATTTGACGGTTCTCACCCATCGGCATGGATAGCCCAAATGGAGCAGTATTTCAATCTGAATCACACCTTAGATGATGAGACTCAGCTTATGGTGGGGAACATGTACTTGGACAATGAAAGGTTGCAATGGTGGGAATGGCATCAACGTTGCAATGGACCTTTTAGGACTTGGACCAAATTCACAAAAGCTCTTCAAGACCACTTTGACCAGGAATCTTCTTTTTTGGGTCGTCTTACTAAGCTCTGACAGACTGGTACAGTGGATGAGTATATTACAGCTTTTGAAGCCTTAGCCTTCCGCACTTGGGGTCTCTCAAATGTGTTCTACATGGAATGTTTTATCAACGGTCTTAAAGAAGCTATCAAAGCCCAAGTCCTACTGCACCACCCTCCCACATGGACGGAGGCTTGCAAGGTAGCTCGTAACGTGGAACATGCATTAGCAGCCCAATACAGTCGCCCAAATTTCTCTACTAAAGGTCGCCCCCCATAGGCTCACAACACGACTCAAACACATAAGGTCCAAAAGGTGTCACCTGCGGAAATGGCCAAAAGAAGAAAGCAAGGCCTATGTTACTACTGTGATGAAAAATACTCCCCAGGTCATAAATGCAAGGAGCCCAAATTTTTTCAAATTGATGCCACTGACTACAGCTCAACAGAGGAAGATCCACCACTTGAGGAACATTAGCCGCTAGAAGAAGACAACCAAAAGGACAATGTCTCTGACGAACCAGTTATTTCGTTGCATGCTTTGGCAGGGATTTCTTCCCCTCAAACTCTCAAAATCATAGGTTTCATTAAACATCGCCCAGTAGTAGTCTTGATTGATAGTGGAAGTACACATAATTTCATCCATCAAAAAGTCGCAGAAGCAGTGCATTGTTTTGTACGAGCAGTTTCTAAATTCCAGGTCAAAATTGCGGATGGAGGCACAATGAAATGTGAAGGCCACTGTGAAAATGTCAAACTTCAAATGGGGGATTATCAGTTGAAAACCCACATGTTTGCCATATACATGGGGGGTTGTGACATTGTCCTCGGCGCTGAATGGCTCCGCACTCTTGGGCCAATCACAATGGATTTCCAGGAGTTATATATGAGTTTTAAGTAGAACAACTACACACATACCCTCCGTGGACTCCAGGCGGGAGTCCCCTCTATCATCAGCTCGCATAGGATGGAAAAATTGTTTAAAAAGGGCAATCATGGAGTTGTAGCTCAATTTAACTCCATCCAGGCAGTCGAAACCAAGCCTCTGCCAATTCATCCTAAGATGCAACAGATTTTAAATAACCATCTGCCGGTCTTTGACAAGCCTCATGAGCTTCCACCCTCACGAGGGGAACATGATCATAGCATCACCTTGGTTCCAAGGGCCCAACCCTCAAATGTGCGCCCATACAGATATCCGTTCACCCAAAAGAATGAAATAGAAAAAATAATAAAGGAACTTTTGGAAGCAGGTGTCATTTGTCCCAGCATTAGTCCTTATTCATCCCCAGTGGTCATGGTGCTCAGGAAAGATGGGGAGTGGTGGATGTGTCCCGACTTTAGGGCCCTCAATAAGTTGACAGTCAAAGATAAATTTCCCATCCCGGTGGTTGACGATTTGCTGGATGAACTCAATGGGGCTCAATTCTTCACTAAGCTGGATCTTCGCTCAGGCTACCACCAAATTCGCATGAAGGAAGTCGACATTCCCAAGACTACTTTCAGAACTCATGAAGGCCATTATGAGTTCCTGGTCATGCCATTTGGTCTTTGTAATGCCCCCTCTACTTTTCAGAGCCTTATGAACCACATTCTCAAACCATATCTCAGGAAATTTGTCCTTGTCTTCTTCGATGACATCCTCATCTATAGTTGCACTTGGGCCACACATCTTCAGCATGTAGATCTACTCTTGCAACTGCTCCGCAAGCATAAATTATTTGTCAAGATGTCCAAGTGTTCGTTTGGCATGGCAGAAGTTGAGTATTTGGGCCACATTGTGGGGCGTGAAGGTGTCAAGGTGGACCCCAAAAAGATCCAGGCAATGCAGGAATGGCCTCAACCTAAGACCTTGAAGAGCTTGAGAGGATTTTTGGGTCTCACAGGCTATTATCGTAAATTTGTCTGCAACTATGGTCGCATAGTGAAGCCCCTCACCGAACTCCTAAAGAAAAATTCATTCTTCTGGAATGAGGAAGCACAACAGGCCTTTACAGCTCTAAAAAATGCCATGTGTTCCACTCCAGTCTTAGCACTACCTGACTTCACCAAATCTTTTGTCATTGAATGTGATGCTTCGGGTACAGGTATTGGGGTGGTCTTAATGCAGGAAGGGCGACCTTTGGCCTTCACAAGCCAACAACTAAGTGGGAGGAATCTGGGCCAATCTACCTACGAGAAGGAAATGATGGCCATCTTACATGCAGTCGAGACCTGGTGACCTTACTTATTGGGGCGACGTTTCCAAATCCGCACAGATCATCACAGTCTTAAATCTTTTTTGGAGCAACGCCTATCCTCCCCACAACAAAATAAATGGCTCGCCAAAATGCTGGGATATGATTATGAGATCATTTACAAGAAAGGGAAAGACAATAGTGTAGTAGATGCATTATCTCGCCAATTTGAAGAGGAAAGTACTCTGCTAGCAATTTCCCTCCCCATTCCAGAATGGATTGAAGAAGCTCGCAGGGAATGGTTTTCACACCCCGGGCTCTCCCAACTCATTTCTCAATTGCAGGTAGATCCAAATTCCACCAAGGGCTACTCGTGGCAGGATGATATTCTTCGCTACAAGGACAGAGTCATAATATCACCAACATCCACCCTCAAAAGTCGCATTTTGGAAGAATTGCACTCATCTCCCATTGCAGGACATTCGGGCTTTCAGAAGACATATGCTCGCACCAGAAGATCATTTTTTTGGACAGGCATGAAAAAGGACATCCTTACTTTCATAGCAGAATGCGATCTCTGTCAATGCCACAAAGGGGAAACCGTCAACACACCAGGCACATTACAACCATTGCCCATTCCGGCATCAATTTGGACGGAGGTTTCTATGGATTTCATTACAGGTCTTCCAAAGTCAGGGAACAAGTCAGTCATCACAGTGGTTGTGGACCGACTGTCGAAGTATGCTCATTTCTGCGCCCTACCCCACCCGTTTACACCGACTTTGGTCGCTCAATCTTTCATGGATCAGATCTTCAAATTGCATGGCATGCCCACTTCTATTGTGTCCGACCGCGACTCGATCTTCACCAGTAATTTTTGGCAGGAACTCTTCAGGATACAAAGCACTCAACTAAAACTCAGTACTTCCTATCATCCGCAAACGGATGGTCAAACCGAAGCCATCAACAAATGTCTAGAAACCTACCTTAGGTGTTTCACTTCAGAAAAGCAACACCTTTGGGTACAGTGGTTACCTCTGGCTGAATGGTGGTATAACACCAACTATCATGCCACCACCAAAATGACTCCCTATGAAGCAGTATATGGTCAACTCCCGCCTTCACCTACTTCGTATCTCAAGGGGTGCTCAAAAGTACAAGCAGTGGATCAACTCCTACAACACCGCGCAACTATGCTTGCCCATCTTAGAGAGAATCTTCATCAAGCTCAGAACCACATGAAGCAACAGGTATACCAGCAT
The DNA here is from genome assembly GCA_031772625.1 of Pinus tabuliformis. NCBI lineage: Eukaryota > Viridiplantae > Streptophyta > Pinopsida > Pinales > Pinaceae > Pinus > Pinus tabuliformis. The sequence continues at coordinate 315,512,098 of CM062811.1, forward strand.
CGCTCAGAGCGCCAATTTCAAGAAGGGGATCAGGTATTTTTACGGCTACAACCATATAAGCAAACATCACTCAAAGACAAGGGGTGTCAGAAACTATCTCCCAAATTCTACGAACCATATCAAGTACTTCAGCGCATTGGAGAAGTGGCTTACAAGTTGGCCTTGCCACCAACTGCAAAAATCCATCCAGTTTTCCATGTCTTATGCCTCAAGAAAGTGATTGGGAACAATTGCAGAATTCAGACCAGTCTACCGGAATTGGACGAAGAAGGGTCCATCTGGCTTCAACCCGAACAGGTCCTAGACACACGAGACAAGAAACTGCGCGGCCGCATGATTAAGGAAGTCCTCGTCGAATGGAAAGACACCTCTCCGGAAGATGCAACTTGGGAACCAGCCACTATTCTTTAGCAGTTTCCGCAGCTTCAGCCTTGAGGACAAGGCTAGTCTTAAGGGGGAGGGCATGTTAGGGTCCCACCCTAACCCCCCTATTTATGTAATGGGATCACGTCATAGTCAAGAGTCAATAAAGCCCGTATAAATAATTGTAAGTGGTTAACCCGCAATTAATGACGGGACCACAGTTAGTTGCAAATGGGTCGTAGTATTAGATAGATGGTATTAATCAAACCCACGGTATTGATCCGTGGTATTGCATGTATGAGTCATATATAAAGGATAGAGACTCCCTGCGAGGATCATCGTGTCTTATTTTGTAATCGAGCTCTGCTCTAGCGGAGGTTTCCCCCTCGAAGAGGCAAGTGAACATTACTCTCTGAATAATAAAATCATTGTTGTTCTGTGTTCTGGGTATCTTCTCTTCGCATATTCTGTATTTGGGTATCGTTTTGCAGGTTAAGAGCATAACATTCTTGATGTCCTCCCACCAAATGTCTGATTTTCCTTTAATACTAAAAGTAGCTATCCTGGATTTCATATTCTATGAGTAATCATGCAATCAAAAAAAATTATTCATCCCAAGAAACTAAGATTTTGCATCGTGTGACTTCTTCATTTCTCCATCAAATGTAGGGGGATCTGCTTTATTGAACTCCTTTATAAAGTACTACTTCTCACTCCTCCTATTGGGATGGTGAAGTTAATGATGACGTTGTCTCTCTGAACCAGAAATATAATAAAACCCATGGTCATTACCCCTCTTATCAGGAGTATCCAAGAACCTACCATTTCTGACTGTCCATCATCTTGGTCAAACGTGTATCCTGATTGATACTCGATGCCATATGTTGATGGGTATGGAGCCTGATTATCTTCTTGATTCAGAGGTCTTAACCATGTTTGACCCTATTTCCTAAACAAGGCAGCATTTTTTCTTGTATGAAAGTCGTTAGAGGGGACCGAGTGGGGAAATGGCTACTTTTAAAGAGACCCCCCCCCTCCATGGAAGGGGTTCGGGGGCAATGCCCCCAAAGCTAAAAATAGATGAAAAAATGCCTTGTAAAATATTGTAATTTCATAATAAATATGGGTCATTCATTAGGAAAATGATCTGATGGTAGAATTTATGTTAATTTATATTTTTTTCCCCTAGAAGGTAACCCTCGGTTTAATTGTATTGCAGTTGTGTATTATTATTATTATGAATGACAGAGAGAGAGGAAGATATATGAGAGCGAAGAGGAAATTACATAGGATCTATTCTAGGTTGTATCTCTTCATTTTTTGGATAATATAAAAGGAAGGACTGGCTGTTTCTCCATGGAAATAGCCCAAATTGGGTGAACCACGTATATCTATGTCTCTCTTGTTTTATATGTTTCTATATTTGTGTTTCTCCAATATTTTTATGTGTTCCATTTCTCTGTAATATATAATTCTCTAAACATTGTTATCAGAGCAGAAGGTCTATTTGTATGATAAACTCATGGGAAAGAAGGGTTCATGGTTCAAGTGGGAGCAATAACAAGAAGATGGTAGGTTTAGGGTCGAGAAATTTAACAGCCAAAACTACCAGTTGTGGAAATTGCAGATGGAAGATTATTTGTATCAGAAAGATCTATACATACCATTGAGTAGAAAAAAAAAAAAGAAGCTGACAAGTATGATGGATGCAGAATGGGGGATTCTCGACAAAAAGGAACTTGGAACAATACGGTTGTGTTTGGCAGTGTCAGTGGCATTGAACATTTAAAAGGAAATGACAACAGAGGGTTTAATGAGGGCATCATCTAGACTATATGAAAAACCCTCGACCTCAAATAAAGTATTGCTTATGAAACATTTGTTTAATATGAAGATGTCAAAAGGTATATCTGTTGTTGATCATTTAAATTAATTTAACAGGATTACCAGTCAAATAAGTTTTGTAGGGGTAAATTTTGATTATGAAATCAGGGCTCTATTATTTATGTGCTCACTTCCAGAAAGTTGGAATGGTTTAGTTATGGCCATTAGTAAATCTATCTCTATATCTGGTATTTCTAAGTTTGATGATGTCGTTGGTGCTATCCTTAGCAAGGAAATGCCATGGAAAATCTTCGGTGAAATAGTAGGTAATGCTTTGAATCCGAAGACAAGGGGAAGAAAAATGGAAAGAGGAAAGAGCCCAGGACATCGTAGTAAGTCTAGGAAAGGCAGATCCAAGTCCCGATTGAGGATAGTGTGCTGGAAATGTGGGAAGAAAGGACTCATGGAGAAACACTGTAAGTCTCAAAAGGGAAAGAAAGAGATGCACAACAAGAGAAAAATCATGCAGCAAATGTGGCAGGTGGTGTGCTACAAGATGCTTTTATTATTTCATTAGAAAATATTATTGATGCCTAGGTGGTAGATTCGGGGGCCTTATTCCATGCCACACCTGATAGGAAACATTTTCATGACTATGTTCAAGGATATTTTGGACAGGTTCGTCTGGGAGATGATACACCCTATAAAATCGTTGGAATGGGTAAGGTTTTTATAAAATAGTAGAATGGAAACAAATTATTATTAAAGTAGGTAAGGCATGTTCCAAGTCTAAATAAAAATCTAATTTCAATGGGGCAGTTGGAAGGTTGTGTAACTACATATACAGACAAAACCTGGAAGGTCACTAAAGGAGCCCTGGTAATAGAAAAAAGAGAAAAGGATGATACATTGTATTTATACAATGGAATTTCTAATTATGTCAATTCTTTAACCTCCATAGGAGCAGATACGACATTGTGGAATCATAGGCTCAGGTACATGAGTGAGAAGGGGATACAGATTCTTCACTCAAGAAATTTGTTTCCAAGTTTGAAGCATGTTGATTGGGATTTCTATGATAATTGTGTTTGTGGAAAACAAAAGAGCGTCATGTTTTTCAAAATTGGGAAAGAAAAGAAGAGTGAAAAATTAGAGCTTATGCATACATATGTATCGGGACCTACTCAGGTATCATCTCTCGGCGGATCTCACTATTATGTTACTTTTATATATGATGCAACTAGGAAAGCCTGGATTTATTGTATTCGAAATAAATCTGATGTATTTGATACTTTCAAGAAATGAAAAGATTTGGTTGAGAATGAAACAAAAAAGAAATTGAAGTGTCTCAAATTAGACAATGGAGGTGAACACTGTAGCAAAAAGTTTGATAAGTATTGTTCAGAGCATAGAATTTACAGAGAGAAAACAGTTCTAGGAAAACCACAAGAAAATGATGTGTCAGAAAGGATGAACATGAAAATCATGGAGTGCGAAAGGTGCATGAGATTGAATGTGGGATTGCCTTTACAATTTTGGGCAAATGTTATATATATTGTTGTTTATATAATAAACGTAGGCTTTTCAAGTTCCTTGGATGGTGGTATTCCAGAGGAGGCATCGACGGGTAAAAAGGTAAACTACTCATTTTTAAAGATTTTTAGTTATGAATCCTTTGTCCACCTTAATAAAGAAAATAAAACAAAGCTTGAGGCAAAATCAAAGAAATTTACTTTCATTGGATATGGTGTTAATTATTTTGGTTATCGCTTATATGATTATGAAAATCACAAAATCATTAGGAGCAGAGATGTCATATTCAATGAAGAGGTCTTGTATAAGAGTCAGATGCAAGAAAAGAAACAGGAAAAAAAAAACAAAGAATACACAGTGCTTTATGAGATCACAAAAAAAGTAAAGGTGCCTGAAAATAATAATGTTCAATAACCACAACAACAACCAAAACAGCAACAAGCACCTCAAACACCTGAAAGTGGTGTTAGAACATCTACTAAGACAAGCAGACCCCCTGAAAGATAATATCCTTCATTATGTTATGTATTGTTGACTGATTATGGTGAACTGAAATGTTATGAAGAAGCAATGTAGGTAGAAACTAGGAAGAAGTGGGAGCTAGCCATGAAAGAAGAGATGGACTCCTTGGTACATAACCAGACTTGACTTCGTCAAGTTGCCTGTAGGTAAAACAACATTGCAAAATAAATGAGTTTACAAGTTTAAGGAAGAAGATGGAGGTAGAAAGAGGTGCAAGGCTAGACTTTTTGTGAAGGGGTCTGCAAAGAAAGGTATAGACTTTGACAAAAACAATTCTCATGTTGTTAAAATGAGTTCAACCAGAACTATTTTAAGTCTAGTGGTAGCATAAGATTTTCATCTTGAGCAGATAGATGTAAAGATGTCCTTTCTCCATGGGGATTTAGAGGAAGAGAACTATATGCAGCAACCATAAGTGTATGAGGTCAAAGAGAAGGAGAAATTAGTGTGCAGGTTGAAGAAGAGCTTGTATGACCTAGATCAGGCTCCAAGATAGTGGTATCTAAAATTTGACAGGTTTATGTCTGAACAAGGTTATACTAGATGTCACTCTAAGCATTGTGCTTATCTTAAAAAGAAAAATGATGGAAGCTATATTATATTATTATTTTATGTAGATGGCATGCTTGTTGTAGAGTCTACCATGCAAAAAATAAATGTGCTCAAAGGAAAATTGGAAAATTCATTTGCAATGAAGGATTTGAGTGTTGCAAAACAAATCCTTGGTATGAGAATAACTAGAGACAAGAAAAAACACAAATTAAAATTGTCTAAGAGTGAGTACATACAAAAGGTGTTGGAAAGATTTAATATTAAGCAAAGTCTTTCGGTAGAAATCACATAAAAGAATTTTTTGGCCAACATGTTTCGAACCAACAAGTGTGGTTCATCATCAGGACCAGATGAAGAGACAAACCATGGCAAAGGCTTAAATAGAGAGCAATGTAGAGACATAATTTCAAGTAACGGCTATATTTGAACAATAATATTTAAAGTATAATATTAATTTATTAATATATTAAAAATAAATATTATTAAATAACAATTATATTAAACAGCTAGTTTTTGAAAAAAAATATTTAAATAATGATATTATTTCATTAATTTATTAAAATATTAATAAGTAGCGGCTATATTAAATGACTAGTTTTTGAAAAATAATATTTAAATAATTATATTAGTTTATTAATTTATTAAAAATATTAATATGTAACGGCTATATTAAACAGCTAATTTTTAAAAAATAATATTTAAATTGTGATATTAGTTTATCAATTTATTAAAAATAGATATTAATAAGTAACCGCTATATTAAACAACGAGTTTTTGAGAAATAATATTTAAATTAATTAAAAATAAATAAATCAAAGTCAAACTTTAAAGGAGGGGAGTCAAAAATTATAAAAATGAGTGAAGACCCTAATCAAGACAAGATCATTTGATAAATATAATAATTAATGGAAATAAAATAAAATAAATTAAAAATAATTAATGGAAATAAAATAAATTAAATTAAAAATAATTAATCCGGCTTTGTGTAACGATGCCACTTTTTGGTTACAGTTTGGGCGAGTTTATTTTTAAGATATACATATCCAAAGAAAAATAATCAATAAATGATCTTGTCTCAATTAGGGTCTTCACTTATTTTTATAATTTTTGACTCCCCTTCTTTAAAGTTTGACTTTGATTTATTTATTTTTATTTATTTTTAATTAATTTAAATATTATTTCTCAAAACCTAGTTGTTTAATATAGCGGTTACTTATTAATATTTGTTTTTTAATAAATTAATGAAGTAATATCACAATTTAAATATTATTTTTCAAAAACTAGCCATTTAATATAGCCGTTACCTATTAATATTTTTAATAAACTAAAAATAATATCATTATTTAAATAATTTTTTCAAAAACTAGCCGTTTAATATAGTTGTTACTTAATTATATTTATTTTTAATATATTAATAAATTAATATTATAATTTAAATATTATTGTTCAAATATAGTCGTTACTTGAAATTATGTCTCTACATTGCTCTCTATTTAAGTCTTTGCCATGGTTTGCCTCTTCATCTGGTCTTGATGATGAACCACACTTGTTGGATCGAAACGCGTCGGCCAAAAAATTCTCTTATGTGATTTCTACCGAAGGACTTTGCTTAATTCATTACGGATCGCAGAAGCTTGAATACATAAAAGATTTAATATGCAGAATGGAAAACCAGTGAGTACACCTTTGGCCGGCCATTTCAAACTAAGTAAGGAGATGTGTGTCCCAGGACTTAGGAAGAGATGGATTATATGTCTAAAGTTCCATATGCATCAACATTTGGAATCTTAATGTATGCAATGGTTTGCACAAGGCCTGATATTGCACATTGAATGGGAGTTGTAAGCATGTACATGAACAATCAAGGAAAAGAACATTGGATGGCATTGAAATGGATTCTTAGGTATTTGAGAGATACCATAAATCAAGCATTATTCTCTGGTGATTCAAATATTGCTCTACAAGGATATGTTGATGCAGATATGACAAGTGATATAGATAACAAGAGGATCACCATAGGGTATGTGTTTACTTTAGGTGGAACAATTTTTAGTTGGATTTCAAAAATGAAAAGTGTTGTTTCACTTTCAATGACGGAAGCAGAGTATGTTGCTATTATAGAGGCTCATAAAGAAATGATTTGGTTACAAAGGTTTCTAGATGAATTGGGTAAGAAGAACAAGACAGGCAGGTTATACAGTGACAACGAGAGAGCCATTCATCTTCTAAAAAACTCATCATTTCACTCCAAGACTAAACATATACAACTCAAGTACCATTTCATACGGTCAGTGTTGGAAGATGGACAGTTGAAGCAAGAAAATATACACACTAGCCAAAATCTTACGGATATGTTAACAAAAGTTGTAATCAAGGAGAAACTGAGATTTTACTCAGTTTCAATTGGTCTTCAAGTATGAATATGAAGATGAGAAATAACTAGGTCCAAACTGGAAGCATTGTTCAGAAAATGATGCAGCGATGGAGTTGATATAATTAGTCCCCAAGTGGGAGATTGTTTGGTGTGGATCTTGATTATTCTTGATTCAGAGGTATCAGTCGCATTGGACCCCAGTTCCTAAATGGGGCAGCAATTTCGCACATATGAAATCTGATACGGGGGTCAAGGGGGGGAGATTACTACATTTAAAGATCCCCCTTCGATGGGGTTATGGGGGTAGCACCCCTAAAGCTAAAAATAGATGAAAATTTGCCTCGTAAAATATTTTAATTTCATAGCCAATCTGGGTCATTCATTAGGCAGATGATCAGACAGTAGAAGTTATATTAATTTAGGGTTTTTTCCCTAGAAGGTAACCCTTGGTTTATATGAAGGAATTGTATTGTGGTTGTGTATTATTATTATTCTGAGCAAGAGAGAGAGAGGAGGATGTGTGAGAGCGAAGATGAAATTACAGCAGATCTGTTGTAGGGTGTATATCTTCATTTTGTTGGATAATATAAAAGGAAGGGTTGGTTGTTTCTCCATGGACATAGCCAAAATTGAGTGAAACATGTATATCTGTGTCTCTCTTATTTTATGTGTTTCTATATTTGTATTTCCAAAATATTTTTATTTGTTCCATTGTTATGTAATATATAATTTTCTAACATATGCCCCATTGGTCCTTTCCTCCTATCCATGACTGATCCTAAGTGGCCCCTGTCTCTACAAATCTAATAGACTCTGAAGGATGACTACATTAAATTCCACTTATTTTTCTTGTTCCCTATCAAGTCATGTGATTGGATGATCCTTTCATTATCTTCCTTACAACTCCTCCTCTCTACCTTTAAACTTCTCAATGTATTTGCTATGTCAGGGGAGTACTCATCACCATGCTACTCATATGATCTGTAGGGAGATTCACATGAACTGTAGTCCACCATTTTTCTTGTCATCTTTGATCCTCTACCTCATCCAAAGATACCATATCATATAAACCAAACATAAACATAATCAACATACCTCTGTGAAGTTTAAGGGAAGTTATCTCGTCTGTAAGATCAATATGGATTAGCACAACATATATATAATGAAATCAACATATCAATCATCTCAACATCAACATCATTAACTTCTACATGATGACACTACTACAACAATGGTTATCACAATGCATGCATAACAAACACATATACAACTCAAATGTGTGCATGACAAGCACATTCTTCCCATCTAGTCCAAGCATTGAACCGGAAAGCTCTAATACCATTATGTAACTAGCCCTCCCATATCTACCCAATTTCACTGGCCTATTAGGGTAAGCATGAGAGGAGGAGCTACTATGACCTCACTTAACCTCCTAGCTTAATTAAGGAAGTGGAGTCAAAAAACTGAAACTTTAATGACCTTAATTAGGAGCTAAACAACCACTCCAGGTGCCTAAAGCCTAAGCTAGATTTGTTTTTTCACAATCATGGACTCCCAGATGCATGCACAAGCCTACAAGCCAGTGGCTATGACCCCCCAGTCATATCCATAATTGCTTCCATGCAGCTACAACTCATATTTCCTAGTTCTAAGGGTGTGCTTCCAAAATCTAAGCCACCTTTTCAAGGCTAATCTCTAGACAACTGCCCAAAACTTGATGATACTTTCCAGAAGAATAAATGACACTAGGACAAAGCCTATAACACAAAACTTGATAAAGGAATTGACCTAACCAATCCTAACCATGAAAATCATTTCATCAAACATATTGAGATCATGTAATCTACAGGTCATGAATGCATATCTAAACATAGGGTTCTGATACTTATTTGAGAGTCATCAGGGGCTCTTATGGAACTAGCACCACTCTCTTGTATCTTTCTTCATCTTCACATTACCCTTCTTTGTTTGTAGCTTAGATGGGTTGTCCCAAGGTGGTCCATTGTGGCTCTGTGCTTTGTTCTACGATTTGAGGATTATGTTTCCCTACTTTTGTTTTGAGGAATTTGCAGATCTAAACTCTCACTTCTTTTGTTTAATTTTTCACTCAATTTCGACAACATATTGGTATATTGTGCATAATGAGGATATGTTCCAAAAATCCATTTTTATCTGGATGTATTTGTACATACCACTTCAGTACTTGAGCACCATATGTTGCTCAAATTATTTGATACTCATCTTGGTGTGCAAGGTATGGAAGGTGTTTGTGAACACTAACATTGTTTTCTCTCTTTTTTGCAGTTGTGTGGTCCATCTCGTGTATTAGTCATCATAGCTTCCAACAAGATAATAGTGTTCCTTAATAGCATCCTTAAAAGAGCCCTAAGTGGGTATAATCGCAAACATTGTGGATTCTTATGTGGTCCTTTGTTCATAGTAACCCTCCCACCAACCCTTGACATGGAGGATAACCTTAAGAAGTGCAAAGGTAACCTTTTCTCATGTTAGAAAATTATGGGCAACGAAATACCCTTCTAGCATATTTAACCATTTTTCTAAAGAATCCACATCTATATGGCCTTTAATTATAGGAATGTAAAAGTTAACTTGTACATTGAAGGGGGTGGTGCCTCCAATGTGGTCACTTGAAAAATATGCATCAACTTTTCACAGTCGTCAAAGGATTTGGGAAAAATTATCCATCATCTCATTCATTTGTTACGTGATGGCTTCCTCGAGAAACATTTTAATAGGATCTCTTGATCCCTCGTATTTATTTTATTCTGCCATGGGAGGTTGTTAGGGTTGGCGACGATGGTCTTACAAAGGCTCAAGTAGTTTGAGTCCCAACTCCTTATACCTTAAGCTGACTAGGGACATGCACATAGAGATAGATAAAGAGCATACTTCTCCCATATCATTGATCTAGATTTATGAAGGGAATGAAATGAAATACATATTTATAAAGAGAACATGAAGATATAGTGAAACTTGATTTCTATTAATAAATTGAAATTGTTGAAACTATAAAAATGCATAATGAAACAGACTCGCTCAAATGGTGGTAGCTTATCTCTTAGAAGAGATGTGACGGTTATACGCACTCACCATAGCACATTACAATGAGGTCAAAGGGCCCTTTTTAACATAAAAAATAATGAGGAAGCCCTAAACATCCAAATACCTAACCCTAAGAGATGAAACACCAAGAGGCTTGTGGGCCCCAAAGGGGTTGGTTGGTATATTAACTTCCTGGGGTCATAACTTTTGTATACAATCTTCGTTTGGCACACTCGGTAGCCTATTGGAAAGGTCTAGTTGAGAATTACACATTTTGACTGAGGCCCAGGATAGAGATAATGGCTATTTTCTAGGACCCCACCACATAAAAAAAAACATCATTTACAACCTCAAAATGGCCCCAGAAGTTTACGACCTAAATAACTGTAAAAAAAACTGCCAAGATGGAAAATTGTGCATTGAGCCAATGGAATAGGTGGGTGGCCACCAATGTCCACAAAATTCATTTAGAAATATTTTTCCCCACTCCCAAACTATCTCATTCACCTATATTTTTTCAATTTATCTAATTTTCCCATTAAGTGTCAAAACAACCATCAATTGGTCATGAATAGTTTTTCAATGATATCCACAACTTGTTGGAACCATAGCTTATAATTCATCCTTGGCCCATCTGATCCCATAGGTAGCTCACAGGAAGAATGCACATAAAAGCTCCTTATTAATTTTATCACTAACACTAAGTCAAATATGCTCACAATATTAAATTTAGTTACATTCCTTGGATACGCTCAATGCTATGCACAAATTTATTGAGGAGTTATGTGTGTGTGTGGGGCACCTAACAATGTACAAGGTTTGGTGAGAGGTAGAAGCAAGGTATATCAAATACACATAAGCTTGGAATTTGACATTCTAAAGAATTCTTCTACCTTCTGAAAAAGTATATGAGAGGAAATTATAAATTTAGCACGTTAAATATGACATACATGAAAATGATCTAACTATCAATTTCATGTTCAACAAGTTGAATAACCCATCATAAATATTAATAGGTGTAGTAACCAATATGGATAAATCCTTCATATTATAATGCGTCAGATATGGTGATGGAATCGTCATGGAAATCTCAAGAAGTGGCATAAATGTTATAAGCTCAATATAGTGAGTGTGATCATAGAGATTTTAATTAATTGCTACAACTACCATAGAAGTTGGTTGAGAAATGAAGTTTGTGACTTGACTTGTAATTATATGTCATAATCATAGTCACTCTAATTTCACCCTTTTCATTTGAAAACTTCTACATACCTCCACTTTCTCATTATTCCCATCATCTTCATACAATAGCACAAAATACAATAAAATGTAAGGCATGAAAAACACATGACCATCACAATATTTCATTTGACAGGAAGATGGAACGGGAAATTCCAAGCCTAGACTCATTCTCCTATTTTAATAGGATATATATATATATATATATATATATATATATATATATATATATATATATATATATATATATATATATATATATATATATATACAACTTCGTCATTTCTTACCTCCGAAAATGGTAAGTAGTGATGTAAGAGATTATCTCTTGTTGATTATTTGTGTATTCATTAATTAATAATATAGTAAGTCAAAGGGTGTGTTAATTGATTAAATAGATATAACATTAGAAGAAAATATAAAAACCAAGCTAGGAATTTGGTGTTATATAAAATGTTTTTTTTTCATCTAGACATATATTTGACAACTAGTTATAATTTGGCATGTCATATGTGACAAGAATAAAAATGATCAAATCATCCATTGAGGTTAAAATTTCTCTCGAGTTCGTTCCTTGAAATCCCTAGCATGTGCTCTTTCTCCCGCTCCTTTCCATGGACCCTCTGGAGCCGCCTCCAAGGGTGTCCAACCCACACATACCTTTCCCAGTCTTGCAGTAGTAACCTTAGCTCTCTGGTGAACTCTCTCAGTCCTCCCTTTCCCTATCCCTTTATTTCAAAGTTTGTGAAGAAGCTAGAGTGCATCCACATAATTTCCCTTCGTCTAGCAATTCCTTGTAAAGAAACATTATCCTTTGTTGAGTAAGCATTATTTTGTGAGTTCATTGACTTATTGTCCTCCCTAAGGGCGATAACCAAATGAGTTGACAATAATTGGAAACCAAATATAAAAGGGAGAATTGGCATCCGTCTTTGTGGAAGAGGATATTATACTTTCATTTTGTAAACCAAGGAATATGGAGATTTCATCTTTAGAAGTGGACCATACTTCATGAAAGTGAGAGGACTCTCTCTATCGGTGGACTCCATATTTTAACCAAGATTCGAACACACCAAATGCAGTACTAGTCTGTGTAAGAATTTCACATCTACCATTGCATTGTTGAGGAGACAACGTTGTAAAATTAATTGGCAATGGAATCGGAAAATCCATCGACAGATATGAACCAAAAGATAGGATGCAAGCATGTTCTCAAATATGTGTTGACTTTGATCTTGAAAAAGGCCTACAAAAAGCTGTAAATTTGATAGTGTATAATTAGTCCCATATCCAACAGCTGGACTATGAACAATTCTCATTTAAATGTAAGGTATGTCATGAATACAGTCATTTCACAAATCAACTACTTCATTTCTTGCAAACCTACCTACAAAATACGATCATTTTGCAAGAAATGTAAGGTATGTCATGAATATGGTCCTTTCAATCAAGCACCAAACTCAATTTCATAAACAATCAACAACTTCTCTATTCTCGCAAACCTACCTCCAAAAATTGTTAAAGAACTTGAAAATGTTAAACAACCCAAGAATATCAGCTCTAACTCCATACCTTCACTTATAGCTTAATAACATCAAGCCTTTATTCCTTCAATGGTGATCTTGAATAAATCCCATCTCAGACTCCTATTTTTGAAGAAGTGCCTCAAGAACTACAAGGACCCTCTCTATTTGACCCCCCTCAAGAAGCCTTCCCTCCCATGGAGCAACTAACTCAAAGCTCCCCCTCTTATGTTGGAGAACTTACAAGAAACAAAGCGAAAGAAAATCCTTCTAGTCAAGAGCCCCCACAAAGTAAATTAGGAAGTAAGTTGAATAAGGAATCAATGGAAGAAGTGAAACAAAAAGATAAAGCCCTAGGAATGGTTATTTTTCTAAAAGAACCCAGAAATGGTAAAGAAAATATAGGTCAAGCAAGGAAGGTGTTGGGTGCAGGAATTGTGCTTAAGCAAACTCCTCAACACTTAATTGTCAACCCGGGGGTTTCGTAAACTTAGAGACGAAGCATAGGAAATGCCAGAAGTGGTATGAGATTTTCCTGTTCCTAATCCTACTTCTTAAAGTAAATGCTTGCAGAATCAAACAGAAAACAATCGTAAAGGCAATTGACACCAAAGAAACTCTAGTGTTGGAATGTAAAAGAACAAATTGCAAGTAAATCAAGTAAAGGATTTTTCACACAACTAAAACAATCTTAAATGTTGGAATGAAATGATATGTTCATCTTCAAATGGATGGATAATATTCTAACAAGTGGGCCCTTGTAGAGATCTGTTTCCCTCTTGATCTTCCTTCTACACAAACAACATGTTCTTACATTGTTGCAATCTGTGTGCACTAGTGCAGGTACAGTGTCTCTGTGTAAAAGTATATTTGACCTTCCTTACTGAAGATTTATGTCTTAGTGAAGGTGCTCTAAGCTGTGAAGCTTAGAGCATTTTGTTTCTGTGACAAGAGACTAGCTATTGCACCGAGGCAGAGTTTCCTTCACCCAGTTTCCAAATTACTTTCGAAAAGACTAAAAGATATGTTGAAAAATAATTGCAACTGCAAATGAAATCTTGAAGTAAATTATCTATGGAAAAGAAATGCTTTAATTAATTCAATCCTACAAAGGAAGTAAACTTCATGAAATGAAAGCAATTCAAAGGAATCAAGACAGTAGTCTAAGTGATCTGCATGTGTTAACTAACTTTGGTAATCCACTAGAAGTGTTTATGTTCTTTGTTCTTAAGACATAAAATGCAAGTATAACATGTTCATGATAAATGCATGCAACTGTTCTCAGATCTTCTGGAGATATACTTTTAATGTTGAAGACAAGCACTGAAGTTAACAACTCATTCACTTGCAAAATAACTGGAAATAATATGCAGGAAAATAATTCAATTTTTGCTGCAAAATGTAGAAATGAACCAAAGTGCAGGAAACTGCATGCAATGTGCAGGAAAGAGCTTCGTGCACGATCCGAGCGAAATCGAATTGAGACAAGGATTGAGGGTAAGGAAAATTTGAGAAAGGAATTTCATAAACGAAATAAACTTAGCTAACTCCCAAAGCCTCACACTTTAGCTACAAAAAATATTTAAATCAGAATTTCAGAAATAAATATCAAAACTGCCACACCACGCAGCTGCAAAAGGAAATATTCACACTGCCTTTTTGAACAACAAAAGTACACGGGCTAAACGAGCTAGGTTGGCTGGGCCCTAGCCAACCAGCTCATTTCTCATATAAGAAACGAAAAATCTCAGCACTCAAATATGCATCAAAGATAAATTAAACATTTTGTATGAAAATCATGGCGAATTTCTTGAATTACTCGATTCAGAAAATGCACATAAAGTGCAAGTCTAGCCCCAGAGCTGAGGCAATACCCAAATTACATAAAAATGAAATTACAGTCGATGGTTTGCTAGCTAGTCCTACCTATGATCTATATCTTCTACATCCTTTTGACCTTAGCCGTTTTCCCTAATTACATACATTTTCTTATTTAGGCCTTTTGGCCAAACACGCTAACAACCGAAATTACAAAATCGACCAGCAGTTATAATGGAACATGTATCTCACTTGATCATATACTAACTTTGGAAAACATTCCCTGATTGCGTGCCATAGTGATAATGAAACATGTATCTCGCTTGATCGTATACTAACTTTGGAAAACATTCCCTGATTGAGTGCCACCGGCTTCCTTCTTCAGATCATCAGCAACTAAACTTGGAACCAAGGATAAAATCCCATACTCGTGGAAAGATTTGGCTCACGGAAATCTCAGACAGTCCTCGTGGCGATGCAGGAATCTACCTACACTAGTCATACTTACTCATAATTAATACTAAGTTTATCAATTACTTTTAGGAAATTTACATAAGTTACAAGAGGTACATAATAGGCATGAAATCCATATAAAAATGATTAATAAATCACTTTAATAAGTCTTAATGTAAAATACGAAGCATGTGCAGGAATAGGTAGTTATCTTGGACTAGTGCAGGAAAGAGAGGTTTATGTTGAGATAAAACAGACGTTAAAATTGGGTAGAAAATAGGGAAATTTGGGACACCAACATCCTCCCATCCCTAAGTTTTTATGCTTGCTCACACAACGTTTTACCTTCTGCAAAAAAAAATCTAAAAAATGAATGACCAACTCCTCAATCTTGAACTTCAATGTTTATTCCTACTTTCACTATCTTCGGCTTTTTGTCTCGGGCTCTTACAGCTGCTTAGTAACCTTCTTGAGGCGTTTGTAGCATTTGGAGGCCTGATACTTCCATACCTTTACTTGTTTCTTCTACCTTTTTACCTCTGAAAGTAACTCCACCTCGCTCTTCTTCTACCAACTCTGCTCCTTCATGACCTAGTTCAAAGCCTCCATGTCATGAACTTATTGCCCCAAATCTACTATTTGGCTTCTGAGGTATAGAGTGGAGGGTGTCATGCTAAGGTCTCCAGGTGTAAATTTCTTCTTTGCAACATACTCGAAATAGGTCCCATCATCGTCGAGGTCAAGGCTGTCAAATGTCTACATTATGATGTCATCGAGGGTTTCTAAAAGCTCGGGGTTTTCTTGTCACCGAGGGTTTTGATGCCCTCCACAATATTTGTGCCAAGGGTTTCAGTACCTTGTGCACTCAATTCCTTAGGACTTTTAACACCTTGTTCTTTCAATTTCTCAGGGGATTCAGCACCCTGTCTTTCCAAATCATTAGGGTTTCAGTTCCCTATTCTTCTACAACAGCAGGGGCTTCGGTACCTTGCCCTTAAAAAACTGTAGGGACTTTAGTACCTTTTCCTTCTAAAATAGTAGGGGATTCAGTACCCCGTTCCTCGAAATCCATGTCTGGTTCATTGAAATTATCAAGGGTCTCTACATATTGGTCCTCTTCATCCTCATGACCCTCTACTTGGACTTCACCAGTACTAGGTGTTGTCTTCCTTTTCCTTAATTTTCTTAAAAAGTTGACAACAATACGTTGTCCTCCACTTTCTCTTCATCTTCCATAGTGTGTGCTACTTCATCTGCAAGTACCAAGAGATTATGATCGGAGAGCTTGATTGGTTCGTCCCTTGGGAGACGATCTTCCTCCTCACCAAGGTTTTGGTCTTTCTCTTCTTAGCCGCAGGTGGAGTATTTTCCACAGTCTTCTTCTTTGCTTGCACTGGTGTACTTTCATCTCACTGCTTGGTAGGAGACAATGTCTCTGCTTTCCTCTTCTTACTTGTACTCGTGCTAGCAGGCTTCTCTGCACCCCTCGCTTAAAATTCTTTTAGAAATTCTCCCCAAGTTACACCCTTTTCTTCCAGCTTCTTCTTGACTAGAATCATGATAAGCCCATGATGGTAGAGCTTGGTTGCAACTTGACTTACATTTCCACTCTGCATGCCTTTCACCATCTTCTTAAGACTCTTGATCAAGTAGTAGGGGAAATTAATCAATTTTCCCAACTCGAAGTGCAGCAACAACCAAAGGTGATATACAAACGCCAATGTATAGCGTCCCTACCCAGTTACAAATTTCTACAGTATAAACAATAGGTCCCACCACTTCCCGACCATGGCACTCTGTTGGAGTCCCTTCCTCCAGTCAACCTTAATCTTCTTGTCAACCACAAACCAATGCCATCGTTTCTTTGCGAGCCACTCCTTTTTAAACCAGTTCTCTCCTATAAGTGGCACGCCTGTGGCTTGCGCAATAGACTCCTCTGTAAATTTGAGCTTCAACGATCCGAACCTCACTCGGCCTCCTTTGAATGTCCTTGCAAACTCCAGTACCACAGCCATGTCGAACCCATCAAACTTCTATAGGAATGGCAAGAACCTAGATTCTTGCAATAGCTCAAGACTATTCATGTACTTTATGGTTTGCTCAATCTCTTGTAAACACAATGGCTCACTCCTTACAGGTGCCATTTCGAATTGCACTTCACCCTTTTTTATCATACTCTCGAAAGAATTTTTGCGAGTGGCTCCAACGTTTTCCAAGAGCTTTATGCCGGAGTTCGTCGCCCTCCATATTTTCAGACCCACTTACCCCATCATGATGAAACATCCCTTCCTATCAGGTGTAGATTCGTGTCAGCCCACTACGGCTGAATCATAATGATTGGGTGAAATGGAGGTGTAATTGGTGGTGGCGCAACGGTTATAATGATCGTATTATGGGTAAGGTAATAATGGAAAAGAAATGTGGTATTATTTCAACGAGGGTGAATATAGGCTATTGGACAACAGTACTATCCCACAGTTAGCATCATAATTTAATCAAGACATACTTCAACACTTATTAAAAAGATTAGATTTCAAAACCTTATACGTCTTTCACTTTAAAGATTTTTCGTAGGTTAGTAAATAATGAAACAGAGTATCAATTAAAACATTAAATGCTATGATATATCAGTATGCATGTACAAGGAAGTACATATCCATAAATATCCTTGATAAGGCATTCCAGGACTATGTGAATTTTACTTGCTTTCATAGTCAATTGTGTTAATTCACTAAACCTATTTGCAATACCTATGCTTACACTGTGTTGTGCTTGCACCAGAGACTTTTACCAAACAAATAATATGATAGAACATACTTTTGTAGCTAGACTTAAAAAAAATTCCTCAATATACAAGAAAAATGTATTCGCATCCTTTGGTGTTTCTTGAGCATGCCTTTTGGATTGGCTGCATCAACTTTTGCAATCAATTTATGAGGGAATAAAGAAGTGGTAAGGGGGTAAAAAAATTTAGAATGGGAAGGAATATTATAGCAGGGATTCCAAAAATAATATCACCAAGAGGGATAAATGAAATGGGATGTGGAAAAGAATTCAAGGGAAAAGAGGGATTTTACGAAATCGAGCAAGAGTAGTTTCTTAGAAGAAAGAGGAAGGTAATTCACTGGGGATTTTAGAAAAGAAATAGTGGGAATTTTCGAAATGGGAGATAGAAGAAAGAAAACGTTTTTACCTTGAAATCTACCTACACTGGTGCAGGAAAAAAAAAAATTGTAGTGGGAAGTAAGCATTTACTTGAAATAAAAATGTCCATGCTAGTTACCCCAAACTTGGGTAAGTGCTCGGTTTCGTGAACCTGCTTCTTCTTGGTGGTAGCCAACATCTCTAAAAATCAAGTAACATTCCCTTTTTATTAAAATTTCGATATTGCTGCCAACATGCTGGTTTTCAAGTTGATCCTTCTGTAATCATGTTAGTCAACTCATTTTCGTAATTACAGGAATTTTTTTTTCTTTTTATACTTTTTATTTTTGTCATTTTTTCTTTTTATCTTTCTTTTATTATTTTTTCAATAAGGATAAGAAGGAATCAAATCTTCAACAGGTTGGTGTTACCACCTACCAACTGGACTTGCTGCATAAAATATCCTTTAGTAAGGGGCTGAAAATATACCTTCAGTCTATGGTCGTTTCCAAGAACACAGAATTCCATCCATCAATAGTTTTGATTTCTACCGCTCCATTTTTGAACACTTTGACCACCTCATAGGGTCCCATCCAGCATGTATGGAATTTTCCTTTAAAATATTTGAATCTTGAAACATAAAGGAGTATCCAATCACTTGGTTGGAACTGCTTCTTCTAAATGGACTTGTCATGCCACTTCTTGCGCTGCTGTTGAACCAAGATGTTCTGCTGAACAGCATCCCTTCGGGATTCATCTAACTTGTTTAATTGTATAAGATGTTGTTGCTATGATTCAAAGAGATTTAGTCCCAATTGGACTACAATCCTGAAATTATTGATCTGAAATTCTATTGGAAAAAGGACTTGTTTTCTGTACACCAACTCATATGGTGTGTGTCCTGTGTTGTTTCTCCAAGTGGTTCGATAGGCCCATAATGCTTCTAGTAATTTGTCAACTCAATCATTTCTGTGCATGTTTACGTCTTTTTGAGGATGGACTCAATCACCTTATTCGTGGACTCTACCTGACCATTCGCTTGCGGGTGATACAGTGTATATTTCCTATGCCATATTTTGTACTACTCCATCACACCCTGTACTATATTAGAAATAAATTGCGGTCCATTGTCAGAAACAATTTCTCTAAGCACACCAAATCTAGTAAAGGTTTCAGTAAAAATAAAATCAACAACAACTCTTTCAGCAGCAAAAGAAACAGCTTTAGCTTCTACCCATTTTGTAACAAAATCTGTACAAACCAAATTATGCTTTTTATTTGAAGATGTTGGATTTATTGGTCCTATGAAATCAATGGCCCATTTTTCAAAATGCTTAATCATAACCTGAGGACATAAAGGCATTTCATTGGTTAGATTAGGTTGGCCAACTCGCTAACAGTTGTCACACCGCTTGACATATCTTTTGTTATCTTTGAACAAAGAAGGCCAAAAATAGCCATCTCATAACACTTTGTATGCAGTCCACTTGTCAGCGAATTGACCCCCACAAGGTTCATCATGGGCAGATTTTAAAATATCAAACACTTCTTCCTTTCTTACACATCTACGGATAATGAGATATTCTCCGGTGTAAAAGAGGTCTCCTTGGATCTAGGAATATGCAGCACTTTTCTGAATGATATTCTGCTTTTCACAAGTGGATAAGTGAGGTGGTAATTTTCGGGTGACTAAATAGTTAGCTATGTCAGCAAACCATGGGGATTTTTTTGACACAGCAAAAATATTTTCATCAGGAAAATCATCATTAATAGGAAATTCTTCACCAGGACTATTTAATATTGAAAGATAGTCTTCTACTACATTTGATTTTCCTGGTCTATCAACAATAGTAATATTGAATTCCTGTAACAATAGCAACCACCTAGTCACTCTATCGCTAGTTAATGGTTTATTCATCAAATATCTTATTGTGGAATGGTCAGTACGTACAAAGACTTCATATCCTGTAATATAATGTTTGAATTTATTAATTAGAAAAATTACAGCTAAAAACTCTTTCTCAGTAACCGTATAATTGAGTTCAGTGGGTGACAAGTTTTTACTAATGAAATAAATAGCATAAGATTGTTTGTCTTCTTCTTGTCCGAAATCTGTGGCAATAGCAGTATCTGAGGCATCAAAGGAAATATGGAATGGTAGGGACCAGTTTGGTCCTCTCAAAACTAGTGCCCGGACTAATTTTTCCTTCAAGGTCTCAAAGGATTGTTGGAAAGCTATGGACCACAAAAACTCACTATATTTAGCCAAAAGTTGGAAAAGGGGGTAGCTATCCTTAAGAAATTCTCAATGAATCTCCTATGGTAACCTGCATGTCCTAGAAAACCTCTCACTTCCCTTTGAGTTTTGGGTATAGGAAGACTCAAAATGACTTCTATTTTTGCAGGGTCAACTTGGATACCTTTGTCGGAAATAAGATGGCCAAGAACCACTCCCGCCTTGCACATTAATCTGCATTTCTTATCACTCAAGGTGAGATGAGATTCTTGGAAGAGAAGAAGTACTTTTTCTAGATTCTTGAGGGCTTCTTGAAATGAATCACCAAACAGAGAGAAATCGTCCATATAGATTTATATGCACTCAAGATCAGAAAAAATAGCCAAAACTACCCATTGAAAGGTAGTCGAGGCATTACATAGCCCAAAGGGAAGTACTCGGTAAGAAAATGTACACCATGGACATGTATAATTGGTTTTGTCTTGATCCTCGAGTGCTATCTGTATTTGGTTATATCCGCTAAAGTCATCTAGAAAAGAAAAGTACTTCTTACCAACGAGGGTATCGAGTACCTAATCGATGAAAGGAAGGGGGAAGTAATCTTTGAGAGTGTCTTTACTCAATTCTCTGTAGTAAATACAAATGAGTCATCTCCCATATTTCTTTGGGACTAATATTAATGGAGAGATCCACTAGCTGTCAGAAATGGAATAGATAAAATCAGCATCTAAGAGTCTTTGCAATTCTTCCTTTACAACGTCTCTTAGAGCTAGGTTCATTCACCTTTGGGGTTGTCGGACAAGTCAGGCTCCATCTTAAATATAGATATGGTGTGTACAAGTTTCAGGAGGGATGCCTTTCATATCCTCATAACCCCACGCAAAGGCATCGAGATGGTTTCACAACAAATTCACAAGCTGCTCTTGTTGAGAAGGATCCAAGTCTGAACTGATATACAAGGATTTACTTGGACTAATCTCAACAAGAGTAGTATCAGGCTCAAGAGTACACAAAGGTTTTGCTAGTGATGGTGGTGATGGAGGTAGAGAGTAATATCTTTCCTGAAAATCTAAACTAAAAATCTGACTCAAATTGTTCAAGAAGTCTTGAATCTCACCCTCCTGTGAGGACTCAGCATTCTGATGTATTAAGGAAACAGACTGATTTTCCCCATCACTACTGTAGTCTAACCATAAAGTGTCTTGGAGCTCCCGAATGGATCTAGTGGGTGGATATAAGCTGACCTTCTTTTTGGAATCTCCATGGGAAATATTCATATCACCAGAATGACATCCGATATAAGCATTGGTCGTAGCAAGCCATGGTCATCCCAAGATCAAGGGATGCCCTCCCACATGGTTCTTTGGCTGAAGCACAATGAAATCTGTTGGATATTCCCAAGAATCTAGGGAAACGACCACATCATCCAACACCCCTTCCTGCTTGATTTTAAATCTATCTGCCAGTTCAAGCACAGTGGGAGTAGGACGAATATGGAACAATCCAAGTTGATCCATGGTTTGCTTGGTCATAACATTAATGGCTACCCCTAGGTCTACAAGTACATTGGAGATAAGGACATCACCTATCTGAACAGAAACAACAGGGTTTCCAGGGTCGGTATATTTTTCCATGTGCATACACCCTGTCATCAACTCTGCTGCTCTACCAACAAATTGAATAGTTTGAGGTTCCACTCTTCTTCTTCCTAGCTTCTTGAGACAGAGTTCCCTAATGATTTTTGTACAAATGGGGATCTCTTTGATATCTTGGAGTAAAGGTACCCTTATAAAAAGGTTCCTAAGCTCAGAAGCCAAGCTAGACTCAAGAATAGGGTCTTTCTTCTACACAACTAACCTCTCTGGATAGGGAGGTTAGTTGGAAGAAGATGACAAGGGCTCAAAAGATACAAGGATAGGCTGAATGGTGTCATATTTGAATGGTCAGGAGTTTCCTCCTCTCCTTTCTCATTGATAATCACCATAGGCTACTTTTGGTTTTCTAAGGTTACTACCTTCCATGATCTCAATTGGAGATCATTGACTCCAACTGGCATAATCTAATATCTGGATGAAGAAAGCGGGTTCATAGAATGGATCATTTGTACCACTTTATTATTGGGGTTGGGTAAAGGTTGAGCAAGCAGCTGAGAAAGTCAAAACGGTGGAGATAAAGGTAATGGTAGCATAGGTTGACTCAGTTGAGGTAATGATGGTTGAGGCATTAGGTAAGGTGCATATGTAGGAGGGTATGATTGCATAGGTGCAGGAGAGGAATGATGTGAATGGTTTGGCCCTCTCCATCCTTGTTGCCAGGATTGGGAGGGTTGTCCATACTAATATTGATTTCCATGCTAGCAATGATGAGAGTGAATATGAGTGTGCATTATAACCAAAAAAATGTGGTGGAGGTTCAGGAACCATACTTGCACATACATGAGGCCAATTTCTTCATGCTCCCATAGCATGTAGTGATTCAGCGTCAGGTTGTCCCCCTTCAAGCACAACTTTCAACCCAGGTATGGAGGGACATTTTTTTCGTAGCATGGTTATCTACAAAAATTGCACATTTATTAGTTTATTTAATATCAAGAGGACATTCTCTTTAATATCTATTGTTTCTATTTTGAATTCCTTTACCGAATCTATATTGGTTCCTCGAGAATTTCCTACACAAGTCACAGACCTGATCAAAAGTTTTTTGACCAATATCCCCTTGTCCTAACAGATTTAAAATATTTCTAGCATGATTAGTAAGCCCACTTAAGAACAAGGTTCTAATGGTACTTGGATCAAATTTGTGCTTTGACCTTTGAAGGATATACAAGAATCTCTCCCAATGGTCCTCTAGAGTCTCATCATCATTTTGCATAATAGTAAATGTTTCATCTTGAATATCTCTAGTTTTACAATATTCCTGATATTTTGACAAGATCACTCTCTTCATTTGCTCCCAAGAAGATATAGTGTTTCCTCCTAGTCCCATGAACCTCCGAAGTGCTGCGTCCTTGCGAGTTGCAGGAAACAACTTTAACTTTTGGGCATCAAATGAATAATCATAACTTCTACACAAAATATCAAACTCAAATACGAAAGATTCTGGGTCTTCATGTACCTTACCATAAAAATGAGGAAGCGTTGATGGTGAAATATTTTTCATTTGTACTTGTTGTAGAAATTTGAATAATATAACACTTATTCACAGAGATTATCCTGATTATACACTATTTGTGGAATGCATGCATAACACATAACCTCCTCTACCAATGATCATCAATTTGCGGAATTAAAAAAACAATCGCATGCGCACATTGAAACATCAATCACACATATCAACACAGTATGTAATGGGGAAAGCATACAACTGAAAACCCCAACTATCTATATAATATAATGATAGAGAACATGTAACAATACATAGTACAATACTCCCCACAAGTACTCAGTACTATCTCCACATGCTACACACAAACTAGCTCAGATCTGAACAAGTCACGAGTTCAAATCTCCTCCACTGTTTGCCTACCTCTACTGTGCAATCCAAGTTGAGAATAGATCATATCCAAGTTCAAATTTCCTTGGCTTGTACTATGCAATCCTCATTCGCAATCTCAATCAATGATTGTGTAAATCTCATGCACAGCTATAGTCACAACCAATAGTAGTCTCACCCTTTCATCAACCTCTAACACTTGTCTTCACTGAACTGTCCATGCACTGAGTTAACTGATGTATTCTTTAGTTGATTTATGAGTTAATAATTAGTTATTTAATTAATAATTAATTCACATCACTCATCACTAGTGTATTTGGCAATTAGACTAAATACATCTAGTTCAACTAAGTCAAACTGAACACAACTCCATCAACTCCACCAAACTCAATCACTTGAGTTCTAACTGAAGTCCATCATGCAATAGCTCAACTAACCCATAGGAAAAGCATATTTCCTTCTGGCAATTGCATGTGCCACATCCGTAGCTCGAACTGAAGTGCTGCAAGAGGATAAGATAATGTTTATAGTCCAAATATTATTAAGAGCTAATAATATTCGACTGTTCTATTTTTTGATTGGCAGTCTAAAAATAGACTCCGCCCATATGTCTAAAAATAGAGGTCCGTCTATTTTTACCAACATGACCAATCATCCATAAATTGCAACTTGCAACTCATATACCATGATCCATATGTCTAAAAATAGACTTTGCACCAAAAATAGCCTGCGGGCCCACTTAGTGAAGGCGACTTCTTTTCACTAAGCTCCATCATCTTGTTGCATTTTCAACACTCCCTCTCAACAAGATATGGATTATATGCAACCCCTGTCCTACCTCTGTGGTATTCGAATTTGCTCCTGGTGAGTGCCTTCGTCAAGATATCAGCATCCTGATCCTCCATGGGAATGTATGAAAGTAACATGATTCTCCGCTGCACACAATCTCTGATATGATGGTACCTAATGTCGATGTGCTTGGATCTATCATGAAATACTGGAGTAGCCGAGAGTTTAATGCAACTCTGGTTATCACAATAAATCACAGTAGGCTCCAAGTGTGACCCGAACAACCCAACCAGGATCTTCCTCATCCATATAGCCTCGCATGCAACCAAACTTGCTGCCATATACTCGGCCTTTGTTGAACTGAGTGTCACGGATCTCTGCTTCCTACTGTACCAAGAAACTGTTATTGACCCGATACTAAAGATCCCTCCAGATGTGTTCTTTCTGTACGTTGGGCTCCCTACCCAATCTGCATCCGTGAAGCCACATAGCTTCACCTCATCCTCCTGTCTGTACCACAATCCATATCCCGATGTGCCTCTGAGATAACGCAATACATGCTTGCTTGCCTTCCAGAAGAGCTTGGTTGGCTTAAACATAGCTTGTGAAAGCTGGTTAACAGCATAGCATATATCAGGTCGTGTATTGACCAGATACATAAGCGACCCCACCAACTGTCGATAAACAGTGGCATCCACTACCTCCGCTGAAGTAGCATCCTCCTTCCTCCAACCTCCAGGAAGAGGAGTATCAACAGGCTTGCAGCCATGCATGTTGAACTTCTCCAGTATCTCCCGGGCATGCTTACCCTGAGAAAAAAAAAGTCCATCACTGCGCTGCCAAATTTCCAATCCCAGGAAATAATGAAGGAGGCACAAGTCCTTCATCTCAAACTCTCTACCAAGATCCTCCTTGCATGAAAGTATCAAAAGCTCATCTCCTGTCAAAATCAAATCATCTACATAAAGTACAATGATCAACAACTTACCCTCCACCACAATCTGGTATAGGTTAGGATCCGCCTCACTCTTGGAGAATCCAAGTCCAGTGAAATAACTGTCTATCTGTGTGTACCAAGCATGAGGTGCTTGTTTCAACCCATACAACGCTCTCTTGAGCCTGCACACATGCGACTCGCTGCTGAAGATCTTGAGACCTTCGGGCTACTCTATGTACACCTCCTCCTCAATGACTCCATTGAGGAACGCAGTCTTCACATCCATCTGATGAATGTGCCACCCCATCTGCGCTGAGAGAGAAAGAATTGTCTGTATGGAAGAATACCATGCGACAAGTGCAAAGGTCTCCTCATAATCGATCCCCTCTATCTGTGAGAAGCCTTAGACAACAAATCTTGCCTTGTACTTCTCCACACTCCCGTCAGCTACCTACTTCACTTTGTAGATCCATCTCGAACCCACCACTGATTTCCCCTCTGGTCTTGGGACAATCTCCCATGCACTGTTTCTGAAAATCGAATCATACTCTTCCACCATGGCATCTACCCATGCGGGATCCTCCACAGCTTCCTCGAAAGAGGATGGCTCAGTCACAACACATTTACTCACAAGAGCCATGTATCCAGTGTACCAATCAGGTGATATCTCTATCTGCGTTGTGTTGTAGGTGGTCCTACAACCTTCTCTGCATCTTGAGCCAGTCGCTCAGCTTCTGTAGTGCGCTTTCTCCCTCTGATGGTTGGCGCTGCATGAGTGGTCTCTTCCACTCCATAAACTTCATCTTGTGGCTGATCCACATCCTGAACCTCATCCTTAGGAACTAATAGCTCCTCATCTGCATGCAAGTGTGGCTCCCTCTCAAGCGAACACTTCATGGCTTTCTCCTCCTGAAATTTGATATCCCGTCGCACAATAGTCTTGCGAATGTCTGGAAAATACACACGATAGTTGTGGGGCGTATCAGTGTACCCCACAAATATCCCAACCTCTGCAATCGGCTCCAGCTTCTTCCTGGCATCCTTCATCACATGCATGTAAACAGGAGAACCAAAAGTCCTCAAATGGGAAATATTAGGCCTCTTACCAGAATAAGCCTCCTCGGGTGTACTCATGCCAAGTGTCTTATGAGGACAACGGTTTTGCACATATACTGCAGTATTGCATGCCTCCACCGACAAGTGAAGGGGTAGGCCCTGATCATGCAACATCGCCCATGTAGCACCCACGATCGTTCTGTTCTTCCACTCAGCAACCGCGTTCTGCTGTGGGTTATGGGGAGCTATGAGCTCTCTTCGAATCCCTTCTGCGTTGCAAAAGTCCTTGAACTCGCCAGAGATGAATTCACCACCATTGTTGCTCCTAAGAGCCTTCACCTTCTTCCTCGATTCCTTCTCGACCAGTGCTTTGAACTCACAGAACTTTGAGTATGTCTCGCTCTTCTTCTGCATGAAGAAGATCCAGCACTTTCGAGAGAAATCATCAACAAAGATCACATAGTACTTGTGCTTTGCTATCGAAGCTACTGAGAAAGGTCCACACACGTCTGTGTGAATTCTCTCAAGGATCGTCGTGGTGCGACTATCCTTCTCGTGAAAGGTGGCTTTCACAAATTTTCCCAAAGTACACCCCTTGCACTGATCTGACTGCGCAAGAGTGCCTTTAGGAAGCCCAGTAGAAATCTGTTGTAGTATCTTCAAGGCTCCATGGTGAAGGTGGCTCAATCTTCGGTGCCACAACTCGCCATCATCCTGGCTCACCAATCCTTCTACCTTGCATGCCATTGCTGTGTAGCCATCTACATGCAATTGATAAAGGTTCTTGACTCGAACCCCTATCTTCTGGGTTTCTCCAGTTGTCTTACTGCGCAGGAAAGCCTTTCCCTCGCTGAAGACAACATCATATCCCTTATCTTCTAACATCGCCACATAGATAAGTTTCTTCTTCAATCCTGGAACATGAATCACTTCCTTCAATACGAAGGGTTTACCAGACTCCCTCTCAAAGGAAATGGTACCGATACCGGTCGCACTGTATCTACCATCGTCGCCCATCTCGATGTGCACTCCAAGATCTTTCTCATCCAGATCAGAAAACAAATCTCGATCTCCTATCATGTGAAAAGACGCACCACTATCCAAAAACCATACCAATCCCATCACACTTGATACCAAGCATGCGATCAGTGAAAAATCCAGCTCAAATTGCGAGGCTAAGGCCTCTCCCGCTGCAAATTCAACAACTTGCTTATTTTTCTTCTTCTGCGGACAATTTGTGGCATAATGTCCGTGCTGGTGACAGTGAAAGCACTTCACCTTGAACATGTCCTGCTTCTTGCCTTTCGCACTGGAATGAGAAGATTTTTTTTTCTTCCTCTTCTTTGCTTTGGCAGCCAAAGCGAAATTTTCTTCATCAGATGCCTTTGATGAAGATCCATCCCTGGTATTCCGCCTGATCTCCTCTTGCACAAGATCAGACCAAAGTCTCTCCCATCCTGGCAATTTCTCCCGACCATTGACAGAGTCCTGATAGGAATGCCAACTCTTTGGAAGACCAAGGAGAGTTAAGCTCACCAAGTCCTTATCATCGGCAGTCACCCCCACACTTCCCAGCTCATCCCGGCATTGGGTGAACTTCATGAGATACTTGGGCATACTGTCTCCTTTCTCACACTTAATGTTTCTGAGTTTATCCTTGAGCGCCAACTTCCTCTGGTTGCTCTTACTTTGGAATAAATCTGTCAACGCTTTCCACATCAAGTATGGAGAAGCCTTTCCATGCAGGCTTGATACAATGTGATCCTTCACGCCCTCCAACAGAATCCTTCGACACTTTGTTGTCTTCTTTTGCCAAGCCTCAACTTGAGCAGCATCAGTAGGCTTTGGGACCTCAGCCTCTATGAACTCCTTCAACCCATTGTCATCTAACACCGCCTCCATCGTGTCTTTCCATGCAATATAATTCGAGCTACCTTCAAGGGCATACTCTAATCGCAATCCGTTGAAAGACATTTCAACTTCGACACCATGAAAACATTGCTGCAAATTCGAATTCCACTAGCTCAAAACTCAACCGCTTCTAATCTAAAATTCTTGAGAACAAAGTATTTCTCGTATAGAGATTGACTATATGGGAATTTACCGGATATCTCACCTTCCAAAAGAAGGATGAATCCAGAGGCTACCTCACCTGATTACAGACTCTACCTGAAGAAATAAAAATGTAATCACTTTCTGAATAATAGATCTGATGATCAACTTCGCTCTGATACCATGTAGAAATTTGAATAATATAACACTTATTCACATAGATTATCCTGATTATACATTATTTGCGGAATGCATGCATAATACATAACCTCCTCTACCAGTGATCATGAATTTTTGCAATTAAAAAGACAATCGCATGCGCACATTGAAACATCAATCACACATATCAACACAGTATGTAATGGGGAAAGCATACAGCTGAAAACCCCAACTATCTGTATATTATAATGATAGAGAACATATAACAATACATAGTACAATACTCCTCACAAGTACTCTGTACTATCTCCACATGCTACACACAAACTAGCTCAGATCTGAACAGGTCACAGGTTCAAATCTCCTCCACTGTTTGTCTGCCTCTACTGTGCAATCCAAGTTGAGAATAGATCAGATCCAAGTTCAAATTTCCTTGGCTTGTACTACGCAATCCTCATTGGCAATCTCAAACAATGATTGTGCAAATCTCATGCACAGCTATAGTCACAACTAATAGTAGTCTCACCCTTTCACCCACCTCTAACACTTGTCTTCACTGAATTGTCCATGCACTGAGTTAACTGATGTAGTCTTTAGTTGATTTATGAGTTAATAATTAGTGAATTAATTAATAATTAATTAAAATCACTCATCACTAGTGTATTTGGCAGTTAGACTAAATACAGCTAGTTCAACTAAGTCAAACTGAACACAACTCCATCAACTCCACCAAACTCAATCACTTGAGTTCTAACTGAAGTCCATCATGCAATAGCTCAACTAACCCATAGGAAAAGCGTATTTCCTTCTGGCAGTTGCATGTGCCACATCTGCAGCTCAAACTGAAGTGCTGCAAGAGGATAAGATAATGTTTATAGTCCAAATATTATCAAGAGCTAATAATATTCGACTGTTTTATTTTTTGACTGGCAGTCTAAAAATAGACTCCGCCCATATGTCTAAAATTAGAGGTCCATCTATTTTTACCAACATGACCAATCATCCATAAATAACATCTTGCAACTCATAGACCATGATCCATATGTCTAAAAATAGACTTTGCGCCAAAAATAGCCTGCGGGCCCACTTAGTGAAGGCGACTTCTTTTCACTAAGCTCCATCATCTTGTTGCATTTTCAACACTTGTGAATCAGGATCCACAATCGGGAATCTGAAAGTGGATTGTTCCTCATTTACTTGATTTTCACCACTTCCTTCTGCATGGTCTTCCATATCTACCATTGTTATTCTTCCACACAAACCACTCTCAACATGCTGAGAAGGCTGACTACATATTCCAACTGTCCCCTTCTTCCCCTTTATGGGTTGTGTCACACCTAGACCACTGCTACCAGAGCCTAGGTGGATTGTTCCTGCGTGATGAGTCTGATTTTGTTTGGACTTTCTTCCTATAAAATAAGGCCCAATATGAGTTTTGGTTTCAGATTTGTCAGTATTTCTTTGGCCCCTAGTGGGCTTCGGACCCCTACCTCTTTTAGGCATTCATTTCAGAAAAAATGACAAAACGAAATTCAAATAAAAAATACAATTTTCAAAAAAATAAATCAACACCTATAAATTCCTTCAAACAATAGAAGCACACTGCAGGAAAAAAATAACAGCGAACTTACCCCTATTGCAAGAAAATGGAAAATTGTAACCAATTCAAAATGCCTCCCCGACAACGATGCCAAAATGTTGGGGCAGGAATTGCGCTTAAGCAAACTCCTCAACACTTAATTATCAACCGGGGGGTTTCGTAAACATAGAGACGAAGCACAGGAAATGCTAGAAGTGGTATGAGCTTTTCATGTTCCTAATCCTACTTCTTAAAGGAAATGCTTATAGAATCAAACAGAAAACAATCATAAAGGCAATTGACACCAAAGAAACTCTAGTGTTGGAATGTAAAAGAACAATTTGAAAGTAAATCAAGTAAAGGAGTTTTCACACAACTGAAACAATCTTAAATTTTGGAATGAAATGCTATGTTCATCTTCAGATGGATGGCTAACAGTCTGACAACTGGGCCCTTGCAGAGATCTGTTTCCTTCTTAATCTTCCTTCTACAAAAATAACTTGTTCTTACACTGTTGCAATCTGCTTGCACTAGTGCAGGTACAGTGTCTTTGTGTAAAAGTATATTTGACCTTCCTTACTGAAGATTTATGTCTTAGTGAAGGTGCTCTAAGCTTCAGGGCTTAGAGCATTATGTTTATGTGACAAGGGACAATCTCTTGCACTGAGGCAGAGTTTCCTTCACCCAGTTTCCAAATTACTTTTGAAAGGACTGAAAGATGTGCTGAAAAAGAATTGCAACTGCAAATGAAATCCTGAAGTAAATTATCTGTGGAAAAGAAATGCTTTAATTAATTCAATCCTACAAAGGAAGTAAACTTCATGAAATGAAAGCAACTCAAAGGAATCAAGGCAGTAGTCTAAGTGATCTGCATGTGTTAACTAACTTTGGTAATCCACTAGAAGTGTTTATGTTCTTTGTTCTTAAGACATAAAATGCAAGTATAACATGTTCATGATAAATGCATGCAACTGTTCTCAGATCTTCTGGAGATATAATTTTAATGCTGAAGACAATTATTGAAGTTAAAAACTCATTCGATTGCAAAATAACTGGAAATAATATGCAGGAAAGTAATTCAATGTTTGCTGCAAAATGTAGAACTGAACCAAAGTGCAGGCAACCACATGCACTGGTGCAGGAAAGATCTTCCTGCATGATCCGAGTGAAAGCGAATTCAGACAAGGATTGAGAGTAAGGAAAATGTGAGAAAGGACTTTCATAAATGAAATAAACTCAGTTAACTCTCAAACCCACGAATTTGTTTCACACTTTAACTACAAAAGAGATTTACATCAAAATTTCAAAAATAAATATCAAAACTGTCACACCACACAGCTGCAAAAGGAAATATTCACACTTTCTTTCTAAACAATGAAAGTACACAGGGTAAATGAGATGGGTTGGTTGGGCCCTAGCCAACTAGCTCGTTTCCCATCTAAGAAACGAAAAAGATTAGCACTCAAATATGCATCAAAGATCAATTAAACACTATGTATAAAAATCATGGCAGATTTCTTGTATTACTCGATTCAGCAAATGTACATAAAGTGCAAGTCCAACCCAAGAGCTGAGGCGATACCCAGATTACATAAAAATGAAATTACAATCGATGGTTCGCTAGCTAGTCCTACCTATGATCTATATCTTATACATCCTTTCGGCCTTAGCTAATTTCCCTAATTACAGACATTTTCTTATTCAGGCCTTTTGGCCGAACAGACTAACAACCAAAATTACAAAATCGGCCAGCAATTATAATGGAACATGTATCTCGCTTGGCCATAGACTAACTTTGGAAAACATTCCCTGATTGCACATCATCAGAATCCTTCTTCAGTTCATCAGCAACTAAACTCATAATTAAGGATCAAAACTCATCCTTGTGGAAATATTTGGCTCACGAAAATCTCAGACAGTCCTCGTGGTGGTGCAAGAATCTACCTGCACTAGTCATACTTACTCATAATTAATACTAAGTTTATCAATTACTTCTAGGAAATTAACATAAGTTACAAGAGGTACGTAATAGGCATGAAATCCATATGAAATTTATTTATAAAGCACTTTAACAAATCTTAATGTAAAATACGAAGCATGCGCTGAAATAGGTAGTTATCTTGGACTAGTGCAAGAAAGAGAGGATTATGTTGAGATAAAACAGAGGTTAACATGGGGTAGAAAATAGGGCTATTTGGGACACCAACAGAAGGCAAAAGGACCTCCAAACTCCTAAAAAAGTAAATAATGATTACAGTCACTTGTAACTATAGAGGTATTGGTATCACAATGAAAATAAATGGAATCAAGGATTTAGTAAAGTCTGAAAAGCCCAATATCCTTATTATCTAGGAAACAAAACTATCTTATGAAGATCTCTCTCTTTTTTTTTTTTAAATAAACAAATAGTACCGAAGTAAGGGAATTAGTGAAAGAGGGGCCTCAGGGGGTATATGCACTCTATGGAACAAGAAGCATATGGAACTAATGGAAATAATATTAGAAATACATTCGATTCTCACTACTTTGAGACACAAAGACATGGGGAAAAATTACAAACCCATCAACCTATACTCTCCAATGCACTACAGAGAGAAAGAGGTATGTTGGTCTTCTCTCTCCAATCATCTAGATAAATCCTCCTCCAAGGATCACATAGTAGTAGGGGACTTCAATATCATTTTAAATCAAGAAGAAAAAGGGGGTGTTCTTGTCTTCCTAACCCCTCGAGAAAGAAATTGGAATCAATTATGATTGATCATAGTCTTGTAGATGTCAAGCCCTCCAATGGCAGGTTTCCCTGTAGTAAGCCAAGATTAGGACCAGGGAACATCAAAGAGAGGTTAGATTAATTCCTCATCCACTCTGATCTATTAAGAGGATCAAAAGAATTGTCATAAAAAAAATTGCCTTTGTCATCTCAGATCATAGGTCAATTTGCATTTCATTCAGAAAAAAGAACAATCTAGGTCCTCTTCCATTTAGATTCAATCCTTTATGGCTACAAGGGAAAACTATGGCATTAATCAATAATGCATGTAATAGCAAATCACAAGGGTCTCTAAGCTATATTTGGGAGACTAAACTTAAAACAACCAATAAAGCCCTAAAAGAATGGTCCAAAACAAACTACCATGAATTGGAAAAAGAAAAAAAGAAACTTCAACAAGAGCTAGAAAACAACCAAAAAAGATTTGAAGAAGAGGAGGAAACTATTACCTTGTAGGCTCAGGAAAGAGAAACATATTATAAAGTGTATTGTACCTATAGAAATGCGAAAGAGAAGTGGGGGTTGAAATCCTGAATCTTATGGTTAAACTAAGGTGATAAAAACGCATCATTTTTTCATGATCAACACAAATCTAGAAGATTCGAGAATAACATAAGCTCCATAAAAAATGTGCAGGGGCTTCTCATAGAGGAAACAAGAAGACATCAAAAGGAATCTACCCTCCATTTTCCTCAGCTTCTCATGACAAACCATGAATCGACGAGTTTTGAGGAAGACTTGGCAAACATCCCAACAGGCATCACTCAAGAGAAAACCTCAGCTTCGACAATGCTCGAGGACCTGATGGATTATCCATATATTTTTATCAAGAAACTTGGACTATAATAAATAAGTACCTATTAAAAATTCTCAAGGGGGGGCAGATTAAATTTAAATTAGGAGGGAGCACAAATTCCACCTTCTTGGTGTTGATGTTTTGAAATTATGTCCTCACATGGGTTCGTTGGGATAAGATAACCCTTCTAAAAGCATGTGGAGGATGGGGCTTAAAAGATCTTCCCATCTTTGAAAAATATTTGGATGCAAAGGTGGGGTGGAGGCTACTCTCCACTAACAATATATGGACAATGGTCATGTATAGAAAATATATTTTTCTTTTTTTTGTTCATGATTGGATAAGACTTCTAAACAAAGGACAAAAAATACTTCAATCGTATGGAAGGCAGTCATCTCTGCTTTTACAATGGTTGGTTGTGGTCTTGCATGGAAGGTTGGAAATGGTGAAAGATTCATAATAGGGATTAACCCTTGGACTGGTTACAAGGAAAACTCCAGGCTCACTCGTGAGCTTATAATTCTTTTGAATAATCAAGGTGTTACATTTCTAAATCAGGTTGCAAATGAAGGTAGATCAACTATATGGGCACAGGGTTGGAAAAAAGCATAAAAGCTAGATTTGCATGACAATTTTGTGGTCCTTTGGACAAATTATATAAATTCTCTTAAAACTATCACATGTCAGAATCAGAGACAAAGAAGACTCCCTCAATTGGGATAATTTTACTTCCATGGTATACACTCCAAAATTTGGCTACATTTTTCAAATTGTGACTAGAGAAATGGCTAATTCAGAATGGTGGTGGAAGAATATATGGAAGCTAAAGTGCCCAGCTAAGACCAGACTTGAGTTATTAGTTCCCGGAGCCTTGGTTGGACAAACACTCTTGAAGCCCTGTAATGGCTTGGGTTGAGTTACTAGTCTTGGAAGCCCTAGTTGGACAAATGCTCTGGAAGTCCTATAACAACTTGAGTTGAGTTACTAGTCCTAGAAGCCCTTGGTGGGTTGAGTTACTAGTCTTGGAAGCTCTGGTTGGACAATATCTCTGGAAGCCCAGAAAATGTTGTGGGTTGAGTTACTAGTCGTGGAAGCCTTGGATGGAGAAACACTCTAGAGCTCGACAACAACCGTGAGTTGAGTTACTAGTCCTGGGAGTCGAGTCTAAACAAATGCTCTAGAAGCCCTGGAAGGCTTAGATGGAGACCAATCTGATGATGGTTTTGTGATGTCCAACCATGAGGTGGAATCATTATATGATGGGTTGAGTTGGATGGCCTCTGGAATCCATGGATCACTATTTGATGGGTTGAGCTTTCCTTTGGAATGATGGGGATTGTGTCACGGTGTTTGTTGTTAGTATTATGCTTTTGGTCTTTATGATTGTTGTGTTTGAATGGTGATTTTGATTGTGTCTAGTGCATAGTTATGCCACTTTGTTTGTGGTGTCGTATTGTTGTTGGTTTTCCATGGTTTTCTTCTTGTTTTCTTCTCAGTCTTTCCTTTATTGTTTTAAGTGTCTTGGGAATTAGTTGGAGAAGGAGGAAATTTAATGGAGCTCAGGGAGAGCTGTGTGGTACCCAACAAGTAATTTAAGACTCAGATGAAGCTCTTTGCATGAGTAAGCGCAACGGAAGGTAAGACTATGATAGTCGATTGGATTGATTGGATCCATTGTAGTAAATGGACGATGACATGACAATCATGAGAAAGGTAACTAGGAAGGGTAAAGTGAATGGATCTGATGTATGATTTGAAGATATTTCAAGTTATTTTGAATCTAATGGAAATTATGTGCTTGGAACAGGAATGCATGAACATGCCCAATTGAGTGGTTGAAATCGACTGCAAGAATTAGTAACAGCAATGAAATGAATTGGAACATGCAGCAATATGTTGGTAAAGAACTTCAGGAGCAGGGCACCCAATAGTGTCTATTGATTTCCATGAGCATATTATGATCGTATGATGGTTTGAGGCAGGTATATGCCTTGGTTTTGTATTTTTCGATGCGAGGAAGCCTTTCCAAGGGATGGACTACCCGAGATGTGGGTGCCAGTGGAACTTGGAAGGTGAGTGACTGCACGGAAGGGGTGATTGGAGTGCGCGAGAGACTGTGTAGCAGAGAAGTGAAGGTTGAGGAATGGATTTGTTTGGTCATTAGCATTGCCAGATGGAATCAGATGCACATTGGGAGTGTGCCCTAGAACAATGAGCTGATAATTGTTCACTTAGAGGACAAGTAGCATTGGATTGTAGCGTTGGAAATTGGATGCAAATTTGACTTTGCAGTGGATTCTGGACTTCCTGGGAAGGAGGTGAATCCATAGAAAATAATGGAAAATGAAGAAAATAGAGGCCTCGTTCATTAAAAGGATTTTGACGATCA
Source organism: Pinus tabuliformis (assembly GCA_031772625.1). Classification (NCBI taxonomy): domain Eukaryota; kingdom Viridiplantae; phylum Streptophyta; class Pinopsida; order Pinales; family Pinaceae; genus Pinus; species Pinus tabuliformis. The sequence continues at coordinate 315,548,761 of CM062811.1, forward strand.
GTAGGGAAAGTTTTGACAGGTTCTGGTGGAGCTCTGGAGACTTAGAGTTTTTCTTAGAGAAATCTTGGAGGGTGTGGCATACTTGGATTCTTGGAGCAAGAAGGCAAAGGAAGAGCAGGAAAGTGCAAGAAGGCATCGGGATCAGCAGCAGCAACGTGATTATTTGCAAGTACCAAGTTACATGTATGATTTCTTCACTAGTTTTGGCATGCATAACATATGCATGTGGATTCTTGATCTTGATTTGTCATTGGCATGGAGGATTGCCTAGATTGATAGTGGATTTCCTAGCCTTGCCATTTCCTGAATATCCATGGAGTTTGTGGGTTTATTTCCTTGTTTTGTTTTGTTTGGTTCTCATGTTTGCTTAGCTTGGGTTGAGTTATTAGTTCCTGGAGCCTTGGTTGGACAAACACTCTGGAAGCCCTGTAACGGCTTGGGTTGAGTTACTAGTCCTAGTAGCCTTGGTTGAACAAACGCTCTAGAAGCCATGTAACATCTTGGGTTGAGTTACTAGTCCCAGAAGCCTTGGTTGGACAAACGCTCTGGAAGCTCTTGGTGGGTTGAGTTATTAGTTTTGGAAGCTCTTGGTGGGTTGAGTTATTAGTTCTGGAAGCCTTGGTTGGAAAAATGCTCTAGAAGCCCAGAAAATGTTGTGGGTTAAGATACTAGTCCTGGAAGCCTTGGTTGGACAAACGCTCTAGAGCTGGGCAACAGTCGTGGGTTGAGTTACTAGTCCTGGGAGCCCAGTTGGAACAAGCTCTCTAGAAGCCATGAAAGGCTTGGATGGATACCAATCTGATGATGGTTTTGTGATGTCCGACCATGAGGTCGAATCACTGTTTGATGGTTTGAGGTGGATGGCCTCTCGAATCCATGGATGACTTTTGATTGATATGTTCTATGAGATCCAACATTCATGCTTGGAATATGACACAAGGGTGAATGGATGAAGACAAATTTGGCTCAACCATTCTATGGTCGGGTGGAACATGGAAGTCCCATCCCAGGTTTGGATTTTTCATCATTAATGAAAGGTTATTTCTCCTGGTATTTGTATGAGTATTATGATGGATTATATGTGGTGTATATGGTTGTGATTTCATTGATATTTTTGTCCCTATTATGTTGGTTATGTATATGTTCTATGACAACAATTATGTATGGCTCTTATTATGTTTTTACTTGTAAATGAATGAACAATGTATCTATGACCTAATGGATGGAATGGTAGTTAAAGTGATAAGGAAACAATGCTTCATGGAAAATCTCAGATAAGTATGAGACCCCTATGCTCAAATCTGTTATTTACACCTGTAGGTTTCATATTTACTAAGTGTTTGACAAAATGTCTATCATGGTTAGGGTTGTTTAGGTTAATCCCTTGATAAATTTTTGTGTTAGAGGCTTTGCCTTGGTGTCATTTATTGTCTTGGAAATTTTCATCAAGTTCTAGGCACTGTTTGGAGACTATCCTAAAAAATGGCTTAAATCTCATAGTCTCTGGCACAGAACTGGCTACAAAAGACTGCAATCTCTCCCTTGCGGGCATTGTGGGAGCAACTATAGGGTTCCAATCATGTGCATGCCTTGTCATGGAAGTGACTTTGGGTTTAGTTCATTGAAATGTTAGGTTAACTTAGGGTTTTGGCACCCAGAGTGGTGGATTATCTCCTGGGGGTCCTAAAGCACCTGAGGGAGGTCTATAAGGTCTTGTTTTCTCGACTCCATTTCCTTACGGTTACATAGGAGGTTGATTCTTATCATAGTGGCCTCTCATCCCATGTTTACTCGAGTTGGTTAGTCGCTTGGGTAGGTGTGGGAGGAGGGTGTTACATAGTGGTATCAGAGCATGATTGCGCTCTCCTTGGGCCGTGTGTTGATCATGATTTCATGTTGGTTGCATCTGTGTTCCTTATGCATGTAGTCCATGTGCTTGTTTCATTTTCATGATGTTGATCATGGTTGTAGTGATGTCGCCATGTGAAGGTTGAAGGTGTTTTCGTGGAGTATGTCTTCATGTGTGTATGCTTGATTATGAATTGATATGCACGTCAATGTTCACATGTTTTTAAGTGCACGTGATGTGGTTGTTGTTGTCATGCATGAGGTCATGGTTTGTGTAGTTGATATGGTCATGCATTGATGACTGGACCCTAGCTAGAATGATGTGTATATGGTTTCGTACTCATGCGTTATATTTCTATATGCAGTTGTTATGAATGTATGGTCTTGGTTATAGTTCTGCATGAATATTAAGTCAAACATGCCTTGTGAATTCATTGTATGCAATTTAGGTCATCATGATGCTATTAGTTTTTATGATGCTAATATGTTGGCTAAGATAGAGCAGGAGATGTAGATCATCATAATGAGGTTGCAACATTAGACCTTGGGGTAAGAGAAGGTCGTCATACAAGTATTGTATGTTTGGTATGCAAGTATGTATGTTAAGGATTGTCATATGCATTAGGTTTATATGCATCAGCTATATGTACAATTTTTTGATGTTATGGTTACTTACATGATAGATGACAGTTGATTAGTATAGTCACATGCACATGTGTCAAACAGTCATGAACAATAGTAACCCATGGTTGTATGCATTGTTATTTTTGTTTTATGTTAGATAACTTGATGATCATGTTATATGTTGTTGATGAGTATGTTATAGGTTAACTTGTTGTTGTTATATGATAGTTAGCTTGATGATTAGGTCATATGTTGTTGATGAGCATGTTATATGTTAATTGATTGTTGTTATATGTTAGTTAACTTGACGATTAGGGTTATAACATTAATATCTTGATGTTATATGTATCATGCTAAATTGGATTGGACTATGCAGATGGTTATGGTTACGATATTCAGGTATGAGCCGACATATTTGTGATGACTTTGCACACGTGGTTGTTATGCATGAACGATAAATGCTTATGAGTTTATGATGTGAACATGTTAGTTAGTTAGTGTTATGGATATCGTGATCTTATTTATGTTTGAGTTGACATGTTGTAAAGTTATATCTTGCTAACTAGATTGATTGTGCAACAAGATAGCCTCCCCTGAGATACATTAAGGTATGAGTTTGCTTATGTAGTATACTTGTTGCTTCATTCTTGATTATGTCATCTATTTGATGTTGAGTGTTTGGTGTCTATCATGTCATCTAGTTTATTTATTTAACATGGTATGTTTACAAGTTGGTTGAATGTTTGATGAGTTGCATAATACGAGTATGTGTTCCAATGATCTTGTTTTGAGATGATTGTACTAACACATATGTGTTGAGACAGTTGATATGTACTTGAGTATAGTAGGTGACAGTTGTAGCATTATGTCTAATGACTATGAGTTGACTATGGATTATGACATGATTGTTTATAAAGGTTGATTTCAAATTGATATATATGATTGTCTTGATATTTGGAACATGTGATTGACATGGGTAAACAATTGCAGGAAACATGCTTGGTATTAGTATGACAAGGTAATAGTTGATATGTTTATATAACTAACAGTTGGGTGATGTGACAGTACATAGTAAGCCTCGATTGCAACAAGGTAAAAAGGGTAAAAGAAAGGAATTGGACAAGAATTCCTTTGGCTATGTTTGGAAACCCTAATTCCAAATGAATGAGTGCCTCACATACAGGAAGTATTCTTAACCTTGATTTTGTCTCACATTATGTGGATATGTGCTATATTCATGAACATGTACTTGACAGGTATATTAGCCAGTCTCTAGTTGTAGGTGGATTTGTCAAGGGAATTGGAGTCCCTTGAGAGATGGCGTGGATGTGTTCAGTTGCAAGCAACGTGTTTGGAACAACAAGGTAAGGTAACTAGTATGTCATTATGTTTATTTATGCACTGACAATTATGTGTTTATGGCAATATGATGTAGGGGATTGCATGGCAAGGAAACTGCCATGAAATTCTAAACAAGGCTCAGTTGAGATTTCCTTGGGAACCATGGGGATTGTGTCATGGTGTTTGTTGTTAGTCTTGTGCTTTTGGTCTTTTGTGATTGTTGTGCTTGAATGGTGATTTTGATTGTGTCTGGTGCATAGTTATGCCACTTTGTTTGTGGTGTCGTATTGTTGTTGGTTTTCCATGGTTTTCTTCTTGTTTTCTTCTCGGTCTTTCCTTTATTGTTTTGAGTGTCTTGGGAATTAGTTGGGGAAGGAGGAAATTTAATGGAGCTTGGGGAGAGTTGTGTGGTACCCAATAGGTAATGTAAGACTCATATGAAGCTCTATGCATGAGTAAGCGCAACAGAAGGTAAGACTATGACAGTCGGTTGGATTGATTGGGTCCATTGTGGTAAATGGAAAATGACAGTAAAATCATAAGAAAGGTAACCATGAAGGGTAAAGTAAATTGATATGAGGTATGATTTGAAGTTATTTGAAGTTATTTTGAATATAATGGAAATTATGTGCTTGGAACAATAATGCATGAACATGCTCGGTTGAGTAGTTGAAATTGTTGGACACCTAATCCTCTAAGGGTTGGTGTAGAAGCTGAACAGCCAAAAGGAGTCCAAGAAACCACTTGGAATATGAATCAAAGGGTCACACCATGTACTATAAATGTATATCATTTGTTAATAATAAATGTACTCTCCTGTTTATCTTTCATATTTTGTGGCTGCCATGTGTGTGTTTAACATGGTACCAGAGCAGGCGATCTCCTGCCTTGGTCAACTGTGAGCCACTTGTTTTTGTGGCCCTTCTGTGCATGCTTGTCCTGCAACTTTGCCCATTTTCTTAATATAGAAAAACTGACATCTTTCCCTCATACCCAGGTGCACAGGTCTTAAATTAATTTTTGTATTGTAACTCCCTTCTGCCATTGTTTTTAGAAATTTGTCTTGCATTTCTTGCAGTCTGCCATATTCTTGAGTTCTATGCCCTCTACCTGATAATATGGTGTAACTCCTAGTGTAACGCTTGGTATATTGGAGGAATCCAGTAGAATCATTAGTGCACACTCAAGTCATTTTCTGGGTCTTTCAACGTTGTTGCCTATCTTCACTGTATTGCATCATTGTCGCAGCCAAACACCAGTTGCTATTAAATTTGATGGATTCACATTTGGTCAGTGGTAAATATAAGACTGCAAGCACTTTCCCCTCTTAGAGATAACCTCCACTATATTTCTCTCATAAAGATCAGGAAAATATTCTCTTCGGTCAAATTCATCCAGCAACCTTGTTATACGCGTAGAATAATTTATAGAAACAGCATGTCTAGACTCGTCCAGTTTAACCGCAGCACGCCTGACACCTCTTGTACTAAATGAATACAGGTGGCTGCCAAGTAGCCAGGCTCGTTTGATCTACAACCCCGGAAGGCTATGTGTATTGTTGGGAGCATCAGACCTTGAGTCTCCATATAGAAATATGTAATTGGGTGCTCGAGAGGAAGAATGGGAAGAATTCACTCCATTGCCTCTATTACTATTGCCATTGACATTGGGACAGGGATCCCAATTTTCTCAAGCAGCCTGAGCCATGGTAGCTGCCATTGTCATTGAGACAGTGATCCCAATTTTCTCAAGCAGCAAACCCAGATATCAGCCTTCCAACTGATTTGATCCTGTGACCAATATGCTACTTCATTGAGAAAAAAACAATTTTGTTCACGTGAGGTATAGCGATTAAAGGCAGACTGTGGAGTGACATGAGAAAGTGTTATAGACATTTTTGTGCCTTACAACATGAAGCATGAAATGTCCATAATCTAAGGGATCCAAAGTCCCTAAACATGTTGTTCCTACCCCTAGAGGAACAAGGCCAGCAAACCACAGCACTTAATAAAAGTTCTCCACCTGAAAACACTCAAAACCAAGGCAATTCTGGATCATGTCAACTGCTCCACTGAGCATCTGCGCTGAATGTCAACTGCTCCACTGTCTACCTGCGTTGAATGTCAACTGCAAAGAAGGCTACCTGCGCTGGGTGAGTTTGGACATGTTGCACAGTCATTCCTCAAGGTGTCAATGCCCAGGAAGCTTCCAAAATGACACTTGGATCAAGGAATTCGACTGGTGATGAGTAAGAGGTTCTAAATCTCCAAGTGGAAGCAAGAACCTCCAAGTGGACTCAAGAACTGAAGAATAACTGAAGTGAGAGAGGACACTAGTCAGCTTCATGCCAGCCTCAAGCTGACTCATCCTTTCTCCAAAACTCCTATATATAGCTCTCTCTCATGAGGTATATGGGGGCTGGAATCTTGTGAATGTAAAGAATTGATGTTGGTTTGAGTTTAGAACTATTGGGTGATTTGCTTTGAAGGAGGTGAAGAGGAGATTTCTTTCTGCTGGGAAGGTGATGCTGGATTGAGCCTCTTATGGTTGTATCACTTCCTGAACCTTACTTCTTCCATTAATAAAGCATTTGAGGTTCTTCTATATACATGTGTCTCAATGATGTATTGTTATACTTGTGTATTTGATTTATTCTAATCCTTGAATCAATTATGAATGTATGCTTCTTGTAGTTTCCCTCTCTTGCCATTTTGCAGGATCTTGGTGTAGCTGGGCCAGTGAAAGAGCAAGGAGCTGGAGGCAAGCAGCAAGGAGAGAAGATTGGATCAACCATTAGCGAAAGACATCGGTTAGTGGATATCTTTCTCCCCTCTTTTACATCTCATAAAGAAGTAATCTTAGATAGCTTTGCTTTGATTGTTGCTAAGGAACTATCACCCTTAGAGTGGGATAGGGTCATTCCGTATTGGATACTTTTCCCAACAACAAATTGGCGACTCCGCTGGGGATCGTATCTTGTTGGTTGTTTGTGTTTTTGCTATTCATTTCCTAAACATAGGGAGTACCGAATCGAACTGCATTTGGATCTTTCAAATGCAAAGTAGAGGGCAGCTACTCTAGCTCAGTTTCTGGGCATGTTTATGATTTGAAGAGCTGATCCACAAGGACTCTAAACAGCTCTTAGTGATAGCTTTTCATCCTCCTTTGAATCATCCTTTAGTGTGTACTTGATTGGTAGCTTTGATTTGGCCAAAAACTGTTGATTTTTGAGCAATCTGTAACCCAGAACCTGAGGGAAACGAGAGTTTCTCTCTTCATTGCAGGCACTGTGAAGGCAGTCTGCATTTCATCGCAGGTCCCGAAGGGGCTACCTGCGCTGAATGTCAAACTGACAGTGTTCTACCTGCGCTGAACCAGTTAGGCCTTGTGCAACTGGGGTTCTCTGCTTTCTGTTGCCCTGTTTTCATCCCTGTTTTTGCAGCCTGTTATCAGTCAATGTACCTATCTGAAACCACCTTTCTTTGCCACTATTCCGCCTCGGTTGTATAAAGAAACTGTATTTGTTCTTTGTGTATTTCTTACATCATTTGCAGTTTCCCATAACGAAAGTGAACTAGTCTTGCTGTGGCCTCTTAGATCTAGACCTGTGATAAGTGTCGTTTTGATCTTAAGAGTTAGTTTGTTTGCTGTTCATAGCTGATTGAGCTTTTGCTTTCGTCATATGGTTTGAATTTATGTATTTCTAGTGTTGAAACAAGTAAATCTTAAGGTGTCTTTTGATTTTGGACAAAAGCTTGTTTGCTTTCACTTGAAATTGAATTCAAAGTTATACAACAGCTTTCTTTTTGTAGTACACCAACATTAAGAAAGAGAAAAGAAATACCTGCATTGTGCATGTGCATTTTGACAGCTTGCATGTTGATTTAGGAAAAAGTGCATTAGTGTGTGCTCTATGATCTGTGTGAAAAGATGATGTCTTTCTTTTCCCTCAGTAGTTAAGATTTTCATAAGTTGAAAAGATTGAAAAAACTTGCTTCTCATTTTTAGACTACATTTAGGAGTTGTACCATACATCTCGTGGTGATCCATAAAGGCAAACTGCTAAACAAGATCAACCTAAAATAAATTGAATTTACATAACAACACTTTGAAACATAACGCAAACACATAGAGGTCTAAGCTAGAGACGTGTTCCGGCGTCGTTAAACGTGATATCTTAGCGTTGAGTGGTTGGGTGATTCCTCCACGGTGAAGCGATAAGTATCAATACGGACTTGTGCTCCCACGTACCGTCGCGTATATATTGGGAGACCCCTATAGGAACAAAGCCTTTATCCATAGGAAGCCGTGTCGACCGCCCTACTGATCGCAATGCAGTGAACACAGCATTCACGAAGATCGACCACCCGTACCGTAAAACGTATTCTGTGGTTTTGCGAAAAGTTTGGCACACCCTCTGCCTAGAACTCCAGAGTAGTTTCTTTTGGCCTTTTTCAAACTCTATAACTAACAAAGTCCATCCGAGCATTTGTCACTTCGGGCTCGTTAAAACATCGAAGGAGACTAGAGTCATCTTTAGCTTTTTCTCGACTCTTAAAAAGTGAAAAAGCAAGTTGTGTCTAAAGCGTCGTTATAAAATTTATTTTGAACGGAACATAATCACCTCCTATTCCTGCGTTGATCTGTAGGTTGAGAACATGGAACACACCAACCAAGGAATTCCCCATGATGGAAATCCTAGTCCTTTCTCCTCTTGGGGAGAAGTTGGTGCACCTCACATGGCCACATTGTCGCTTCCAGGACTGACAATTGGCCTGCCAATCTGGCTATTCTCAACCAGTGTAGTTCAGAACACCATGGTTCCTGAACAGTCGAGTCAACAGTTAGATCAGTCTAGAGCTGCCCACCAGCCTTCTACTTCCTATAACTCTTCCTCCAATCCTTCATCTTCGCAAGGTAGAGCCGGCAAAAGCCAAGCTCCCATGGAGAAGAAGGAGAAGAAGAAGAGAGAGAAGAAGAAGAAGGAGCCTAAGGCGACTGGGGGCAAGCAAAAGACATCTGACAAAAATCCACACACAGCACAGACCGGGCCTAAATCGCCATGTGTCATATGTAGAGGAGACCACTTCCATAGAGATCGTCCCTGTATTCCCCGGATACTAAGGGACTGGTCCCCTCATTTGCACAATTCGGGAGCATCAACCTCTGATAGCCATGTTGAATGCTTACCGTCAACCAGCGAAAGTGAAGGTTCAAGACAAAGAGGGGGAGCAAGATCCCCCTGCAAACTATGTGAAGGCGATCACTCCATCCACCGTTGTCCCTTCTTAGACGAAGCGAAGAGAGTTTTGGAAGATCGTCCGGTTTCACTGTTGAGACTTCCTCCTGGATACAAAAAACTCGTGCCAAGTCCTTCGTTGGTTGAGAATACAGCTGGCCCACTCAAGTGGTCAGCTGAAGCGTCAGTCGTTGAAAATGAACCTACTGAATCCAGACCGGACGAAAGTCCAAAGGTCGAAACGGTAGTTGACCCGGTTCTCCCTTCAGAAGTTTCATCTTCAAATGACACCGTCACTGAAGATTCATCTTCAAATGACACCCTCACTGAAGAGAATAAGGATGACACCATCCAGATTCTTTTCATCAACACAGACTCTGACGAGCGTCAGGGAAATGCGCCCATTCCTTTATCGCAGGAAGGAACATCGTCAGGGTCATATCCGACCGTGTATTCGGTCCCACCACCAAGCAACCTGGTTGTGTCCTTTGATTGGAACCAACTAGGCAGACCCCGGTTGCCAGCCAGTATACCATTCAGAATCATAGTCCAAATATACAGAATGGTAATGGCTGGCACTATCATTGATGAAGGGGCATCTGTGAGTATCCTTTCCTCTGTTGCTTGGAAAGTACTGGGTTCCCCGGCGCTTTTACCTGAGATAAGAAATCTCTCGGGTTTCGATAAAGGAACCAGTCGACCATTAGGGATCCTCCCCAATGTGCCCATTACATTGAAAGGGAAGGCCGTTCAAATGAACGTGATGGTCATTCAAGGACCCTTGGATTATAACCTACTCCTTGGACGAGACTATATATATTGCATGGGAGCAATAGTCTCCTCACTCTTTAGAGTAATGTGTTTTCCACACGAAGGAAGAATGGTCAAGCTCGTAGACCAACTTTCATTTCCGGGATCACGCATCGCAAATAGTCACATACCAACCCTGAATGGTCTATTCAATCAAGAAATGTCTCCACCCCCGGTCCTTCTTCCCGATGAGTGCGAGTGATTCGGAAAGATGGGACTGGAACCCAGGGAGCATGCATCCTGGCCTGCTTCGGCAGGGAACCTTTAGGTATAGAGTAGGTTTCCGCGAGAGAATATGACTGGTCCGTACCCCGTCCGTGGATGGAAGAGGGGTTGTTCTGGAATAGGATTCTTTTGTCAAAGTTACGTGTTTGGCACCAGTCATTCACCCTTGTCTATTTCGGTAGGCATTGCCGAGGAAGTGTTTTGTTTGAAAGATTAACGAGACCATCTTTGGGTAACCTGAAAGAGGTACCTCTCCCGGTGAAACGAAAGTTTCGATGGCAGAAAAGTAGAGGTAACCTTGAAACACTGTTTTATACCTGGGGGCATGCAACCTTTTGGAGTGCAAGCAAGGGGCGACTATTTATTTTTTAAATTTTTAGGTCCTCCCTTTAAACCTGTAGGTCTAACCCTTTAAACTCGTAGGATTAGCCATTTCCGAACTTGCATAAAGAAAGGAGAGTGAGCATAGCTTTGGTAAGGCGCAAGCTCTATAAAAAATGGGATCTTTCAGGAGACATTCTTATCTTATGACTGGTATATCGAGCAGTTTTAGCATAAAGTTCATGCTCGTTAAAAAATAAACGCAAGATCCGAGCAGTTTTAACGCGGTCTTCATGCTCGTTAAAAAATAAATATAAGCAGTGAGCAATGTTTCCTCCAGAGTTTAAGCTCATTTTTAAATAAAAAATGAACCTATCCCGGTAAATAACCACTGTGATCGTAAATTTATCAACCATAAAAGCCTTGGTCGTATGTGCACCTACCACCTTCACTTTCATTTGGCCGATCGTTCACCTCCATATGATTGTTTACCCATTTTGAGGAACAGCTGCGAAGAGTGATTTCACCTAGCCATCCTTGTGACACTGCCGTGATTGGAAAATTCCAACCTGTACCTGGAATCAGTTGCTATCCCTGTTTATCACTCGTTCCTCGAAAGACGAGTCTTCTTTGAGCTCTTTTCAGCTGACTCGTAAAATATGAAAAGATTGTCGAGTTTTGGCCTTCCAGCTCGTTAAAGGACCGGAAGAGCTATCCCTCCTCTAGATTTTAATCTTTTTGGACCTGAGGGATTATTGCACAAAAAGAACGAGTGCTTGTTTTGTTCGGCTCGTTAAAGATATCGAAGACTCATCCCTTCTGTATTGTTTTATACTTTTTCAGACTTAAGGGATTAGATGACGAAAAAGGAATTGTGGAGTTAACTTTATGTACCTTTTCAGACTCTCTAAAAATGAAAAGGACCGAGTTTTCCTTGTCGTTAGACTCGTTAAAATGATTAAATAGCGACAAACTTGTCTTTAGACGAGAACGAGTTTCCCTATCGTTAGGCTCGTTAAAACATAGCGATGGGCTTGCCCGAAGGGCAGGTTATAGAACAAGCATATGTTATCCTCCTCAAGCTTGACAAAAATAAAGAGGTACTGGTCAGAAATGACTGGGGAAAAATTGGGAGAACCTCAAAGCTTTAATGGTAGCATGTCACTCTTGAACATGACACTTTTCCTCCGTACCACATCGGGTTGGGTTGTTTCATTCACCGGTCTCATCACCATGGTCTCGCCAAACCATCCACATTTGGGGTAATGCTACCGATCCATCGCATCAGTGTCGTTACATGTTCAAGAGATGTTGTTCAGAAAGAGTCAACCATGTCCCATCCACTACCATACATCATCTTTCATCCTTTCATGACCGCCACCCTGAATCATATTTCACAGATCGTTTTCACCTTCATCACAATCATTAGCTCAGTTCCGTGTCACTGATGTGGGATTCATTAAGGCCCTCCTTTGACGGATCGCTTCTTGTCGACTTCAGCTCATTATCCAAGAAGTTGATCTAGGAACACCCCCCTCAGTACTTTGAAGCTTGCATGCCTCAATGGAAAGTTTCTCACTTCCGGCGACAAGTATACATCAATGACCTTCGACCGAAAGATTTTGCGTGGTGTTCGACGCCAAGTCCTTTATTCACACCACGTGAATTGTACTGCAGTACCTTGAGGATCATTATCATTATCGGTGATTCCTCTCGCGCTTGTTAACAGTTTACATCATTGGCCGGTAATCAAGCGATGTCTTTCCATGTTCGACTTCAGCGCAATTCTCACATGGATCGACCTGTACTTAGAGTGAAGATCGAACGAGTTTGAAGACCCCGGATCTAGTTTCATCCATCCGGGCTGCGATATATATTCAGGAAATAAAAACATTGACATGTGCAACAGATGATCATCCTACTCAAAGGATGATAATTTCAGCAGAGAATTATCAGTCTACCATCAGACGATTGTCTGTTCTATGTACAGAAAAATGTATTTATAAAGCTGAGCATGGGAATGCCCGCCTCAGCTAGATCATGAAAGCAGTATGAAAAATAATGTATTGTATTGTATCTTATTACAGGTCACCTCTCAGCGATTGAATGAACTTCGGATCCTCCTGATAAAGCATTTCACCCGATAAACGACCTCATACTTTAGGGGGCAACTGTTATAGACATTTTTGTGCCTTACAGCATGAAGCATGAAATGTCCATAATCTAAGGGATCCAAAGTCCCTAAACATGTTGTTCCTACCCCTAGAGGAACAAGGCCAGCAAACCACAGCACTTAATAAAAGTTCTCCACCTGAAAACACTCAAAAACAAGGCAATTCTGGATCATGTCAACTGCTCCACTGAGCATCTGCGCTGAATGTCAACTGCAAAGAAGGCTACCTGCGCTGGGTGAGTTTGGACATGTGGCACAGTCATTCCTCAAGGTGTCAATGCCCAGGAAGCTTCCAAAATGACACTTGGATCAGGGAATTCGACTGGTGATGAGTAAGAGGTTCTAAATCTCCAAGTGGAAGCAAGAACCTCCAAGTGGACTCAAGAACTGAAGAATAACTGAAGTGAGAGAGGACACTAGTCAGCTTCATGCCAGCCTCAAGCTGACTCATCCTTTCTCCAAAACTCCTATATATAGATCTCTCTCATGAGGTCTATGGGGGCTGGAATCTTGTGAATGTAAAGAATTGCTGTTGGTTTGAGTTTAGAACTATTGGGTGATTTGCTTTGAAGGAGGTGAAGAGGAGATTTCTTTTTGCTGGGAAGGTGATGCTGGATTGGGCCTCTTATGGTTGTATCACTTCCTGAACCTTACTTCTTCCATTAATAAAGCATTTGAGGTTCTTCTATATACATGTGTCTCAATGATGTATTGTTATACTTGTGTATTTGATTTATTCTAATCCTTGAATCAATTATGAATGTATGCTTCTTGTAGTTTCCCTCTCTTGCAATTTTGCAGGATCTTGGTGTAGCTGGGCCAGTGAAAGAGCAAGGAGCTGGAGGCAAGCAGCAAGGAGAGAAGATTGGATCAACCATTAGCGAAAGACATCGGTTAGTGGATATCTTTCTCCCCTCTTTTACATCTCATAAAGAAGTAATCTTAGATAGCTTTGCTTTGATTGTTGCTAAGGAACTATCACCCTTAGAGTGGGATAGGGTCATTCCGTATTGGATACTTTTCCCAACAACAGAAAGGCGATGGCGTGATATGCATACGCTGCTCCTCGGTCCATACGCTGCTCCCATATGCCCATGGTATGACAGCCCATAGTCCTGTCGCTGCTCCCATAGTCCTGTCGTTGCTCCCATACAACTGCTCTTCAATACTTTGTCCATACTTTAACCAGTAAACCACCAGGAGCCACGAGCTTTGAAACAGAACCCCAATACATAATCCTTTTAACTGCACCATCACGATGAAGTCCAATTGCATCTAAAGTCCCATTATCATTGACAAGTCTAAATTGTCTCTATAATTTGGATTCCAATATATCATCTGCCAGGAAGTTGATATTGGTAAATCCATCCCAAACAGCAAGATTTCTAACCAATTCCATAGCTGCTTCACTGTAATCTGTTCCAGTCAAGTCTGAATATCCTTGCTTTGCAAGTGCATGAGGGACTACTCCATTCCTTGTTCCAATATCAAGGACACGTTGTATTGTTTCCCTTTTGATATCTACTATCATAATTATCTCCTCCCATAGCGCGTGTCACTATAGTCTACATGAGAGGGATGTCCCAAAGGTGCAGGAGCATGTTTTCTTTCCATGTGATCCATAGCAAAAGAATTCAGCTATATGGATTGGGTATTCAAACAAAGGCAAGGGGATGCAACTATTAAGCGCACTAGGGTGTTTATAAATAAATTATAAACAGAAGGTGTAAGCAGGACGTGCTTACAAATTTTAGGATGTCCATTCAAATTTGACTAAGAATTTTATTCTCTACACATTATATTGAATGTTTGTGTTGACTAATCTCTAGCAGCCTTTGTGCATTGAAACTCCTAGTTAATATCATTCACTGGACCCATGGAACGTGCAGTACTATAAACTTCTGGTAGTGCAATATATGGTGGCACACTGTCAGAGTACAACATACTGGTCTTGGGATCAACAGAAATAGTTATCCCATCAGCAACTCCAAAAATATATGGTGTATCATCATACCAAGTTCTGCTGAGATCTGAATCTTCAACTAGTCAAAGAGATTGTCCTCCATTAATATATGTGATTGTTGAATTCAGTGAAGCCTAACACTTAAAACTATTAGGAATGCCACAAAAAAGTATAAAGAGCACAGAAATCACAAATGCCGCTTTGCCCATTTCCATTGCATCGATGGAGGTTTTGAATCCATAGTTCGAAGCATTGTTCCCTTTCTCTTTTTATCAGGCTTTATATATTAAGATATTTGTCTCTTAAAATCCTATGATTGCTGCTCATTCTGCATCAACATAACAAATATATATATATATATATATATATATATATATATATATATATAATAAAAATAAATAAATTGGGCTAGACTGGGAAAGGATTGGTGCAGCCAATATCTTGTGTGGTGAAATTCTTATTTATGAACATCATGTTTAGTTTAGCAGAAGAGTTATAGCATGTGGGGTTTTGGATATTTGAACTAATTTGGAGATTGGAGACTATTGAGAGCTTCTTTATCTTGGCATTGTATTAGATTTTGGAGTGCGTTGAGGTCCTCATTATTTTACTATATTTTTTGAGGTTAAAAATGGCTCCAATTGGTGCAATATTAGAGTTACTGAACAATCTGATACTCTCTACTATGGATAATACAA
This sequence comes from Pinus tabuliformis, assembly GCA_031772625.1. NCBI lineage: Eukaryota > Viridiplantae > Streptophyta > Pinopsida > Pinales > Pinaceae > Pinus > Pinus tabuliformis. Next base: position 315,564,003 of record CM062811.1, read on the forward strand.
TCAAAATCAGCAAGGATTTTCTCACTGATATTCACAGTTGTTTACAAAATGTACATGACAAGATTGAATTTTTGAAGCCTGAATCTCAGCTACAACAAGCAGAATTACAACAATGGAGTTATCATTCTAAACCTGTTTCTGTTCAAAACAATGAAATAAACTCCCATAAACAACAAGACAATAATGTTACAATTGATTTAGATCCAGTGCCCAATAAAGCAGCAATTGTACATGTAGATGCAGAAATTCAGTCTACACTTCCCAAGTCAGTTATCAAACCTTTGGAAGAGATTGTCCACAAAAAGCACAGAACTGGTATTGGATATGACAAGGACGTGTCCTTTCATATTCCAGATTACTCAAAACCAATCCAATTTCAAAGTGTTGATTTCTTCAGGACGGTTCATCTTCACCTGCTCCTCATGATAGTTCACCTTCAGATGTTTCAGATTCTAGTTCTCTTCCACATCAACAACAACAAATTGTGAAATGCCAACACTGTGACCGAGTTGGCCATATGAAAGATCACTATTTTGATCTTCATCCATGTGAGCACTGTCATAAAACCACCCATTCTTCACACAGATGCTTCAGAAACAAGCCTACTGCAAGATCAAAGATTCATCTTGGATGGATCACTTCTTGGCAATGGGCATCAACAACCAAGAAGATATTCCAGTCACATGTCAAAACTTGTTCTAGAGTATTGAACAATCTTGCAGTTAAGTTTTCTCCATCATCTCATGTTGTATCTGACAGGGGGGGGAAATGATGGTCATCTACAAGCTTCAAAGCCACATCAAGCGAGCCTAAGCCACAACCTGCCATACCAAATTCAGAGTTGTAGCCAGAGACAAAGATGCCCCTGAGCATGCCTTCAGTCGGTGATACCTCTTCAAAGAATTGGGGACACTTCCTCTAGCAGAAGACTTCAGCTTCTTGCTAGTTTCGGAAGAGTTCTAGGAATTGCATTAAGCATTCCAGAGTTGTTGGTCATCCTTAAACCATCACAGGTTGATACCTCCCTTTTCAGGTTGAGGTTCTCCATTTTATGCGGGGTGAGACCTCCCTTTCATGGTTGAAGGTTTCCCTCTTCAAAACATCAGAAGCACTTCCTCTAGCAGAAGACTTGAGCTTCATGCCAAACTTGGAAGAGTTTTGGGAATTGCACTAAGCATTCCAGTGTTGGTGGTCATCCTTAAACCACCACCCTTTATACCAACATTTTAGAGAGCACATGCAGCCTAGCGTTGCCATACATTTTTGCACGTTTTGTATTACAGCTCTCTTCTTGGACTCATACATAACCCTTCAAATTAAGGGGGGAATGTTGGACACCTAATCCTCTAAGGGTTGGTGTGGAAGTTGAACAGCCAAAAGGAGTCCAAGAGACCACTTGGAATATGAATCCAAGGGTCACACCATGTACTATAAATGTATATCATTTGTTAATAATAAATGTACTCTCCTTTTTATCTTTCATATTCTGTTGCTGCCATGTGTGTGTTTAACAAAAATAGACTGCAAGAATTAGCAGCAACAATGAAAGGAATTGGAACATGCAGTAGTATGTTGGTAAATAACTTCAAGAGTAGGGCCAGTGTGGGACACTGGTACCCAATAGTGTCCATTGATTGCCATGATCATGTTATGACCGGTATGATGGTTTGAGGTAGGTATATGCCTTGTTTTTGTATTTTCTGATGCGAGGAAGCCTTGCCATGAGATGGATTGCCCGAGATGGGGGTGCCAATGGAATTTGGAAGGTAAGTGACTACACGGAAGGGGTGATCGAAGTGCCTGAGGGACTGTGTAACAGGGAAGGGAAGGTTGAGGAATGGATTTGTTTTGGTCATTAGCATTTCCAGATGGAATCAGATGCACATTGGGAGTGTGCCCTGGAACAATGAGTCGGTAACTGTTCACTAAGAGGACAAGTGGCATTGGATTATAACACTAGACATTGGATGCAGATTTGACTTTGCAGTGGATTCTGGAATTCCTGGGAAGGAGGTGAATCCTGGTATTACTTTGAGGGTGGAGGTGTGAGCCTCTGGATTCCCTTATTGCGGATGCAGGCATCATATCCTTTTATTTGTTGGTTGAGAAAATGTGCATATGTGTATATGTTTGTATTATTGTAAATATTGTATCAAGTTGGTTTATAACGATGCACAGACAGTATGGTTATTTGTTGGTTGAAGAAAATGTGTATGTGTATATGTGGTTATTGTAAATATCATAATGAGTTGTGTTATAAAGCTCCAGTAAACTATATGTTTGTCATGTTTCAGCAATGGTCATTGTAAATACTGCAATGAGCTGTGTTATAAAGCTCCATGGGTAGTATGTTTTGTTTTCAACAGTCTTGTTGGTTATAGGTGTCATTGAACATTGAGGACGGTGTTCCCCCAGGGGGAGGGTTCTGTAATAGCCCTGGTGAAAATTCCATGTAAAAAAATATATAAGGCCACAGTCGATGGGACACGTATTCCAAGTTGAATGGTGGGAGAAACATCCTAGTGGGTGTTGATTCGGTTTATTATGGCTAAGGGAATTGGAAAAGGCAATGGCTAAGGTTTTGGAAAGGCATGAGGCATTAATTGGCATTTATTTATGAAAATAATGGAAATTAGGAGAAAAAAGAGGTGAAAGGTCATAGGTTGCATGTGAGGAGGAAAATAATGGAAAATGAAGAAAATAGAGGCCTCATTCATAAAAAGGCTTCTGAGGATCAATTGGTAAGCTTTTGATAGGTTTTGGTGGAGCTCTATTATATTCTCTCTCTCTCATATACTCTTGGAGACTTAGAGTTTTTCTTGGAGCACTCTTGGAGGGTGTGGCATACTTGGATTCTTGGAGTAAGAAGGCAAAGGAAGAGCGAGAAAGTGCAAGAAGGCATCGAGATCAACAGCTACAGTGGGATTGTTTGCAGGTACCGAGTTGCATGTATGATTTATTCACTAGTTTTTGCATGCATGGAATATGCATGTGGATTCTTGGTCATGATCTGTCATTGGCATGGAGGATTGCTTGGATTGACAGTGGATTGCCTAGCCTTGCCATTTCCTAAATAGCCATGGAGTTTGTGGGTTTATTTCCTTGTTTTGTTTTGGTTGGTTCTCATGTTTTCTTAGCTTAGGTTGAGTTCTTAGTTCCTGGAGCCTTGGTTGGACAAACACTCTGGAAGCCCTGTAACGACTTGGGTTGAGTTACTAGTCATGGAAACCATAGTTGGACAAACACTCTAGAAGCCATAACATCTTGGGTTGAGTTACTAGTCCTGGAAGCCTTGGTTGGAAAAACGCTCTGGAAGCCCTTTGTGGGTTGAGTTACTAGTCCTGGAAGCCTTGGTTGGACAAATGCTCTGGAATCCTTTTTTGGGTTGAGATACTAGTCTCGGAAGCCCTAGTTGGACAAACGCTCTAGAAGCTCAGAAAATGTTGTGTGTTGAGTTACTTGTCCTGGAAGCCTTGGTTGAACAAACACTCTGGAGCCTGACAACAGTCGTGGGTTAAATTACTAGTCCTGGGAGCCGAAATGGAACAAACGCTCTGAAAGCCCTTGAAGGCTTGGATGGAGACCAATCTGATGATGGTTTTGTGATGTTTGACTGTGAGGTGGAATCATTGTTTGATGGGTTGAGGTGGATGGCCTCTAGAAGCACTGGATGAGTTTTTATTGATGTGTTCTATGAGATCCCACATTCATGATTGGAATATGGCATGGGGATGAATGGCTAAAGAGAGATTTGGCTCAGCCATTCTACGTTTGGGTGGAATGTGGAGGTCCCATCCCAAGTTTAGATTTTGCATCATTAATGAAAGGTTATTACTCCTGTTATTTCTATGAGTATTATGATGGATTATATGTGGTGTATATGGCTGTGATTTCATTGATATTTTATGTCCCTATTATGTTGGTTATGTATATGTTTTATGACAACAACTATGTATGGTTCTCATCATGTTTTTACTTGTAAATGAATGAACAATGTATCTATGACCTAATGGATGGAATGGAAGTTAAAGTGATAAGGAAACAATGCTTCATGGCGAATCTCATAGTATGAGACCCTTATGCTCAAATCTGTTATTTACACATATAGGTTGCATATTTACTAAGTGTTTGACAAAATGTCTGTCATGGTTAGGCTTGGTTAGGTCAATCCATTGATCAAGTTTTGTTTTATAGGATTTGCCTTGGTGTCATTTATTTTCTTAGAAAGTCTCATCAAGTTCTAGGCACTGGTTTGGAGACTATCCCTGAAAAAGTGGCTTTAATCTCATAGTCTCTGGCACAGAATTGGCTGAAAAAGATTGCAATCTCTCTCTTCAAGAATTGTGGGAGCGACTATAGGGTTTCAGTTGCATGCATGCCTTGTCATGGGATCGACTTTAGGTTTAGTTCATTGACATGCTAGGTTAACTCGGGGGTTGGGCACCTGGATTTGTGGATTAGGTCATGGGGGTCCTAAAGCACCTAAGGGAGGTCTGTAAGGTCTTGTTTTTTTTATTCCATTTCCTTAAGGTTACCTAGGAGGTTGAGTATTATCATAGTGGCCTCAGCGTCGCATGTTTACCCCGGCTGGCCGGTTGCTTGGGTAGATGTGGGAGGAGGGTTTTAGAATGTTGATATAATTAACAACCAGGTGACAGTGTGTGACAACACATAAAAAGACCCAATTGCAACAAGAAATAAAATGATGGACAATAATATGGTATAGCATAGAATGGACCAAGTCGATTAAGAGCAAGAAGGGAAAAGTTCCCATAATACGACATAAACCTTTAGGAGCCTCAAAGATGAATTGAAGAGTTACTAGCCACATAATGGAAGGCTCATTAGAAGGTCAGTTTCATGTTGGAACTGTGGAGAGGCACATATGAAGAGATATTTCCCTAACACGACAAAAAGGAGGAAGAATAGTTCATGTGAATTGCAGGCACATGAACCAACAATCTGTAATATAGAAAGAGTTGAGGGAGACTCCCCTCAAGCTCTCTGAGATATTGAAAAGTCCCTTCTAGAACTATTTATGAGGGTGTTGGAATTTTGAGGTTGCATGATAAACCTTGGAAAAGACTATGTTTAGCATGTTGTGCACATGTTGGTGATAGAAGATTCGAGAATAACATAAGCTCCATAAAAAATGTGCAGGGGCTTCTCATAGAGGAAACAAGAAGACATCAAAAGGAATCTACCCTCCATTTTCCTCAGCTTCTCATGACAAACCATGAATCGACGAGTTTTGAGGAAGACTTGGCAAACATCCCAACAGGCATCACTCAAGAGAAAACCTCAGCTTCGACAATGCTCGAGGACCTGATGGATTATCCATATATTTTTATCAAGAAACTTGGACTATAATAAATAAGTACCTATTAAAAATTCTCAAGGGGGGCAGATTAAATTTAAATTAGGAGGGAGCACAAATTCCACCTTCTTGGTGTTGATGTTTTGAAATTATGTCCTCACATGGGTTCGTTGGGATAAGATAACCCTTCTAAAAGCATGTGGAGGATGGGGCTTAAAAGATCTTCCCATCTTTGAAAAATATTTGGATGCAAAGGTGGGGTGGAGGCTACTCTCCACTAACAATATATGGACAATGGTCATGTATAGAAAATATATTTTTCTTTTTTTTGTTCATGATTGGATAAGACTTCTAAACAAAGGACAAAAAATACTTCAATCGTATGGAAGGCAGTCATCTCTGCTTTTACAATGGTTGGTTGTGGTCTTGCATGGAAGGTTGGAAATGGTGAAAGATTCATAATAGGGATTAACCCTTGGACTGGTTACAAGGAAAACTCCAGGCTCACTCGTGAGCTTATAATTCTTTTGAATAATCAAGGTGTTACATTTCTAAATCAGGTTGCAAATGAAGGTAGATCAACTATATGGGCACAGGGTTGGAAAAAAGCATAAAAGCTAGATTTGCATGACAATTTTGTGGTCCTTTGGACAAATTATATAAATTCTCTTAAAACTATCACATGTCAGAATCAGAGACAAAGAAGACTCCCTCAATTGGGATAATTTTACTTCCATGGTATACACTCCAAAATTTGGCTACATTTTTCAAATTGTGACTAGAGAAATGGCTAATTCAGAATGGTGGTGGAAGAATATATGGAAGCTAAAGTGCCCAGCTAAGACCAGACTTGAGTTATTAGTTCCCGGAGCCTTGGTTGGACAAACACTCTTGAAGCCCTGTAATGGCTTGGGTTGAGTTACTAGTCTTGGAAGCCCTAGTTGGACAAATGCTCTGGAAGTCCTATAACAACTTGAGTTGAGTTACTAGTCCTAGAAGCCCTTGGTGGGTTGAGTTACTAGTCTTGGAAGCTCTGGTTGGACAATATCTCTGGAAGCCCAGAAAATGTTGTGGGTTGAGTTACTAGTCGTGGAAGCCTTGGATGGAGAAACACTCTAGAGCTCGACAACAACCGTGAGTTGAGTTACTAGTCCTGGGAGTCGAGTCTAAACAAATGCTCTAGAAGCCCTGGAAGGCTTAGATGGAGACCAATCTGATGATGGTTTTGTGATGTCCAACCATGAGGTGGAATCATTATATGATGGGTTGAGTTGGATGGCCTCTGGAATCCATGGATCACTATTTGATGGGTTGAGCTTTCCTTTGGAATGATGGGGATTGTGTCACGGTGTTTGTTGTTAGTATTATGCTTTTGGTCTTTATGATTGTTGTACTTGAATGGTGATTTTGATTGTGTCTAGTGCATAGTTATGCCACTTTGTTTGTGGTGTCGTATTGTTGTTGGTTTTCCATGGTTTTCTTCTTGTTTTCTTCTCAGTCTTTCCTTTATTGTTTTAAGTGTCTTGGGAATTAGTTGGGGAAGGAGGAAATTTAATGGAGCTCAGGGAGAGCTGTGTGGTACCCAACAAGTAATGTAAGACTCAGATGAAGCTCTGTGCATGAGTAAGCGCAACGGAAGGTAAGACTATGATAGTCGATTGGATTGATTGGGTCCATTGTTGTAAATGGACGATGACAGGACAATCATGAGAAAGGTAACCAGGAAGGGTAAAGTAAATGGATCTGATGTATGATTTGAAGATATTTCAAGTTATTTTGAATCTAATGGAAATTATGTGCTTGGAACAGGAATGCATGAACATGCCCAATTGAGTGGTTGAAATCGACTGCAAGAATTAGTAACAGCAATGAAATGAATTGGAACATGCAGCAATATGTTGGTAAAGAACTTCAGGAGCAGGGCACCCAATAGTGTCTATTGATTTCCATGAGCATATTATGATCGTATGATGGTTTGAGGCAGGTATATGCCTTGGTTTTGTATTTTTCGATGCGAGGAAGCCTTTCCAAGGGATGGACTACCCGAGATGTGGGTGCCAGTGGAACTTGGAAGGTGAGTGACTGCACGGAAGGGGTGATTGGAGTGCGCGAGAGACTGTGTAGCAGAGAAGTGAAGGTTGAGGAATGGATTTGTTTGGTCATTAGCATTGCCAGATGGAATCAGATGCACATTGGGAGTGTGCCCTAGAACAATGAGCTGATAATTGTTCACTTAGAGGACAAGTAGCATTGGATTGTAGCGTTGGAAATTGGATGCAAATTTGACTTTGCAGTGGATTCTGGACTTCCTGGGAAGGAGGTGAATCCATAGAAAATAATGGAAAATGAAGAAAATAGAGGCCTCGTTCATTAAAAGGATTTTGACGATCAGTAGGGAAAGTTTTGACAGGTTCTGGTGGAGCTCTGGAGACTTAGAGTTTTTCTTAGAGAAATCTTGGAGGGTGTGGCATACTTGGATTCTTGGAGCAAGAAGGCAAAGGAAGAGCAGGAAAGTGCAAGAAGGCATCGGGATCAGCAGCAGCAACGTGATTATTTGCAAGTACCAAGTTACATGTATGATTTCTTCACTAGTTTTGGCATGCATAACATATGCATGTGGATTCTTGATCTTGATTTGTCATTGGCATGGAGGATTGCCTAGATTGATAGTGGATTTCCTAGCCTTGCCATTTCCTGAATATCCATGGAGTTTGTGGGTTTATTTCCTTGTTTTGTTTTGTTTGGTTCTCATGTTTGCTTAGCTTGGGTTGAGTTATTAGTTCCTGGAGCCTTGGTTGGACAAACACTCTGGAAGCCCTGTAACGGCTTGGGTTGAGTTACTAGTCCTAGTAGCCTTGGTTGAACAAACGCTCTAGAAGCCATGTAACATCTTGGGTTGAGTTACTAGTCCCAGAAGCCTTGGTTGGACAAACGCTCTGGAAGCTCTTGGTGGGTTGAGTTATTAGTTTTGGAAGCTCTTGGTGGGTTGAGTTATTAGTTCTGGAAGCCTTGGTTGGAAAAATGCTCTAGAAGCCCAGAAAATGTTGTGGGTTAAGATACTAGTCCTGGAAGCCTTGGTTGGACAAACGCTCTAGAGCTGGGCAACAGTCGTGGGTTGAGTTACTAGTCCTGGGAGCCCAGTTGGAACAAGCTCTCTAGAAGCCATGAAAGGCTTGGATGGATACCAATCTGATGATGGTTTTGTGATGTCCGACCATGAGGTCGAATCACTGTTTGATGGTTTGAGGTGGATGGCCTCTCGAATCCATGGATGACTTTTGATTGATATGTTCTATGAGATCCAACATTCATGCTTGGAATATGACACAAGGGTGAATGGATGAAGACAGATTTGGCTCAACCATTCTATGGTCGGGTGGAACATGGAAGTCCCATCCCAGGTTTGGATTTTTCATCATTAATGAAAGGTTATTTCTCCTGGTATTTCTATGAGTATTATGATGGATTATATGTGGTGTATATGGTTGTGATTTCATTGATATTTTTGTCCCTATTATGTTGGTTATGTATATGTTTTATGACAACAATTATGTATGGCTCTCATCATGTTTTTACTTGTAAATGAATGAACAATGTATCTATGACCTAATGGATGGAATGGTAGTTAAAGTGATAAGGAAACAATGCTTCATGGAAAATCTCAGATAAGTATGAGACCCCTATGCTCAAATCTGTTATTTACACCTGTAGGTTTCATATTTACTAAGTGTTTGACAAAATGTCTATCATGGTTAGGCTTGTTTAGGTCAATCCCTTGATCAATTTTTGTGTTAGAGGCTTTGCCTTGGTGTCATTTATTGTCTTGGAAAGTCTCATCAAGTTCTAGGCACTGTTTGGAGACTATCCTAAAAAATGGCTTAAATCTCATAGTCTCTGGCACAGAACTGGCTACAAAAGACTGCAATCTCTCCCTTGCGGGCATTGTGGGAGCAACTATAGGGTTCCAATCATATGCATGCCTTGTCATGGAAGTGACTTTGGGTTTAGTTCATTGAAATGTTAGGTTAACTTAGGGTTTTGGCACCCGGAGTGGTGGATTATCTCCTGGGGGTCCTAAAGCACCTGAGGGAGGTCTATAAGGTCTTGTTTTCTCGACTCCATTTCCTTACGGTTACATAGGAGGTTGATTCTTATCATAGTGGCCTCTCATCCCATGTTTACTCGAGTTGGTTAGTCGCTTGGGTAGGTGTGGGAGGAGGGTGTTACATAGTGGTATCAGAGCATGATTGCGCTCTCCTTGGGCCGTGTGTTGATCATGATTTCATGTTGGTTGCATCTGTGTTCCTTATGCATGTAGTCCATGTGCTTGTTTCATTTTCATGATGTTGATCATGGTTGTAGTGATGTCGCCATGTGAAGGTTGAAGGTGTTTTCGTGGAGTATGTCTTCATGTGTGTATGCTTGATTATGAATTGATATGCACGTCAATGTTCACATGTTTTTAAGTGCACGTGATGTGGTTGTTGTTGTCATGCATGAGGTCATGGTTTGTGTAGTTGATATGGTCATGCATTGATGACTGGACCCTAGCTAGAATGATGTGTATATGGTTTCGTACTCATGCGTTATATTTCTATATGCAGTTGTTATGAATGTATGGTCTTGGTTATAGTTCTGCATGAATATTAAGTCAAACATGCCTTGTGAATTCATTGTATGCAATTTAGGTCATCATGATGCTATTAGTTTTTATGATGCTAATATGTTGGCTAAGATAGAGCAGGAGATGTAGATCATCATAATGAGGTTGCAACATTAGACCTTGGGGTAAGAGAAGGTCGTCATACAAGTATTGTATGTTTGGTATGCAAGTATGTATGTTAAGGATTGTCATATGCATTAGGTTTATATGCATCAGCTATATGTACAATTTTTTGATGTTATGGTTACTTACATGATAGATGACAGTTGATTAGTATAGTCACATGCACATGTGTCAAACAGTCATGAACAATAGTAACCCATGGTTGTATGCATTGTTATTTTTGTTTTATGTTAGATAACTTGATGATCATGTTATATGTTGTTGATGAGTATGTTATAGGTTAACTTGTTGTTGTTATATGATAGTTAGCTTGATGATTAGGTCATATGTTGTTGATGAGCATGTTATATGTTAATTGATTGTTGTTATATGTTAGTTAACTTGACGATTAGGGTTATAACATTAATATCTTGATGTTATATGTATCATGCTAAATTGGATTGGACTATGCAGATGGTTATGGTTACGATATTCAGGTATGAGCCGACATATTTGTGATGACTTTGCACACGTGGTTGTTATGCATGAACGATAAATGCTTATGAGTTTATGATGTGAACATGTTAGTTAGTTAGTGTTATGGATATCGTGATCTTATTTATGTTTGAGTTGACATGTTGTAAAGTTATATCTTGCTAACTAGATTGATTATGCAACAAGATAGCCTCCCCTGAGATACATTAAGGTATGAGTTTGCTTATGTAGTATACGTGTTGCTTCATTCTTGATTATCTCATATATTTGATGTTGAGTGTTTGGTGTCTATCATGTCATCTAGTCTATTTATTTAACATGGTATGTTTACAAGTTGGTTGAATGTTTGATGATTTTCATAATACGAGTATGTGTTCCAATGATCTTGTTTTGAGATGATTGTACTAACACATATGTTTTGAGACAGTTGATATGTACTTGAGTATAGTAGGTGACATTTGTAGCATTACATCTAATGACTATGAGTTGACTATGGATTATGACACGATTGTTTATAAAGGTTGATTTCAAATTGATATATATGATTATCTTGATATTTGGAACATGCGATTGACATGGGTAAACAGTTGCAGGAAACATGCTTGGTATTATTATGACAAGGTAATAGTTGATATGTTTATATAACTAACAGTTGGGTGATGTGACAGTACATAGTAAGCCTCGATTGCAACAAGGTAAAAAGGGTAAAAGAAAGGAATTGGACAAGAATTCCTTTGGCTATGTTTGGAAACCCTAATTCCAAATGAATGAGTGCCTCACATACAGGAAGTATTCTTAAACTTGATTTTGTCTAACATTATGAGGATGTGTGCTATATTCATGAACATATACTTGACAGGTATATTAGCCAGTATCTATTTGTAGGTGGATTTGTCAAGGGAATTGGAGTCCCTTGAGAGATGGCGTGGATGTGTTCAGTTGCAAGCAACGTGTTTGGAACAACAAGGTAAGGTAACTAGTATGTCATTATGTTTATTTATGCACTGACATTTATGTGTTTATGGCAATATGATGTAGGGGATTGCATGGCAAGGAAACTGCCATGAAATTCTAAAGAAGGCTCAGGTTGAGATTTCCTTGGGAACCATGGGGATTGTGTCATGGTGTTTGTTGTTAGTCTTGTGCTTTTGGTCTTTTGTGATTGTTGTGCTTGAATGGTGATTTTGATTGTGTCTGGTGCATAGTTATGCCACTTTGTTTGTGGTGTCGTATTGTTGTTGGTTTTCCATGGTTTTCTTCTTGTTTTCTTCTCGGTCTTTCCTTTATTTCTTGAGTGTCTTGGGAATTAGTTGGGGAAGGAAGAAATTTAATGGAGCTTGGGGAGAGTTGTGTGGTACCCAATAGGTAATGTAAGACTCATATAAAGCTCTATGCATGAGTAAGCGCGACAGAAGGTAAGACTATGACAGTCGGTTGGATTGACTGGGTCCATTGTGGTAAATGGAAAATGACAGTAAAATCATAAGAAAGGTAACCATGAAGGGTAAAGTAAATTGATATGAGGTATGATTTGAAGTTATTTGAAGTTATTTTGAATATAATGGAAATTATGTGCTTGGAACAATAATGCATGAACATGCTCGGTTGAGTAGTTGAAATTGTTGGACACCTAATCCTCTAAGGGTTGGTGTAGAAGCTGAACAGCCAAAAGGAGTCCAAGAAACCACTTGGAATATGAATCAAAGGGTCACACCATGTACTATAAATGTATATCATTTGTTAATAATAAATGTACTCTCCTGTTTATCTTTCATATTTTGTGGCTGCCATGTGTGTGTTTAACATGGTACCAGAGCAGGCGATCTCCTGCCTTGGTCAACTGTGAGCCACTTGTTTTTGTGGCCCTTCTGTGCATGCTTGTCCTGCAACTTTGCCCATTTTCTTAATATAGAAAAACTGACATCTTTCCCTCATACCCAGGTGCACAGGTCTTAAATTAATTTTTGTATTGTAACTCCCTTCTGCCATTGTTTTTAGAAATTTGTCTTGCATTTCTTGCAGTCTGCCATATTCTTGAGTTCTATGCCCTCTACCTGATAATATGGTGTAACTCCTAGTGTAACGCTTGGTATATTGGAGGAATCCAGTAGAATCATTAGTGCACACTCAAGTCATTTTCTGGGTCTTTCAACGTTGTTGCCTATCTTCACTGTATTGCATCATTGTCGCAGCCAAACACCAGTTGCTATTAAATTTGATGGATTCACATTTGGTCAGTGGTAAATATAAGACTGCAAGCACTTTCCCCTCTTAGAGATAACCTCCACTATATTTCTCTCATAAAGATCAGGAAAATATTCTCTTCGGTCAAATTCATCCAGCAACCTTGTTATACCCGTAGAATCATTTATAGAAACAGCATGTCCAGACTCGTCCAGTTTAACCGCAGCACGCCTGACACCTCCTGTACTAAATGAATACAGGTGGCTGCCAAGTAGCCAGGCTCGCTTGATCTACAACCCCGGAAGGCTCTGTGTATTGTTGGGAGCATCAGACCTTGAGTCTCCATATAGAAATATGTAATTGGGTGCTCGAGAGGAAGAATGGGAAGAATTCACTCCATTGCTGCTATTACTATTGCCATTGACATTGGGACAGCGATCCCAATTTTCTCAAGCAGCCTGAGCCATGGTAGCTGCCATTGTCATTGAGACAGTGATCCCAATTTTCTCAAGCAGCAAACCCAGATATCGGCCTTCCAGCTGATTTGATCCTGTGACCAATATGCTACTTCATTGAGCAAAAAGCAATTTTGTTCACGTGAGGTATAGCGATTGAAGGCCGACTGTGGAGTGACATGAGAAAGTGTTATAGACATTTTTGTGCCTTACAACATGAAGCATGAAATGTCCATAATCTAAGGGATCCAAAGTCCCTAAACATGTTGTTCCTACCCCTAGAGGAACAAGGCCAGCAAACCACAGCACTTAATAAAAGTTCTCCACCTGAAAACACTCAAAACCAAGGCAATTCTGGATCATGTCAACTGCTCCACTGAGCATCTGCGCTGAATGTCAACTGCTCCACTGTCTACCTGCGTTGAATGTCAACTGCAAAGAAGGCTACCTGCGCTGGGTGAGTTTGGACATGTTGCACAGTCATTCCTCAAGGTGTCAATGCCCAGGAAGCTTCCAAAATGACACTTGGATCAAGGAATTCGACTGGTGATGAGTAAGAGGTTCTAAATCTCCAAGTGGAAGCAAGAACCTCCAAGTGGACTCAAGAACTGAAGAATAACTGAAGTGAGAGAGGACACTAGTCAGCTTCATGCCAGCCTCAAGCTGACTCATCCTTTCTCCAAAACTCCTATATATAGCTCTCTCTCATGAGGTATATGGGGGCTGGAATCTTGTGAATGTAAAGAATTGATGTTGGTTTGAGTTTAGAACTATTGGGTGATTTGCTTTGAAGGAGGTGAAGAGGAGATTTCTTTCTGCTGGGAAGGTGATGCTGGATTGAGCCTCTTATGGTTGTATCACTTCCTGAACCTTACTTCTTCCATTAATAAAGCATTTGAGGTTCTTCTATATACATGTGTCTCAATGATGTATTGTTATACTTGTGTATTTGATTTATTCTAATCCTTGAATCAATTATGAATGTATGCTTCTTGTAGTTTCCCTCTCTTGCCATTTTGCAGGATCTTGGTGTAGCTGGGCCAGTGAAAGAGCAAGGAGCTGGAGGCAAGCAGCAAGGAGAGAAGATTGGATCAACCATTAGCGAAAGACATCGGTTAGTGGATATCTTTCTCCCCTCTTTTACATCTCATAAAGAAGTAATCTTAGATAGCTTTGCTTTGATTGTTGCTAAGGAACTATCACCCTTAGAGTGGGATAGGGTCATTCCGTATTGGATACTTTTCCCAACAACAAATTGGCGACTCCGCTGGGGATCGTATCTTGTTGGTTGTTTGTGTTTTTGCTATTCATTTCCTAAACATAGGGAGTACCGAATCGAACTGCATTTGGATCTTTCAAATGCAAAGTAGAGGGCAGCTACTCTAGCTCAGTTTCTGGGCATGTTTATGATTTGAAGAGCTGATCCACAAGGACTCTAAACAGCTCTTAGTGATAGCTTTTCATCCTCCTTTGAATCATCCTTTAGTGTGTACTTGATTGGTAGCTTTGATTTGGCCAAAAACTGTTGATTTTTGAGCAATCTGTAACCCAGAACCTGAGGGAAACGAGAGTTTCTCTCTTCATTGCAGGCACTGTGAAGGCAGTCTGCATTTCATCGCAGGTCCCGAAGGGGCTACCTGCGCTGAATGTCAAACTGACAGTGTTCTACCTGCGCTGAACCAGTTAGGCCTTGTGCAACTGGGGTTCTCTGCTTTCTGTTGCCCTGTTTTCATCCCTGTTTTTGCAGCCTGTTATCAGTCAATGTACCTATCTGAAACCACCTTTCTTTGCCACTATTCCGCCTCGGTTGTATAAAGAAACTGTATTTGTTCTTTGTGTATTTCTTACATCATTTGCAGTTTCCCATAACGAAAGTGAACTAGTCTTGCTGTGGCCTCTTAGATCTAGACCTGTGATAAGTGTCGTTTTGATCTTAAGAGTTAGTTTGTTTGCTGTTCATAGCTGATTGAGCTTTTGCTTTCGTCATATGGTTTGAATTTATGTATTTCTAGTGTTGAAACAAGTAAATCTTAAGGTGTCTTTTGATTTTGGACAAAAGCTTGTTTGCTTTCACTTGAAATTGAATTCAAAGTTATACAACAGCTTTCTTTTTGTAGTACACCAACATTAAGAAAGAGAAAAGAAATACCTGCATTGTGCATGTGCATTTTGACAGCTTGCATGTTGATTTAGGAAAAAGTGCATTAGTGTGTGCTCTATGATCTGTGTGAAAAGATGATGTCTTTCTTTTCCCTCAGTAGTTAAGATTTTCATAAGTTGAAAAGATTGAAAAAACTTGCTTCTCATTTTTAGACTACATTTAGGAGTTGTACCATACATCTCGTGGTGATCCATAAAGGCAAACTGCTAAACAAGATCAACCTAAAATAAATTGAATTTACATAACAACACTTTGAAACATAACGCAAACACATAGAGGTCTAAGCTAGAGACGTGTTCCGGCGTCGTTAAACGTGATATCTTAGCGTTGAGTGGTTGGGTGATTCCTCCACGGTGAAGCGATAAGTATCAATACGGACTTGTGCTCCCACGTACCGTCGCGTATATATTGGGAGACCCCTATAGGAACAAAGCCTTTATCCATAGGAAGCCGTGTCGACCGCCCTACTGATCGCAATGCAGTGAACACAGCATTCACGAAGATCGACCACCCGTACCGTAAAACGTATTCTGTGGTTTTGCGAAAAGTTTGGCACACCCTCTGCCTAGAACTCCAGAGTAGTTTCTTTTGGCCTTTTTCAAACTCTATAACTAACAAAGTCCATCCGAGCATTTGTCACTTCGGGCTCGTTAAAACATCGAAGGAGACTAGAGTCATCTTTAGCTTTTTCTCGACTCTTAAAAAGTGAAAAAGCAAGTTGTGTCTAAAGCGTCGTTATAAAATTTATTTTGAACGGAACATAATCACCTCCTATTCCTGCGTTGATCTGTAGGTTGAGAACATGGAACACACCAACCAAGGAATTCCCCATGATGGAAATCCTAGTCCTTTCTCCTCTTGGGGAGAAGTTGGTGCACCTCACATGGCCACATTGTCGCTTCCAGGACTGACAATTGGCCTGCCAATCTGGCTATTCTCAACCAGTGTAGTTCAGAACACCATGGTTCCTGAACAGTCGAGTCAACAGTTAGATCAGTCTAGAGCTGCCCACCAGCCTTCTACTTCCTATAACTCTTCCTCCAATCCTTCATCTTCGCAAGGTAGAGCCGGCAAAAGCCAAGCTCCCATGGAGAAGAAGGAGAAGAAGAAGAGAGAGAAGAAGAAGAAGGAGCCTAAGGCGACTGGGGGCAAGCAAAAGACATCTGACAAAAATCCACACACAGCACAGACCGGGCCTAAATCGCCATGTGTCATATGTAGAGGAGACCACTTCCATAGAGATCGTCCCTGTATTCCCCGGATACTAAGGGACTGGTCCCCTCATTTGCACAATTCGGGAGCATCAACCTCTGATAGCCATGTTGAATGCTTACCGTCAACCAGCGAAAGTGAAGGTTCAAGACAAAGAGGGGGAGCAAGATCCCCCTGCAGACTATGTGAAGGCGATCACGCCATCCACCGTTGTCCCTTCTTAGACGAAGCGAAGAGAGTTTTGGAAGATCGTCCGGTTTCACTGTTGAGACTTCCTCCTGGATACAAAAAACTCGTGCCAAGTCCTTCGTTGGTTGAGAATACAGCTGGCCCACTCAAGTGGTCAGCTGAAGCGTCAGTCGTTGAAAATGAACCTACTGAATCCAGACCGGACGAAAGTCCAAAGGTCGAAACGGTAGTTGACCCGGTTCTCCCTTCAGAAGTTTCATCTTCAAATGACACCGTCACTGAAGATTCATCTTCAAATGACACCCTCACTGAAGAGAATAAGGATGACACCATCCAGATTCTTTTCATCAACACAGACTCTGACGAGCGTCAGGGAAATGCGCCCATTCCTTTATCGCAGGAAGGAACATCGTCAGGGTCATATCCGACCGTGTATTCGGTCCCACCACCAAGCAACCTGGTTGTGTCCTTTGATTGGAACCAACTAGGCAGACCCCGGTTGCCAGCCAGTATACCATTCAGAATCATAGTCCAAATATACAGAATGGTAATGGCTGGCACTATCATTGATGAAGGGGCATCTGTGAGTATCCTTTCCTCTGTTGCTTGGAAAGTACTGGGTTCCCCGGCGCTTTTACCTGAGATAAGAAATCTCTCGGGTTTCGATAAAGGAACCAGTCGACCATTAGGGATCCTCCCCAATGTGCCCATTACATTGAAAGGGAAGGCCGTTCAAATGAACGTGATGGTCATTCAAGGACCCTTGGATTATAACCTACTCCTTGGACGAGACTATATATATTGCATGGGAGCAATAGTCTCCTCACTCTTTAGAGTAATGTGTTTTCCACACGAAGGAAGAATGGTCAAGCTCGTAGACCAACTTTCATTTCCGGGATCACGCATCGCAAATAGTCACATACCAACCCTGAATGGTCTATTCAATCAAGAAATGTCTCCACCCCCGGTCCTTCTTCCCGATGAGTGCGAGTGATTCGGAAAGATGGGACTGGAACCCAGGGAGCATGCATCCTGGCCTGCTTCGGCAGGGAACCTTTAGGTATAGAGTAGGTTTCCGCGAGAGAATATGACTGGTCCGTACCCCGTCCGTGGATGGAAGAGGGGTTGTTCTGGAATAGGATTCTTTTGTCAAAGTTACGTGTTTGGCACCAGTCATTCACCCTTGTCTATTTCGGTAGGCATTGCCGAGGAAGTGTTTTGTTTGAAAGATTAACGAGACCATCTTTGGGTAACCTGAAAGAGGTACCTCTCCCGGTGAAACGAAAGTTTCGATGGCAGAAAAGTAGAGGTAACCTTGAAACACTGTTTTATACCTGGGGGCATGCAACCTTTTGGAGTGCAAGCAAGGGGCGACTATTTATTTTTTAAATTTTTAGGTCCTCCCTTTAAACCTGTAGGTCTAACCCTTTAAACTCGTAGGATTAGCCATTTCCGAACTTGCATAAAGAAAGGAGAGTGAGCATAGCTTTGGTAAGGCGCAAGCTCTATAAAAAATGGGATCTTTCAGGAGACATTCTTATCTTATGACTGGTATATCGAGCAGTTTTAGCATAAAGTTCATGCTCGTTAAAAAATAAACGCAAGATCCGAGCAGTTTTAACGCGGTCTTCATGCTCGTTAAAAAATAAATATAAGCAGTGAGCAATGTTTCCTCCAGAGTTTAAGCTCATTTTTAAATAAAAAATGAACCTATCCCGGTAAATAACCACTGTGATCGTAAATTTATCAGCCATAAAAGCCTTGGTCGTATGTGCACCTACCACCTTCACTTTCATTTGGCCGATCGTTCACCTCCATATGATTGTTTACCCATTTTGAGGAACAGCTGCGAAGAGTGATTTCACCTAGCCATCCTTGTGACACTGCCGTGATTGGAAAATTCCAACCTGTACCTGGAATCAGTTGCTATCCCTGTTTATCACTCGTTCCTCGAAAGACGAGTCTTCTTTGAGCTCTTTTCAGCTGACTCGTAAAATATGAAAAGATTGTCGAGTTTTGGCCTTCCAGCTCGTTAAAGGACCGGAAGAGCTATCCCTCCTCTAGATTTTAATCTTTTTGGACCTGAGGGATTATTGCACAAAAAGAACGAGTGCTTGTTTTGTTCGGCTCGTTAAAGATATCGAAGACTCATCCCTTCTGTATTGTTTTATACTTTTTCAGACTTAAGGGATTAGATGACGAAAAAGGAATTGTGGAGTTAACTTTATGTACCTTTTCAGACTCTCTAAAAATGAAAAGGACCGAGTTTTCCTTGTCGTTAGACTCGTTAAAATGATTAAATAGCGACAAACTTGTCTTTAGACGAGAACGAGTTTCCCTATCGTTAGGCTCGTTAAAACATAGCGATGGGCTTGCCCGAAGGGCAGGTTATAGAACAAGCATATGTTATCCTCCTCAAGCTTGACAAAAATAAAGAGGTACTGGTCAGAAATGACTGGGGAAAAATTGGGAGAACCTCAAAGCTTTAATGGTAGCATGTCACTCTTGAACATGACACTTTTCCTCCGTACCACATCGGGTTGGGTTGTTTCATTCACCGGTCTCATCACCATGGTCTCGCCAAACCATCCACATTTGGGGTAATGCTACCGATCCATCGCATCAGTGTCGTTACATGTTCAAGAGATGTTGTTCAGAAAGAGTCAACCATGTCCCATCCACTACCATACATCATCTTTCATCCTTTCATGACCGCCACCCTGAATCATATTTCACAGATCGTTTTCACCTTCATCACAATCATTAGCTCAGTTCCGTGTCACTGATGTGGGATTCATTAAGGCCCTCCTTTGACGGATCGCTTCTTGTCGACTTCAGCTCATTATCCAAGAAGTTGATCTAGGAACACCCCCCTCAGTACTTTGAAGCTTGCATGCCTCAATGGAAAGTTTCTCACTTCCGGCGACAAGTATACATCAATGACCTTCGACCGAAAGATTTTGCGTGGTGTTCGACGCCAAGTCCTTTATTCACACCACGTGAATTGTACTGCAGTACCTTGAGGATCATTATCATTATCGGTGATTCCTCTCGCGCTTGTTAACAGTTTACATCATTGGCCGGTAATCAAGCGATGTCTTTCCATGTTCGACTTCAGCGCAATTCTCACATGGATCGACCTGTACTTAGAGTGAAGATCGAACGAGTTTGAAGACCCCGGATCTAGTTTCATCCATCCGGGCTGCGATATATATTCAGGAAATAAAAACATTGACATGTGCAACAGATGATCATCCTACTCAAAGGATGATAATTTCAGCAGAGAATTATCAGTCTACCATCAGACGATTGTCTGTTCTATGTACAGAAAAATGTATTTATAAAGCTGAGCATGGGAATGCCCGCCTCAGCTAGATCATGAAAGCAGTATGAAAAATAATGTATTGTATTGTATCTTATTACAGGTCACCTCTCAGCGATTGAATGAACTTCGGATCCTCCTGATAAAGCATTTCACCCGATAAACGACCTCATACTTTAGGGGGCAACTGTTATAGACATTTTTGTGCCTTACAGCATGAAGCATGAAATGTCCATAATCTAAGGGATCCAAAGTCCCTAAACATGTTGTTCCTACCCCTAGAGGAACAAGGCCAGCAAACCACAGCACTTAATAAAAGTTCTCCACCTGAAAACACTCAAAAACAAGGCAATTCTGGATCATGTCAACTGCTCCACTGAGCATCTGCGCTGAATGTCAACTGCAAAGAAGGCTACCTGCGCTGGGTGAGTTTGGACATGTGGCACAGTCATTCCTCAAGGTGTCAATGCCCAGGAAGCTTCCAAAATGACACTTGGATCAGGGAATTCGACTGGTGATGAGTAAGAGGTTCTAAATCTCCAAGTGGAAGCAAGAACCTCCAAGTGGACTCAAGAACTGAAGAATAACTGAAGTGAGAGAGGACACTAGTCAGCTTCATGCCAGCCTCAAGCTGACTCATCCTTTCTCCAAAACTCCTATATATAGATCTCTCTCATGAGGTCTATGGGGGCTGGAATCTTGTGAATGTAAAGAATTGCTGTTGGTTTGAGTTTAGAACTATTGGGTGATTTGCTTTGAAGGAGGTGAAGAGGAGATTTCTTTTTGCTGGGAAGGTGATGCTGGATTGGGCCTCTTATGGTTGTATCACTTCCTGAACCTTACTTCTTCCATTAATAAAGCATTTGAGGTTCTTCTATATACATGTGTCTCAATGATGTATTGTTATACTTGTGTATTTGATTTATTCTAATCCTTGAATCAATTATGAATGTATGCTTCTTGTAGTTTCCCTCTCTTGCAATTTTGCAGGATCTTGGTGTAGCTGGGCCAGTGAAAGAGCAAGGAGCTGGAGGCAAGCAGCAAGGAGAGAAGATTGGATCAACCATTAGCGAAAGACATCGGTTAGTGGATATCTTTCTCCCCTCTTTTACATCTCATAAAGAAGTAATCTTAGATAGCTTTGCTTTGATTGTTGCTAAGGAACTATCACCCTTAGAGTGGGATAGGGTCATTCCGTATTGGATACTTTTCCCAACAACAGAAAGGCGATGGCGTGATATGCATATGCTGCTCCTCGGTCCATACGCTGCTCCCATATGCCCATGGTATGACAGCCCATAGTCCTATCGCTGCTCCCATAGTCCTGTCGTTGCTCCCATACAACTGCTCTTTAATAGTTTGTCCATACTTTAACCAGTAAACCACCAGGAGCCACGAGCTTTGAAATAGAACCCCAATACATAATCCTTTTAACTGCACCATCACGATGAAGTCCAATTGCATCTAAAGTCCCATTATCATTTACAAGTCTAAATTGTCTCTATAATTTGGATTCTAATATATCATCTACCAGGAAGTTGATATTGGTAAATCCATCCCAAACTGCAAGATTTCTAACCAATTCCATAGCTGCTTCACTGTAATCTGTTCCAGTCAAGTCTGAATATCCTTGCTTTGCAAGTGCATGAGGGACTACTCCATTCCTTGTTCCAATATCAAGGACACGTTGTATTGTTTCCCTTTTGATATCTACTATCATAATTATCTCCTCCCATAGCGCGTGTCACTATAGTCTGCATGAGAGGGATGTCCCAAAGGTGCAGGAGCATGTTTTCTTTCCATGTGATCCATAGCAAAAGAATTCAGCTATATGGATTGGGTATTCAAACAAAGGCAAGGGGATGCAACTATTAAGCGCACTAGGGTGTTTATAAATAAATTATAAACAGAAGGTGTAAGCAGGACGTGCTTACAAATTTTAGGATGTCCATTCAAATTTGACTAAGAATTTTATTCTCTACACGTTATATTTAATGTTTGTGTTGACTAATCTCTAGCAGCCTTTGTGCATTGAAACTCCTAGTTAATAACGTTCACTGGACCCATGGAACGTGCAATACTATAAACTTCTGGTAGTGCAATATATGGTGGCACACTGTCAAAGTAAAACATACTAGTCTTGGGATCAACAAAAATAGTTATCCCATCAGCAACTCCAAAAATATATGGTGTATCATCATACCAAGTTTTGCTGAGATCTGAATCTTCAACTAGTGAAAGAGATTTTCCTCCATTAATATATGTGATTGTTGAATTCAGTGAAGCCTGTCACTTAAAACTATTAGGAACGCCACAGAAAAGTATAAAGAGCACAGAAATCACAAATGCCGCTTTGCCCATTTCCATTGCATCGATGGAGGTTTTGAATCCATAGTTCGAAGCATTGTTCCCTTTCTCTTTTTATCAGGCTTTATATATTAAGATATTTGTCTCTTAAAATCCTATGATTGCTGCTCATTCTGCATCAACATAACAAATATATATATATATATATATATATATATATATATATATATATAATAAAAATAAATAAATTGGGCTAGACTGGGAAAGGATTGGTGCAGCCAATATCTTGTGTGGTGAAATTCTTATTTATGAACATCATGTTTAGTTTAGCAGAAGAGTTATAGCATGTGGGGTTTTGGATATTTGAACTAATTTGGAGATTGGAGACTATTGAGAGCTTCTTTGTCTTGGCATTGTATTAGAGTTTGGAGTGCGTTGAGGTCCTCATTATTTTACTATATTTTTTGAGGTTAAAAATGGCTCCAATTGGTGCAATATTAGAGTTACTGGACAATCTGATACTCTCTACTATGGATAATACAATCAAAATCAGCAAGGATTTTCTCACTGATATTCACAGTTGTTTACAAGATGTACATGACAAGATTGAATTTTTGCAGCTTGAATCTCAGCTACAGCAAGCAGAATTACAACAATGGAGTTATCATTCTAAACCTGTTTCTGTTCAAAACAATGAAATAGACTCCCATAAACAACAAGACAATAATGTTACAATTGATTTAGATCCAGTGCCCAATAAAGCAGCAATTGTACATGTAGATGCAGAAATTCAGTCTGCACTTCCCAAGTCAGTTATCAAACCTTTGGAAGAGATTGTCCACAAAAAGCACAGAACTGGTATTGGATATGACAAGGACGTGTCCTTTCATATTCCAGATTACTCAAAACCAATCCAATTTCAAAGTGTTGATTTCTTCAGGACGGTTCATCTTCACCTGCTCCTCATGATAGTTCACCTTCAGATGTTTCAGATTCTAGTTCTCTTCCACATCAACAACAACAAATTGTGAAATGCCAACACTGTGACCGAGTTGGCCATATGAAAGATCACTATTTTGATCTTCATCCATGTGAGCACTGTCATAAAACCACCCATTCTTCACACAGATGCTTCAGAAGCAAGCCTACTGCAAGATCAAAGATTCATCTTGGATGGATCACTTCTTGGCAATGGGCATCAACAACCAAGAAGATATTCCAGTCACATGTCAAAACTTGTTCTAGAGTATTGAACAATCTTGCAGTTAAGTTTTCTCCATCATCTCATGTTGTATCTGACAGGGGGGGGAAATGATGGTCATCTACAAGCTTCAAAGCCACATCAAGCGAGCCTAAGCCACAACCTGCCATACCAAATTCAGAGTTGTAGCCAGAGACAAAGATGCCCCTGAGCATGCCTTCAGTCGGTGATTCCTCTTCAAAGAATTGGGGACACTTCCTCTAGCAGAAGACTTCAGCTTCTTGCTAGTTTCGGAAGAGTTCTAGGAATTGCATTAAGCATTCCAGAGTTGTTGGTCATCCTTAAACCATCACAGGTTGATACGTCCCTTTTCAGGTTGAGGTTCTCCATTTTATGCGGGGTGAGACCTCCCTTTCATGGTTGAAGGTTTCCCTCTTCAAAACATCAGAAGCACTTCCTCTAGCAGAAGACTTGAGCTTCATCCCAAACTTGGAAGAATTTTGGGAACTGCACTAAGCATTCCAGTGTTGGTGGTCATCCTTAAACCACCACCCTTTATACCAACATTTTAGAGACCACATTCAGCCTAGTGTTGCCATAAAATTTTGCACATTTTGTATTACAGCTCTCTTCTTGGACTCATACATAACCCTTCGAATTAAGGGGGGGAATGTTGGACACCTAATCATCTAAGGGTTGGTGTAGAAGTTGAACAGCCAAAAGGAGTCCAAGAGACCACTTGGAATATGAATCCAAGGGTCACACCATGTACTATAAATGTATATCATTTGTTAATAATAAATGTACTCTCCTTTTTATCTTTCATATTCTGTTGCAGCCATGTGTGTGTTTAACAAAAATAGACTGCAAGAATTAGCAGCAACAATGAAAGGAATTGGAACATGCAGTAGTATGTTGGTAAATAACTTCAAGAGTAGGGCCAGTGTGGGACACTGGTACCCAATAGTGTCCATTGATTGCCATGATCATGTTATGACCGGTATGATGGTTTGAGGTAGGTATATGCCTTGTTTTTGTATTTTCTGATGCGAGGAAGCCTTGCCATGAGATGGATTGCCCGAGATGGGGGTGCCAATGGAATTTGGAAGGTAAGTGACTACACGGAAGGGGTGATCGAAGTGCCTGAGGGACTGTGTAACAGGGAAGGGAAGGTTGAGGAATGGATTTGTTTTGGTCATTAGCATTTCCAGATGGAATCAGATGCACATTGGGAGTGTGCCCTGGAACAATGAGTCGGTAACTGTTCACTAAGAGGACAAGTGGCATTGGATTATAACACTAGACATTGGATGCAGATTTGACTTTGCAGTGGATTCTGGAATTCCTGGGAAGGAGGTGAATCCTGGTATTACTTTGAGGGTGGAGGTGTGAGCCTCTGGATTCCCTTATTGCGGATGCAGGCATCATATCCTTTTATTTGTTGGTTGAGAAAATGTGCATATGTGTATATGTTTGTATTATTGTAAATATTGTATCAAGTTGGTTTATAACGATGCACAGACAGTATGGTTATTTGTTGGTTGAAGAAAATGTGTATGTGTATATGTGGTTAGTGTAAATATCATAGTGAGTTGTGTTATAAAGCTCCGGTAAACTATATGTTTGTCATGTTTCAGCAATGGTCATTGTAAATACTGCAATGAGCTGTGTTATGAAGCTCCATGGGTAGTATGTTTTATTTTCAACAGTCTTGTTGGTTATAGGTGTCAATGAACATTGAGGACGGTGTTCCCCCAGGGGGATGGTTCTGTAATAGCCCTGGTGAAAATTCCATGTAAAAAAATATATAAGGCCACAGTCGATGGGACACGTATTCCAAGTTGAATGGTGGGAGAAACATCCTAGTGGGTGTTGCTTCGGTTTATTATGGCTAAGGGAATTGGAAAAGGCAATGGCTAAGGTTTTGGACAGGCATGAGGCATTAATTGGCATTTATTTATGAAAATAATGGAAATTAGGAGAACAAAGAGGTGAAAGGTCATAGGTTGCATGTGAGGAGGAAAATAATGGAAAATGAAGAAAATAGAGGCCTCATTCATAAAAAGGCTTCTGAGGATCAATTGGGAAGGTTTTGATAGGTTTTGGTGGAGCTCTATTATATTCTCTCTCTCTCATATACTCTTGGAGACTTAGAGTTTTTCTTGGAGCAGTCTTGGAGGGTGTGGCATACTTGGATTCTTGGAGTAAGAAGGCAAAGGAAGAGCGAGAAAGTGCAAGAAGGCATCGAGATCAACAGCTACAGTGGGATTGTTTGCAGGTACCGAGTTGCATGTATGATTTATTCACTAGTTTTTGCATGCATGGAATATGCATGTGGATTCTTGGTCATGATCTGTCATTGGCATGGAGGATTGCTTGGATTGACAGTGGATTGCCTAGCCTTGCCATTTCCTAAATAGCCATGGAGTTTGTGGGTTTATTTCCTTGTTTTGTTTTGGTTGGTTCTCATGTTTTCTTAGCTTAGGTTGAGTTCTTAGTTCCTGGAGCCTTGGTTGGACAAACACTCTGGAAGCCCTGTAACGACTTGGGTTGAGTTACTAGTCATGGAAACCATAGTTGGACAAACACTCTAGAAGCCATAACATCTTGGGTTGAGTTACTAGTCCTGGAAGCCTTGGTTGGAAAAACGCTCTGGAAGCCCTTTGTGGGTTGAGTTACTAGTCCTGGAAGCCTTGGTTGGACAAATGCTCTGGAATCCTTTTTTGGGTTGAGATACTAGTCTCGGAAGCCCTAGTTGGACAAACGCTCTAGAAGCTCAGAAAATGTTGTGTGTTGAGTTACTTGTCCTGGAAGCCTTGGTTGAACAAACACTCTGGAGCCTGACAACAGTCGTGGGTTAAATTACTAGTCCTGGGAGCCGAAATGGAACAAACGCTCTGAAAGCCCTTGAAGGCTTGGATGGAGACCAATCTGATGATGGTTTTGTGATGTTTGACTGTGAGGTGGAATCATTGTTTGATGGGTTGAGGTGGATGGCCTCTAGAAGCACTGGATGAGTTTTTATTGATGTGTTCTATGAGATCCCACATTCATGATTGGAATATGGCATGGGGATGAATGGCTAAAGAGAGATTTGGCTCAGCCATTCTACGTTTGGGTGGAATGTGGAGGTCCCATCCCAAGTTTAGATTTTGCATCATTAATGAAAGGTTATTACTCCTGTTATTTCTATGAGTATTATGATGGATTATATGTGGTGTATATGGCTGTGATTTCATTGATATTTTATGTCCCTATTATGTTGGTTATGTATATGTTTTATGACAACAACTATGTATGGTTCTCATCATGTTTTTACTTGTAAATGAATGAACAATGTATCTATGACCTAATGGATGGAATGGAAGTTAAAGTGATAAGGAAACAATGCTTCATGGCGAATCTCATAGTATGAGACCCTTATGCTCAAATCTGTTATTTACACATATAGGTTGCATATTTACTAAGTGTTTGACAAAATGTCTGTCATGGTTAGGCTTGGTTAGGTCAATCCATTGATCAAGTTTTGTTTTATAGGATTTGCCTTGGTGTCATTTATTTTCTTAGAAAGTCTCATCAAGTTCTAGGCACTGGTTTGGAGACTATCCCTGAAAAAGTGGCTTTAATCTCATAGTCTCTGGCACAGAATTGGCTGAAAAAGATTGCAATCTCTCTCTTCAAGAATTGTGGGAGCGACTATAGGGTTTCAGTTGCATGCATGCCTTGTCATGGGATCGACTTTAGGTTTAGTTCATTGACATGCTAGGTTAACTCGGGGGTTGGGCACCTGGATTTGTGGATTAGGTCATGGGGGTCCTAAAGCACCTAAGGGAGGTCTGTAAGGTCTTGTTTTTTTTATTCCATTTCCTTAAGGTTACCTAGGAGGTTGAGTATTATCATAGTGGCCTCAGCGTCGCATGTTTACCCCGGCTGGCCGATTGCTTGGGTAGATGTGGGAGGAGGGTTTTAGAATGTTGATATAATTAACAACCAGGTGACAGTGTGTGACAACACATAAAAAGACCCAATTGCAACAAGAAATAAAATGATGGACAATAATATGGTATAGCATAGAATGGACCAAGTCGATTAAGAGCAAGAAGGGAAAAGTTCCCATAATACGACATAAACCTTTAGGAGCCTCAAAGATGAATTGAAGAGTTACTAGCCACATAATGGAAGGCTCATTAGAAGGTCAGTTTCATGTTGGAACTGTGGAGAGGCACATATGAAGAGATATTTCCCTAACACGACAAAAAGGAGGAAGAATAGTTCATGTGAATTGCAGGCACATGAACCAACAATCTGTAATATAGAAAGAGTTGAGGGAGACTCCCTCAAGCTCTCTGAGATATTGAAAAGTCCCTTCTAGAACTATTTATGAGGGTGTTGGAATTTTGAGGTTGCATGATAAACCTTGGAAAAGACTATGTTTAGCATGTTGTGCACATGTTGGTGATGGACACACTAAACACCATAACATAATGGATTGAGTTGTTGTGGACTAACGAATGATGTGTAAAGGGGATGTTTTACAAGTTTTGTTGTTATTGTTGGCTACAGTTTCTCTTGTTGTTTTGTTTGTTGACTTTGAGTATCACCATGTTGCTTTCTATTTTTTTCATGTGTTTATGTTATGGTTTTTTCTCTATTTTTTTAATTTTGTTCTTGCCTTTTGTGGTTTGGTCTTGGTGGTTTGTTGGGTGTGGGATAGGAAAGAAAAGGAGCTTTGGAGAAGAGATGAATAAAACCCAGTTGGAAGTGCAAGATCATGATTAAATTTCGTACATCAGATGGAGGACAATAAAGGATCGAAGAAGATGACAGAACAACTAGGTGGACTGGTTGGGTCCACATGAATAAAATGGCAGTGACATGATAGCTAGAAAATGACATAAGAAGGAAGCTTCCTTAATTAAAATTGTGTATGGTTGATATTCTATGAATATGAGGAAGCTGAGAAAGTGAAAAAAAAAAGGTATGAAGATGATAATCAGTGTGAAAGGCCATTCGTTGAGAACCATAGTAGTAATAAGATAAGTAAGTAATATTCAAAAATATGATCATCATGTGAATGATATGAAATAAAATTGACACTTGCCATGTTTTGATAATGCAATGAGGTTACTGAATGGATTCCATGTTGTATGGAGCACCCTTGGGCAAGTGGGAAGGAATGACCTACCACTGATAATAATCATCAGTTATATGTTATGTTTATGCTCTTGATATTTGTTGTGAGCATGAAGGAAAATGATAAAGGATAGAAATTGATAACGTCTTCTTAACATGGATGAAGACATGTTGGAATTGAATGAAAATGAAGATGCCTTTATGAAGTTTTCATTGATATCTATGAATGGCTAAGTTGATGGATTTATGACTAATGAGTGAGGCCAAGATTGTTTCAAGAACTACTTAAGATTGCAATAGTAGAAATGTTTCCAACCAATTGTACGTCTAAAAATACTTAAATTAAAAGATTTGGTATTGACAACCAAGTAAATAGGGCAGGCAGTAAGCCTAGGTAAAAGGGTAAAGGAAAGGAATTAGGTAAGAATTCCTTCAGCTAAAGTTCAGAACTATTATTTCAAATTAGTTCATGCCTTGCATGGATACCAAGATGTAGTATGGTGAAGGCGAGGAGCCTTCATTATGAAATATTGCAACAATTTTTGTAATGCCTACCGAGTGAAATCGAGAATTAAAATGCTAATGGATTTATAGATATGCATTTCTTGGTTTTGACTTATTAGCATGTTGGAATGAATGTTTAGCATTATGAAATGCTTGGAATAAATACGATGTGCATGTACAGTGCATAACAACATCATTTCAATGCATTTGAATGTAGTTGGAGTTATAGAATTATTACGAGTCTAATAATCCAAAAATCACTTCATGATGTTACAAATTTATGTAGAAGGACATTGCATGCATTTGTATAGAAACACTGACATGTGTTGACTAATTGGAAAAACAGGTTAAAGGAAAAAATATTAGAATGGTGTGTGAGATCAAAGCCACCATGACAAATCAACAATACCTGCAAGGGGTGCATTTGACATGACTATAGATCTCATGCTTATGAGATCAAGCTTTTGGGTGAAGGAAGGAATGGACAATTAAAATTTATGGTTTGAAATTTTCTTGTATATCTCATGGAAAGTTAAATGTTGTGACACGGGTGGAATCATGGAATTGGGAGCTCAGGAAGAAGATTGTTGTGAGGGCATTGTAGCCTATGGCACTTTGCTTATCTCAATGGAGAAAGTCATAGCCGGTACCTTGGCTATAATATCCATGAGTAGTGTAATGGAGCATGCCAGACATGTACTTGGCCATAAGGCTCCATGCACTTGTCATTATAGCATGCCATGAGGGTGCTTGGACATTAGACTCTCATGACTACCCCATGTGAGTAAACATTAGGACATGTAGACTACCTAGAATGGGGGTTGCCTGGGCTTGAAGGTGTGATGATATATGTTGGGATTCAGGGGAGATGTGATTATATTTGTCATGATGGTAGGGAGACGTGATGATATTCTTGTTGACATGTGCCTAGATGGATTGTAGATGATATTACCATTCTCATTGGGATGTGAGCATGAGTGAACTTGTTTGGAGTTGTATAAAAAGATTGTGTGGAGCAGTATATCCGCAAATGGAGACACACTGTAGTCTGGATATCCACTAGTTATGTGGGTGGAAGCACTATGTGCTCTGGATTCTTGTGAGTTGGATTTAAATATGGAGCTAGTTGGAGACTACATGGAGAATTTCACTAATAAGTGTGCAACATGCAGAGGCATGCTCTAGATTCCAGTAGCACTTTACGAGTAGAGATTTGCTCTGGATTCCTATAATGATTAATAGTGGATTGTGTGGAGCTCATTCAGTAAAGAAAAAGCTAAAGACTCTGTGGAACTATGGCATGTATACACCACTTAGTGGTTGCAAAGTTAAGGAAGCAAAGAGTAACCAAGGATAAGTACTAATTACAGTTTGAAGAATTTTTCTGTTGAAGTATGGTTTAATTTGATTTATAATTCTTATGATGAAAATCATAAGACTCGTATGCTCGCGACATAGAAGAACTCCCAAATTTTCAAGCACAAATGCTTGAGGCTAACTGCAAGGTAAACAACACCAACTCAATAATATCAGTGTGCACAACATCCACTGGAGTTGAAGACTCCAGGAGCTAGGTCATTGTGGTGACACTGAACCACTATGATATGCATTGATCGCCATGAGGTATGCCATGACTAATATGTTCTGTTATTAAAGCAAGGCAGAGTGATGCCTTTGCTGAGAAGTTTTTTTCTTATGCATGGAATCCTTACCAAGGGATGGATCACCCGAGGGAACGAGGAAGTAGAGAAGGGATGCTTGAACCTGGAAGACAAGTGATTGCACAAAAGAGGAAATAGATTTCATAAGGGATTGATGAAGCAGAGAAGGCAATGTCAGAGCTTGGAAAGTAAAATGGTTTAAAAGAATCGTGAGAATATTGATTGGGATTAGAGATGTAGCGAGTTTTTCCTAGGAAGAAATGAGTTGAATTTGTTCCTTGAAGGAGAACTAAGCGTAGTGAATGGCATGGTTGGACATTGGAGGTGGGTTGCACTCCAGAATCAA
The DNA here is from genome assembly GCA_031772625.1 of Pinus tabuliformis. Taxonomy (NCBI): domain Eukaryota; kingdom Viridiplantae; phylum Streptophyta; class Pinopsida; order Pinales; family Pinaceae; genus Pinus; species Pinus tabuliformis. Next base: position 315,595,255 of record CM062811.1, read on the forward strand.
GCATGACAAGGTGTAAGGGAAGCACTATGAACCATATGAGGCCACTTGGAAAATGGCTGATTGAATGAGGGTATTTTACTCATTTTTGTTTATTGTGTAAGTGTAAAAAGAGTTGTCAATATAAAGCTCACTATCGAAATTTGTGCTCATGTATAGAGCATTGTTGAATTTTGGTGCTTGGATACAGAGTATTGTTGAATTTTGTGTTAAGGAATAAAACATTGTTGAATGTCGTGTTCAAGTATAGAACACTGAGGATGATGTTCTCTAAGGGGGTGGGGTCTGTAATAGCCATTGTGCCACCCCTCTTGTAATTATCACTATGAATTTTAAATCATGTAAATATTGTGGAAATGTAACACAATGAATTGGCTAAGAGTAGTGGACATGGATTGATAATTTGGAGAGGAGTTGCATGAGAATTAGTTAACTCAAGTTGTTCATTTAATTTCCACTAGTTTTTTTTACTGGGTTTAATGGCTTGCATGGTAGGAAGGGAGGTTGAGTATGGGCTTCTTGATTGAAGAACAAGCCCATATGACCTCTGCCTTTGAGGGGCATGTTGGGTGGTAAACGTGAAAGAGGAGAGACCAAGGGTGTGTGAAAGAAAGGAACTGGCAAGGAAAGAGAACACACATAACAGTGGATGTGAAAACGAACAATCGACTAGATAGAGGAGAAGGAAGTCATGATAACAATGACAAAGTTCAATCGGGAGCGAAGTTGACACATAAGCAATATGTCGAGATAGGAATACAAGATCTGTGAGGTTAAATTACAAAATAAAATGCAAGGAGAAACATTGGCACAAGAGCGGGAGCACGAAAGTGGAGGAACAATGTAGTTTTGATACCCACTAGTTTAGTGGGTTGGAACAGCTGTGTGCTTTGGATTCCTACATAGAAAAGTGGTAACTATGTGAGTTTGGACCACAGGAGTGAAGAGAATACTAGAGTAGAGTAGGTGGAGGCACAATGTAGTTTGGATACCTGTTAGTTTAGTGGATTGGAACCACTGTGTTCGATGGATCCCTGCATAACAAAGAAGTGAAGAGAAGAAGTAGGTGGAGACATTGTGCATTCTAGAGTCCTTCGAGTTGAATTAGGTGGAGCACAATGTACTTTAAATTCCCAGTAAGTAGAGAAGAAAATTTGTATATGTTTGAATTACATGTGGGTTAATGGAAGAAAGTTATTGTGTCCCATGAATCCTTATCAAAACAAGTGGAGACATTATGGCTACGAATTCACATGACTTTTAGCAAGTGGAACATCGTGTACTATGGATGCATGTAAGCAGGTGGAGGCACTGTGAAATATAGATTCGTGTGTCAATTGGTTTATTGGCATCAGCGTGAATTCCCTTAAGCACTCAACTCCTCGGACTCTAAATCTGGCTTGGGGGTGGTCAACTACAAGAAATATTGCAGTGCAACTAGCCTATGGTTGGGTGGAGAGTTCAAGTACCTCCCTCAGTCGCCAATTATTAATATTATCATAAAAGTATATATTCACCTATATATAGTTATGTTACATTGTGAATGGTGAATGATATTGTTGTGTGTTAAAAAATGCATGTATCAACATTAATGGAAAAGGAATGTGTTACGCCTAGTTATTTATAATGATATGGTTATGTGAATGTTCTCATGGTTATGAGGGACTTGCAAATTCATGTGGTTGCTAGTATGCTCCTAAATTTTGGGTTTACCTACATGGTCTTGTAAGACTACTTGATGGGCACCACTAAGTTATTGTTGTGTGTGTGATTTTCTTTGTTGATATGTCAATAATATCATGGACATTTGTTGTTTAAAGATTGTTAAATGTCTTTCCTAGTAAATGACTTGTGATGTAGGAACATATGATTTATTAAATGGATTTGATAGCATTATCTTGGTTACATTCTATGGCAATATATGGTGTTATTGTGTTATTAGCCATGGTTTTGGCTTGTTTCTATGCCAGTTAGTTGGCATGTTGATAGTTCTATTGATGTTGAGCATTGCTCGAGACCGAGAATGGCTTCACAAAGACATCGAAGTCCTTAAGACTTCTAAGCTTGGTTCTCACTAAGATCCAGACTTATAATCGAGCGAACATAAGCCTTTATATATTTGTAAAGGAGTTTGGAAATTTACAAAGGGTGGAGAACTTGATTAACTCGTGATATTTACCACCAATCACCTTGTTAGTATGTCTCTTAATGGCCTTGCTTAGTGTTAATTAGCACCACACAGATTGCAGCGAGTATAATGTGTGGTCTCTAGGGAGGTTGGCATGAGCCGTGATGTGAATATATCCATTCCAAGGGACAGAGATATGTCTTTGTGGAACAAGAAGGCCTTGACATTTGGAGATGGTAAGTTATACATTAACAAAGAGAAGTATGTCGTGGGGGATGAAGATAAGTACATCTTGAGGAACAAAGATTGCATGTCACGGGGAATGGAAAGGTGGAGAAATGGAAGGGCTTATAACATGAAATTATTGATTTACACAAAGGGTCATGACCTTGTGGGACCCATGAACTAGTATAAGGTGTAAGGAGGCATGAAAGATGGGTAAGGAAACATGGAAGCCATGTTGGATAATGGAGGGCGTGGTCATGTGGTGTGGAAAAACTACTAACAGTGTGACAAGTGGCAGGAAGGAGTGGCCTTTTTTTATGGCCAAGTGGTTGGTTTTTGGATGACACATGGAAGCATGAGGGGAATCCCAGTGGCAAGGTGAAATGGCAGTGGTTTTGTGGTGTCACCTGTCTTGGAGTTGCCATGTGTTACTAATGTGGAAGTCTAAATGGTGGGAGTCATGTCACCATGGGGATCGATTTTCTAGAGATGTTTTGCAATGCCTTTTCATAGTGGGTGGGTCACGACGTTGACAAAATTTGCAGAATTGAGACTAGTCCCACTACCTTACATAAATATTTATGTCATGCAATGTTTGTTTGGAGTAGAATACATTAGGGGTGTGGTGTGATGGTGCTAAGGCACAATGGGTACCATGCTGGATGAGGAGTGATATGGTGGAGCCACACAGACACGCAAACCACCAAATGGCATATCCTTACTAATGTGGCAATGGTTAAGGGGCCCAAATTTCAAATGGGCATAAATTTTAATCCAAATTTTAGATCGAGGAAAAATTATATCACCATAAATCTCTTAACGGGCTAGAGGTGATGGTATTATCCAAATTGAGTTTCACATATTTTGGGAAACAAAGAAATTTTGTAACCCCATTTACATAATGACTTTGGAGGTCGGGTTAATTAAAGATAACACCTCCCATTCAATTGTCTTTAATCCAACAGGTGGGAGGGTATCTTACAAAATGTTATTCAATTAGTTGTATAAACCAAGCCGTAGACTAAACCAATTAATCGACCAATGTAGTATGTTGGTTGACTACAAAGACCTATTGGATAAAATTGAATTGGTCAACTTGCAAGTTGGGTCAATCAAGGTATATAAATTAGTCAACCACCAATATAAATTGACCAAATGGTCAGTTTAGTTTACCACCAATATAATTTTACCAAATGGTCAAGTTAATTAACCAGTGAGTTAACTCAACCAATGTATTATTCTAATCGAACATCGATCAAGTCAATGGACTAGTTGATCGTTATTAGAGTTGACTAACTAATCAACCATTGATCAAGATAACTAAATAGTTGAACACAAGTTGAGTCGACTAACAATCAACATTTTATTACGTTAGCTAACTAATTAACCATCAATCAAGCCAACTAAACATTCAATTTCAAATGAAAATCGACTAAACAATTGACTCAATCGACCACTAGTTGATTGACTATTGAAATGCCTTGGTCAACTAATAGTTAAGTTAGTCGACCACAAAATTATGTCGACTACATAATTGGTTTTATCAAACATCTAGTCTAATCAACTAGTAAAATATGATAATCAACTACATTGACAATTGAACCGGGTATTTGAATTAGTCAATTGTTGTAATATGTAAATTGACTAGGAAATCAATTCAATTGGTCGAATTTTCAGAGTTATTCAAGGTCGACTATCCAATTTCCATTCTCTAGCCTAATGTAGGTCTAATGCTTGAATCTTTGAGCTCTGATACCACTTTATAACACCCCCAACAACCTAGGTAACAAATATCACCACTCAATTTTGACTTGGTTGCCACAACTATTCGAGAGGTGTCAGACTATCCCAATAACTAATGGAAATAACCTACAAGTCAACTAAATGTGCAGGTCCATTGTCCTTTGATCAATCCATTAACTAGCCTTTTTTCAACTACTAATCAACAATGTAAATGGGTCTATCACCCATTGACCATACACATAGTTTAATTCCACAAATTATGTGGTCCATTCTACCATCCATAAAAAATATATATATGCGGAAATGTTATCTGCCAATTATACAAAATAATTATCCATGCCTAGCATCAATTACACAATATAACATCTAATTATTCATATAAAAATTATCTTTGACATTCCGGTTACCTTACTAGAACCCAATTCAACTACTTGGGAACCTCTATTACCTCAATAACTTTATTCATGCATGCCTAATGCAATTACATGATATGTGGCAATAATTATGACTATAATAACAATGCAATTTTTCATAAACATATAAATGCATAAAATCAAATTCACCTTTATGACCACAACATCCAATACATATAAAGTATAAATGTGCATTTATCTGATGTAATTCATTGATTGGTTGCAGACCTTAGATGTTCCACACAACATAGACCACACTGGTCCAAATCTCCTAGTAATGGGTCACCCCCAAGTTGAGGTTATAACTGCACATGGAGAAAATCTCACGTAGAGTCAACTACAATCATAAAAACAATACCAAATAGGCATTAGGCCAAGTACCAACTCTAGTAGCCTCCCTAACTATATTCTTGTCTCTACAGTCCATTGGCTTGTGCCACTACTCTCCTTGGGTTTCTAGCGTAGACCAGACATGAAGTCTCGAAGTATTTTAGCTCTGGGAGTCCCAACTACCTTAAGGATTCCTCTAGGTGCCCCTAAAGCCTCACACTAGGTAGTTTTACCCAACCAATCCCCCTTTTATTATTTAGAATTATCCAAGGCAAGAAAGGAGGATTGGCCATAGAATTCCACCAAGGAATTCATAATAGTTTACTAGGTCACAAAGTTCAATGTTTTTCTAGGCCTAGTTACCCTCGAGTTTGTAGCATAAACCAACAACTCACTAGAAATGGACCAATAATGAAGTAAGGATGAACCAACAATACTAGGGGTGAACTAGTGAGGTACCAACAAGCAATGATGGTCCAGTGAGCATGGAATGATATCAAGAATGACGGGAAACATGAATTATGTATGCATGTGGTATTTTTACCAAGTGTCACAAGAGGAACTCAACCCCACCACTTGGAACTATTGTTTACCACCCTATCCCTTTCACTTTTTAGACTCAAGTCATAACATCAAGTGGTGACGTAGGCTTAGACCATGTTTCTTGAATTTGGGTTATATTCATGAAGTGACTTTATGAATACTATATTATTTTCATTGTTTAGAAATCATGTCATGGTTTCACTAATCCAAATTGGATCATTGTATTGTTTTTCATCCATATTGATGCTTTCAAAGTGGAAAATTAGAGGAATAAGATCATAGGATCATTTTTACTAGCAAGGCCCAGTTTGGCAAATTGGGGTCTAAAATATTATGGGAACAATTTGAGGTATCAAATAAAATTTTTGGGGGGTAAAATTCGTCATCTATGTGCACACCTTTTTGGGATATTCTACACATTAATACCTTTATAATGGCATAAGAATCACCTCAGTCGGAGTTCGTATGAAAAAGTTATACCACTTAGAAGTTGACCTTCCAGTTTTGACCACCATAATACAAGAGGATGCCATGTCAACCCCATTATTCATGGAAAAGGGGCTAGCCACATGATCATGATGAAGAATAGTATATAATATTCCATATTATAGCTCTATCTAAGAGTTGAAGGAGTCAAACTTAACCACTAGTAGGTTATCAGGTTGTGTTATAACCAGGCCACTAGGAGGAAAAGGGTTTTCATTCAATTGGAGTGCATTTTGTTCCATAGATGAGTAGAGTAGAAAAGAGTGGATATCGAGAGAGAAAATAAAGAGGCATCCCCTGGGCCATAGGCCTCACTTCTTTGTACTTACATCCATTTTCCATTCATAGAAAGAGAGTAGAGCGACCACACCTTCCAGTTAGGTTTTCTCCCCAAAGGGTTTCCCAGGGTACATCTTGTGTTCTTATGGTTGTGATTGATTGTATTTTAATCTATTCTTTATTTTCTGTATTTCACATATTGCATGCATGAAATTGTAACTTAATAAATTCATAAGCCTAAGGAAAAATAATCTACATCGTATAAATTTGGGGTTTTTAAGTGTAATTTTATCAGCTTTGTTGTGATGAACTATCAAATGGAATGTCTGTGGCAATTTATGGATCATATTGGTATCAGAGCAGGTTTATTTGGGTATATTATGGGGAGTTGCAAGGGATCCAAATTGGTTAAGCTGAAATTCAGAAAACCCTAGTCATGGCCAACAAATCTTTAAATAACCCTTATGATCCCACATACCAGAGGCTTGTGTAGCTAGAAGCATAAGTTACAAATATAAATTATAATGTGAGCCTCCTCATAGCGGCCCTAACTAATAAGCTTGGGATATTTGGAGAAGATGGAGGTTATTATGCATAGAGGATATCAAGAGACCAAGAAGAAATAGAGAAGGAGCAAAAGAAAGAACCCTAAAAATATCAACCCAATTCGAGCAATGAGACACTCACAATCCCTATTCAAAATGGAAGCAAAGGTTGACACGAAGCTGCATCAAGATGGGATTGATGCTTTGAAGCTAAATCAACAGTTGCAACAATTAGAAGTTTATTTTAGTGTTCAACTTATAGAGGAAGAACAAAATATTTTGTCTGCTTAGCTGAAATTAGAGGGTCATGCCCTAACCTCGTGGGAAAGCCACACAAAGACTTTGAGGTTGGAGGGAGATCCTTCAGTGACTAAGTGTGAGGATTTAAAAGCCCTTATAAATTCACAATTTTACCTATCGAGTATGTAGAGGACCAATGGATTCAGTGGCATTACTTCATGTAGGAAGCAGGGCCAGAGTGTACAAGAGTACACCACTAAATTTAGAAAGATGGTCATAATGCAAGGTATCTCCCCAAAGAACCTAGATGTAATCCTCAAGTATTTGGGGTCTAAATATCCATATTCAAAAGCAACTTATGCCATTCAAACATATACCAATGAATGAGGCTTATGTACAGGCACAATACCTGGAGAACATAGGCCATAAGAAAGGGAAATCAAGTGGGTTGAAGCAAAATCAACACTAAGATGCTTATAAGTAGGGGAAGAAGAAGTGGAAAGTGGGGAAAGACAAAAATATAGTAGCCATAACACACTAGTGCAAAGATTCCAACAACCACTACAACCATTGTAACATTCACAATCATATAGAGGAAAAGTGTTGGAAGCTACATCTAGAGCTTGACTCAAAGAACATAAAGAAATATGTAAATAAGACGAGCCTCATAGCCACTAATTCGAGTAATCAGGTTGAAAACAACTTGGACATGGATGAGAAAATCAACTATACATTAGTGCAAGAGGTGAACCTGAGTGGCCTTCAACAATAGCAAGAGAACAAAAATACCAGACTCTTCCATATAAAGATACAGATCATGAAGACAAAGATTGATGCTATGTCATATGTGAATCTCATTGTAGCATAGTTGGTCAACAAATTGGGATTCGAAGTTTGTGACTATCAAAGCCCATATCCATTGGGATGGTAAATAAGGATGCGAAAATAAAGGTAATCAAACAATGCAATATCATATTTGCTATCAGTGCTAATTTTATTGATGAAGTAGAACTAGATGTAGTTCCCCTTTATATATGTGGAATGTTGTTTGGAAGTCCCTATATGTACATTCTCGATGTAATATTTATGTGGTGAGCCAACCAATATCACTTCATAAATGATGGAAAATCCTTCACCATCAATGTGCACAAGGGAAAGTTGAAAAAATCATTGGTAAGTGACAACCAAGAAGAAAAACTAATCAGTAATAACAAGAATAATGGTTTACTATTGTTAAGAGAAAATCAATTTGTAGAAGAGTCAGTGAGAGAAAAATCATCCCTGGAGGGGTGTACTAAGAAATAGAAACAACAACTGGAAGAGTTGTTACAAGCATACATGAATGTGTTCCAGGATCCTAAAGGGCCACCACCCAAGAGGGAAATAGAGCATGATATCCAACTATTTTTGGGTTCCCCATTACCAAACATTGGGTTGTATAAGCAATCTGTTATATAAGAAAGCGAGTTGAAGAAGAAATTATATCAGCTATTGGAATAGGGTGTTATTCGAACAAATACCTCACCATGTGGATCACCCATCATCATCATGCTAAAGAAATATAGAACTTGGTGAATGTGTATTTATTATAGGGTGTTAAACAAAATTACAATCAAGAACAAGTACCCCCCTACATAAGATAGATGATCTTTTGGATCAGTTCGAGCAAGACAAATACTTCCCCAAATTGGACTTAACGCTAGGATATGAAAAAGTGCAGGTTAGAGAAGAAGATACATAGAAGCCCGCTTCAAAATTAGACGTGGTTTATATGAGTGGTTAGTCATTCCATTTGATTTATGCCATGCACCAGCTATGTTTATGAAGTCAATGAATGATATATTGTGCCCTTTTATAGATTCATTTGTTATTGTCTATTTGGATGATAAATTGATATACAATTTTATTTGGGAGGAGCACATCTCATGTTTGATGTAGGTGCTAGAGACATTAAAGAAGCACCACTTGCTATAAAATCTCAAGAAGTGTGAGTTTGCACAACATTGTTTGGTGTATATGGGGTATGTGATAGGTGGAGGAGAGATGAAGATATATCCTACCAAGATTGAGGCCATCATGAAGTGTTCGATGCCTACTAATGCTTTTTAAGTCAAGAGTTTTGTTGCGGCACCGCTGTACTTGAGGAAATTCATAACCTCATTTTTAGCAATAGCAACACCACTCCACGCTATTAGGACCCTGCATTGTCCCTTTTTGACCATATATTTTGCTATTATGTCATCCTTTTGAACCTATATCTAAAGTCCATATTATGACTTTAATCCATTTTTCGTAAGGTATATAATATTTCTTCTCATTACTATACGTTTAATTTATTTTACATATAATTACATTACCTTCATAGTTAATCGTTGAATCGGATAGTTGCTGAAACAATTATCATTGCAGTCTATGTTGCTGAAATAGCCTGGAGACTACAGGGTTATCATTACAGGTTATGTTGTTGTAACAGTTAGAACGATGCGCAAATCCCGTTGCTGAAACAATCGTGATTTGCATTCTAGATTCGACAGCAACAAAAGAAGATCATCAAAGGAGCTGCTACACTGGCTGTAACGATCACATTCCAAAGTCAGCATTACCATAACCATTGTAACAACATTTTGTTAATGGGAAAACCGATTACCCTATTTTGGTATATTGGGTTAAAGATAGGACTTACAATGTAATCAATTGTAATAGATGTCTCCTCTTTAAAAAGAGGAGACATCTACATTAGAGGGGAACAGATGGCTGGAAAGTTGGAGGCGGAAGAAAAAGAACTGAATCTTTTTGTAACATGACATATTGATGGATGAATAGAATATTGTTCTGAGCATTTCTTTCTAGTTCTTGTTTCCTGGGGAATCTTGTGAGAAGGACAGGGCCCACCTTCATCACAAGATTCACCCATTATATTTTTGCAGTGTGTTTTCTATCCATACCTTGTTAAAGTTCTATTTACTGAATGTTGCTCATGCGTTATTGCTGAACTCTGTTTTTTTCAATTGATTGTTGCATTACTTTCTTGAACTCATTTACAGTTTATCCATGAGTGTTTTATTGGCAATTAAGTTTACAGAGTGAGTTGATAAGCATGGTAATCAGAAACAGGTGCTGAAGGTTCCTGCTTGGGGAATAGGGTCTTGTTCTCTGTTACAGCTAGTACTTTCTTTTGTAGAGTGACTCCTTTTATTAGATTGCTCTTTTCAATGAAATCAATCATTCTTTGATAAATAGATTGTTTTTGCTGTAACTCAGAGTAGAGCTTCAGTTTGCTTAAAGCAACGTGTGACTAGTATATTTATTACTACAATTTTTACTGCTTTTGAGATTGAGCACATATAGTGCATAGTTGCCTTTGAAATAACAGACTTCCCTGGGTTGACAATTTATGTAGCACTTAGTTGTCTGAATTAATCAACAATTAAAGTGACCAACATTTTGGTGCCGTTGCCGGGGAAGGCAATTGTAGATTTCAAAAGCATTAACGTTTTTCTTTTAGATATGCAGAATGCATGAGAGGACGCAAGAAAAACAACTATACAGGTGGCAAGGGTAAAGGAGGAGGAAGAAAGACCTTTATCGATGATATTATATCAAAGGCAGAAACTTCTCAGAGGTTGAGCTCTCGGAAGCCCAAGCCTCAGCTCTCCCTCCAAACAAACTACGAAACAGAGGAAGTTGTGGGTCCTGAAAAAGTTGAGGAAACAGTAGAAGAAATTGAAAAACCAACAGAAGATTTAAAGGAGCCAGTTGAGGACATCAAGGAACCAGTTGAAGACATTGAGGAATCAATTAAGGACGTTGAGGGGCTAACAGAAAACATTGAAGACAGAGCAAGTGCAGCAGGAGAACAACCAATGGAAGAGAATAATGAAGGATTCTATAATGGAAAACAGGATGGAAGAGGGGAGAATTCTCTCTCTACCTTGGGATTTCCTATTGGGGATCTTCCTAGGGGGGCAACTCCCATGAAGATATCACACTCTCAGCCTTACCTAACTTCCATGGTTTATCTTCTGAAGATCTTGATGAGTTTCTTTTTGAGTTTGATATATTGTGTAGAAGTTATGATTATGTTACTAACGCTCAGAAATTGAAGTTATTTCCAGCAATATTAAAAGGAAATGCACTAAGATGGTTTATGAGTCTGGGAGGCCATGTAATCACGACATGGGAACAAATGAAAGAGAAGTTATTGACTAAATATCAAGACTACTGCCAGACAAGAGAAAAAAGGGAGGAATTATTTAGGATGGTGCAAAAGGAGGACGAGAATCTCGAAGATTTTGTGGAAAGGCTGCAATATAACCTGCAAAGATCCAATCACCTTGATGTAAGTAAAGATATTCATAAAACAATATTATTGAAAGGGGCGAGGGATAATTGTCTAGACATGTTAAACATGCTTGGTAAAGGGGACATATCTAAAGAATCATATGATGAAATTGTTAACCTCTGCAAAAGATGTTCAAGAGGAGCTACAAGGAACAGATCAAATAGCAAGGATAATACATATTCAAGAGTTCAGAAATCAGCCAGTGGAGGAGCAACAAGAGCTGAAATAGGTAATTTACTTGAGGAATTTAAAACTGAAATGTTAAGTTCTTTTGCTTCACAGATTGACACCTTGCAGGCTAAGAAGAAACAAGCAAAAGCAAAAGCTGCTTTAGCCATCTTCTGTTTGAAATGCAAAGAAAAACATCCACTAAGGGAATGCCCGTTGGAAAAAGTAACAATTTGTACCATTTGTGAGAGGGATCATGAAACACAACAATGCCCTTCTTTACCAGGAATAAAGGCAGCATTGCAACCAACTGAAGAAGAAGCTGAAGCAGTTTATCTGCTGACACAGAGAAGGCAATGGAAACCACGAGGACAAGGTATGAACTCTAATATTCCATTTTCTAATTGTTGGAATAATTACCCTTTTTTTAATCAAGCAAATTACCTTCCCTTTAAACAGATGCAATACCCACCCTTCAATCAAATTAGTTACCCACCCATGCAACAACCAAACCCTCCCTTTGTAGATCCAGCAATGTGGACTTCTTGGCCCCCACAACAGCAATCTTATTTTAATCAATGGAATCCAAATTGGAGGGGTCAGCAACTCCCGTTTCCAAACCAATTTCCTCAGTTTCAGCAACCACTCCTGCCATCAGGAGCTCCACCTAATAATCAAGCAATGAGACCCCAGCTACCGGTACAACCGAACCCTAACCCCAATAATAAAGTCGTACAAGTTATTGATATTCAAAACCAGCCTATGCAGTGCAATGATATTCACTTACAATCTGGAAAAATAGTTGAACCTATTATTGATGACATCACCTCTTCTGATTCTGATAAGGAAGAGATTGAGAAAAATAATTCTCGTAAGCAAGAACAGCCACCCTCTAACAAAGGTGCCGAAACTGCTGAACCACCATTCCCTGAGTGTTTAGCTTTGACTAAAACCCCTGAGCCACCTGCTTTTAACATTTTGGGGGAATTACATAATCTTTATGTTAAAATTCCACTTCTACAAGCATTGAGAGATGTACCAATCTATGCCAAAACTATGAGGGATAATTGTATCAAGAAACCTAGTAGGAAAGCTAAAGATCCCCTTACAGTTCATGTTATGGGTGATCTATCAGCCTTAATGACCGGAAAATCTCCCCCTATTAAATATGGTGACCCTGGACATCCTACTGTTACAGTTCAGATCAGAAAAACTATCATTTCAAGAGTTCTGGTAGACTTAGGCGCTGCTATAAACATTATGACTTTGGGAACTGCACAACTGTTACAGCTGAAAAATGTGATCAGAGAGACACCAACCATTCTAGAATTAGTTGACCATTCTACAATCAAAACGGAAGGAGTCATTGAAGACCTAATCATTTCAGTTGAGTCCTGGAATTACCCAGCTGATTTTGTGGTGTTACAGACTAAAAAAAAGTTGGGGGACACCCTCTAATTCTGGGAAGGCCCTGGTTGGCTACAGCCGATGCCTTTATCAGCTGTAGATCTGGCTCAATGACAATTTCTAATGGGTGTGAAACCAAGAATCTTACTCTCTACCCTCATGCCACACCTATGATTAATAATGACAATTTGGTATGGTTGGACTATGATGATGACGCTACCCAACCTATTTTGACTATCGGACAAGCTTTAAGTCTTAAAGATACCACTGAGGATGAAGTAATTAATAATTTTATGTGTGAACCTTCCTCGGTCACTCCTGAAACACACAACCACTTGACTGCAATTTTGGAATTAGATACCCAGGAAAAGCTTAAATCAGAAGATCTACCTCAAACATCAACCACCATCTCTTCTAAAAGTATAACAGTAAAAATCGAACCTGGCAAAACATTGAATATAAACCCCAATTTAACAAATGTTGAAACACAACAATTAATGAAGTTACTTCGTGAAAATAAGGAAGCATTTGCATGGAATTATACAGATATGAAGGGAATCTCTCCTGAATTATGTACTCATCGCATCTATATTAAGGAAGGTTGTCGACCAATCTTTCAACCCCGGCGACGAATGAATCCCAATTTAAGGGAAATTGTCAAAGAAGAACTTCAGAAATTACTTAATGCAAGGTTTATATATCCTATATCTGATAGTGAATGGGTTTGTCCATTGGTCATAGTACCTAAGAAAAATGGGAAATGGAGGGTATGTGTAGATTATAGAGCCCTAAACAAAGCAACTCAAGAGGATCACTTTCCCTTGCCATTCATTGATCAGGTGCTAGATAGTTTGTTAGGAAAGAAATTCTTCTCCTTTTTAGATGGTTTTAGTGGGTACAATCAAATTAAAATTTCACCCCAAGACCAGGATAAGACCACTTTTACTAGTCCCTGGGGAACTTTTGCCTATAGAGTTCTCCCATTTGGACTATGTAATGCTCCAACAACTTTTCAAAGAGCAGTGATAGGAATCTTTTTTGATATGATTAATGACTCCATGGAGATATTTATGGATGATTTCACCCCTTATGGTGTGTCTTTTGAAGATGCATTGCAAAACCTTGAAAAAGTACTTAAACGTTGTGTACAAGCTCATCTTTCCTTAAGCACTGAAAAATGTCATATGATGATGAATGAGGGAATTGTACTTGGACATTTCATTTCATTTCAAGGAATTCAAGTAGATCCATCCAAAATACAGGTAATTCAGAATCTTCCTATTCCTAGAACACAAACCGATGTAAGAAGTTTTTTAGGACATGTAGGATACTATAGAAGATTGATTAAAAAATTTTCTAAAATAGCTTCTCCTTTGTTTGTGTTGCTTATGAAAAATGCTAAATTTAATTGGACTGATCTTTGCTAGAAAGCATTTGATGAACTCAAGCATCAGTTATCTACAGCTCCTATTTTAAGAGGACTTGATTGGGTACTTCCCTTTCATATATCCTCTTATGCTTCAGATACTGCAATTGGAGCTGTCTTAGGACAAGAGGAAAATCATCTTCCTTATGCTATCTATTTTATTAGTAAGAATATGACTCCTGCTGAGCTTAATTACACAGTTACTGAAAAGGAATTCTTAGCAGTTATTTATGCTATTAACAAGTTTCGACACTACATTACTGGTTACTCTACTTTTGTCCATACTGACCACTCGGCTATTAAGTATTTAATGAACAAATCTGTCACAAATGCCCGAGTTACCAGATGGTTATTGTTATTACAAGAATTTGATATTACAATTGTAGATCGACCAGGTAAAGAAAATGTAGTTGTTGATTTCCTTTCTCGGATAAAAGCTGATGATAATACTCCAGTAGATGATTCCTTTCCTGATGAGTATTTATTTGCAGTATCTGCTCACTCACCTTGGTATGCAGACATTGCCAATTATCTAGTTGCAGGGAAGTTACCATCACACCTATCACATCGGGAGAAAAGGAAGATCATTCAACAAAGTGCTAGGTATAGCTGGATAAGTGGGTGTCTTTTCCATACAAGACTTGATCATGAGATCCAAAGATGCATTAGAGAAGATGAGGTTTATGATATACTGAAGGCTTGTCATGATGGCCCTTGCAGAGGGCATTTTGCTGATAAAAGAACAGCACATAAAATTCTCAGAATGGGTTATTATTGGCCCTCACTGTTCAAGGATGCAAAGAAATATGTTCGGGCCTGCGACAGCTGTCAGAGAATGGGTCAACCAAATCATAGAGATGAAATGCCATTGAATCCCCAGGTAATACTTGAACCCTTTGAAAGATGGGCTCTAGATTTTGTAGGGCCCATTAATCCTCCATCCAATCAAAGAGTTTATATATTAGTTTGTACAGATTATATGACTAAATGGGTGGAGGCTAAAGCACTCATTAGAGCTAATGAAGAATCTGTTCTGGCTTTTCTCTTTGAAGAGATCTTTGTTAGATTTGGAGTACCTAGAGAGCTAGTTACAAATGGAGGACCTCTTTTCAATTCTCATGGTTTTAAAGCCACCCTCCAAAAATATCATATTCATCATAGAATGAGTACACCATACCACCCCCAAGCTAATGGGTAGGTGGAGAGTACAAACAAAGTTATAGAAGCCATTCTAACAAAAACAATGAAAGAGAATAGGAAGGATTGGTCCCAAAGGCTCCCTAAAGCACTATGGGCTTATAGAACTACTTGGAGGAACACTACAGGATTTTCTCCCTATGAATTGGTTTATGGTAAAAGTGTTGTTTTTCCTGTGGAATTTAAAATTAAAACTTTAAGGACTGCTTTAGCTGTTAACCTTGATTTTACTGATGCACAAACAACAAGGTTGCAGCAGCTTCACGAATTGGATGAAAAGAGGTTAGATGCCATTCATCAAACAACTATGATCCAACAATAAAGAACAAGGTGGCATGACAAAACCATCAAGCATAAGCAGTTCCAAAAAGGTAATTGGGCTTTATTGTATGATTCTCGGTTTGAAAATTTTCAAGGGAAACTACGTACAAGATGGCTGGGACCTTATGAAATAGATATTGTTTTCCCCAATGGAACAGTAAGGCTCCTAACAATTGATGATTCTAGGACACCATTATTGGTGAATGGTCATCGGCTTCATCTGTACCAGCGACCCATTTCTAAAGAAGACTTTAAGGCCACTTGCATGGCAGAAACACATTATATCCTTTTGGGGGAACCTGCTGCCCCTCATTGCTATTAATTTCTGCATTATATATTTTAAGTATTAGATTAGATTTCTTAACTAATAATCCCTGTCAAGGGTTACCATGTTACAAATGGTTATTTTGCAGATCTCAGATGTAGGAGAGGCTGATGGAAAAGAACAATCTCACTGCAAGCAGATTTAAGCTTCATCTTGTGAAGCATTGTTCCCAATTCAAAAATTCATTCCCCCATTTCGATCATTTTCCCTTTTCCCCTTCCCTATGTCCCCCATTATTTTTCAGCAACATTTTTACATTTTTATCATCAATGAAATAAGCATTTTTCAGCAACATTTTCCCTATTTTTCCTATTTATAGCAACATTTTTCCTTACTTTTTCCGTTGCTGAAACACCATCTTCCACCCATTTTCCTGTTGCTAAAACACTATCCTCCATTCATTTTCCCTGTTGTTGAAACACCAACTTTTACCCATCTTTTCCGTTGCTGAAACAACATTTCTCCTCAAGGAATTATCATACATTACTTTCCATTGTAAGAATCACCTATTGCATTTAACTCTGTTCTTTCACTGCCCTCTCCTATACAGGTCTTTCATATAATTACCCTCATATTTCAAAACCCTCTTCCATAACCAGTGATGATCTATTAGCAATGTGTACTATATTTTCCGAATATCAATCAAAGGTAAACATGAGCTATGTGTTTGTTAAGTGTGAATATTATTAAACTATAGTAAATGAGAAGATTACAACATTATTACCATGATCTCCGTACATTTAAAACTCATTATTATAGCCATAGTTGGGGGGAACATCAAATCACACACCATCATTTTGCAACACGCCAATCACCGTCTTTTTTTTACCCACGATTACGTCCTATCACCCCGTCTCTGTCCTTTTTTTTTTTGACAAATTCGGTTGCTATTATAAATCTAAAAAAAAAAGGGAGACTGAGCTCTTGAAATACATGCTGAGGTGCTAAGAAGAGCTAGGGAAGAAGGAGTTACAGCTTAAGCAAAATTCCTCCTTAATCCTGCCTTTTTGGCTTCTAAAAAATAAAGACCAAAGGTAAATCCTAACAAACTGCAGTAATAAATAACAACATTTACAAAGCATATCAATCTATATTACTGTGGCTGATGTGTCGAGCAATGGACTCTTCAGGTTTGTCGTCGGCGCCGACTTGCTTCAAGCTTGACGAACTTGTTGAAGCTGCGTTTTTCTTTTCTGTTGTTCCTTTTCTGCTGTTCCGTTTTATCTGTTGTTCCTTTTCTGCTATTCCTTTTCTGTTGTTCCTTTTCTGTTGTATTTTCTATTGTTCTGTTTTTTCTGTTGTTTCTTTTCTGCCATTCCTTCGGGAAAAGGGAACAGCAGAAACCATAGATGTTGTTCCTTTAGATCGGCAGAAGAAAAAACCAACGGGAGGAAAGCTCTGGAAGACTTGAGGACAGAATGAGAAGGGGATGAGAGGAGTGTGAACCCCATCTCTGTCCTATTATTCCATGATCTCGTTTGCAAAATTTACTTTGTCCTGGGTGCGGTAATTCGGTTTGTCACTGTGCATTTTACTGAAGCTGGTAACTATGGGAGGACCTGCTATTCGACATGAGCCCGACTCCATAGCTTTATTAGAATTACACCCAGAGGTATATCAGATTTTTCAGCAGGCAGGATGGGTAGATTATTTTCGGAGGCTTCAGGGATTTGATTCATAGCAAGTCCTTGAATTTGCACGTAATCTACGGGATGGCTACTCTACTGTTCAAGGAATTCGAATTCCAGTCTCAGAGTATGATATAGCACAGGTTTCAGGCCTACCGACCGCTGGCATTCGATGGTTTAGTCGTAAACACATCATTTTGAACGCACAACAAGACTTTCTTCTACCAGGAGAGCAGGTCGAGCCTAAAGGCAGGGGTGTCACACTTCATTCATTACCACCTCCATGGCTGACGGTTGCGGAATTCGTCAAGCACTATCTCACCTGCGAAGGATGCTACCAGGTAGTCTATCAGCATGATTTTGTCTTGTTAAATCATTTGAGACATGGTCGACTATTAAATATGCCATATTATCTACTTGGGTGTCTGAAGAACATGTCACAGTACTATTTGCATGTAAAATACCCACTCCTTTCCCTCACCCATCATCGTCTTGTTCAGCTATTAATTCAATGGGGTTTCGCTCAACAGAATCCTCCCCCTCTTAACAATCCACCCCTAGAACCTCAAGAAGCTGCTAAAATTCCTCAAGCAGCAGCTGAAATTCCTCAAGAAGCTGCTGAAATTCCTCAAGAAGCAGCTGAAATTTCCCAACAACCCGCTAAAACTCTTGAAATCCCTCAATCAGCTCCCGAAAGTCCCCAACAAACTCCCAGAATCTCTTAGCAAGCTAAAAATCCTTCCGAACAGCAACCAGGGAGTATCCCTGATCCCCCAGAAATCCCAACAGCCGCATCAGCTAGCCCAATTGACCCTTCTACCACATCAACTCCACCCCATAATTTAACAGAATCAGCTAGTCCCACTGTCCACATTCCTAGTGATGATTTTGAGGATAACCTTCCCATTGCTAGACTAAAAAGAAAAAGGCAAGATAAGGCTGCTTCCTACCAAAAAGACGAACAAGGGCCTCAACCAAAGAAGCCACCATTCCTGATACCCCTCCCCTCCTAAAGAGACCTACTCATAAAAGAAAAATCACTACTTTACCTACCTTTTTACCTCGAAGACAAATGAGGACGTCTACGGAAGCAGCAACCGTTACTACCATCCAAAATTCCCACCTGTTAGCCTAAAACCCCACACACCACCACAATCCCAAGTTCCTGAATATTTACCTATCTCACCCTCGGGTATTGAAATGCAAGACGCCTAGGATTTTGTGACATCGTTCCTTTCAGAAAATGTAGATGCCACACAAGAACCAGTTACCAATTCAGCGGCTGCCACACAAGAACCAGCCACTGATTCACCAAATTTAGATACCCAAGATGATGTACAGCATGTAGCTACCCCACAAGAACCAACTATTGATTCAGCAGTTGCCACACAAGAACCACCTGCTGATGAACAGAAAATAGATGACCAAGATGTAGCTGCCCCACAAGAACCAGCTACTAATTCAGCAGTTGCCACACAAGAACCACCTGCTGATGAACAGAAAACAGATGACCAAGATGTAGCTACCCCACAAGAACCAACTACTGATTCAGCAGTTGCCACACAAGAACCACCTACTGATGAACAGAAAACAGATGCCCAAGATGTAGCTGCCCCACAAGAACCAGCTACTAATTCAGCAGTTGCCACACAAGAACCACCTGCTGATGAACAAGACATAGAAAACCAATATGTTGCACAAACCGTCATTGTTACATAAGAACCAGATACTGGGCCAGCAGCTGTCACACAAAAACCATCTGCTAATATGCAAAATTTGGATGCTCACGATGCTGCGAATAATGTAGCTGTTACAGAACTAGCTGATGATTCAGCAGTTGTCACACAAGAACCACCTGCTGAAGCTACAAGAGATGTAGCTACTATAGAACAACAGGCCACTCATCCACCAGAATCAGCTACTGAGACTATGACTGCTACACAAAGCCCAGTCACTTTGGCTTCCCTTCTACAGGAAAACGAGTTTCTAAAATCAGAAATCGAAGCTTATAAACAGGAATTAATAACGGCAAGGGAAGCCTATGACAAAGAACTTAATTTGTATACTTTAGCCCATGCAGCATCTGCAGCTGAGAAGAGTACAGAGAAAGACCGGTATAACAAATATATGTGCAGCCAATGTGGTAATATTTATCATCAAGCCAGTTATAAAATAGTTGAAATTCCACTCGCTGGAGCCACCCCTGCATCTACTTTTGCTGCAATTAAAAAGGAACGCCATGCTTTCACACAAGAACCAGCAGGGCTTTCAAAGATTTTTGAAAAAGAGGTTAAACCACAAATACCTCGACCTATGGTGATTTTTAAAACTGAAAATCATGTACCTCGGTCTACAAAAACTGTGTTTACTCAAACTGAGCCTCGGCCTACAAAAACTATCTTCACTCAGACCGGAAGCACTCAAGCACAAATGGATAAATGGAAGAAAGAATACGTTACGTCACAAGAGAGGATCTTGCAGGAGCATAAATCATCGTGGCAAAATCATATATATTCAAACTGGGAAGTTTTGGATCAGGTGCTCCAACACTCTCGTGCTCAGAACAAGGAGAATAAACAGCTAAAAACTAGACTACTTCTCATGTTTGATTTGGTTCAAAGATTACTGGCCACCAGGAAACCATCCTCCAATTACTCTCTTTTTCTTGCAGAACACTTAGCGTTCTTCCAAATAAAAGCAATTAGAGATGGGAGACCTCATGAGATATCTGCACCTGAACAGTTTGTGAAAACTTTCACAGAGGCATCTACCAGTGAACAAAATCTACTTTGTGAATTGTATCTTCATAATGAAGCCATCCCTGAGGATAGGAAGCTCAATCTGAACCCTCTGGTGGGTGATATTCAGATCAGAGCCTTTGTCTCTTTCCTTGCCAATCAGCTCACGTCGCATAATTCCTTCCTTTCAGCAAGGCATAATGAAGATAATTGTCTTCTATGGATTCGATCCGAGCCACAGAATGCTGCCATTTTCATTGCGGAATATCCTCAGTTTCTAAAAGAACAAGGAATGTGTGAACACATCAGAAAGTTACAAGCAGCAGTCTTAGAAGACTGCCAACACTATTTTAAAGCTAAGGGAGCTCTTACCTTACAAGCAAACAACTTATTTTGGCAACAGTCTTCTAAGGAGAGGCAGGAGTATCATCCCTTTAGTCCTCTTAATGTTGAAGCAACAATTTCACGACTACCTAACTATGTCAAATGTGTTCAGTAGTGTGCCGAAAAATGGATAGGATATCATTTTCACTTCCCTCTTCTATGGATGCCAGCACAAGAGTATAAGGTTCATTACAGGTTGTCCAAAAAGGAGGAAGTAGCAGCATGGCAGAGATTACAGAATCTTGATGGCTTCAGAGATCTGTCTGATAGCACCTTCTATACTTACTGCCTAAGTAATTTGCACTACAAGGCCTAGAACTCGGACTCAGATACAGAGTAAAGTTGCATGAGGACATGCAACCCTTTTCAGTTGGGGGGGATGTTAGGACCCTGCATTGTCCCTTTTTGACCATATATTTTGCTATTATGTCATCCTTTTTCAACCTATATCTAAAGTCCATATTATGACTTTAATCCATTTTTCCTAAGGTATACAATATTTCTTCTCATTACTATACGTTTAATTTATTTTACATATAATTACATTACCTTCATAGTTAATCGTTGAATCGGATAGTTGCTGAAACAGTTATCATTGCAGTCTATGTTGCTGAAACAGCCTGGAGACTACAGGGTTATCATTACAGGTTATGTTGCTGTAACAGTTAGAATGATGCACAAATCCCGTTGTTGAAACAGCCATGATTTGCATTCTAGATTCGACAGCAACAGAAGAAGATCATCAAAGGAGCTGCTACACTGGTTGTAACGATCACATTCCAAAGTCAGGATTACCATAACCATTGTAACATCATTTTGTTAATGGGAAAACCGATTACCCTATTTTGGTATATTGGGTTAAAGATAGGACTTACAATGTAATCAATTGTAATAGATGTCTCCTGTTTAAAAAGAGGATACATCTACATTAGAGGGGAACAGACAGCTGGAAAGTTGGAGGCGGAAGAAAAAGAACTGAATCTTTTTGTAACATGACATATTGATGGATGAATAGAATATTGTTCTGAGCATTTCATTCTAGTTCTTGTTTCTTGGGGAATCTTGTGAGAAGGACAGGGCCCACCTTCATCACAAGATTCACCCATTATATTTTTGCAGTGTGTTAAGTGTGTTTTCTATCCATACCTTGTTAAAGTTCTGTTTACTAAATGTTGCTCATGCGTTATTTATTTTTTCTCGGCAAAATTAACTACTAGTATATTAATATTTACAGATAACTTTACAAACAGAGAGTCTGGCGACCCAAGGCCTGCTGCGGCTCATGGGATGCATATTCAAACGAGTACAAAAGCCACGCTGGGCCTTAAGATCCAACATCAAAATACTGAGAGTTTTCAAAAAGACCCACGCAGGGGCGATTCCCAACTGACTTACCATTCAGACTAACTATGGTACTTAAAGACATAAACTTGAACATATAAACAAAACCAGGCAATCACCAAGGATTTGCACCCAACCAGAGATTAAGTCCCCACTGCCATGGTGGAAACCGCAAGCGTTACCAGACAGAACAAAAACACAGAAAAACGTGTGACACAGGAAATTGCGAGTATTCTTACCCCGAAGCCCGACATGAGTGCAAAAAGCAAAAACCCAGAACCACCCGCCAGAACTAATCCTCTGGCTCTTCTTCCATTGCTGACGGGTTGTGCACAGGTTCCGACTGCTCAGAAGCTCGAGGCTGGGTTGAGGGTTGAGAGCGGCCCGACGTTGAATTACCCTCCTCACTCGCCGACTCCCCCACTGGGAGCTTACCTCGACCAATTGCTGAACCTTCCTCATCAGTTGACGGCTCCCCCATTGGGAGTTTGCCTTTGCCATGCATGACATTGTCCTCTGCCAGAACCAGAGAAGAGTCTTCTTCGTTCTCTTCCTCAATTTGGGTGAACAGTACAGAAATATGGGCGTTAATGCCTGGATTTTCCCCAGAACTACCCAGAGTAAATACAACCGAACCAAAAGCAGGTAACTTGTTCTTCCCACCGCTTGAGCTGCCCACTTCCATGACTTGGCAGGGCTGGATAGGGTTGGCTCCCATCCTCCGGTGGCAGTAACAACAACAACAGTGATGATGAATATCAGCAGCTGGAGGGCGAGAGGATTCTCCACGCCAGGTTCCTCTGCGACAAGGCAATCTCTCTCGCACCATGGCAGCCCCCAAGCTTTTGTGCTTTTCCCCAACAGACGAGGTCCAGCAATGGAGCTGCTCCTTCCCCACAACAGACACGCCCCAATTTGGGAAAGGGCAATGCTTAAATAGGCTAAAGACCAGTCCGAGGAGCGCAGGCGAATTCTGGTTCGCGGCCCAACACTCCACCTCCTGCCCTCCGCATAGACTCTTACCACTCTGCAAATTCCTTTTCCCATTATGAGCTCCCGTCTCCAGGCATTCCTCATTCTTAAACCGCCCTTCATTACCAATGAAAAGACCAGCAGTTAATGCCTCCCGCAGGCTAACCATACTCTCCCCCATCGCCATTAAGATAGCTCAAAGGCCACGTAAGACGGAAGGTACTAGCGGCGGATAACATTTAAGGGAGGAGCTCCATCACGTGGTAGCCCATGGCTGTCATGTGGCTCCCCGTTGAATATCAAGCTGCCACCCGCATCCGGGGATTGCTCATGCGTTATTGCTGAACTCTGTTTTTTTCAATTGATTGTTGCATTACTTTCTTGAACTCATTTACAATTTATCCGTGAGTGTTTTATTGGAAATTAAGTTTACAGAGTGAGTTGATAAGCATGGTAATCATAAACAGGTGCTGAAGATTCCTACTTGGGGAATAGGGTCCTGTTCTCTGTTACAGCTAGTACTTTCTTTTGTAGAGTGACTCCTTTTATTAGATTGCTCTTTTCAATGAAATCAATCATTCTTTGATAAATAGATTGTTTTTTCTGTAACTCAGAGTAGAGCTTCAGTTTGCTTAAAGTAAGGTGTGACTAGTATATTTATTACTACAACTTTTACTGCTTTTGAGATTGAGTACATATAGTGCGTAGCTGCCTTTGAAATAACAGACTTCCCTGGGTTGACAATTTATGTAGCACTTAGTTGTCTGAATTAACAACAATTAAAGTGACCAACACACACCATAGCAATAAGTGGAAAGTGTTTCTAGTGGGGAAAGGGTCAACAGAGGGCCTTTGAGGAGTTAAATAATAAGATTAGTCAAACACTAATTTTGGCATTACCAAACTCGCAATAGCCATTCGAAGTAGAGACGGGTGCAAATGGGTATGTTATAGGAGAGGTCTTGATGCAAAAAGGCTTATATGCTACCATTCTAAAGTATTTCATGGGGAAGTTCTTAACCACCCTACCTATGACAAGGAGCACAATGCCTTGGTGCAAGTTGTGAAGAAGTGGAAACACTATATGATGGGAAAGGAGACAATAATCAACATAAAACACCAATTGTTATAGTATTTACACGCCCATATTAAGCTACAATAAAAATAAATAAATAAAAATATCGACTTAACGAGAACTCTAGCTCCAAAAACCCTTATTTTTTCGCAAAAAAACATGAAAAAACACCTTGAAAATGAGAAGTGTTGATGTTGCATCAACATTTTTTTCGTGTTAAAATTCCATTTTTTTTAGTGACGACATTAAAAACTAAAAAAATATGTGCAATAAGCATGAAAAAACACTCTGAAAATAAAAAGTGTTGATGCTAGTTCAACACCTTTTTTTGGGTCAAAATTCCAAAAAAAAAGTTGACACTAATGAGTATTATTTTATAAAATTTGCGCCCGAAATGTAGCCGAAAACCCAAGAGATTTACAATGAGTTATGAGAGTTGATTCTTCATTAGAAGTAGATAGAATAGGAGAACCATAATCTTCTATAAATATGCTACCATACTCATACATACTTGCAACTATATAGCCAACAAAATTGGCCACAGAGCAGTAGAACTCTACAATACATAGTCATTCAACAAGGGGGCTTCAACTGACATTGCTTGTTGATTTGCACCTGAATTTATTTCTGAGCTCTGCTAACTTGATGCATGTCGTAAAGAGGCAAGATCGTTTAATTGGCTATAGACAGAGTCAACTTCATCATTTTTCCATTTCATCTAAGCTTGAAGCCTTTGGATTCCTTCATATTGTTCGATAATCATTTGAGAGTTTTGAACAAAAAGTTGATAGAGAGAGTGATAGCCAAGATACACACTGACAAAGGAATGCAGCAGAGGAGGCACATCTCCAAGCCTTTTAGGGTACCCTCACTTTCTTCTTTGTGACCATTATTATCCATTTGAATATGGTAACCTGAAAGCAGAGAAATTGGACCCTTGAAACCAATGAAAACCAATTCCAAATCCAAAACAAAACTTGTAGTACAATAAGATGGATTGCACCAAAGGGGAACACCAAGGTATTGTCGGAAAAATACCTCAGTCTGACACTCTAGATATTAAATGAAAATAGTTGCAGCAATGATTCGATAGTTATACCTGCAATGTTCATGAGGTCCTAGAGCTAATTGAACCGTAGGTTACTAATGAGGCCTACCACCCAGACTATCACTTTCCCTACTACATGTGGCATAATGGGCACAAGAATTCAAATTAAATGGAAACAACTTCTTTTGTAAGGTGAAAAGCCAATTTCAAACCCCGACATCAGGACATATAGAGGACAAAAGAGCGCTCCATGAAAAATCTAAGCCCCGAAGAATCCCCACACTGATGCTTGAATTCTTCAGACTCAGAAGGATCCGAAGAGTGAAGAGGAGTAAATATCGAACTCTCACAATTACCTAGTTACCTCCTAGTTCCCAGAATAAAATGAATTCCATAACAAATATGTTACCAACCTCCATGAATGAAGAGATTAAACCAGGTACCTCCCTCGCCACATTCGTCTTATCTTAAAGAATGAGTAATAAATCGCCCAGGTTCAATTCCTTGGATGGGCCTAGCTCATAACATTCCACCTCACTGATAATGCCTTGTCCATACCTCTAGATTGAACTATGCACATTCATTTGAATAAAGAGTGCATTTAAACCATATGAAAGGATATGAAATTCAAATCTTCTCGATCTAGATTGGTTGTTGTTTCTAATTATAGGAGGTATGGAGTATGCCTTTCCTGTAGCTGGTATTAAGGTATAAATCTTAGTTTGCCCCTTCTTGAGATGGCAGACATGGTTATCCTTCTTATCTGCATCAACATTTTGGTTCCTTAGGATATGAAAGAAGATTTTATTCCAAAAGGTGTCCAAGATACCCTTGACTCTAATAAGGAAGAGGTTCAAATTGTTGGCCTTTGGATTTGATCCATTGTGAAAACTATGAATTGTTATGAGAGAGTCCCATACAAATATGATCCTGGAAATGCCTCTTTCCTTAGCTAATTGAAGGCTTGACAAGATCCCATACATCTTAGCCATGTTTTTGGTTTCTTTACCAAGGCCCTAAGCATACTTAATTCCTTGTTCCTCATCGGGATCCTAAAGGATCCCTCCCCCTCCTGTTCCCCTAAAAATTTCATTTTTTTAACAACGGCATTAAAAACTATTTTTTTGTGCAACAAATGTGAAAAAACACCTCGAAATCAAAAAATTTTGATGTTGCATTAATGTTTTTTTGTTAAAATTCCAACATTTTTTAGCAATGGCATTAAAAATAGAATTTCATGACTCTGAAAAACCTTAAAATTCCAATAGTTTTCAACGATAGCGTTAAAAATAAAATATCACGACTCCAAAAAAACCTAAAAATTCGATGAATTTTCAAACATGGCATTAAAGATAAATATAATTTCTCTCAAAAACCTTCAAATTTTGGCATTTTTCAACCATGACATTAAAGGTTAAATATCATGACTCCGAAAAACCTTAAAATTTCGAATTTTTCAGCCATTGAATTAAAATCAAATATCATAACTAAAAAAATCCAAAAAAAAATGAATACATAAATCAATGAGTCATTATACCAAGAGTTTTTCTTTTTATTTATATAAATGAACGACAGAAACATGGAGTTGAGGGTGCGAGTCGGGGCAACTAACCCTAGCTGCTTTGTGCCTCCATTTCTTTTACCGCCACATTTTTTCTTGTAGGGTTTGTTTGTTGGCTCGTGGTTTCTTTATGAAGCGCTAGAGGAGTCTTTCACGAGGAGGTCGACTATGGAGTTAGTTTAGCCAACATTCTTTATCGTGTCGTCATCTGGCCACTTTAGAAAGTTGAGGGGGGTGTGGGTTTTGGTGGTCGTATGTTGCTTGACCCTCACTTTGTGCGTTTCTTACCGCGATTTTAGACATCACCATATGGAGAGGGCTTCTTCTAGGTCAGGTCCTAGTTTATTTAGGCGATCTTCTTCTTCGTTGTGGATCTCAACAGTCGTTGTCGGACTATTCGGAGGTGTCGCACGTCTTCCCCTTCTCAACCCATCTCAATCCTCATTTGTGGTAGTCATCACAATTCCTTGCAAGGTTCTTTGCCATTGGCTCCTGCTAGGCTTTATATCCTAGCTCTTTCTTTTGAGGCCTAGTAACGAGTCTCCATTTTGTACTCACTGAGCGGCTTCCTGACACTATATAGAGTGGGTCGCGTGCTCAAAGTTTTATATTTTTTCCTGCTTTGTCTACTGCCCTTTATGTTGTTTATTTTCACTCCCTATATGGGGTTTTCTCGGCCCGCGATCCCTGCATATATTTTGTTTCATATTTAGAGTTATAATGCTAAAATTATAACTCTTTAAAATTCTTAATCTAAGATAGTGTGACACATTGCAACAAAATTTTAAAATTCAACCATCAAATTGACACGAAGTGGGGACTGACTTGACCCATTGTAATGAAAATAAAAATAAAAATCAACCATGAAATTGACATACAGTGGGCATGCACTTGATTCATTGTAATGAAATCTTAAAAATCAACTAACAAATTGGCATATAATAGGGTCAGTTCGCTAGTCTAATATCGACACAACTCCTGTAACAAAAAAAACGTAAACAATAAAATCAAACATTAGATAAATAACGAAATATGAAAAGACTAAACAAACCAAATATATATATATATATATAAGTAAAAATAAAATTAAAACATAAAAGAAGTTCAAA
Source organism: Pinus tabuliformis (assembly GCA_031772625.1). Lineage (NCBI taxonomy): Eukaryota > Viridiplantae > Streptophyta > Pinopsida > Pinales > Pinaceae > Pinus > Pinus tabuliformis. The sequence goes on from CM062811.1 coordinate 315,623,226, forward strand.
ATTTTAAAAAACAACAATAATAATAATAAATAATTCAAAAAACCAAAAAATATTCAAAAATTCAAAAAATTAACCAAAAATCGTTTATAAGGGGAAAAAATCAAACATTAAAAAAAATGAAAAACTAAAAAATATCTCACTAAAAGAATATAATTTAAAATAAATAAAAAAACCCTCGATTGAGGTGCGTGCCGACTCATGACCTCATTAAGATGGGGATAATGGTTGGTACTGCAAAGTACAAAACCATCGCCCCCCACACGCTTGAGGCGATGGGTGCGGTGGCCCTTTGCATGATGTTGAACATTGCATTAAGGAAAGGTGGCAGCGAGAGGAGGGGAAGTGTTGGAGTTTGTAATCGCCCTGGAGAGAAGTCTGATGATATTAAAGTGACTGTCAGCAAGGAGATTGGAGTGACGAGCTGATTCAGTGGCTCCACGAGCAGCAACAACTCCACAGTCTGCACGCAAAGGAAACCGAGCATGTTATTAACCATCTCTCTTATCTCATTACGCTGCCCTGTTTCGTGTTTCGTTTGAGGGAGAGGGAAGGAATTTTGGGGAAGGATCGTAAGGATGTGAGGGGTTGGGGGCGTAGGCTGGTGGCGAGTGTCTGCTTCTGCTTCTATCTTTGGCACCTGATAGGCACCCTCACCATCTCGCTCTGCTTCAAGATACTCCTTTCCCATATGGGAATTTTGATGGCTCTGGGTAGGGAGCATAGTGTAGAAGCACGCAATTGCATCGTTGGAGAAGCTGGGGGGTTGGGTTATGGGGATAATGTCTGCTTTTACACTTGCATTTTGAGAGGAAACCTCTATAACATGACCATGCGCAATCGGAGGGGGGTTTGTAGGGACCCAGGAATGTGGGAGAAGGAGGAGAATTACCATGGGCAAGAAACTTGGCAGGGAATTGAGACTGGCGATGGCGGCGTTATGGGGCTCAGGGATGGTTGGACGCCTATGTTGGGTCCCCTTTTTTCTTGTCAGGCGGGTAACAAAGGGCATGTTAGCCAGGTTGGGTTGATGGCCCGTAGGTAGTTGCACCTCTTTACCTGGGATTGGGGATACATTGCATGTCAGAGCATTGCTAGGGGGGGGGGGGTTCTTTTGGGACATGCAACCTTTGGTGTAGGGCATGGGCTGGTCTTCTCTGCGGAACTCGCCTGTGACCATGAGGGGCATGTTACTGCAACTGACAGGGGGGGTACGAAGTTGGAGGGATGGAGCAACATAACCCTACCACCCGTGTACATGCACCTTGTTGTAATACATTGAAGTTTAATTAATCAATTGAATGTTTTGTATGTAAAACAGGTATGTCGTGTGGTGAACCCACCTCGACACAAGGCAACTCCAGGGACGAACAGGTTATAGTTTGTTGCATTGTACATGACTGGGTTAGAGAGACCATGGCTTAACCTACAAAGACCCGAGGCCGCAGTAAGAAACCTCGAGAGACTAGGCACGACACGGAACCTAGACCTTTGGGTTGCCGACGAGGTCGAAAGTCTATTGAACGTATAATTAGCGAAGCGATAATCGCTTACTGGGAGGGAACCAACGAAGAAATTTGAAATTTGTTAGAGGAATGGGAAGCATAAGTGAAGCAGGAGAATGAGACAGATATAGAGTTAGAGGACTGGAGAGTCCTTGCCTCGGATCCTAGAAATACAAGAGGCAGAATGACCCAATTCAAACATACCCTCTACCTATACTGGTTGATGAAAATCTTGCTGGGAAAGGCGATGGAGCAGATCTTGGTAGGCATGGCAGTCACAGTTCAAGGAATGCCAAATTACAAGCAGGAATTTCAGAAGGTGCAGTTTCAACTGCACAAACAGAACATCCACCTTGGTCAAATTAAGCAGCACCTGCCATGTATCTTGGTTCAAATGGAGCTACCTGGTACGAATAACAAAGATCCAACACTGGTGGAATCAACGTCAGCTAAACAACATGATTACCATGCCTACTTTCTGATAGTTTTGTTTATATATGTGGTTAGTTTTTAAATTTGTTTATGCAATTATATATGTATGTAGAACTCTAGAGTATGAAAGTGGACAAGAATCTGAAACTTATATTGCTTGGATAGAGAGACCTAAGATTTTTTGCTACTAGATGGCATATAATGCAGATAGGTGGCCAATAGACTCGGTTTCCCACTGGGCAAGTTGAGGCCACCTAGCCAGTTCTATGTGGTGTAAATTTGCTCTATATTAATGAAAAAGGAGGATCTGCCAAACTTACAAAAAAACAAATTAAATAATAAAAAATTGAATAAAAAACAAATAATATATTAAAAAACTATTTAAAAAAAAATTGTTTTTAAGCCGCCTAGGCGAGGCTCACCAATTCTCGAAATCATTGAGCCCCACCACGCGGCTCTCATTGATTCCAGGAATCGACAAGGAGCCTCTCTTGGGTGCAACTCCAATTTTTTTTTTAAATATGTATTTTATTTTTAAAATCTGTTTGTAATAGTTTTTTATATATTATTTGTTTTTTTATTTTTTCCTTTGATTGCGTATTAATTTGTGTTTAACCAAAAAAAATTACCGCTTATCCATAGTTTAAAAATTCAATTTTTGCTAGCTTATTTAGTAACTTCCATGTTTGTTAGTTACTAAATTTTTGTTTTTAGGTTTATTTCTTTTTCATTTAACTTTTTAATTTTTATTTATTTTTCCCTTTTTGTATTGTTTCCATTTTCATGAATTATAGTTTGTTCTCTATATTTTGAGTTTAAGATGACTTATTATTATTATTATTATATATATGGGTTAATCATATTTCTTAATTTTTGGTGATGACATACAACAACACAATATTTTATTAGTTTATGATTCAAGCTTCTGTGATCCATAATGAATTATGAAAAGTATTTCGGTAGAATTCACATAACATAATTTTTGGCCGACGCCTTTCGAACCAACAAGTATGATTCATCATCAAGACCAGATGAAGAGGAAGACCATGGCAATGACTTAAATAGAGAGCAATGTAGAGACCAAAATTTCAAAGAATGATTATTTTTGAAAATTAATAATTAAATTAATTTATTAAAATCAAATATTATTAAAAAAAATTATTAATGAGAAATAATCGAAAAATATAACAAGAACATATATATATATATATATATATATAGCCCATGGGGCTTTGGATTGATGGTGAATGGGTGTACTGTTAAGGCACTCCTTGCAATACGTCACTGGTTCAAATCCCCCGTGGGTGTTTACCTACCAAAAAAAAAATATGATATTAATTTATTAAAAACAAATATTATTAAAAAATTCTATTAATGGGAAATAACCGAGAATATATATATATATATACAAAACAAATATTATTAAGTAATGATTATATTAAACAACTAGTTTTTGAAAAATAATGTTTAACTTAATTTATTAAAAATCAAATATTATTAAAAATTCCTATTAATTGAACAACAACAAAAAAGGATGGAATATTAAAAAATTCTATTAATGGAACAACGACAAAAAAGGACGGAACTATATATATTGTTGATGACGAGGAAGGACCTTGTGCATGATTCATTCTTCCCTTCAGCTGAGAATAACTTTGAGACGAGAGAAACACCAACACTTTACCAAGCTCCCAAGGCCCACGATATTTATGGACTGTAACCATCATTGTCACGTCAATGGAATGGCATTAAATTCAAACATCCTCCATCGCATATATTGTCGTTGATTTAGTTCAAGTGCATTCTAAGAGTTTTTTCCTATGAATTACGCGACAACAGATGCACACAACGTTTATACAATATCCAACCATGGGTGATTAATCATCACTTGAGATATGATTTGCATTAATTTTTTTAAATTTTCCTTGCGAATAGGGATGTGCACCATTGTCCATTTACCAGAGTAGGAGGGGACAAACCCCACCGTCCTCTCGTTCTAATATTCCTTGCTCCAAGGGCGTTCCTTTGCCTTATGTGACGAAGTGGAAATCTAAGGCCTAAATTTCATAATCAAATTCTTTAGCCTTCCCACCTCTAATTCAAGGTCCACTCGACCTGTTACCTCTGCGTCGAGATTTGGATCCATTATTGGCCCTTGAGTTGAGCTTAATTCATGCACTGAAAAGAGTTCTTTGTTGGCCGGTTTGTCCGCATATTTATTTTGGGATCACAATACGTGGAAGAACTGAATTGATTCAAATTGCTTTAGTTGCAATTTGATCCGTTGCATAATGGGGGCATTGTTGTTATGTATATCTGTCTTTGACTTGATTATATGGTGAATAATTACAAGCGAGTCCCCATACACCATCAAGGTTGTAATATTCTTAACTAGTGCTAGTTCGAGGCCTTGCCATAAGGCAAGAGACAGCGTGATTATTGATTGTTATCCTGAGACCCTAAGCGAATCTTGTTACCATTTTTTCTTCAAAGTCCAATAGGACACCACCTCGCACACCTGCCTTTGAAAGAGAGTATTGCCTTCAGCTTGTCCCCCAATGCTTGAAGCCCTCCTCACTCTTTCATAAACATAAATTTCCAAGATTTCCTGGTCTAAGCTAATAACAACGAGCTTGAGGCTTAACCTCACCAATCCTCATCTAATCCTTTTCATGCTCTAAAATGTCATCCAACTCTTTGGTGGGAAAGTCGTTAGCTCTGATATATTTAGAAAGAAGACCAGTCACCTTACCTACAATCTTGCTTGAATCTAGTACTTCATTATTGAATATTGCATTGTTCCTTGCCAATCATAGTGTCCAACAAAGAAACTTTGGTAAAGCAGCCCAACAACGCACAAGAAGAGAGGAAATCTTCTAACTCCAAGGGTATTTTGTCCTCCATTGATCAAACATATTTTCCCATGTATCGGGGATATCATCTAAGTGAATCAATGGTGAGAAGGCCAGACTCCACACTATTAGAAAAAATGGACAATAAAAGAATAAATGAGGAATGGATTCTTCATCTTCCTTGCACAAAGCACACCTTGAGGGACCTTCTCTGCTTCTTTTACGGAGACCTTTTGCCGCTAATATATTTTGATGAACAAGAAGCCAACATAAGGTGTTTAACTTTGGAAGGCCATCCCTACCCCATATCTTGTCCCAAAGTTTCCAAGGTTCTCGATGCAAATGTTTAGAGAGAAGGAGGGCATAATTGTCTTTAATCGTATACCTTTGATGAGGATTTCCCCCCCATGAGCATTGATCACGAAGATTTATTACAATTGGAGCAAACCCCTTAAGACGTCTTATGAGAAGTTTCCAGTATTGTTGCAAGTGAATGAGGAGATTCATACATGATCGTGACTTCTAACTACCAGCTTGGTCCCAATGTGAAATATCTTTAATTTTGGTATAGCCAACTTGTTGCATCAAATTAGCCAAGTCCTTTAATTCTTCTTTCTCAGTTAGAGGTCCTTCCAGTAGAATCTTATCTTTCCATATATCTATTTGGGATCCATTTCTAGGGCACCATCGTAAGTGATCACATATTATGGAAGTTGCTTCTTTGCAAAGCTTATAGATCTTAGAACTCATGCCCTGCCATGTCAGATCTTCTCGCCGCAACATTAAACTTCTATGGAAACTTTCTTATAAAGGTTGTTTTCCACCATTATTTGGTCTCTGTAATTAGACACCATACTATTTTGGTGGATAATACAGACTTGATCAATATAGTGAGTTCTACTATTGTTAACCAATGTGCCCCCCACACCTACAACTTATTTTTAGATTTTTGGAGGATCTCCAACCAATCAACTCCATTTAAAGCTCCAAAATAGATGGAAATACCAAATATTTAAAAGAGTGCCATTCTAGATCAACTGGGAATTCCAGGATATTAGATATTTCTTTTAACATTGATTCTGGACAATTCCATCCATTGAGCTCCCCTTTATTTTTATTTATCAAACCCCCCGAAAAGTTTAAATATGGATCCAATACTTTCTTGAATTGGAAGACAATATTTATTAAGACTCCTCCCAGTAGCAAGGTGTCATCAACAAATTGGGAGCGATTTATATCCTTAACATTTATTGTTATGCTAAGATTGTGCAAAAGACCATCCAAGCGTGCCATTTCAAGGTTTTTTCTTAAACTCTCAACCATTAAGATATATAAGAGGGGTGAGAGCAGGAAACCCTACCTGAGCCCTCGTGAACTGACGAAGAAAGGGGTCAGGTGTCCATTGATCAAGGGGGCTATGCAAGGAGCGACAATACATGGCTTAATCCATTGGATAAATTCTACACTAAATCCAAATTTCTTCATGACTACAAAAAAGTAACAATGATTTAAGTGATTGAAAGCATTAGTCATATCAAGTTTTATCACCATTCCTGGTTCTCCACGCTCCATGCTAGAGTGAATGGCCTCCTACACTAATATAATATTGTCAAAAAATTGTCGATTCCTCATAAAGCCTCCTTAGTTATCATAAATAAGACTTGGAAGAAGTGAATAGAGCATGTTTGCAATTACTTTGGTTAGTATTTTATAAGTTGAATTACATAGATAAATAGGCCTAAACCTCGTGAAATTGGTCGGATTGAGTTCTTTGGGGACCGAGGCTGGGAATGAAGATTTAGTACTCCTGTCCACTTTAAACTTCATCCTGGAGTAGTTTGGAATTCTTAGAAGATCTTTTCTTATTAACAACCAAAAAGAGTGAAATAAGCTTATGGGGAATACATCAGGTCTGAGAGCTTTGTTTAGGTCCACGGACTAGATAACCTCGATAACTTCCTCTTCATTGATTTGCCGCATTAGATTCACATTATCTTCTTTAGAGATAATTGTAGGAATGCAGAATACAAATTCGACATACTGATCTGGATTTGACACTTGACATTCTCTATACAACCTCTGGAAATGGATGAAGGCTTCTTACTCAATATCTTAAAAAATTGAAATTTTGGACTTACCCTCAGGGGTAATTTCCTTTAATTGTTTTTTAAGGTCCCTTACTTTTGTTTGTCTATGGAAGAAGGAGGTATTTTGATCTCCTAACTTAAGCCAGAGGCTGCGCAATTTCAACCACCAGTATTCTTCTTCCTTCTTTCTAGCATGGAGTATTTGCTTCGTTAGGTCCTTTTCTTTTTAGAAGTGTCATTCCTAGACAAGTTCAAACTCCATTTGTTTAATATGGGCTTCCAATTCCTTGGGTTAAATCGACCTTGGCTTGGCCTGGTGACTTAAAGACTCTCTTGGCCCAAGAAGGTAAGGAGATCTTTACAACTCGTAGTTTGGCTCCCCACACATATGCAAGGGACCCAAATACTAAAGAGGTCCATGCATTTGTAATCAAATCCACCACTCTCACTTCCTAGATCCATCTAGGATTGAATCAGAAAGGGATGGGATCCAAGTCTTCCACTGGGTCTATTATGAAAGTGATGGGTCAATGATCTAATTCCCCCTTACGAAAATGGATAAAGTGCATTCAAACCCATTTACTAACCGGTTGTTGTGAACCAAGAATCTATCCAAATGAGTTACAATATGCTCATTTCCATTCTTGTGATTGTTCCACGTGAACACGCCTCTTTTTGGAACAATTTCAATCAGGTTCCAATCACTTATAAAATCTTCCATGCAGTCTTGAAAAGGATCACCCACTATATTCCCTCCCCTCTTTTCTGAATTATACGGCATTACGTTGAAGTCATTGTCGATAATGTTTTTGGCATGCCATTCCTCGTCCCACAACCTGGTTAGTGAGTCCCATAATTCATTCTTCTCACCATAAAGGATCTGGGCATAGACATTTATAATAACATATTTCTTCCGCAAATCAAGACTCTCCAGAACAACTGCAACCTAGAATTTGGATTCGTCACTTTTGATTAACTTAAAATGGGAGCCTTGTTAAGAGGTGCCTAGTCCCCCCAATGCTCCGTTCGAACTTTGAACAAGACCTGTACTGCTCTTCCAGAAACCTCCTGCGAGACGGAGGGTCTCCCCTTCATCAATCTTTGTTTCCTGTAGGATGAGAACTCGAGGTTTCTCTTGGCTTATCATATCTTTTACAACCTAGGATTTAGTAGGGTCACCCAGTCCCCTTATAATAAATGAAAGTATCTTCATTTGGATTTGGGGACTATTGACTTACCTCCCAATTTCACACTCCCTTGTTCCTTGTTACTTACTGATTTAAAAGCTTGAGGAATTTGAGGGATGCCAAGCTTTATATTGATATTTTCCTTTGCTTCTTGTTCTTCCTACTTGTTTTCTACCCCTTTTTCTTTGTCCATCCATTTTGTGACTTGTGGATTTTGTCTCCTTGTTGAGTTGTTTCTTTGAACCTCTTGTGATTACCTTTACTTTTGGATTTGTTTCCATTTTTGGATTGGATGGCATCCTTTCATTATCTAATATCATTTTTCCTACTTGCTCTATCTCATTAACTTTCTCATTATTTTGGACCAAAGGGTGCTCCTGAAGTGAGGGCCCTAAGCCCTCCGTTGGTGTTTCCTTTGGCACTTTTCCCTCCTCTTTTTCCTCAGAGTTTTTGGATTCTAACTCCTCACTGATTTGAGGATGGGTTTCGTAATCATTGTCCTCCTATGTTTGTAGGACTGAGAACACGTTTGTCGATGTTAATGCCTAGGTTTTATAAAGACGTTGTGGAAATTTCCTAGGATTTCCTTTTTTATTAGGCCCTTTTTGTTGCACTTATTGTTGCTCATCCTAGGCTGGATCTAGGTTATCTGTCTTGCCTGCTAGTGATTTCATGCAATCGTGAGAAAAAATCTCGTACTCATGGCAAACCTTGCACTTAAATGGGATTTTCTCATAGTTTATGGTTTTCCTATAGATCCATTCTCCCTCAGTCAGATTAATTTCATATAGAAGTCCCTTTTCAAGATCAACTTCAACGGATATCTTGGCACATGTAAATTGATAGCCTTTGGGCTCGGCTTGATCTATATATTTTCCTAAACTATTGTCGATTGCCCTTAAGCAGTCATCACTCCAGTAAGAAAAGGGAAACCTTGGAAGCTTGACCCATACCAAAACAATATTTGGGGTGTCCTCGCCTGGATCAAAGTCTAGAGACTTGGAATTAAGGTGCATCCCACGAGCCCCAAAAAAAAGGGCCATTCCTAAAGACTACATCTCAATCTTCCTTTGTCTCATATAAAAAAGCAAAACACTCATGACCCAGAGCATATAATCCCACTCTCCCTTTCATCATAGACTTCCAAGGCTTTTCAATCCACGATTATAGAAATTTAGGGGATGACCATATACTAGTAAAACTTCCTAACCAACGCTCGATCTGAGTAAGTCAGGGATGATTTCCTAAATATTAGTAGCAACGAAACTAAGGGTATGTTCTTTGCTTGTTTGCAAAACTTCGAATGAGGCTCCTTCATCTTAGGCTTCTTCAGCGGGTTAGCAATCAAGGCTTCAAATGTAGCAACATTGTCAGAGGGAGGGGGAGTGGCCCTCCCGGACCGGAGGCCATATCTTCACTTCAGAGAGTGATGTCGTAAATCTAGGGTTTCTGTAGGAAAGCTCTTTTTTACCTCCACAAAATACCAGATAGATGAATTTTAGTTGGTCATATTGAAGTATTAAAAAAAAAAAAAAACCCTAATTTCAGAATATTTTTTTTAATAGTTTTTTAAACTTTGCAAAAAAATTGAAACTTTCATTTCTTTTTTAACAGAACAGGTAACTATTAAATTAAATTAACTAGATTACATGGCCAGAACCTGTTGAAAAATGTGCAACAAGAAATGTTAAATTTAGAAAGTGCTAAAAATAGATCTCCTAAAAATAGCATGTCTACAAATAGTAGTTTGGCCAATGAGCATTTTGGCCACCTTGGGTGAGAGGTGAAACTGCTAAAAATAGAAACTTCTAAAAATAGAATTTCTGGGTCTCTTCCTATTTATAGCAGTACATGGTCTATCTATAGGAAGTAAATTTGAAATTGGCCTTACCAGCAGTTTGGAATATTAATTAATTAATTCTCCATGAGTTAATTAATTAAGGAAAAGCAAACTTGAAGTCTTTGTGAGAACATGCAATTATTTCTCCATTAATTGGGGAATGTGTCCTTGATTTGCTCCACTGATTGAGGAATTAAGGATGAGTTCTATATTGTGAGGATCAGTTGACTTAGTTTAACTTAGTCAACTTCAGTTAGATTAATTTAACAAGTTGTTAAATTAATGAGATATAGTTTGTTGATGCTTGCATGCATGTGACAACTATTATTTTCAGATAACTGTGTATTCACTCATGGATAACTGATGCATGTCAATTCTGTCAAAGACCCAGTTGAGATCAAAGAAGGGACAGTGTATTATCAGTTGGATGAATATTTTTCCTATAAAGGAAGCTCATCCATGATGAGGATTTATCTCCTTCAGGTTTGTGCAGTTAGATCAGAGGTTAGTGAGTGTGTGAAGAGGCCAATTCACACAGGTGGCAACACTGGACCCCAAGGAAACTGCACAAGGAGGAGGCTTGGAGGGTAGAGGAGAAGGTTTATAAGAAGCCTTTGACTGTCTATGAGCAGCAGAGGGATTATACTGGGAGCTGGATAGCTTCCGAGCTAAGGCTTTGTGTAATCTGGACTATATTTCCACTTGTATGATAATACAGAGATGGGGTTTTAGGCAAGTGCTTTCCTCGGGTAAATTCTTCTGTGTTATGTGTGATTGATTCCTTCTTATCAGTTATATGTGTTCTTATTGATGTTGCTCATGGTTGATTAAGCTTCCGCTAAATTGTTTGTAGAAGTAGATCAAGTGTTTTGCTTTAGTACATTGCATTACCAGGTGATCTACAGGTGGGAAATTTCTACATGGTATTAGAGCTAGCTGATTTGTAGAAAAAGTTCTACATGGTATCAAAGCTAGTTGATTTGTAGGAAAAATTCTACAAAATTCTACATGGTATCGGAGCACAGGTGATCAAGGAAGAACAATATACAAGAAGAGGAGATTTCAAAGTTTTGAGTTTTGGGCCGAGAGTTTGCAGAGCAGATCTGAAAATTTCTATACAAAATTTTTAGAAATAAATAGCAGATTTGGATTCCTTGCGGGAAAATACCCAAAATAAAAATAAAAAATTGGTTGAATCGAAGTTCGGATGAGGGAATATTACTGATTTAAAATCAGCTCTTTTTCTAGAAAATTTCGTGACAGCGGGAAAGTGGAAATAGATTGGTGTGCTAGCCAAGAACTTGTATGCACTTGAGGTACAAGATGCATGCAAAGCCTTGAGGAGCAAGGAAAAGGTTAGATACTTGGTGGGTGAGAGGGAGAGTAAATTACCTCTCAACATACAGAGCCAGAAGAAGTCTCAAACAATTGTGGAGGAGCCATGATTGGTGCAGCAGCTTTAGAAGGTTGTGGAGTAGCCACAACAAGGGAAGTTGAGAGGAGATCAAATAGAGACATCTACTCATGCAGAGACCTCCAGTAGGGGGAAACTTCGAGCCAGGTGGGCAGAGATCACATGCAGCATACCTCCAAGTAGGAGGTGGGGCGATATAGAGTGATCGTCCCAAGGAGGAGGGGCATGATCCTTGAGGTACCCAACCTCTTGGATGAGACCTTTCTGCGGGAGCCCCGATATGGAGTAGCAGGAACTGGCTGATTGGGTAGAGATAGATGCGGATGGAGCGACAGAGAGAGCTACAGTGCAGGGAATCCCGGGACAGTGCAAAGCATGTAGGCTGCAATAATGCGAGAGGCACAAGTGTGTTGCACAGTGCAAGGTAGCACAGAGAAGGGTGCAACGGTGCGAGATGCATGGAGATGTTGCTATAGCGCAGAGGTCAGAGAGGGAGCACTTGTCAGCAACAGGTAGAGCTTCAACATCAAAGTATGTTTCTAGCCCAATAGAGTGGTCAGTTGGGAGTTTTTTGTTTCGAGTGTTGCTGGAGCAACTGCACTTGGTAAATCTGTTGCATGCAGAACATTCCAAAGTTACAGGATCGGGTTCAAGAGGAAGCCTTTCTTGTTGAGAGGGAGTGTTGAAAAATGTGCAACAAGAAATGTTAAATTTAGAAAGTGCTAGAAATAGATCTGCTAAAAATAACATGTCTAAAAATAGCAGTTTGGACACCTTAGGTGAGAGGTGAAACTGCTAAAAATATAAACTTCTAAAAATAGCATTTCTGGGTCCCTTCCTATTTATAGCAATCCCTGTTCTATCTATAGGAACTAAATTCGAATTTGGTCTTACCAACAGTTTGGAATATTAATTAATTAATTCTCCATGAGTTAATTAGTTAAGGAAAAGCAAACTTGAAGTCTTTGTGAGAACATGCAATTATTTCTCCACTAATTGGGGAATGTGTCCTTGATTTGCTCCACTAATTGAGGAATTAAGGATGAGTTCTATATTGAGAGGATCAGTTGACTTAGTTTAACTTAGTCAAGTTCAGTTAGATTAATTTAACAAGTTGTTAAATTAATGAGATATAGTTTATTGATGCTTGCATGCATGTGACAACTATTATTTTCAGATAACTGTGTATTCACTCATGGATAACTGATGCATGTCAGTTTTGTCAGAGACCCAGTTGAGATCAGAGAAGGGACAGTGTACTATCAGTTGGATGAATATTTTTCCTATAAAGGAAGTTCATCCATGATGAGGATTTATCTCCTTCAGGTTTGTGCAGTTAGATCAGAGGTTAGTGAGTGTGTGAAGAGGCCAATTCACACAGGTGGCAGCACTGAACCCCAAGGAAACTGCACAAGGAAATAGGAGGCTTGGAGGGAAAAGGAGAAGGTTTGTGAGAAGCCTTTGATTGTCTATGAGCAGCAGAGGGATTGTACTGAGAGTTGGATAGCTTCCAAGTTAAGGCTTTGTGTAATCCGGACTATATTTCCACTTGTATGATAATAAAGAGATGGGGATTTAGGCAGGTGCTTTCCCCGGGTAAATTCTTATGTTATGTGTGATTGATTCCTTCTTATCAATTATATGTGCTCTTATTGATGTTGCTCATGGTTGATTAGGCTTCTGCTAAATTGTTTGTAGAAGTAGATCAAGTGTTTTGCTCTAGTACATTGCATTACCAGGTGATCTACAGGTGGGAAATTTCTACATGGTATCAGAGCTAGCTGATTTGTAGAAAAAGTTCTACATGGTATCAAAGCTAGCTGATTTGTAGGAAAAATTCTACAAAATTCTACAGAACCTTTTACAAACGTCAATGTTTTCTATTGCCTCAATATTCTAGTATATCCATATCAAGATTTTCTTGCCTCTACGAGCTTTTTGCACTACAAATTTACTTTGAAATATCTTGTAAATTATACAAATTTGTCCCAAAAAATTTCATATTTTCAATCCATAAAACATATTACTTAAAATGCCCCAAAGGGGCCAGCCTCTGCTGAAATTTTCATCACCTCCTTGCCAAGAGACAAGCTTCCTTCAATTGTCGCGTCAATTGCTTCTGCCACCTGAAGATCTTTGTTGAGGTCAAAGAGATCATGCTTAGTATCAAAGATCATTGTGTTCATAGAATCTCCTTTAATTTGTGGCTTTAGAAGCAACAATTTAGTCTCCAAGACATCCATCTTCCAATCCATTCATGTTAGCAACCAATCAACTTTATTTTCCAACAAATTGAAGCTTGCCTCCCTTTCACTCTCAACGAGCTCCAACCTTCTGGTTGTAATATTTGCCATACCCATTAACACTTTAAATAAGTTCTTGACCAACTACTTCGAATGATCCATTTCACCGTCAAAGAATTGACTCTCAAAAGCGACCATGAATGTACTTCCACAACACTAGTTGTGAAACCAATGAATAAAGCATAAGGTGAAGGAGAAATACGTGCAATTAGCCCTTTGCCCTTGTGCATTTAACAACTCTTGATCACTCCATCTAGGACAAAACTCAAGGAGAGATGCTAATTCAATTTCAGCTCAGATTCGAAAATATGCCATAGAAAGAAACTCTGTCATTCAAATTAATTCCAAGCCTAAAGAATAAGACAAAGCATTAAATTCTAACTTTGAGGAGAATTTTGGTCATATCAATAACCCCAAGCAAAACATAGAATTCACTTTAAAACTTGTCCTCACACGTACACAACTATTTAGGCCCCAAATACAAAGTGACGGGAAGGGGAATGTGGAGTACTCTTCACCTCCTCACAGAGCAGATCTCAACCTATCAGAGCCAAATGTGGAGAGCACTAGGTGTCATATATAATTTAAAACAAAATCTCAAATAACCAAGGTCCTCCCATGAGATAGCGGGCGACCAAGCTGCCCTATAACGAAATGATCTTGATTCATGGAAATGGGGAGAAATTCCCTTGCCCAAAGTTTATTTCTATAATTCCTTGCCCAAGCTCAAACCCACAGTTGGCAAATGTGTCTACTTGATCATTTAAAAAACTATAAATGTGGAAGAGGGAGATCTCCTCAAAGTTCTTGATTTGCAAGACTATCCTATTCACAATTGTACGGGTGTTAGATTTTATTTCCAATATCGCTTTAGAGATCTGCCTTATGATAATCATAAAATCTCCTAGGACCTTTAATCTCTTTATGCCTTTGCTTATAGAAATCTCCAAACCTTTCCACAATGCCAAGAATTCGGCATGATTATTAGTAGTTATTCCTAGGCCCTAAGAAAAGTTGAACACTGGTTGTTCCTCGAAGCTATATAACACCCCTCCTGCTTTTGTCACCCTTAAAAATTGAAAATTTCATAATAAGAAAAACATTATAAAGAAAAAAATTACAATCTTGAAAAAACCTTAAAAAAAAACATCTCAGGAAGAAAGAAGAAGAAGAAGAAGAAGACAACTTGAAAAATGGTTACATAGCCAACACCTAAAAAAAATGCACACTTAAGACAAAAAAAATCAAAGTGTCAAAAATATGCCGCCCAACCCCCCCCACAAAAAGAAAAAAGTTGATGTTGCATCAACGCTTTTCAAAATCAACATGAAAATCACTAACATTTAAATTTTTTTATCCATACTTGATACATTAGAAAATTTAAAGTGTCAAAAATAAGCCCCCCAAAAAAAGGGTTGATGTTGCATCAACATTTTTCGGCATGAAAATCACTAACATTTAAAAAAAACGGTCATACTTAATACATAAGAAAATTTAAAGTGTAAAAAATATGCCCCCAAAAAAAGGGTCATGTTTTATCAACACTTTTCAAAATTGGCATGAAATCATGATTTTTTGTGACCTCTAAAAAAATGAAAACTCGGTACAGTTCTTGTTAAGTTGGTAACTCTATTTAAAACCAAACATTACAAGTGGATGTGGTTTTTAAAGCAGTTTCATTTAGTGATGAAGTATAAGAAGGACATCACAAACAAGTTGGCTGACATGCTTTCAATGCCACCCACCTCAAATATCGCAACTTTGGGAACTTTGATGCACATGGAGCCATTCACCCATGATGCATACAAAGAGGCATATTCAGAGGATGAATACTTCAAGGAGGTGTTTTAGCAATGTAGGGCTAGAGTCATGTGCATGATGGCGACAACATAGTTGACTACCATCTCTAAGATGGGTTACTCTACAGGTTGGATAAGTTACGTGTTCATAAAGGTGAGTGATTATAGTTGATTAAAGAGGCTCACATCTCCAAGGTTGTAGGGAACTTTGGTTTAGGGAAGATAGTGACCAACTTGTAGAGGTATGTGTATTAGCCCAAAATGCAAGAACAATTATCTAGGTTCATAAGAGGATGGATGTTTTGTTGTACCAACAAACATAGTAATAGGAAATGGGGTCTATATCATCCCTTACTTGTACCCACTCATCCTTGGGAAAGGATTTCCATAAAATTTGTGGGAAGTTTATCAAAAACTAAGAAGGGACATGACTACTTATTCATGGTAGTCGATAGGTTTAGCAAGATGCATTTTTGATGCCCTATAAAAAGACAAACTGTGGGCAAGAAACAACAAACTTGTTCTTTGAACGAGTCTGGGTGCACTTTTGGGATACTGAGGAGCATCATTTTAAACACAGACACAAGATTTCTTAGTGCATTATGGACTACACTGTGAGTGAATATCTACATTAGTTTAGGTGGACACCTTGCAGATGTTTAGCATAGTTATAATAGAGCCCTCCCTAGCTCTATTGTCCATAGTCCTTTTTCAGGTATGCTTGGAGTTCCAACCATTAGCCCCAATTAATGTAGTTATTCCCATTGCATATTCATCAACAAAATACTCTCATTCTTAGGTTAAGGAATATAGAGAATCCAAACTTGTTGAATGGATCCAACACCTCCAACAACAAGTTCATGATATCATGCAAAATGGCAATGCCAAGTACAAGCAATGACATGATCGACATGAGGTTCCACACAAGTTTCGAGTTGATCACAAGGTTTTGTTGCATTTAAAAGAAGAGCACCTCATAGGACCCCATAAGAAGCTTAGACCACTTCAATATGGACCTTACACAATAATAAAGGTTGTGAGTGAAAATACTTTTGAATTGAGTATTCCCCCTTTCTTTGGCTTGCACTTAGTATTTAAGTTGGAGTTGCCTTGACCATTTTTTTCATCTTTGTTGGACACCTAAGAGGCAACCGAGTAATGAGACCCCACATAACTCAATCATGACTTCATTGAACATGCTAAAGTGGATTAGATGATGGACACCAAGACAAATAATACCTGCTAGTAACACATACAGCTCTACGGGGTTGTCAAAACAGGGGAGCTTCTTCAGCTAGGGAAATGCCTCACTAAGAGTCAAATTCAAGAGAAGCTTCCCAATCTGATGAGAAAATTTGACGCAATGGAGGCCATTTCTTCCTAAGGGGAGGACTGATTTAGGTGGATATCAATGACCACCCACCACTTCCATTGACTCAATGATTCTCTATCTTCTTGACAATTTTCTATGGTTTTTGGGGTCCCAAACTTTCAAGGCCATTTTAAGGCCTTAAATGATGTTTTTTGGCAATTTTAAGGGCCAATATTTGCCATGGCATACCCCTACCCCAATCAAAAGTTGTAACCTTTGGATAGTTCTTTCCAATGAGCTATTGTGCATTGCAAACATATATTGTGTGCAAAAGTTGTGCCCTTGGGAAGTTGATGTACCAGCTAACCGCCTCGGGCCCCACAAACCTTTTGGTGCTTTATCTTCTAGGGTTAGGGTTTTGGACCTATAGGGTTCTTTATTTATGTTAAAAGACCTTATTTTGGTCCCTTGTAATAGCTTTTGGAAAATGCAAGTAGCCACCACCTCTCTCTCTTAGGAGATAGCTATCATTATTTTAACCAATTTGTGTTCTACAATATTTTGCTATTTTATTTATTAATAGAATTTGGGTTTTCACCATATTATTGTGGTTTATGTTATATTTGTCTTTGTGTGTGTTTCTTTTCCTTTCTTTTCTTTCATTTCTTTCCTTGTACAACCCGGATCACACTCTAGTCTCAAAACAAGTAAACATAAGAATGAAGGCCCCAAGACAAGTATATACACATGGGCACATAAGATGAACACAACTTGGTTGCCTAGCCTAATATAAATATATATAAATACAGTGTAGGGGTAATGTTGGGGGTGTTACAATACTCCATCATCAAAACTAAAAAGGGAAACTTCAATGAAATCCATAATGCTAATAAAGATTTGAGCAAGATAGCTTGTATGGTCGGAATAGTCTTGAATCAACACTATTAAGTGGATAGAAGATTCTCACTTGTGTGAAAATGAAGACAAGGTATATTTATATTTCTAAAATAATTTTAAATAATACGTAGGTGCAACAAACAAAAAATTGAGCAAGATAGCTTGTGTGGTTAGAATACTCTTGAATCAACACTATTAAGTGGATAAAGCATTCTCACTTGCGTGAAAAGGAAAACAAGGTTCTATGTTTAGAAAATGATTTTAACTAAAACATAGATGTAACATGAAACCATGAATGAAAACTTTAAATACTAAATCAAACCCAACATAAAATGAATATAAGACAATCAACTCTTGTCCAAGAAGGTGACACAATGCTATGTAGCCATTAAATAACAATGCATTTAATTAGAACAAACCTTTTTTTTTGCCACAAATCAACATTCTCAACCACATAGCATATGGTTAGTGTAAGCTAATTGACATATATCGATGATTCATAATATGTCAAAAATTATTATCCATCATGATTTTAGAGATATTATAAGACAATATATAACATACAATGATGGCAAATCCATCCACTTATTGAAACTTAATGTTTTTCTAAATGTCTCTCTTGAAGGAATTGGGGTGTAATTTCCTCTAAATAAGTGGTCATTGATCTAGAATTGATAATAATCCATTTGACACCATTTGACTAAATATTAAAGATTTAAAGTGTCATCAATAATCAATTTTAGAATCATAAGAGTTTATGACTTTGAGCTCGAAGTGTTAAGCACCACAATAGCTATGGATTTGATGCTCAAGGCATACAAATTTGCAATGTTTTGGAAGAGAAAAATTTTGACTACCTAGCATAAGACAACATGATCGACATCCATCATGTTGAAGAATTAAGTTTAAAATCATAAGATTTGATGAATTTGAGTTCAAAGTGTTAAGCACCACAATAGTTATGGATTTGATGCTCAATACATACAAATTTGTAGTGTTTTAGAAGAGCAAAATGTTGACTACCTATCATAACAAAACATGATCAACATCCATCATGCCAATTTAAACTAATAGACACCAATGAGTAATGGAAACGTTGAGACACAACATTCCAACAATGTTGAAGCTTAAGTGATTAAAGCCCTTAATAACTAAGCATAAGAGCTTACATGATTAAATCCCTTAATGACTAACCATAACATTTAGGATGAAGGGTAAACAAAAAGCCATGCGTCTCTACTATGGATTAAATAAGGGTTGCAATTTTGGTCGGAAGGATTCAACCCCTTGTTGGAGAAACTAAAATCTTGGTACCTATGGGTTAAATTGGTTGAGTTTCCTTTAGAGCTGTGGACAAAGCATATTATAGTGAGGGTAGATAATAGTATTGGCATATTTGTTTATTTTGATTAGATGCATCTAGTTTCCTTTGATAAATTAATTCTCTGGGTACTTGTTGAGATGGACATGGAAAAGGGGCTTCCTAAGGAGCTATAAATCTCTATGGGTGGCCACTCATTATATTAGAGGCTTGATTTCCAGAAGGTGCCCTTTAGATGTTCTATCTGCCACCATACTGGTCACCTCAAGGAAAATTGTCCTATGGCGAAGGTAAATATCCTTAAAGTTCCTTACTCATTGGCTACAATCTCTTCTCACTCATTTCCGGGCCTCACACCATCTGTAGAATTATCATTGGAAGGCAACATTGCTCAAACAAGAGGCACATGGTTTCATTGGACCCCTGCCCATATGAGTGTACCATAAATACATCATTATGCAAAATATAGTCAAGGTGTGAAGGGGACAATATATAAAGGGAAAAACCCAGTGGATTCTGGAATAGAGGTGGAGAAGAGAGTTCAGAGTCATCTCTCTTCCGACTCTTTGATGATGTTGGACCTCTCAAATCATTCTCTGGATGGGACATCAGCTCCACAGGAAAGGTTGGGCTCTCAAAGTGAAAGGGTGTCATACGATTTTGATTCTCAAACACAAGATATCATGGATTTAATCTCTGGTAAGCTTCTCGACACACTATATGTTGAGGATATATCCTTTCTTGATAGTCTCAGTTACAAATATTTATAAAATGTTGTCAGTTCTGCAAAGACTTCTCATATTAATTTGACCCTTCGTTCTGGAGGCTTAGCCTAATCAACCTTATTCACTACTTTCTTGAGCCCTCTTACTTCGTCATCCTTTGTTCCCTCTACAGGTCTTTTTACAACCTTATTTGGATCCATAAGAGAGGATTATAGTGAGAAGGTCTTAGGGTCTCTGGATTTCACACCCCTATTTTCCCTCAACCTCACAACTATCTCGACTTACCCTGGTCCTTCCTATGCATCTACCCCTCTTCTGGAATCAACCCCAAATTTCCTGAACATTATAATTAGGAAGAAGAGGTCGAATAAAAAGGACTTGGCCATAGATATTTTCCCTTAGGGGGATTTGTTCACAAAATTTTCTATGGATATTTTTAGGGCCCTTAGAGCACCTAAGCCCTCTAGTAAAGGTCTCCCATGATCTTAATATCACTAAACATAAGGGGAGTCAAGGGGTCTGCCAAGCTTCGAACCCTGTGCAGACTTGTCCTGTCTCAAAGATCATCCATCATCCTTTTTCAAGAAACCATGGTATCTGCAGAGAAATCCAGAGAAAGCCTTATAAAGATCTGTTTGGACAAGTGTATTTGTGTTGTAGATGCAATTGATCGCTCTGGGGGTCTCTCGATGATGTGGAATCCGAGGGAGGCCTCTCTTCAACCATTCTTCTGTAAGGCGAGATTTTTATTGGAAGGTACCCTTAGGGGTCTTTATGGTCGATTAATAATAAGTAATTATTATGGCCCTTACTAGGATCAAGATGAATTTTGGTACCATATCACACAGAGTGGATTATTCAGTACTCAAAATCTAATTCTAATAGGTGATTTAAACTTCATTACCTCTGTCAATGAAATTTGGGGATGAGCTTCTCGCCCATATCCTTTCATTCCCTTGATTTCTTAGTTGATTTCAAGTACAAATTTAGTGGACATTCATCCCTGTCCGATGGGACCGACTTGGAGTAATGGTAGAATTGGGGTTGAGGGAGTCGTTAAGTGATTTGATAGATTTCTCTTAGCTGAATCCTTGGTATCTAAAATTGGAAGACACCATTCCTAGATCTGCCATGACTTGATTTCAGACCACTCTCCGATTGGCCTCCAACTAAACTTTGATTTGCCGAAGCAGAGGATCACTTTTAAATTTAACCATGACTGGTTAAAAGAGGATTATTTTTGTGCCTTAGTTAATGATTGTTGGCTGGAATACGATCCTCTCCAGTCCTTTGCAATGGATAATTTATACCACAAAATGGATTATATTAAAAAAGATATCGAAGTTTGGGCTAGGAAACATATCAGTTAATGTACATAGAGGAAATGATTAAGAACAATTACTCTAATTTCATTTCCTCATGTTTCTCGGCTAATATCAAAAGTAATTTAAGTTCTCTGGCTGAAAAGAAGGAAAGAATTCTTGAAGTAGAAGAAGAAAGATGGTGCTTGAAAAGTAGTGCCATACCTATTAAACAAGGCGATAGAAACACAATCTTTTTCAAAAACTTGCTTCGCATCGAAGGAATAGGAATACCATCTGGGACCTTCTTGATGGTAATGGGAATATGATAAACACACATGGGGACCTGGAAATGACA
This sequence comes from Pinus tabuliformis, assembly GCA_031772625.1. Lineage (NCBI taxonomy): Eukaryota > Viridiplantae > Streptophyta > Pinopsida > Pinales > Pinaceae > Pinus > Pinus tabuliformis. Next base: position 315,644,556 of record CM062811.1, read on the forward strand.
ACTAGGGCTCAATTTTCAAGTTATTTAAATATCCAAATGGTGACAATATTTAGGAACAACTAATTGTTGAAAATGCAACAAGAAAATCCAGGAATTAAATTGTAATTCCATATCTCATGACAACTTGTAATAGTTAACTAAGTTAATTTGACTTATTTAACTCAGTTAATTTGAGTTTAGGGTCTAATTAGAGTCATGTAAAGTGTCTCCTACAATTAGGAGCACTAGTTGAGTTTATTTTAAGTTGCAATCATTTATGTAACACCCTCCTCCCACATCTACTCAAGTAACCAACCAACCAGGGTAAACATGCAACGAGAGACTACTATGATCATATTCAACCTCCTAAATGACCTTAAGGAAATGGAATCAACGGAAACACAACATACATACCTTCCACATCAGCTACAGGACCCCTGAGAACCATCCCAACACTGCAGGCAGCTAGCCCTTGGGCCCCACCAAAGTTTTAGGCCTCTTGACCTCTGGACGCTCTCATACTATAGGCCTACAAACATCCAAGAGGCTCTGGACACTCTCATGCTATAGGCATGCCAATGCCCAAGGATTATTTTGTCTAGTTTTGCGCCAGTGTCCCCGGGATCTAAGCCACTTTTTCAGGCCCAGAGCCCAGGTCACTGCCTAGAATTGAATGACATCTCCAAAACAGCGAAATAATAGGGAAACAATGATGCAAAAGAAAATATTTGAACAAGCCCTTAACTAGACCCCTACTAGCCATGACAATGATTTCGTCAAGCATGTCATAAATATGTAATCTACAAGTGTAAATAACAGATTTAAGCGTAGGGATCTCATACTTATATGAGAATCGATAAGAACCATTGTTCCCTCGTATCATTTGCTGCATTATCATCTATTAGGTCATAGATACATTATCCATTCATATACAAGTAAAAACATGATGAGAGCCATACATAGCCACTGTCATAAAGCACATTTATAACTAGCATAATAACAACAAAAATACCAATGAAATCACATCCATATGATCCACACATAAATCGATATAATACTCATAGAAATACAAGGAGAAATAACCTCTCATTAATGATGCAAAATCCAAACCCGGGATGGGACTACCACGTTTCACCCGACCATGGAATGGTTTAGGCAAATCTCTCTTCATCCATTCACCCTCATGCCATATTCCAAGCATGAATGTGGAACTCAAACCAAAAGAACCAACTAGGGCATCCTGAGGCTAAACCACCTCACCCTTATCAATAGCAACCAAGCTTTACCGTAATCCATCGTAGATCACTAGGCCAACACAATAAACATGTAATAACATGCTTTACCATGATATCCACCTGATCACTAGTCCAAACAAGCATGGATGCCACCGAATTTCTCCACCTACACCGTGAGGAATTTTCCTGTCTACTAGTCTCTCAAGCTTTACCGCAATCCAAACCCGGATCACTACCCTAAACCGAGACCCACTCTCCAGGCTTTACCACATATTCCAAATTTGGGATTACTAGGCCCAACGAAGATCAAACCACCTCTTGACTTTACCGTATATCCTGCCATTCACCGAAAAAGATTCCTAGGCCCACCGAGGCAACACAATCCTGGCTTTACCACAGCCCACAGTTTGGCTCAGGGGTCACTAGGCTAGTGGTTTTACCGCGATCCATAGTTCGGTTCAGGGACCACTAGGCCATGTGCTCTATCATTCAGAGATCCACCTCACTTAGCTTTGAATCCATTCGGCAATCCAACTCAACCAAAACATGAGAACCCCATCACACAATGAATATCCGAAAATGGCAAGGCTAGGCTGAAAACACTGTTACACTTGGCAAAACCCATGCCATAACAACAAAAGAACCACATGCAATACCATGCATGCCAAATCTAGCAAGGAAAATACACATGCAAATCGATACCCGCAAAGAATATTGTTCTAGCTGCTTGAGCCTGCTCTTCCCTGCTTGATCTTTGCTTCCTCTTGCTTTCTTTGCCTTTCTTGATCCAATGCCAAAATGCTCCAAGAAAACTCTAAGTGTCGAAGTGAGAGAGAGAGAGAATAATAAGAAAGCTCCAAAACTGAATTGACAAAAGGTTACCAACTGATCCTCAGAAGCCTTTTTATTAATGAGGCCTCTATTTTCTTCAATTTCCATTATTTTCCTTCAATTTCCTCCTCACATGCAACCTGTGACCTTTCACCTTCCTTTTCTCATATTTTCCATTACTTTCATAAATAAATGTGCAAAAAATGCCATTTTGCCTTTCCAAAGCCTTCGCCTTTGCATTTGCCAATTTCCTTTAGCCATAATAACCAAAATGAACACTCATTAGGATGTTTTGCCCACCATTCAGCTTGGAATACCTGTCCCATCAACCGTGGTCTTATATTTTTTTACATGGAATTTTAACCGGGGTTGTTATAGAACCTTCCCCCTTGAGGGAACACCGTCCTCGGTGTTCAATGACACCTATAACCATCAAGACCGCTGAAAACAAAGCATACTGACCATGGAGCTTTGTAAAACAACTTATTGTAGTATTTACAATGACCATCTACTAAAACACGATAATCATACAATTTAGTGGAGCTTTATAACACAACTCATTACGATATTTACAATAATAACCACATATACACACATACACTTATGCACATTTTTTCAACCAACAAATAAAAGGATACGATGCTTGCATCTACAACAAGGCAATCCAGAGGCTCACACCTCCACCCTCAACATAATACCAAGATTCACCTCCTTCCCAGGAAGTCCAACATCCACTGCAAAGTCAAAGCTGCATCTAATGTTCAACGCCACAATCTTGTGCCACTTGTCCCCTCAATGAACAATTACTAGCTCATTGTTCTAGGGCACACTCCTAATGTGCATCTGATTCCATATGGCAATGCTAATGACCAAAACAAATCCATCCCTCACCTTCCCTTCTCTGCTACATAGTCCATAGGGAAATTCGGTCACCCCTTCCGTGCAGTCACCCACCTTCCAAGTTCCCTGACATCCCCTATCCTAGGCGATCCATCCCTTGGCAAGGCTTCCTAGCATCATAAGGTCAACAACCAAGGCATATACTTGCCTCAAAACCATCATACCGGTCATAGCATGCTTATGGCAATCAATGGACACTATTGGGTACCAATGTCCCACAATGACCCTGCTCCTGAAGTGCTTTACCAACATACTGCTGCCTGTTCCAATTTTTTTCATTACTATTGCTAATTCTTGCAATCGGTTTTAATCACCCAATCGGGCATTTCCGTGCTTCCTATACCAAGCACATAACTTCCATTAGATTAAAATAAGTTGACCAAAATATGGGGAATCATAAAGCCCTCCTAGTTTATGTGGCTTGGGGAATTTGGAAATCCCGAAATAAAATGATTTTTGAAAATTAATCAAGTAGTATCCCCGGGATCTTACCTCATATTCTTAGTTTTTTCCTTGACTACCAGAGATTGAAGAAAAGCATATCACAACACCTTATTGCTTTTCCCTTGGCTTTCTTTGCAGACAACTCTGGATTTTTTGATGGTGCTCAACAACACGGAGTCTGTGGTGGTGGCGTTGTCATAAATCTTTCTGGGAATACCACTTTACAAATTTATCTGAATATGGGGGCAGGCACTAACACAAAGGCAAAGTTAATTGCCTGTTGGGCTATGCTTCCGGTTGCTGCTTCCTATAAAGTAGTCTCTTTTCATGTTCAAGAAGACACCCAGTGTGTGAAAGGATGACTTAATGGGAGCCAACAACTCAAAGCAATTGATCCCCTTTGTTTGAAAGAGCATTTTCTTGAAAGATCACTTTCAACATCTCTCCTTCTATTATGTTCATCGAGAGCTAAATTGTCGGGCGAATGCCTTATCTAAAAGCGGCCTTCATGAAGTCGAAGGTTTAATCACAGTGGAAAAATTCTAGGACAACCAGCTTCAGTGGAGAAGGTGTTTTCCAGTTCCTCCCAACCATCAACTTTTGCCTCTCTAAATCGCTTAATCCTTTAATTAAATGCACAGATCTTAGTGACCTTGCCTTTGTCTTTCTTTCTGTCAAACAATTTTTGTTTCATCGCGACTGCGTACAATAGCATAAGATTTTTGTCTTCGACATTTATATATTTAAAGTTTGTAGCTTCGACATTTTTATATTTAAAGTTTGTATCAAATCCTCCTCTGCGTGATGGATCAATAGATTTTTAATTACAAATACATTTTTTGTTTTACCTAAACAAAATATCAATTTATGCTCTCATTATCTATAATTTTTCTTGCTAAAAATGTAAGAAATGATCCCTATACTTTTACTTTTTTCTTTAATAGAAAAAACAATCTCCTCTTTTCCTTAAAAATAGAAAAATAAAAGACAATGATAGATACAACTTCAACCAATAACCTTGCAAACACATTGAAAAATAAAATTATTAATTCATAAAAAGTGAAGATCAAAATTTTTTGATCGACATAATTATATGAATTTTAAAAAACTTTAAATGCCACAGATTTTGGAAATATTGCATCCTCAATATTAGATATTAAATACGAAGCTCCGTTACAAATATCTTCCACATCCATGAATAGGAAGAAGGTCTATACGAAGAAAACGCTCACGCATGTGAATGGTTAGCGATCCATGTCAGTGGGCCGACAATTTCAAGATGATATCCTAAATGGAAAATGAAGAATGCAAAGCTTAAGCTAAATGGGGGTGTGGTTAGATCAAGCCTGCCGTTGTATAAATGATGAGATGGACGGGTACAAGCTCATTCTTTAAACGAACAATCCATTTGCTGCTCTGACAGGTTCCCATTTTATACACACAATCCCATCATTCACTGGGAAAAAACGTTTTTCTGCTTCAATTATCTCTGGAGGTCTGCGGCCAAGAGTTTTTGGATTTTGCAGAAAAGATTGTTTTGAATGGATAATTGGAACATTATTTGTTGTTTTTAGGGTTTGGACGGTTTTGTTGGCTAGGTCAGAATAGGGTTGGCGCGCCCTTGTGTGCAGGGTCATACATATAATTTATCCTCTTTTTTTGTGTCTCACGAGGGTAAACAAAATGGCTGATGCTCTGGCCAATGGAACTGCCGAGGGGGATGGATCTTTGAACGGCCCTCATCATGGCATTTCAAATGGCGCGATCGAGGTGAGCCACGGTTCTGAAAATGGATCTGCGAGTAGTAGGAAGGCCAAAGAGATTGAAAGGCGCCGAAGAAGACGTAAGCAGAAAAAGAAAAACAAGGCCGCTAATGACATCCAATCTGAGAAAGACAGTGAGGATGAAGAGCAAAATGAGAAGGTATCCTAATGTCGTTTAAGCTTTTTTCTTTATGGATTTTTGATAGATAGGTTTGGAGGTCTTTCTTTTCTGGTTTAGATTAAGTTCCAGAAGTCCAATTGTAATTTTTTTTGCATGTTCAAATTAAAGTTTTGTTGATTCTCTATTGCTTATGATAGGTTTCTTTTCTAATCCATAAGCTAGCCTCAAACAATTACTGTTTGAATCGCAGAATATGAAATACATATATTTTCTTTTGAGCTTTCTGTATCGTGGTTACTATATCAATATTGTTGAAGGAATTCATTATTGAAATGGTGTAGTCATTTTATTTTATTTTGGTCACTAAACTCACCCTTTAATTTTGCTACCATTCTATTCCAGAGCTTTACCTTCTTTTTGCCACTATGTCTATCTAATTATGACTTATCTCACCACAAATATACACGATTATTCAACTTCATCAATGCAAGTCAAAACCGCAGGGATTCCTAGTTTACTCAAACTCAAAAAAATTCTCCATTTCTCCATCAATTAATTCTTCAGGATTTAAACTGATATGGTAGACAACGGTTTTTAGTTCATGCTCATCTCCCTAACCTTTTATGGATCTAATCATTCTTTCAATTGCAACTTCCTCCGAAGGTTCTTCTTTCCCAATCACTTCCTCTCCTTCAATCATCAATCTTATCATTCATTACCAGGGCGATTCATTTTCATCTCGGTAAGGTCTTCAATATTATCTGCCATGGTTTGCTCAGTCTTCTATAACCCCTTTGAGAGGACTTCCTCTCCCTTCTCTCTGCCATTATGAAACTACAAATCCACTTCACTTCTGAAATGCTTCCACATAATCCTCACACTCCTCTTCTTCTGTTGGCAATTTTACCCTGCATTTCACTGCCCCTCATTGGAACTGTCTTCTCTGATAGTGATCTTCAACATCCTTGACACCATGTTTCTGATACCACTTAATACAGGCATAATACTTGCAAATCAGAAATAACACAACATAAGCCACAATATTCACAACAACAGATGCAAACAATAATAGTTCAATTGCAATTTAATATTTTTTTTTTTCCATATTCAAATCTGTGTCACGCGGGTCGGGTTCTAATTCAAGTTCAACAACAATAAAAGTTGATTCGAATTCGAATTTTCTAATATTATATTTGTATAATATTATATAACTGTTAGTATTATTTATTAATGTTTAACTATTTTTTATTAAAATTACAATGGATGGTTTTATTATTAACTTAAAATGGTGGTATTTTGTTGCACAAACACATCTAGGGTTTCATTCAACTACCATTAAAACAAGCTCAAGAGTCATATATACTAGACGAGTCATGATGATAACATTTGACAATGACTTGGAGGTTTTTGTTCTATCGCGTTTCCTTCGACCACCATTAAAACAAACCCGGAGTCATATATGCTAGATGAGTCACGATGGTAATATTTGACAATGAATTGGAGGTTTTTGTTTGTTTATGTTTCATTCAACCGCGATTAAAAAATCCATGGCCATATACTCCAAATTGGTTATTGAAGGGCACATTAGTTGGTTGGAGATCTAAGGGCAAATTTTATTGCTTTTCATTTCATGCTATGTAAAATATCTTATAAACTATTTATTACAAGACAAAAAATGAACGAGGTTGAATTGAAAACTTGATTCAAAATTGAACCTTAGTTGAACCTAAGCCTAATTTAATCTTTGTTTTGAGGTTTTCCAAACTTCGAACCTCAAGATTAAAGTTCACCGAACCTTGGGACGTTGATTCAAATTAAGGTTTTCATCGACGCTTCAATTTTTTTTTTTGGAAACTAGAGTTTTTACTCCTTAGAATCGATAATCATCTCTCTTTAGAAAACAAATGGGCATCTTTAGGGTTGCTTGCTACTCCGACATTGATTGTAGCCTTTTTCATGCATTGTTTTTTGAGGGTACATTGGGACTTAATTCAATGTTTTGTGAGAATAGAAATTCAATATTTATTACAAAAAAGGAGTGTTGAAATTTGGTATCATCGAGAAGTACTTTTACATGTCCTTGGTGCTAGGTATGTGAGAGAAAAACATTCATAGAAGTGATTGTATGAGTGTATGACCTAAGTGATGGGGCTTTCTACCTATAGACCTCTTGTAGCTCTTAGAGACAACCCCTAGGTTGAGGAGAGGTCAGTGCCTAGGACATCTTAGTCTCTCTTGAAGATAACTCATTGCTGCTCAAGAGATAAATGAAAAATGATTTTAAATCTAGTTCAATTACCTTTCACAGAGGTAGATTCAAACATACACATAAACAATATAGATCATCCCAAGAATAAATGTCCAAGTCTGGTGGCCTACACACAGTAAATGTAGCTCAATTTGTCGTTGTAGTAAAGATGGGAAGGAGGAAAGTAAGGAATGAATTCTGCACAGAGGACTGTACAGACCCAAATCCTAAACAGTGAATCCCAGTAGAACCATGAAAGAATAAGGAAATGAAGTGTAGAAATTGTGGAGTGCATTTTAAGGTTTCCAACTCAATATTTCATAGGTACTTTCTACTACAGTATAACATAGTAAATCTGCAATCTCATAGGTATTATATGCTTGGAATCACCAGATATTCTTCATTAATCTTCAAAAATGGAGTCCATATCATAGGCTCAAATTGTTGAAATTTGTATAACAATTACCACCTCAGGAACAAGCAATTGAACTAGAACTTGGAACCTCTCTCTTTGCAAACGTAACTCAGAATCTCTGAAAAGATAGAATTCGTATCCCTGAGAACAAAATTTCGAAAACTTTCTAATGAGTTTCCTCTTCCCTTTATAGGGAGAGAGAGCTCGAACAATAATTACACAATACCCCCAAATGCCCCAGTTGTCTGAACTACTAGTTGTTTAAGTGTGCGAATGTCCAAACTGTCCTAACAATTGCATAACAAATTTGATTCTTTTCTTGAAATTGGAAAATTAACAAAACATGAAAAACGTGAGGTGTCCTGAGCGACATAGCAAAATATCTCCAATGCCAATTTCTCTGTTTACCTTTGATCAAGCTATGCCTCTGCCACGGTATTCCTCCATGGCTACCGGTCAATTCGTTTGTCGCTTTCTCCCTTTAATAGCATGAAACTTTCCCTTTTTGGAGCTAGACATGGTCGAGTACAATGGCATTAGAGGTGCTCTGTAGCTTAGCTGCTGACCCATCCACCCATTTATTACTTATGTGGTACACTATCGGGGCCCAATACATCTTGTAATATAGCATAGTGCAACCTTGGAGCCACGACTCATCGTAATTTTCTTTAAAATGACATTACAAAAATCTTAAGTTTCGATGCCTTTAGCCCTTCTGTGCTTTTAGCTCCCTACTGTGCATATACCATAGAACCATCATGTTAAATTTAGTTGTGTTCTATGCTTAGAGCAATTTACTTCAATGTTTCATATTAGCCTAATGTCAATATTCAGATTAGCAATCACATCAGCATGATAGTAAAGTGCAGATAGAACATAAACATAAATAGTAGAAGACAAGCCAAGACAAGAGGACACAAGATGTGGCACTAGCCAGGGACAAACCCCAATATGGGGAAACCCTTGATCAATTCTTCTTATATTCTTCAATAGTTCAGTAGAGAGAGAGATAGTACAAATATACAAAACTGAGATTTTATGACAACAGTAGTAAGTACATCATTATGACAGTCTTCAATCATTAAGAGTGTTGAAGCATATGCTGATCCAACATTCCTCCAATTGCTAGCTGCTCCAACAATTCTGGTTAGGGCACACTATGAAGCCCTAAACTCCTTTGACTGTGATGAATGGATGATCTAATAAGGGCACTTGAAGTTGTCCTAAACTTCCTTCATAATCTTCAAACAATCCTAAGAGAGCAGCCCCAAAGCAACCCTTGCTATGGTGCTATGGCTTGTGGCCTAGCATATAGCAACACTAAAGTAAATGTCCTCAAAATAGTTACATAAACATCAACAACACATCAGTATACATTAGCACCCATTTTGCATATGAAACTAGCCCTATGTAGTTCTGATCTAAGTTTGAGGACAAACTTCTTCAACACACAACCTCACCTTATGACTGTAACTTCCAGCCTTGTTAACAACCCTTTAATTCAAGCCTTAAGGTTGGCTTATCTTCCATGCTGTCACCTACAACACATAAAGATTTCCACGCTGTCCATCTAGCCTTCTTCACACTGTCAACAGGCTTCAATTAGCTGCGTTGGGGTCTCTCCTTGGTTGTGAATTAGATGATTCCCTTGATTGCGTATAGGCCTTTCTTAACCATAGATAGGGCCTCCTTTAGACAACATGTTAAGGGCTTGTTTATACTGTGTATTGGTGCTTCCCTTCACAGCTAATAAGTCTCCTTTTAGCTGCAACCAGACCTCCTCACAAGATTGCGGCTAGGCTTCCTCTAGACAGCGTATAGGAGCCTCCTTCAACTGTGGATTTTAGGGTTGCATCTAGACAGTGTATAGGAGCCTCCTTCAATTGTGGATATAGGGTTGCATTAGACCTTCTTTTACTGTGGAATAAGGCATGTAGTTAGGGCACTAGGGCACCTTTAAGACTGCTGCTATACCTTCTTTGTGATTATGGCTAGGGCATGACTAGATTTCCTTCAACTGTGGCTAAGTGTCTCTCCTTCAACTACGTCTAGGGCACCTTGTCTTGCTGTGTCTAGAACCCTTCCTTCACTGCGTCTTAGGGCTTCTCCCTCTTGACCTCTCTAGCCACTAAACCCAAATGAATGGAGAGAGATCATAAGAGAAGTGTGTGTATCAAATGACTTGAGACCTCTTCTATTTATAATGTAACGTTGAGGATAAGTTGGGGTAATTTGCTTGTTGGCCGACCTTGACAAATTGTCAATAATATGAATAAATTCATATATCCATAAATACATGTCGGAATTGGATGATCTTTAGAGCAATCATACACCTCTCGAAGAGAGGACTCCAAAAAAAATATCTGCTGCCATAAATAAGGTGACCCACATGGAGTTTGGCCCTAGTTGCCAATTTTAACACTCCCTCTCAACTAGGGAGAACTCCATCTGCTAATCCATCTGCCAGTCTGTACTATCTCTGCTATCAATGCAGTGCCCTGCACTATCTCTGCTATCAATGCAGTGCCCTGCACTGCTCTCCTCTGCTGAACTATGAAGAAGAAGAAGTGATCGAGAATGTATAATACCATTCTCTATTGACTCGATGTCAGTCCCAAATAGAGAGTGTCTCATACCACTCTTACTGATCCGAAATCAGTTCCAAATAAAGAGAGTGTCTCATACCACTCTTACTGATCCGAAATCAGTTCCAGATAAAGAGTGTCTCATACCACTTTTATTGACCCAAGGTCAGTTCCAATTGATCCCAGATCAATATCATCCTAGCATAGGGAGTATGGTAGTACACGATGCATCCATTGGTAGTACTATGGTCCCTATCCTCATTTCCCTACTCATTGACCAGATGAGAGGTACTTCCCATGAGCCCCAAATTGCATGGGTAGGATGTCTCAGCATGAGAAGGATGAACCACTCATCTTGCCTACATGTCGCCATGGGGTATCCCAGGGGAAGGTTGAACCACTCACCCTGTACACAACAATTCACTAGGGGAAGGTTGGACCACTCACCTTATGATTGTGTCACAGCAGGAGAAGGATGAACCACTCATCCTGCCTACAGGGCATACCACTAGGGAAAGGCTGAAATACTCACCCTATGGTTTCTCATCGCTCCAAGAAGTACCCCAAGCCCCCGAGAGCTCTTAGAGCTCAAAGTCCATCTCATACAGGACCCGTAGGAGAGGGTCTCTCCACGACTCCTAGTCGTTTTCAGAAAGTCAAGAATTTGACCTTTCCTAGGGGCTCATTAGAATATCGGCGACCTGCACATCAATCCTAATGTGATGGAGCCTTATTGCTCCTCGTTGTACCATATCTCAGATAAAGTGGTCCCTAATGTCTATGTGTTGTGAGTGATCATGAAATATGGGATTCTTTGACAATCGAATCCCACTCTAGTTGTCACAGAGGATCATGGTGGTATCTAGCACATGTCCAAACAACTCATTGAAGAGTTTCTCCAACCAGACAAGTTCACAAGAGGCCATACTCGCAGCTATGTATCCGGCCTCAGCGATGCTCAAAGCAACTGACTTCTGCTTCCTGCTCATCTAGGATATCGAAGCAAAATCCAAAGAGAAGCTGCACCCAGAAGTGCTCTTGCGATCCACCGTACTGCCTGCCCAAACAACATCAGAGTAACAATGCAGCCTCACATTTTCGGTAGTGTATCTTAGTCCACGAGTGATTGTGCCCTGAAGATATCTTAGAAGATTCTTGGCACCAATCCAATGTGAGTGATGAGGCTCAACATGTTAACTGCAAAACATATATCCGGACATGAGTTCACCAAGAACATCAATGCTATTATGAGTTGATGAAACTTAGAGGCATTTCCCAATTCATGTTCGGCAACACTACCGCATAACTTCTTAAAGTTAAGCTCCATCGGGGTAGTCACAAGCTTGCAGTCAACCATTTCAAATTTGGAATCCAACTCCCTCTTACGTTTGTAAATGAGAGGGTCTGCACCTGTTAGAAAGAGGTCATCCATATAAAGCACCAGTGTGAGAGGTCTATCATCCACAGCCTTAAGGCAAAGGTTTGGATCAGCTTCACTCCTAGTGAATCTCAACCATCAGATAGCTGTCAATCCTCTTCGCACCAAGCCCGGGGTGCTTGCTTGCCATAGAGAGCTTTCTTCAACCTGCAAATATGAGATTCCTGATCATGAACCTCAAACCCTTTGGGTTGTTCCATATCTGAGGTCTCGCTATTACTTGTAAGATTTCCCTCTGTACATCCCGAACATATACCTTCATGCTCTTCTTTGAACTCGGGCATCCCTGTCACCATCTGTCTCACATTGGGTAGGGCCTTACAATGAAGATGGGCAGACCTCTGGTGCCATAGTTCAGATTGAAGAGATGTGTCACACGACATGGTCCCTAATGGACTTCCAACAACTTGATACAAAGTGCCAACCCTGAACCCAAGAGTAAAAGCATCTATAAAATTCCTTTACCAAACACGTACCTTTCCATCGATGAATGCCACCTTGTAACCTTTGTCTTCCATTGCTGAAATGGACACCAGGTTCTTCTTGAGATCAGGTACATATAGAACTTCGTGTAAATGAATCGAGTTATCCTGATCCAATTGAAGAGTAACATTCCCTACACCCTTTACGGGATAGGTGGCATCGTCTCCAAGAATAATATTCAAGTTTGTTTCCTCCTTTATCAGATTAGAGAGAGCCTCCTTGAATTCGATGAAGTGCGTTGAAGCACCACTATAAATAAGCCAATTTCCCAAAGTGTCTGGAGGATAGGTACTGGAGAGGGCCGATATAAGATAATACTCCTTTTGCTTATTGTTAACAACATTTGATTCTTCATACCTGGAGTTACTTGCTTTCTTGAAGGGTTGACCATTTCCTTGATGACCTGCATTCCTTTTTCCTTTGCCATTGTACTTGTCATTCCTTCGATCATTGTTGTTGAAGTTGCCCCTGGAATGATTGTGATCATCATCATGTGATGTGTCCCTTCTTTTGGACACTCCCTTGCATAGTGGCCAAACTTATTGCAAGCAAAACATCTGCCTTTCCTTCCATCCTTAGACCTCGGGCTTTCCATTGAAGTGACCTTCAGACGCTGCATTATTTCTCCTTTTGGCATGAGTGGAGAAAGCAATAGGGTTGCCTCTATTAGAAGGTATTTCTTGCTCCACCATTCTTGTTTCTTACCGAATGCATCTTGACATCAGTTCTTCAAATCCTAGAATTCGATCATTATTGAGAATAGTGGTTCTAAATATATACCACTCGGGTGGAAGTCCTCCAAGGGTAATGATAGTAAGTTCCCTGTCAGATATGATTTCTCTAATCGATAGAAGATCATTCTTGATCTCAATGATTCTTAAGTAGGATTGAATATCCTCATCTTTGCCCTTCGTAATATCCTTCAACTTATTTTTGAGAAACAAAATTTGATTTGCATCACTAACCTTTGAACATGCTGACCAACTTGTCATAGATTTCCTTGGAGGTGTTTAGATCGGATATGTAGGCCACCAGACGCTTGTCAATGGAATCTCTGATAATCTTCTTCGCTTTGACTTCACCCTTGGTGTACTTGTTCTTTGTAGCAGCCGGTGCATTTGATGGAGGCTCAGGGATTTTACCCTTCACATAATCCAACACTTCATGAAGCTTGTCTTCAGTCGGGAAGTGGGATGAGGAACCCATTGAGCCTTTTGTCCTTTTCAACTGTCTTTGGTGATTGCTCTTTCACTCTTGCTTGGGCTTTGTCTTCACCTCAGCTCTGATACCATGTTAAATTTAGGTATGTTCTATGCTTAGAGCAATTTACTTCAATTTTTCATATTAGCCCAATGTCAATATTCATATTAGCAACCACATCAGCATGATAGTAAAGTGCAGATAGAGCATAAACATAAACAATAGAAGACAAGCCAAGACAAGGACACAAGATGTGGCACCAGCCAGGGACAAACACCAATACAGGGAAACCCTTGATCAATTATACTTATATTCTTCAATAGTTCAGCAGAGAGGGATAGTACAAATATACAAAACTAAGATTTTATGACAACAGTAGTAAGTACATCATTATGACAGTCTTCAATCATTAAGAGTGCTGAAGCATATCCTGATGCAACATTCCTCCAATTGCTAGCTGCTCCAACAATTATGGTTAGGGCGCACTATGTAGCCCTAAACTCCTTTGACTGTGATGAATTGATGATCTGATAAGGGCACCTGAAGTTGTCCTAAACTTCCTTCATAATCTTCAAACAGTCCTAAGAGAGCAGCCCCCAAAATAACCCTTGCTATGGTGCTATGGCCTGTGGCCTAGCACATACCAACACTGAAGTAAATGTCCTCAAAACAATTACATAAACATCAACAACGCATCAGTATACATTAGCACCCAATCTGCAGATGAAACCAACCCTACGTAGTTCTGATCTAAGTCTGAGGACAAACTTCTTCAACACACAGCCTCACCTTATGACTGTAACTTCCAGCCTTGCTAACAACCCTTTAATTCAAGCCTTAATGCTGGCTTATTTTCCACGCTGTCCATCTATTCTTCTTCACGCTGTCAACAAGCTTCAATTAGCTGTGTTAGGGTCTCTCCTTGGCTGCGAATTAGATGATTCCCTTGACTGCGTATCATGCCTTTCTTAATTGTAGATAGGGCCTCCTTTAGACATCAGGTTAAGGGCTTCTTTATACTGCGTATTGGTGCTTCACTTGATAGTTAATAGGTCTCCTTTTAGCTTGCGGCTAGACCTCCTCACAAGACTGTTGCTAGGGCTTCATGACTGCGGCTAGGCTTCCTTTAGACAACGTATAAGAGCCTCCTTCAACTGTGGATATAGGGCTACATCTAGACAACGTATAGGAGCCTCCTTCAACTGCGGATATAGGGCTGCATTAGACCTTCTTTTGCTGCGGAATAAGGCCTGCAGTTAGGGCACTAGGGCACCTTCAAGATTGCGGCTATACCTTCTTTGCGACTGCAGCTAGGGCATGGCTAGATTTCCTTCAACTGCGGCTAGGTGTCTCTCCCTTCAACTGCGTCTAGGGCACCTTGTCTTGCTGCGTCTAGAACCCTTCCTTCACGGCGTCTTAGGGCTTCTCCCTATTGACCTCTCTAGCTACTAAACCCAAACGAGTGGAGAGAGATCATAAGAGAAGTGTGTGTATCAAATGACTTGAGACCTCCTCTATTTATAATGCAACGTTGAGGATAAGTTGGGGTAATTTGCTTGCTGGCCGACCTTGACAAATTGTCAATAATATGAATAAATTCCTATGAAACCGGATTCGTCCCCCAGGCCCTACATGTCCCAAATTTGGCGAATCAAACACGATTAGGGCGGATTCGTGTCTGAAAATCGGGACACATCGTGTTCGATTGGGACACTTCGAATCCGGAACGTGTCCTGATCAAGACACTTTGAATTTGGAACGTGTCCCGATTAGGACACTTCGAATCCGAAAATAAAGAACCCACACGACATTATAAAGGTGTATTTCCCCATTCTTTTTGCACATTCACTTGTTTAGTTTGTTGTGAGTTTGCTATGAGCGTTTGGGAGCAAGGAGCAACGAGTGTGCGAGCATTTTCAAGGAGATTCAAGCAACAAGTAAGTGCTAGAAGCTGTCAGATTTGATGATGGTGATGCTATAGAGGGGTCATCCTCCACACCAGTAGATGCAAAGATGACTTTGGATACAAAGGAGGAGGATACAATAGAGGAGAGCAATGGTGACCATGATGATGAGGACAATGATGCTGATTTTGATGATGACTATGAGGATTGATGACTCATGACTCATGAGCTACGTATTGCCTTGAGGCTTGTATACTTTTAGACTTGTAGTTGTAGTTGTTTTGTATTTGCTATTTCTATTTGCCATTGACATTGCACTACCTATGTAAACAGTAACACATTTTGATTTTGATGACTTAATTAGAAAACTTTAATATCTTTATCTTTTACTATCTTGTCTTTCTCCTATTGGATAATTGATGAATTGAATATGTATTATAAATTTATAATTTATCATTTATGTCACAATTGTATTTGTAATTTTGTATGCATAATGTTACTTTGTAAAACTTACATCTAGATGAAAATCTATGTTTGAATCAATGAATTTGTATCATGAATGAGAATTTGTGTAAGAAATATCTAATTTTATATTATATATATATAAATATAACGTATCTGAATGTGTCCTGTTCCGGGGGGTCAATGTGTTCGTATTTGACACTCGAATCCCCATATCCATCGAATCCCAAATCCTCGTGTCAGGTGACTTAGATAAATTCAATTATTCAAATCTCGATGAATACATGTCGGAATCGGATGATCTTTAGATCAATCCTACACCTCTCGAAGAGAGGAATCCAAGAAAAATATCAACTGCCATAAATAAGGTAACCCACATGGAGTTTGGCCCTAGTTGCCAATTTTAACACACCGCTTGTGACCATCAGTATAGCATTTGGGGGGTTGCAATATCAGAGCCTTCGTCCATCATAACTCCATTTGAAATAAATGTTATGAAATCATATCATTCCAATGCTCTTGGCCCCTTTTCTATTAGCCTTCTTATCACAACTCTGACATAGAACCGAGCACCATGACTATCAGCTTGGTGCTTGGGTGCTAAGGCCTTCGAGCTCTTGTCGGGGTCCTATTTCCCTCTGTAATTGCTCTTCCAACCCTGGTTCTTTTAAGTCTCCCACAACCATGAGCCATCAACGCACCAGAGCTCCTTTCCTCAAAAGTTCTTCAAAATCAATTTACAACGGAGTTATGATCCTTCGCCTCCGATGTACTTCCGTATCACTTAGATGCTAGATCTTCTCTCCTCTCCTGGTTCTTTGTATTTCTCACGACCATGTGCTAGTCCTCATCGGAACCCCTCTCATCGAAACTTTTCGAAAAACTTTTATAAAGGAGTTCCGATATTTCCAACCTCCGATATGCTGACCTTTGAGGTGACATCATGATGATGTCATCATTGCGACATGGCGTCGCCTTAGTGGTGACACGTGTCACACGGATTTGCCCCACTAGGCAACCTAAAAACGCTGAAACTAATTGCCACGTGTCTTGGTACAACCACTTCACGCTGACTTCATCTGCCATGTCGGCTTCTCGGGACCAATCACCATTTGCCATGTGTCTTCTTGGAGGAGAGAGAAAAGGGCCCCTCGGTCCTTTGGTTTTCTGTGGTTTCCTTTGTATTTTCCCTTCTCTGCAACTTTAGCGCTTTCAAAGGAATTGCATTTGTTAAGGAGTTACGAAACTTCGATGTTCCAATATCGCTTTGTTCCGAGCTTCATCCTTCCGATATCAAGGACTGATATGAGCATGCTTTGAGGTTCGAGCTCCCGACATTCGCCTGCTTTGATATTTCTCTTCTGATATTGGGTCCTGATAATCGGATCCCAAATTTTGGTTCTCCATTTTGAAATGACAAACTTCTGGGCTTGCAGCCTTAATGCCCTGTATTTAACTTTGTCAAAATTCAATGGGCATTTCAGAAAAAGTAAATAATGAACTAGATACTTATACCATTGTGATATAAGGTACTTCATTTGGATTTTCTGTATTGAGGTCCCAATACTGTTTTGTTCCTCTGATCTTACACCTTTTCCTTCCTTGTCTTTTAGCAAATTTATACCCAGGGCTTGGCAGTGAGCCTCAGAGAATATTTTAATCAATCCCTGCCCCTTGATCAACTTATTGGGTTTGATGTCCATGTCGTATTCTTGAATTTTGGCAATCCACTTGCCTCTCTTACCTTCACTATCGCCTTGCACGAGAATGTCTTTCGCCAAATTCAGACATATGCTATTTATATTGGACTACAGGACATAAATGCGGAAGGCCTTTAGGGCTTTAACCAAGGCATAAACTTGTTTCTCTATGACATTATGCTTCTAACTTTGCATCTTGCAACACCTCGCAAAAAACTGTGATCGACTGTCCCTGTCCTTCATTATTTTTCTGCAAGAGAACAACTGCCACCGTATTAGGAGAGGCACAAGAGAAAATGAGGAATGGCCTCTGATAGTTTGGGCTAGCTAAGACTGGGGCTTCTGCAAAAGCCTTTTTAATTTTGGAGAATGATTCTGTGGCTTCTATAGTCCACTTTACTTCCTTGTCTTTTTTCAACATCTCTGTGATCTCTTTCGCAATTTCAACATAATTTGGTATAAACCTTCTTAAAAAGTTGATTATGCCCAAGAAAACCCGTATTTCTTTCCTATTCCTTGGTAATGGAATATTGTTAATAGCTTCTACCCTCTTGGGATCAATATTTACACATTCCTTTGCTACAATGTGGCCCAATAGCTTCCCTTCACTTAAAGCAAACTGAGATTTCCTTCAAATGTGAGCTGCAAATGCTTGAGGTGCTCTTCATCTGACTCAGAGAAAACAATTATGTCATCCAGATAGATTACTACGAATTTATCCCGCTCTCCAACAAATGCTATATCCATCACTCTCTAGAAAGTAGCTCCAACATTTATGAGGCCGAAAGGCATTCTGACATACATAAACGTTCCCCATGGTGTAGTAAAAGTTGTTTTCTTCTGATCCTCAAGGTGTACAACAACTTGGTTGTATCTAGAGAAACCATCCATCATGGACATCCGGGCAGACCCTACCATTTTTTGCAAAATATAATCCATTTTAGGCAGAGGATAGTTATCTTTCAGTGAGGCCTTATTCAAATTTATGAAATCTATGCACAACCTTATTTCTCCATTCTTCTTCCTAACAGGAACCAAATTTGCTACCCAATCGGAGTACCTCAAAGGCACAATTATCTTAGCCTGTAATAGTTTCTTCACCTCCTTTTCAATTGATGGGAGCAATAGAGGATTAATTTGCTTGAGATTCTGCTTATATGGCTTCACCCATGTTTTTAAATGAATTTTATGCTGTATGTCGCCATGATCAAAAGTCTTCAAATCATCATATGACCTGGCAAACACATCCATGTACTCCTTGAAAAGGTCAAGATATCTTGGTTTGTATTCCCTTGGAACTCCTTTAGCTAACTTGATGATTCTTGGATCTTCTTCGATGCCAATATTATAGTCCTCCACCTCTTCCTCAAGCTCTTGCTTAGTTGGCTTAGTAGCCACATCATTTGAGTTAAAAAGCCTTTCCAGTGGAACCAATCCTCTAGGGATGATATTCCCCTTTCGCTGCAATAACTTGTGACCAACAATGGTTCCTCCCAACCGACCTGTTGTTCACATGTCATCTCCTCGTCCTCCTGATCAATTACCGAGTACGAGAATTCTCCAACGACCTCCATGAAGTGCTTGATCTGTTCTTCATCTTCAAATACCTGCCAGTACTTCACGTTGTCTGGTATCGATGACCTTTACCTGATCTCGACCTCATATCTGAGCAAGGGATTTTTGGGAGGCTTAAAATTACTAGCAGCGTAGCCAAGGAGTCCGCCATCCTATTATGTTCCTTGGGAAGAAACTGAATATTGAAAGCGAAGAAAATGTTTTCGATCAATTCCCATACTTCGTTCCCGTAAGCCTTCAATTTTTGATTCTTGGTTTGACACTGATTTTTTATTTGTTTCACCACAAGTTCTTAATCCCCGAACACATTCAAGCACCCGATGTTAAGGTTTTAGTAGCTTGCAACCCTAATAGCAAAGCTTCATATTTGGTAACATTGTTTGTGGCCTCAAACTCTAACTTGAACGAGAGAGGGATCAAGCTACTTTCTGGAGACACACCAATAACACACATACCCCATTTCCTTCTCTAAAATAAGCACCATCGAAATATAATTTCCATACCTTGTCATGCTCTAATGATTGTTTACTCAGCTGAGCTGTACATTCCACCTGGGTGTCTCCCATGATTTGATCATCTTCTTCTAACAATAGACAAGAAAAATCCTTCTCCTTACCATACACAGGAGCATTGTTTGAACAATCTGCCCTTGTAATTGTCTTCACGAATCTAGATTCCCTGTATAGTCGATGCTCTTCTCCACCAAACACAAGAATGGTAGCATAGGTTAAATCCAATTTAATGGAACCCCCAAGTTTCATTCCCCATGACCTAGACAAAAGCATACCAAATCTTGCAGGGATATCTGCCACTACAATATCCATTACCACACTTTTTGTTGGGATTTGAGCCAAATTGACCACCAGATCCTTGATCATACCCAAGCACTTTACTCTTTTGGAATCAAAGGAGTATAGGTCTTTGTATGGTTTCGTTATCTGCAGTCCCAATTGTTCCATCACAGATAATGGCATTAAGTTGTGAGATGCTCTTGAGTCAAGCATACAATTATGTAGTAGCAGGTCATGAATTACCAAGGTGACATAGAATGGAGGAGTGGAAGGGTCTTGCTCCTCCACATGGGGTCCAAACACAACCATATGCCTCTCTTCTTGAAGGTTAAGGCTATCTTGCAGGGGGGTAGTGGTGGGTGAACTCATAAACTGAGACACTTGAGCTTTATATTGGGGTTGTTTCAATAATTCAGTCAAAGGGACAACTATCTTGACTTTCTCTAACTCTTTTTGGAGACTAAAGGCAGAGGGATTCTTATCAATTTTAGCAGACTCAATAGGTGCTTTATCCTCATTACAGATTGGCTTCATCAGTGGGGGCAATTGCTCTGTTTTGGAGGCTCCAAACTCATTTGGAAAGGGATGGGAAGATTCTTTCTCGGTGGGTGGGACAAGGTTGAGTGATTTCTTCCCTTTATCTGTTGGCTTAGGGGAACTTGGATGAAGAGTTTCTTTATTTTGATCTTGCCCCTTTGACCTTTTCCTAGATGACCCGATATCACATTTCTTGTGCAATTGGGCTTGCATGAAATCAACAAACTGTTTACAATAACTGTCTATCTCATCATCATCTAGTGGGGCCTCCAAATCATCCCCTTCTCCTTCATGGGCTTCTATTTCATTTTCTCCCTCCGAGAGAGAAGAGAACTGATTTTCTTTAACTTTTATGGTTTCTTTAATATTCTCTTTAGGATTTCCGATATTTCCAACCTTCGATATGCTGACCTTTGAGGTGACATCATGGTGATGTCATCATTGCGACATGGTGTGTCTGGAGTGTTGACATGGTGTCTCCAGAGTGTTGACACGTGTCACATGGATTTGCCTCACTAGGCAACATAAAAATGCTAAAACTAATTGCCACGTGTCTTGGTACGACCGCTTCACGTTGACTTCATCTGCCATGTCGGCTTCTCGGGGCCAATCACCTTTTGCCATATGTCTTGTTGGAGGAGAGAGAAAAGGGCCCCTCAGTCCTTTGGTGTTCTGTGGTTTCCTTTGTATTTTCACTTCTTCGCAACTTCATCGCTTTCAAAGGAATTGCTTTTGTTAAGGAGTTGCGAAACTCCAATGTTCCGATTTCGCTTTGTTCCGAGGTTCATCCTTCCAATATTAGGTGTCGATATGAGCCTGCTCCGAGGTTCGACCTCTCAACATTTGCCTGCTCCGATATTTCTCTTCCGATACTGGGTCCCGATAATCGACTCTCGAATTTTAGCTCTCCCTTTTGATATCGACCTCTGAATTTCTGCTCTCCTTTGGATTTCGTACTTCGACTCTTCCTTTTTGGCCTTCCAAGACTGCACCCATCCTTTTCTGTAGCAGGGATGAAAATAGGACCGTTTGACATAATCTCAAAAGGGTATGACAGGTGACAACAAGACCCATGGTTTTGTACACTTTAAGGAAAAGTATAAAATATAAGTCAATAGAGAGGTTTGAGATTAATCATGGAGAGGAGAATAATGGATGTTTCTTCTTGATTGGGGTTTTGATTTGTTGAGGAAAATGCAGACCTCCAAAGGAGCAATAGGGTAGTTTTGAAGGATGTGAGTAAATTGGTTCATGGGGCAAATATGTCAGGACAAATCTTGAAGGAGTCTGTTAGGCTGTTCTAAAGGCAAGGAAGGAAAGGTTGCGAGAAGGAAAGGAGCGACTGAGGGCATTAAATATAGTGCATGCTATAGGAAGAGCTAGATGTGTGGGAATCTACTATCCAATGGCTGATGGACAAGTCATTGAAGGTAAAGGAATCTAGCCACTAGTTTTAGGGACAATTTGATAATCAAGGAAAGAAGTTGGAATTGTGCCCTAAGGAGGGACAATTGACTGATAAGGCAACTATGTAGGGGTCGAGCCCTAGAATTGAGGGCATGGCGTGTCATTTTGGTAGTTGGCAGGAGGATGGTAGCTTAAAGGAAGCAATTTGCAGGTAAACAATAAGGGTCGAGGTATGGTTAGAGCTTGTGCCATCATCCACAGGCAAGGAAAAGGAGAGTTGGACCATCAAACCTTGTGGAATGTCCAAACATGTGGTTGGTAACAGGTTGTAGCAAGGAGTAGTAGGATGAGGCATGTGCAAGGGTAGAGAAGGCTTGTTTTGGTCCAGCAACAGTAGAAGGAAGTAGGCTGGGGCTGTGAAAGGTGTACATGACTTGACTGAGGGAAGATGTTTGTGGGCTATGAGTTGTTAAGGGTTACAACTGCCAACAGGAAGGTAATAAATGCAGACCGAGGGGCCTGTGTGAGGGTCGTGGGCTACAAGAGGTAGTCACAACAAGACAAACTTGTAAAGAGGAAGATTGCAGGTGGACCGAGTGTTTAAGGAGGGATGGGAAGCCCTAAGGTGCTACAACAAGGTGGTTGTGTGGACTATCCATTAAAGGAGAAGTTGGATTGAGTGATTTTGGGCAGTGAAGGCTTGAAGGATTTAGCCTTAGTCTAGGGATTTTGGACAAGGTTTTGTCTCTTGTATTGGGCTTTTTCCGGGATTTGTAAAATACCACTTTCCCTGCTAAGTTAGGATTCTTATTGGAGAAAATATAAGAAATTGTTTTTTGCAATTAAAATTGTGTTCTGTGTATGATCTAATTGTTGGTGTGTTTTCTGTTGTGCAACTTGTTTTTAAAGTTAGGAGTTTTAGTGTGTTTATGTTTTCAGTTGTGTAACTATCAAAATATAGAGCAGACTTGGGGTGTGGATTACTAATATTGTATCAGAGCATTTTGAAGAGCAGTTGGGTTAGATTTGTGCAAAGGTGGCAGCTCTAAGGGGGAGCTGAGTTTTGCTATTGAAGGATTGACAACCGGTCTCTTGGATTTCTGGGTAAGAATTCAACAGTCAAGATGGTTTCTAGCTTGAGGATTGAAGACTGGCTTGATGGGATATCCAACTACAGTTTGTGGAAGGAAATAATCAAGCTAGTGCTATTGGTGAATGATCTATGGGAGTATGTTGACAACAAGATCCCTATGCCAACCAATGAGGTAAAGGGGTTTGAAGTTGTATTTTGAGATGAAAAGGTAATTCTCAGACCCAGTGGATCTAATTCAAACCTAGGGGTTGTTCTTGGAGTTAGAGTGGTTTTTATAGGCTAAAGGGCAAGCCTATTGACCAAGGAAAGAAGAGGGTTCCAGAGACTTAGAGGGAGTTAGGTTTTAGATGGAGTTTGTAGATTCAAAGCGAGAGTCGACAACCCTTGAAGAACGTGCCTTCAAGTTCAAGAGGAAGAGAGGAGTCTTCCAAAACTTCTAAGAAGGTTTCAATTGTTACAATAGGTTTTGCTTAGTGATGGAAGAAGAAACTTATGATGCGTGTTGGAGAGTAGCTTTGGAAGAGGATTGTGTTCCAGTGTGGGAAACAGAGACTTCCAGGGAATGGAAGTACCTCCCTCGCTAAGAGGGAGTGTTGAAATTTCGTAGCATCGGAAGGTACTCTCATGTGCCCTTGGTGCTGGGTATGTGAGAGGAAAACACTCATAGAAGTGATTGTATGAGTGTATGAGCTATGTGATGGGGCTTTGTACCTATAGAACCATGGTATTTTAATGACCCATTGTATGGACCCATGGTATTGCACACTTCAAGGAAATGTATAAATTAAAAGCCAATGGAGAGGCTTGAGATCAATCATGGAGAGCAGAATAATGGATGTTTCTTCTTGATTGGGGAGGCCTGAAAAGGGGCAGCAAGGTACAACAAGGTACTCTTGAAGGATGTGAGTAAATTGGTTCACGTGGAAAATCTGTTAGGACAAATCTTGAAGGAGGCTGTTAGGCTATTCTAAAGGCAAGGAAGGAAAGACCACAAGGAGGAAAGGAGCAACTGAGGGCATTAAAGGCAGTTCTGACCCTAGGAAGGGTCAGACCTGTGTGAATCTACCATCCAAAGGCTAAAGGACAAGCCATTGAAGGTAGAGGAAGCTCGCTGCTTGTTTGAGGGAAAAAACCATAGTCAAGGGAAGAAGGAACTGCGCCCTAAGGAGGGTGGGTTGGCTGATAAGGCGATTGTGTAGGGCCCAGGCCCTAGAAATATGGTAGACTGTGTCATTTTGGTAGCTGGTAAAAGGTAGGGGCTGAAGTCTAGTTAGGGTCCGTGCCATCATTCGTAGGCAAGGAAACGGGGTTGGACCCTGTGGAAGGTCCAAACTTGTGGCTGGGAACAAGCTGCAGCAAGGAGCAGGAGGCTGAGGCCTGTGCAATGGAAAGGAAGGCTTGTTTTGTTAAGCCACCGTAGAAGGAAGCAGGTTGGGGCTGTGAAAGGTCTACATGACTTGGTTGAGGGAAGATATTTATGGGCTATGGGTTGTTAAGGGTTACGCCCACAAAGAAGGTAATAAGTGTAGATAAAGGGGCCTGTGTGAGGGTTGTCACAACAAGACAAACCTGTAAAGAGGGAAGATTGCAGGTGGATTGAGTGTTTAAGGAAAGGGTTGGGAAGCCCTAATGTGCTATAACAAGGTGGTTGTGTGGACAGTCCTTTAAAGGAGAAGCTGGACTGAGTGATTTTGGCCAATGAGGTCTTGAAGGTTTTAGCCTTAAGTTGCATCAAAATGGATACAAATATGGGGTTTGAAACAGATACACCTATATATATATATATATATATATATATATATATATATATGACAAAATAAAAATTTCATATTACCATTCATCTCTTAGAATCTAGATTCTATTTTAAAAAATTCATAATCATCATCATGAATTCAACATAAACAAATCATCATCATCAATTTCGCATAAATATTGTCATCATCATCATTGATTATTATAACAATCAACATATCATCAAGTTTCTGTGTCAAGGGTTGGGAAGCCCTAATGTGCTATAGCAAGGTGGTTGTGTGGACAGTCCTTTAAAGGAGAAGCTGGACTGAGTGATTTTGGCCAATGAGGTCTTGAAGGTTTTAGCCTTAAGTTGCATCAAAATGGATACAAATATGGGGTTTGAAACAGATACACCTATATATATATATATATATATATATATATATATATATATATATATGACAAAATAAAAATTTCATATTACCATTCATCTCTTAGAATCTAGATTCTATTTTAAAAAATTCATAATCATCATCATGAATTCAACATAAACAAATCATCATCATCAATTTCGCATAAATGTTGTCATCATCATCAATGATTATTATAACAATCAACATATCATCAAGTTTCTGTTTCAAATTTCAATCAACATCATCACCAAATTTAATTATGTGCACTACATAGTACGAATTACAAAGTGAACTATGAGTGACAGTCTACTATCATATGACATATTATGACATTCAATGTTCATTGTTGAAAAGTTAAAACATCATCATAAATTACATTTACATATCATCAAATATGTCTTCATCCATGTAATTAAGATCCACATCAACATTTGAATCCTCTCCAGGAGTGGGAGCATTGCTGCCGTGTCCACCTGAAGATGCAATTATTGGTGCCTCCTCATCAACATATGAGACATGACATTTAATATCATATCCAAGTTAGACAACTTTGGTTCCACATCCCATAGTTTGGTGGGCTCAAATTTGTATTCATAACTCTTGTGTGACAGAAGGCGAAGGTTCGAATGAACATACAATTTGTTTTGCTTCAATGAATAGATGAAGCCATTTGTACTGCAGTTCCTCCTTGCTAAAGAAAAACTAGCAACCTATGACAATATCTCGATGTCCAATTTTTGGATATGTGGAAGTTCACCACTATAGTAGTTCTACCAATTAATTGGATTTGGTATGGTCTTGTCCCACATAGAATCAATATTTGTACCCAAATCCTTCGATCCTACTAAATGAACAAACTTTGAATGAATATGAATCCCAATATCAGGATCTACAAATAACTTTCTAAAAGCTTTCTTATATCTTTGTGAGACTTCTGGGTCTTTGTTTGGTGCGGTTCTTTATGGATTACTTAGTAACTTTGCAGAATAATATTTTGGATTCACTGCATAGGCCAAAAGGTCCAATGAGGTGGTCATCTTGTTCCACCTTTTGGTCAATATATCTTTTACTTCTTTGTAAACGTCTTCACCTGGGTCCTTTTCCTTGGCATTTATAACCACCCATATATTCTCTATCATGGTGTTAATGCCCTCATACACCTCTCCCAAATTAGGCATATCTGTGTCAAACATGTATCAAATCTACAATTGGCTTAGGAAATGCCAAGAGGTACTCCACCCTATCCCACCATTCATCATCAACAACCAACCTTTACACTGCTTGTGCTCTTTTTGTTTGGGATCGACTCCATTGATTCCAAAGAGAACTGCATACCATTGATTGTAATGTTTCTTTCACCTGCATAAGCCTTGTTAAAACTATGATGTGAGAAGCAAAACAAATCTCGACAACCTGCAAGTGCCAATGTTTCAATAAATTAAAAATCATAATTGATTGAATATCTATTATGATTCACAAATCATGACTTATTTGAGAATCCAATTTACATATTTCAATTTAGAGTCATAGAAATTAGAATTCATGAAATAAACTTAAAAGTTTAGGTAACTTAAGGAGCTCCAACTTTGCGAATTCCTTGTAGATGCCTTGGGGCATGTGGTGGCTTGGGACTCTGTCTTTTTCCCACGCAAAAACAGTCAAAACACACTATTTGTTACTGGTTTTTGCACTTTATGCTTGGATATGTTTCCGAAATCTGGATACGCATCACGATTTTTGTGATATGTATCCAGATTTCTGTAAACGTATCCAAAATGATTAAAACATGGCTTGAAACGTTTCCAAACTGAGATTTTCCGTTTCCAAAAAAAAGTCAAACGCCCAGGAAA
Source organism: Pinus tabuliformis (assembly GCA_031772625.1). Taxonomy (NCBI): domain Eukaryota; kingdom Viridiplantae; phylum Streptophyta; class Pinopsida; order Pinales; family Pinaceae; genus Pinus; species Pinus tabuliformis. Next base: position 315,671,664 of record CM062811.1, read on the forward strand.
CATATCTTTGACGTTTCAATGCCGAATCGTATAAGTATCCATTTCCGAAACACTGAACGGCGTTTGTAGGGGTTGGGATGGATGTTGCCAGCATCCTAGATTTAGCCTTGGCCCAGGGTTTTTGGACAATGTTTCTTCTCTTGTATTGGGATTTTTCAGGGAGTTGTAAAGGGCCACTTTTCTTTGTATGGGAGCCTTAGGATTCTTATTGAAGGAAAAATAAGAAATTGATTTTTGCAATTAAAATTGCTTGTTCTGTGTATGATCTAATTGCTGGTCTATTTTTTGCTGTGCAAGTTATTAAAGTTAGGCATTTCAGTGTGTTTATGCTTTCAGTTGTGTGTAACTATCAAAATATAGACCAGACCTGGGTTGTGGATTTCTAACAAGTAATTTATAAATTAAGATTTTCATTGACACCATCCAAATGTTTTGTTGGAAACTAATGTTCTTCCTGCATGGAATTGATAATTATTTCCTTTAGAAAGAAATGTGCATCCCTAGGGTTTCCTCCTACTCATGCAAGGATTGCAGCTTTTTATTTTATTTTCTTCTGTGTCTTTATCTGAACAGTTATTTTGAGAGTAGATTAGGGGTTATTTAGTGTTCCATGGGAAATTTACAATTCATTACTTGAAACTCACGAGAAAGGAGGTGTTAAAAATTACTTATTTGTTTTTCTAGGAGAATAGAAATCAGGGAATGTGGAAAGTAGGAAATCACAATTCTAGGCTGCTTAGACCATGGACCCATAGATTTTACCTTCTTTTCTTGAATGTCCTTCCAAGCCTTTTGATTCTTGAATAAATTGTGCTGATGATAGCTGCATTATGGAGAGGGACGGATTCTTTGTTTCTGTATATTCATCCAAACTGGTTTTTCTTTCCAATCTATTGCTAACTTGTACCTTATTTATCTTTTTTTGTAAAATGATGTATTTGTTTCTCTAAATTTTATAAGTTTTCAAGATACCTTACATATTGCACCAATCAGTTCCATGATACATTATGTTCTATATGTATTGATAAGGTTAAATTTGAACATGATCCCTGTCTCTAAAGAGTTATTGTTACATTTGATTATTACATTTGTAGTGCTTTGACCTTGTTGCATTGTGTACCTGTTAGCCGCCAGAGCAAGTCGAGATCGAATATGTAATAGAAAAGGCAAACCTGGAAGATGATATGCTTGAGAACTTCAGAAGTGTGTTTGAAAAATTTACATTTGGAGATGCAATACCATCTGGAAAGGTGTGTCTTATGTAGTTTATTTGTTTGTGACATTTTCCAAGGTCTTATCTTCCCTTTTTTTAGTTTGAAAATAAGAGCTGGAGGAACAATATTGATATTGTAAATTGTTCCTTCTCAGGATGATGAAGAAAAGAAGGATGCAACTTTGAGTTTGGCAGCAAAGAAAAAGGCAGACTCTGATTCAGATGAGGAGGATGAACAAGAGCAGCAGAATAAAGAAAAGGGGATTTCAAATAAAAAGAAGAAGGTGCCATATTGTTTATTTCTCATTCACTACCCTGGTAATGTTTGCTGTTTCAATTTCATGGTTCTTAAGGGTGCTGATTTCTGTGTTCTTTGAGCTGCAGCTTCAACGAAGAATGAAGATTGCGGAACTTAAGCAGCTTTGTTCCAGGCCAGATGTTGTCGAGGTATGCTGGAACCGTTTTCTCAGCTCACTTGGATGCTTAACATTGCATATGCAATTTTATATAGGTTTCATTTTTTTCCATGAATTTCTTTTGTTATTTCTAGACATCTTTGCTTCAAAGTTTATCTATAGTTTTTCCTGACTGTGATTGCTGCCATTTGTGTCTTTATCTACATCTTTAGCTTCTTTTCAAGTGTTTTCTATGATAGGCTTGACAAAGATGTTTTAATGCCATGTTTAAATAGTTGCCAGTTGGTGACATTTTGATACTGCCCTCTGGGAACAAATAAATTGAATATAAATGCATACTATAATGGCATGCTAATATGCTAGTTGAATTTTGATACCATTCACTAAAAATCAAATTTCTGTCTTTTTTTTCATGAAAAAAATATTTATATCTAATATTTCAAAGATGGAATCAAAATATACATTGTCTAGCATTTTCGGCCCCAAAAAAATATACTTGCGAGTTTGAGCCTATCCTAGGCTTACTTACCAGTCATGACAGCCTCCCAAGGCCTTTTTAAGCTATCCTGTTAATGTTCTTAACATTAACTCTTCCACTTTGTTTATTCCTGCATCCTTCCTCATAATCATTTTAGCCCGATCTTCTTGATCGAGATACACATTTGCTTTCTTCTCTTCTGCAAGAGCTTATTTCCCTTGCCCTTTTCTGAGTCACTTGGATCTTGAGACTCCTCACCTTCCTTTATGTTGAACCAGGTCCGGGCCACTGCCATGAGCCACATGGAGTCTAAGGATAGTGTTGAAAGCCATAGGATCCAGAAGCTAAAAGCATTGTCTGAAACAAAAATGACCTCATGACTCTTGTTTGCCATCTTGTCTAACCTCCCAACTTAACTCCTTTGATTACTTCCTTGTCCTAACTTGGAAACTTGAATGAGCTTTTACATTTTTGTCAGACTTGTCCTATGTCAGTTGTTCTTTCAAATCCATATGGTTCACCCTCTTTTGGCCTCCTAGTTCTAGGACCTTGGGTTCTCAGAGTTTGGACACCCGTGCATTCTGCAAGATTTCCAACAACTCTTCCTTTGGCTTGAATATAGAATGAGGACTTGGGATCTCATCCTTCCCAGCTTGAATATAAAATGAAGACTTGGGATCTCATCCTTCCCAAAGTTTGCTTCATCTAAACCTAGAACCATTGCCTAGGTAGAAATGAACAGAAAAGATGCCCTAGAATTCAGATCTACTATTCTCCCCTCAGGTGCAGATATTCCCAAGAACTCCTCATTAAAGATAGTCTAGTTAGGTTCTCAAAAATCGAATTTCCATTATAAAAGGATTTATGAATAATGTATTGTCTGTTTTGATGTCTGAAAAAAAGGTATAGGTATTTTAAATCTTGATGTATGTTTTAAGACCATGCTAATAAACCGGCTTTTTCATCTTCTCATTTATCTTGAATTTTTGTTTTGTGATTTTTTTTAAAATATAAGAGATGCTTCACACAAGATAAATTGGGCAAGTGATGCTTTATAGAAGTTAAATTGGATGATTCTCAATGTTCTGATTTTATGCTTAGCTCTTAATGACTTTAGTTATGACAAGCTTTGCATACTGATTTCTATAACAAAGGGTCATTGATGCCCCATTTTGTGGAGGGACTTTTCTACATTTTTAACTTTGTATGTCTTTTACCAGAAGGTGCTTTTATTTGTTGCTAATGTCAGTGATCTTTCCTTTCAAATACATTTTTGGTTGTCTGAAGACTGAAGGACTAGTTATATAAACACACTCCCAAATCATATGCATGCATTCCTGCTCAATGTTGATTTTTGGTTTCATGGTTATCCTCCATTGTTGCTTTTGTTTCAATGTTGATTTCTTTGTTCCTTACTTGGTTTATTTTTGTGCACATGTAAAAATATTATTAACTCTTTCTTAAACAAGCAGGTGTGGGATGCAACGGGGGCGGATCCAAAGTTGCTTGTGTTTTTAAAATCTTATCGCAACACTGTTCCTGTTCCTCGACATTGGTGTCAAAAACGAAAATTCTTGCAGGTTTGTGCCTCTACCAAACTTGGAGATATGGCATGCATGACTGAGTGTTGCATGATGAAGAGGGCAAATAGAAGGGTGAGAAAAATGTAAGGCGCATTAGGTGTCACCCCTCTTATTTGTATACATGGTTCTTGCAGGGGGCGGTTCATCCACAATTGTAACGATGAAGGAGTGCTGGTATGTAGGTGGATACAGCATGTTACAACTAGATTGAGTGGGCATTAGTAGAACTGTTGTTATGTATTTCTCTGGATGCTAGATGTTCCAATTGGATCAATCATCATACATGTTTTAGTTTGAGATGATATGCACTTTAGAACAGTAGCTAGTTTGATGTGAATTATTGAATGTATATTTAGGATAAATTCCATCATTTTCTGTCATATCTTAAATCGTTTGCAATGCTTAATACTCTGACTGAAGCTATTGCTTTTGACAATGCAGAGCTTATCGGCTGTTTCAACCCCTTCAATTCTAATCTAGTTTGTTGTTTGGCCAGTTTAAGAAGCTAGGAAATTATTGTAATGGCATCCGTTTTGGTAAGAAACAGGACTGAATATTGTAGTGGTGATCGGGGATCCCTGAATCTTTTATTGACTCATGCAGGGGAAACGTGGAATTGAGAAACAGCTTTTCCAGCTTCCAGATTTCATTGCTGCAACTGGTATTGAAAAGATAAGACAGGTAAGATGATGCTTCTGGTGTATGAGTATACTTTAATCTTTTTTAATTTGCTATTTGCCTAGTCTTACGTTTTTCTTGAGTTAAATTTCAGGCCTACATTGAAAAGGAGGATAGTAAGAAGTTGAAGCAGAAGCAGAGAGAACGGATGCAACCAAAGATGGGAAAAATGGACATTGATTATCAGGTTGGTAGGCCTTTTGCATGAGTTTTGGAAATATACTTCTTGGATTAATTAGGAAGATGTCTAAAAATGGAGTGCAATTTCTTTGTTAGGAATATTATCCTTTTTGATATAGCCATCATTTATGCTTTGTGAGTCTGTTGTTTATTGTTGGAGAAACATTTTGACAGAGGAATCATATATTTTGCTATTTAATTTACATCTGCCTATCATATGACACATAATATTACTATGTTTCTTCTAATATGTTTTTAGCTGGATGTATGTTTCATACACTGCTGTTTATTTATTATTGTCCTGATTTTCATTTATAGGTTCTGCATGATGCATTCTTTAAGTACCAAACAAAGCCTAAGCTGACAAATCATGGTGATCTTTATCACGAAGGCAAAGAGTTTGAGGTAGTATCTGAACTTCTTCATCTGGTAGATGAATGTCACTTTATTGCTGTTGTGTCACTAATATGAGTTAATTCAACAGGTGAAGCTGCGGGAGATGAAGCCTGGGATTTTATCACAGGAATTGAAAGAGGCTCTTGGTATGCCTGAAGGTGCACCACCTCCCTGGCTCATTAATATGCAGGTTTGTATAAGCGATCTTTTATGTTTCACATGACATTTAACTGGATGTTTTTGTTTTCTAGGCATGATGACAAATCTTTATTTTACACTGTACAGAGATATGGACCTCCACCCTCTTATCCACAGCTGAAGATAGCTGGGTTGAATGCTCCAATTCCACCTGGGGCTAGTTTTGGTTATCAGCCTGGAGGATGGGGAAAACCCCCTGTGGATGAAGTAAGTTATTTTATGTGTTGCATGGGTGTCATGACAGTGATATCTTTATATGAACATGCACTGACAGTGTCTCATGTTTGTATTTACATCTATTGATTATGTTGCAGTATGGTCGCCCTCTTTATGGAGATGTTTTTGGTGTACATCAAGCAGAGCCTATTACTTATGAGGTACATCCAATGTTTTATTTAACATAATATATGTACTCTATTGTCGCATAATTTTCAATGGCAATGTTTATATGGCTTACGACAGTTTTCCAGAAAGGGCTAACCACTTTCTTCATGTTTTAGGAGGAACCTGTTGACAGGAGCAAACATTGGGGGGACCTTGAGGAAGAAGAGGAAGAGGAAGAGGAGGAGGAAGAGGAAATGGATGAAGAGGAGCTTGAGGATGGCATTGAGTCAGTTGACAGCCTTTCCAGGTTGGACACATACATTTGTTTTCTTTCTCAGCTAAATGAGTTAGTCAATAATCTAGTTTAGTCATCGTGTAATAAGGATGCTTATATCACTTGTTGAGTAAGTGGACATGTATTTTTGTGCAGTACTCCCACTGGGGTTGAAACACCTGATGTCATTGACCTTCGGAAACAACAGCGGAAGGAACCTGAGAAACCTCTGTATCAAGTGAGTAAAGGGCGTCTATATTCATCCAGATTTTTTTCATTGCATTTGTTAAGATCAGCTTCTTATATTTTAACTATTCTGTGTTTCATCAATTCAATCAGTTATAAATTGGCTAGATTTATATGTTGGTAATTCATGTTTGAACAACTTTAATAGGGCTATATTTCTTTGCCTTTCAAGCTTCTTTTTTCAATTTGGATAGATTTATGTATGATACCTTTAACTCTCTCCTTTTCAGGTTCTTGAAGAAAAGGAAGAGCGTATTGCACCAGGAACTCTGCTTGGAACTACTCATACGTATGGACTAATCAACCATATTAAAATTTGCTGCTGAATTTTTGGTTTCAAACTGAATTTTCGTGAACTTTGATGTTTGAGCTGTCTTATTCTGGGTAAGATTTTACCTCATCGTGTCAATAAACTCACCTATCTTTCTCATGGAAACAGATATGTGCTTGGTGCAACAGATAAAACAGGAGCTAAACGGGTATATATCTTCTTTTATTTTTTCCTTTATAAATTGTATTGGGAATCTATACCTCTTTGTTTATTTCTAAGGTGCGAGTCAGCTTTAAATAATAAATATTTATTCCCAAATGCTTATATATTCTGATGCTGTTTTGCAGGTTGATCTTCTTCGTGGTCAGAAATCTGACAAAGTTGACATCACACTTCGACCAGAAGAACTGGAAGCCCTTGATGATGTTACTCTAGCTGCTAAGTAAGATTTCTGGCGTGAATATTGAATTATTTATACCTGAATACATTGGTTGTCCGTTGTTGTTTATTCTATTATTTTAATTTGTGAAGAATTGGTTTTGTAGTAGTTCGTTTGGCATGTTTGGTTCCTTTTACTCAATTGCTCAAAAGTCTAATTTATTTGAAATTGATAGGTACGAGGAAGCCAGAGAGGAAGAGAAAGTGCGAAATCAACGAGAGGACTTCAGTGACATGGTGGCAGAGGTTCATATCTCTCTCTTCCTCTTTTTATTATTAGGGAACCATGATTTAATCAAAACTCCTTGGAAGCATCAATTTACTTTTGGCCCGGTGAAATTTGATTTTGCAGGCTGAAAAGAAGAGAAAACGGAAGATGCAAGAAAAGGAGGGGAAGTCCAAGAAACAGAAGGATTTCAAGTTTTAAGAAATGTCAGGGTTCTTTACTTGTCATTGGCGGGAGCTAGATTTTTGACCCTATGCTTCATCCAGAATAACCCATTGTCAATTTTATGGATGGTGGTTCTCTTGTACAAGCTTCGATGATGAGCTGAAATTGTCAGTCTTTCACTGAAGATGTGTATATGACTAAGTTACTATCAATGCTTTGTGGTTCTTATGCAGTGTTCTATATTAAGTTTGTTTGCTTCCTTGTATGATTCTTGTTCTGCTTCTGTTTGGGCTGCATTAGTTCCCATTATGCATTAGATCAATCATCAGAGTCCATGCTTGTTTGTTTATATGAATTTAATATATTGAATGTTTGTTTATGTTGTGGTGCCTTAGTTTAGAGTCTACTCCTAAATGGTTGCTAGTTTTTGGGTGAAAAGTCTGGTTTTAAGTTTTTGTACTTGATTCTGTGAAACGGGACACATTCAAATGGCATCCAGAGATGGGTAGTTTCCAAAAAAAAAAAACCCAAAAAACAGACTCAAAAGTGGGTAATCTAGCTGTGAAAGTGTCGAAATAGGGCTGTTTTTGCTGGCGTGTTGACCATGGTTGACTTGAACCAAACCTGCTCCAGAAAAAATCAGCCATTGTTTGAAGTCTCACTTTGTTGTGCATTTTAGCATTCGGTCTCTTGACTAGGTATCAGTTTTCCATCCCAATTGGTATCCAGAGAAAAATCTGAAACTGTGCTGTGCGTTCTAGCATTTGGTGTCCCGAGAGGGGCCTTTGGAACCCCTCTAACTGCATTTAGCAAGTGGTGTCTTCATTGGTTGCCCTTGAAACACCTCTAGATCGGAAACCATAAAGCATTGTTTGGAGGTTCTTTATTTCACATTTTAGCATTTTAGCGTACCTTCAAAACCCCTCTAGCTGCATTTTGTGTTTGGGAACTTCACTGTGTGCCTTTGAAACCCCCCTAGATCCATACCATAAAACGTTGTTTGAAGTTTCATAGTTACACAATTTAGAAATTAGTATGTTGCATCTTGACATTCATTGTATAAAGCACCGTGTTACTGGGAAGCTGGATGAAGAGAACACGACCATTTTTTTGTTTAATATAATTTCTACATTTATGAATTTAAAGAATGCAGGCATAAACTGCCAATATAAGCTTTGTTAAGTTTGTTACTTGTATATGGAATTGGGTTGTTCCCCATCTTCAACATGGTAGGGGTCTTTCAAGTTTGGCTATGTTGTTCATCGAGTCTTGTGAGCATGTAATTTGTCAAGTTCATATTTTATTTTTATCCAATAAAAGAAATAGTTGGCTCTATTTTATAATTTATTTTATCAACCTTTATTGTTTGGCTTTATCTATCATTTTTTAGTGGATTAGTTTTTGAACGATACTTCTCCACTGCAATACAATGGCAAGTGTAAGATGTGGTAAAAAAATCAAAGTGGAATCACAATTTTATTGTTTAGGGGGTGGGGTGTTGGTGTGATGATTGATTTATTATTGGTATAAATCAAGTCTCTAATGGATGACTCACCACATCCTGTGAACATCAGTGATATCATTTTCTGGATACTACACTCAAATGCCCATTGTATTGAGTAGAAAGGATAAAAAAGTGGGATTCACCTTTGGGTTTTATACTTGGAAAAGAAGGCTTCTGGAGGATGCCACCTATTCCAAAATCACGAAGTTTTCCTTCAGTTGAGCCCACTTGTTATACTTCATTTTAAGATATAAAACCTTAGCAATCATAGCAGAAAAATTGGATGCTCTGGTAAAAAAGGCTGTCTTGAATATGTGACCAAGTTTGTAAATACGTAGTGATTGCATAGAATACTGCACAATTGTACCAAATTGACTTCACCCTCTAAGTCAAGGACCTCCCTTTAATGACATGATATTAGTCATCCACTAACATTTGAGTTTGGTTATATCTTGAAAGACCTCCCTTTAATGACATGATATTAGTCATCCACTAACATTTGAATTTGGTTATATCTTGAAAGTAAGTTTGTAAATATGTAGTAACTGCATAGAGTACTGCATAATTGTACCAAATGACATCACCCTGTAAGCCAATGACCTCCCTATAATGACATACATGGTGCTCTATTAGTCGTCCACTAAAACTTGAATTTGGTTATATCTTGAGAGTCCACAAGGTGACATGCAGCTCTATTCACTCTTACTAAATTCTTATCTTAAGATTCAGAAGGAAAATAAACAGTAATGAGACAATAATGAATTTCTTAATGAGATTTTGACACCTTAAAAGTCCACAAGGGGATATACAATGTGGTCAACTATTTCTACTTTCTCACTCGGTATGTAGACAATAATGGAAATGTTATTGACATAGTGATTATATCTTGAATTAGACAATAATGGAAATGTTAATGATATTACGATTATATTTTGAATAACCTTAAATATGATAGTGTTACACTAGTTATTTAGACAATAATGGAAATGTTATTGACATAGTGATTATATCTTGAATTAGGCAATAATGGAAATGTTAATGATGTTAAGATTATATTTTGAATAACCATTCATATGACCGTGTTTCCTTGTAGATTGAATAGTTAATAGTGTTTCCTTGTAGATTGAATAGTTAATGATGTTTAGATTATATTTTGAATAACCATTAAGGTGATAGTTTTGTATATTTAAATATGTATTTTTAACGTGGGTATTAGGATTAATAATAAGTTTTTTCTTAAATTAATTAATTTTAACTTCTATTCTATAGTTTTAATGTGTATAATTTAACTTCTATTCTATGGTTTTAATATTCTTGATTCTGGATGGCTTAATGTAACTTATGTTAAAGATATCATACACATGGAGTTTTTCTATTTGGGAAGATAGTTGTTCAATTTTATTGAATGTATTGAAATTAATTATGAGCATAGATTCTCTCAACTATGGATCTATCAAGGGTCGAGAGGGATCAAATCTCTCAAGGTGTAAACCTCTTTTTTGAGTGTACAACTTGAAGAAAGGTTTGTACCTTGACAGACTTGTTCCCTCTTGGCACTTATACATCCAGAGTTAAGATGGATCTAGGCTGATTTAGTTATTAATAATTAATAACTATGTAATTTGATTGAGTCAAAATGTTTTAATTAATAATTATAATCATCAGTTTTATTATTATTTATTAAATTTATTTATTTATTTATTTTTTATGTAATTTGACCGAGTCAAAATGCTTACATAGCATAACCTAAAAACATCGCCTTTCATATTGGGCTCGAGAGCGCCTCTCGACACAATAAAGTTATGCTATGGGAACTTGTTGAGTTGGTAAAGTGGGATGCTATTATTTTGTGAGGGTTATAAGTTTCCCTAAAATAACATTTTTCTTTCTTGTATGTCAATATGTCTCTACAAAGATACCATTGGATCTTAGAAACCTGCATTGATAATAAGTTGGGCCAAAAGGTTACATGCAAAAAGCGTGACACAAGATACCACTTGATAGGTAGTGGACACTTGACAAATAAAGTTTCCTTTTAACTAATTTTCTTGTTATTATACATTTGAGTGTTATAGGGTGCCCTTTGGCTAAGCAACCACAAGTGTAAGATATCTATTCTTTTAGAGGCACTTAACACTAGCACTTGGGCCTAACATTTTTGCATGCATTGGTTTGTGCATCCACAAGCATGTCACTATAGCGCTTGAACCACGTTGGATGTTGTATTAATTACCCACTTCCATCAAATGAGAGAAACAACTCGTACATGCATTAAGATTTTTGATAAAGAACTTGCATGAAATTTTAAATACATGGATAAACAAGCTTTGATTAAGGGAACAATATGACCATAAGTTAATAATGTTCTCTACAATAGGAGCACGTCACAATACATCTTGTAAAACATTTTCATGTTTCACTACAAACATTTGTATGATAATAATATTATTAATAAGTTTACATTATTTGTGAGATGTTTAGTTTTATGAAATTCTTTTGTGTTTTATCGTCTTTAAAGGATTGTTGACGAAGAGGGAATTGGAGCATGACATCCTACTACTTCACTTCACAAAATATAGGACTATACATATGGCTTATTAGGGTTAGATATAGCAAAGTAGCAGGGTTTGTTGGAGATACAAATCATATATACACATTTTGGTACCAAAGGATGAAACTTAAAGAAATGTGCATTGGCTATAGAGCTCTCAACAATGGCACTCTCAAGTTTTTTTACCCTTTACCTAGATAAAGGATTTATTAGATTAGTCTCAACATGATAGGTAATTCTCCAAGTTGGATTTGAAGTTTGGTTACAATGAAGTCCCTATCAAGGAAAAAGAGATTTGGATGGCTGCATTCAAGATGAAACAAGGTATATACAATTGGCTAGTAATACCTTTTGGTTTGAGTAATGTATTCGTTGCTTTTATGTATTCAAAGAATGATGTGTTCCATCCATTTCAAAGTTTACTAGTCATAATTTACTTGGGGAATATATTAATCTTTAGTTCTAGTTGGGAGAACAATTTTGAACATCTGATGCAGGTATTGGAGCCCAAGGAAACATTTTTTGCTAACAAACATAAAGCACCGTGAGTTTGCTAAGCAATACTTGTACTTGAGATGTGCGATTGGAGGTGAGTTAAAGATTGATTATGCAAATATAGAGGCCATCCATAGGTGTCCTATTCCTTACAATGTAAGAGAAGTTAAAGGATTTTATTGGAGCAACTGAACATAAAAGAAATACCATAGCATCATTTTTAGCTATCACATCACCCTTTCATGCTATAGCGACAAGTGGTAAGAGTTTTAAGTGGTTAAGACTCAATGTAAATCCTTTGAAGAATTGATGTATAATATTAATTGTCTCGATCCTAGAGTAAGTGGAAGCATTCAAGGACCTCTCCAAGTCCTAGTTTTACCCTATTGGGTATGAAGAGGACTAGAGGATCCAACGTCACTACTATTTTAAAGGCAAGGATACAATGTGTAGAAGTACATTAAAAAGCTCTAAATGTAATTTAGTCGGGTTCAAGGACACCAACATGGTTATAAAGTATCTGGATGGCCTTTATAGTAACATAAACAAACAATTTATGCTATTCAAGTCCAAGGTCATTAATGAACATTTTGTCCCAGTCAAGTGCATTGAATCTAAAAATAAATTGGGATCACAAATTGTATCAAAGTAGTGAAACCAATATGTGTTATATCCCCTAACTTAGTCTTACTTGTGAATATTGTATGTGTTAAAGTGTGTTGATATTGTGACTCTTCAAACTTATATTAACTGGTTTATCAATATTTTGTTATTAGAAAAAGGTTTGCAACTCACTCAAAATATTTAACAAGGAAAAGTATATGAGAAACTAAGATTTTATAACCTTCTTTTCTAATTGTTGCTTGAAATGCATGGTTTATTGGCCTCTATCTTTGTCTAACTAGTCTCATATATTCTTTAATAGGAAACACTTGCTGAATTACACGGATCAAAACTATGCATATCTTCATAAGACCATGCAAAGGCATTATGAAATTCATGGAACAAGTCAATAAATTTCTACTTTTCTTTTTTTGAAAATAAGTCTTTGGTTCCTCATGAATCCCAATGTTCATAAGGATGATTTTGCAAATTTCCCTTTTTAACTGTCTTAAAAGTTTTCTTATGACTACTTACATCTCTTAAAGAAAACGAGATTTCCAAAAGAGTTAATCCTTTGTTTATTTGTTGTCTTCTAAAGAAATGATTTATTTCTTGTTAAGAAGCTCATTTTGCAAAAGACACATATGCTTTCATCATTAAAAAAGCTTGCCAAGCTTTTATGTTTTCTGGAAAACAAGGACGATATAGAGACTTGAAATTTACAAGTTGGTCTTCTAGGGAGTAACTTTCTTGTAAGATTAGATGCAAAATTAGCTGATCTATCAACCATGGAATTCAATTCCCTACAAACATACGTAATATTGAAATATAATAGATTCAAGATTAATTTCCAACCCACTTGTGTATACTTTTCTAAGAGCTTATTTAATCGAGTGTAAATTTTCTTAACCAAATTAATGATAAGCTTTGGATCTCTTGAAATAATAAGATTATGACACATTAAATTAAATGAATTCTCAATTCCAATTATTAGGGCTTCAAACTGTATTACACTATTTATACATGAAAACTCAAACCTATAGGAGAAATTCTAAAGTTTCCCTAGAGGAGAGTAAGGTACAACATCAATTCCATTTCCTTCACTTGAACATGCACCATCAAAGTGCATATGACAAATGCTATCATCATAGTTTATGGATGTTGCAAAAATATTATCTTCTAAGAATATATAATATATTCTTATATCTATTCAACAAAATTTACATGTAGTTGTAGTTGTGCGACATTTTCAATATATGGTGAAATACGTCCTTCATTAAGAAAATTGATATTCTTTTCTAGTTTTTGGAAGTAACATGTGGGTTCCATAAATTGATATATACCCACCATTTAAAGCCTACAAATATTTCCAAGGATAATTGAATAATTGCTTACTAGCATATCTATAAATTGTATGTTATGAGTGGTCCTTATTTCAAGATGTGTGCATAATACAAAGTTACATCTTTAATCTAACCAATGGTAGATTCTAAAAATATGCTTTTAGGAATTTCATTGGTTCATGAAAGACCTAATTATTCCCTTAGAATCCTTGACATCACATTGGGACTAAATCCACCATCTAGCATACAATAATGGGAAATTTTAGTGATAATATTTATTCCAACATAAAAAGAAGGATTCTTTACTAGATTCTTGGGATTATATACAACTAATTTATTTATAGATAACTCTTCTTCATCTTCTTCTTCAATCAAATTGGAAATAGTAGGAGTCTTACCTTACAACTTTTAAGATGCTTTTGTTGTTCAAAAACAATTGGCATATCCAATAATGAAACATTTTCCTTAATGTTAGTCATTTGTCTTAAAATATTTTACTTTGGTAAAGATGGAGAAGATGGAGTAGGGTTTAACTAAGGTTGTGAAGTATATTTAACTATTTGAATAATTGGATTAGAAGCATTTTGAAAAATTTGTTTGTCTAGAAGATAAACTTGGAGCAAAAGTGGTCTTTTGAGAGCTAGAATTATTCTTATTTTGATAAGACTTATTTCTTGTTTCAACCAACATTATGTCATTTTAGGAGCCCAATACAGAGTGTCAATTATAAAATCATAATTTCTTCCAAAAATCCTTTCTCAATCATGATTTCTCCCTTCACAAGTACTTTGATCATGATTTTCTTCACAAAATTACACCATGGTCACGAAAGTATTGTTCTAGGCTGCAAATTTTGAGATTGATTTCTCAAAGGAACTTGTATACAAGTATCTATAGTTGATGGAACAATAGTGTTTCTCTCCAAAGAAGTCACTATGTTGCTCATATCCTATACAATTTTCAAAACTATTGACATATCAGTGATGATTATTTATTTATTTGAAATGAAGACATGCTCTCCTAAGTTGTTATTCATATGCCAAACATGTTTTCAAAGCTGATGCAAAACTATTAGCATGATTTTCTTCTAATATGTGCTGATAAGAAGAAGGTGATGCATTATAATAATGCATTAAAGCAGTATGATTCCAAGGTCTCATAACCTTAGGGATTTAATTATATGATTTGGTGAAATGTGAATTAAAAGGCTTATTGTTTCTCTTTTGTTTTTATTTTTATTTATTTTTAACAAAAATGAGTAAATATTGTGTCAAATTTGTGCTTGATTGTAGCAAATACATGGTAAATTCATTACAATACAATTTTTTCTTCGGGATCTTCCACTAAGGAACAGACTAAAATCACGGGAGACAAATCCTAGTAATTTCCAAAGGTACTACAACTGAGTCCTTCTACATGTTTACAAGAGTAAATTCTTACATATTGCGAGCATAAGCGTATGCAAAAAAATAAATTGGGCTAGTTGGGAGGCTTTTGGAACAAAGGGTACATGTGGAGTTGCGATCCCAATGCCAAATTAGCATATGTTTCACATTCTTGATTTTTTTGATTAGATTTCCTGCCTCTTATGAGATGTGATTCCACTGTATTCGAGGAGAGGGATTTTTCAACATTACCTCCCATGCATGAATTTGCATGAGCTTTTCTATTTGCCATATCTTTCTAGTAAATCTTTGGGGTAGAACTCTTCATTTCCAAAAGTTTGGAGGATGCCAATGCCAATGCTCTTTCCTTAAAAATGAGTCTGAATTTGGAGAGGTGACATGCGAAGGAGCTTGCATTGCATTCTCTAGTGACACTTACGCATTTCCATTATCTTTATTTGGACCTTGAAGAGCCTCAACAAATTTTTTGTTGAAGGATGGTTCTGGAACTAGATCCACTTCAATATTTTTATTTGGGGTTATCACCTTGTTTAGTTAATTCCTTATTCAATTTTGCACTAGTTGGAAACTGGCCTATTTATAAATAAGGACTTGGGCCTACACATCTTTTTTTCATTGGGGGAAGTTTTTGGTGAAGTGCCCATGAGAGTGACAATCATTGCACTTTAAAGAAATCTTCTCATAGTCCAATTACTGGATATGGCTCCATTCTCTTATATTTATCTTTAGGGCTTCCAGTAAACCTTCATTGAGGTTTACCTCAACACATATGCGAGCATAAGAAATTTGACCTCCTTTCGATTTTGCTTTATCCAGATAGCAACCAAGATTGTTTCCTATGTATTTTAATGCATCAAGGCCCCAAAGAAAAGATGAAGAGGGAGGTGTGGCAACCCGACCCACACTGACATGAAAATAATCTCAGAATATGGATTGAAATCTAGGGTTCATAGAGTGATAAAGAGGACTCTAGACACCATGAAATACAATCTAGATATGAAAATTAAATCTCTTTCCATTTTGCTAAGAAACAAAAAAACATAGAATCCCCTACCAAATGTAAACAAAGTTACCCGATCTTGAAGCTTGGGGGCCCATAGTTCAATGATTCAGGTTTCAACTAATTTTGTATTTGGCTAAAATCCCATAAAATTGCCAAGCAATTTTTTTTTTGAGAGAGCCAAGGCTCTCTTGCATGTATTTGAAGGTGAGAGATCCACTGCAGGGATCTCAACTAATTTCTTCATAAACTTTTGGGGGGCATAAGAAGACCTCCACAGTTTCTGAGCTTGCAACAGGGCTCTAAATGCAACCATGTCCTCCATGACACTTGAATAGAGGCAGATCAGCCAACAAAGGGATCCTTTCTCTAAATCTATAACGCCTCTTGCAAAATGAGCTAGAGTCAAATGCCCCGGGTCTACAATTGTTGAAAAACGTAACTAGGTTTGGTCTTCATTTAATATAATTAAGTCATCTTGTAATGTACTTGTCAAAATAATAAAGAAAATAATTTATTATTATTTTATTATGACTTATTAAAACATGGGTTTCGTGCTTGGGTCATAAATTTTTAGGTCATGTTCCCCATTGAGGACTTCTAGGATCTATTATGAGTCAATAACGTCATTGTACTTCTAAAGAGACCCTTCTTGGGCTTTTGAATCATGTAAAAAGGTTTAGTATTGAGTTAAATGTACTTTATGTATCCTCCACACCAAGTTGGCCTAGAAGGGATCAAGTCAGCCTAAGGACACCTAGAGACTTCATTACACTCTATATCTAAGGACACAAAACCTCATTAGCGTTGGCATTGATTCTATAAGGATATCTTCCCATTGTAGTAAAACTCTCTCTATTAGTAAATTCATCCTCATGTACTTGTGTCTATCAAAAAACCAAATTGTATTTGTATCATATGATATGCTATCCTTATTGCCTAACTTGCAGGGAGGATAATAATCTTGCTAGAGATATTTCTAAGAGATTATCTCCCATGAGAAAGAATGATTTTCCATGTACCAAATCAAGATAATATTTTAAACTCTCCCATTTCCATTCCTCTCTTTCCTCTAGGCTCTGGATCTCAATACCAAATACATGACAAATCCTTTCGATCTAAGCACACATTTTGTCTAGATCAATAGGAAAAGGAGCTATGATTATTTCACATTTTTTTAGTCTTATCAAAGTTGTTGCTGTATGACTAAGAAATGGGTTAACCCCCAAAACATAAACATGGGGAAACCAACCTATAACGCTGATGAATTGGTGTATTAATTTTGTATCAGGTTGAGAAACCAAATTTGAGGGTAAAGACCCAAAAATAACTAAGGGAGGATGATTTTCACATGTATCATTATCATTTTCCCCTATATTTTGACATGCATTTGAAAAAGAAATTAAATGTTCATTACAAAAATAGTTCCATTGCCAGAGAATTTGGGTAAATGACCTTTAAATTTTGGAAGAGTTTTAGTTGTTGGATTTAAATTCAAAATAGAAGGCACATTCCACTTGGCACAAAGTAGCATTAACATCAAGTTCCTCAAATTAGAATAAACTATATTGTTTAATTACCTTTGTAGGATTTGTCATGGGATAAACATGCTTGAAATGATTGTACATGCTTTCAATTAATGATGAAGTAAAACCCTGATATGTGGAGGCTACACTTGAACAATAGAAGAGTTCATTATGTTCTTCTTAAGAGAGTGTCTTAAACAAACTTTTAACCTTAATTTTAGAATCTAAGTGAGATTTCTAAAGTCTTCATAAAATTTCTACGATTTTCTTCCTTCTCTCAATTTTAATCAATGGATTGAATTCAGTTGACTTACCTCTCATTTTTCATGAGATATGTTGTAACTTATTTTTACCCTATTAATATTTCAGTTTTTCTTTTATGTTCAAAAATAAAAAAAAATAAAACAGAGAAAAAGAAAAAATAGAAAAAGAAAAACTGAAATAGAAAAAGAAATAGAAAAAGAAAAAGAAATAAAAGGTTGAAAAGAAAAGAAAAGAGAATAAATAGAAAAGAAAAAATAAATAAAAGGGATAGGAAAATAATTAAAAAAAATCCCAATAGAGGCGCACACGTTTAAATGCCGCCCATCATATTTATTGTATCTTATAATTAATAAAATAATTTGATTTGACTGCCACCCGTCAATAATTAACGAAGGCACATCAAAGAATGGTGGATATTGAGCTCCCCGAGGTAAACGAATCACGCCTAATAGCGGGACCCCCCGCATCCTTGAACGTTAATGAAGGGGGGCGGAGGTGTCCGCAAAGCAAATTTCTTAAATCCCACTTTTTCTACGTGGAAGCTCCACAACAGTTGCGACCCCCCTTCGCCAAATACCATTTACCATGGAACCCCCTGCAAACCACTCTTCCACCATCCGACATCTTGCTATTTTCACCATCTGCCAATCTTCTGTTGTATTTTATTACTGCTAATCCTCCACTAAACTAGAACATAACCGTTATTCATTTATATCTCCCGCAAATGTTCATTTGCATTAATTTCCCACTCCAATAACGGTTAAACTAACAAAGAAATCATCATTCACTCCTAATAAAATCTATTATCATTTTCAAATTTCCAGTTCTTCCAATTCTTCCTGTCATTGCAATTCCCAGAACGACACTACAAGCAGAATCTTGCCAGACAACAAACTCCAACTATCACATTTCCGATAACTCTCTTTCTAGATTTTCTTAGTAATTTTGTTTTCCTAATGGATTCCCAAAAGGAAAATAGAAACTCTCTGTAGATAATCCTTTGCTTCCCCCTGTCATTAATCTAGATGAACTCCCACTAGTTGACACTCAGTTGAAGATTGTAGAGACCAATTGTGAGTTTGATTTGTACAAACTTCACAATTGGTCATTTCAAAAGTATGAAGATTCTAGTGATGAATTCTATTTTTGGGAATCCCTTCTACCCAAGTTTTTCTTCCCTCAAACCCATCATTTCTAGAATTCAGCATGGTGTGGAGCCCAATACCTTCCTAGCCAAAGAGTTGTAATTGCTCAGAACAATGAAACTCTTTTCCATATAGCATCTGAGTCAATTTTCCAATCCCTTTAGCTAAATCCACAGGACTCTTTACACCCTTTTTCTTTTGATGCTCTAAATATCAGAAACTTACTTTCCCACATAGAGCTCACATATTTGAGTCATTTTTACCAGAAAAATTTGAATTACCCAAAATTAACCCACCTTATCCCTCTGCAATGTTTCCTAAGATGTCTAGGTAGGTAATTTCCGTAGTGTCTTGTCTGTTAAGATATCCTAGTGATTAGTGGGTTGAAGTCAATTTGGGCTTTCTATCAGTTTTTTCTTACGGTAAAAAGCCTTCAATTATTTTCAACTACAATCAATTTCTTTCCGTTATTATTCATGACCAATTCTTAAATTTCAGCGCAGAAGGATCTTTTAAACATCAATAAATCTTAATTTAATTGTTCTTATATCATCAATATGAAAGATTCAACTTTCCTTTACAAAAGTTGTATGCTGAAGGTAAACCTTTGTCAGTGATCCATTGGACATCTTTGGTGGGAAAACACCTAATGAGTTTTCATCCATTGATTTTGTTAATCAATTCTTGTATATAGCTACTTGTTTGTTAAATAATGATGCAATCCTGTTATAAAATATTTTTTCATGCCTCCTGTTCACTTCCTTTTCCATATCCCGAAGTGCCAAAACATTGACAACTGTGCATCATATCCATCATGATATACAGATCAAAACCACCCTGAAGAATCAAAGAAAAATTGCACTGAGTCAATTTTGAATATGGTCAACTAAAAACCTAATTTTTAGGGCCAACACATTTTGCTACACTGCCTGCCCGTGTTGATGGTAGATTGCATTGTTCTACCCTAGCGCTGCCAGCACGGGTTTTGATATGAAAACCTGCGTTGAACCTCTTCTGGCAGGTTTTCCCAAACTAGAGGAGAAGCTTCGTGCACTAGAACCTTCGAGAACAACGAGCTGGATATTGGTTGTTGTTGATATGGTCGAGCTCTCCCATTTGGACCTCTTGATATTATCATCATGGGATTTCCCCTTGGGATGTGGAACTTTCTCCCTCTTTTGTGGATCCCTAACTCACTCTCCCTTCCTATAAATCAACTCCCTTCCATCCCCAAATGGTTGATCATTGATTGATGCATTCCTATACTGAGATTATGCTTACATGCTGCCCATTCTAACTTGGAGAAGGAGTGCTTGAAGAGTCTTTGCTTGGACTTGGACATCCACCAAAAGGAGGTCTCCAACATCAAGGTATAGGTTGTATGCTTCCCTTTTTAGCTCATTACTATATACATCTGATATTCACTTTCCATAATTTTGTAAATGTTTATGTTATTAGCTTAATAGTCATTGATCTATTAAGTAGTGTATGTTTGATGTATGCCATATATGCTCTTGTATCTTTCATAGCTTTTTGATCTTTCTTGTAGGTACTCAGACGTGAAGAACAAGTAAGAAGCGAGCCTAGAAGCAAAGGATTCAAAGTCATCTCTAAAGGATTGACCGATTAGCATTAGAGCGAGGTAGGCTACTCTCTCTATACATTTGTCAAACATAATATAGGAAAGTGTATGTCAATTTGTTTAGTTTGTTGCTAGGCCCACTCATTTGGCTAGAGGGATCGCCTCTTTCTGTAGAGGGGATTTACCTTCACAACAAAATGGCGACTCCACCGGGGATCGAACCCATAATCTCTGGTTGTCATTGTGGCTGAAACACCAGGTTCACCTTACATATCCCCTTCATCATGTGACACTAAAGGGTCATCAAAAGGAGTCCATCCAAAGATTTCACAGTCACTTGAATCCGAAGGTATTCAAATTGGAATTATCCCAAGTATTCAACCCCTTGCTTCTCGTCCTCCACCCCGAGACTGATCATCTCAAGAATCTGACCCAGAAACTCCTGAGAATCTACAAAGGTATTTATTATTTCCTCAGAATCCGCTTTTTGATCCATTGGTCATATCTCATCAACAATCGTATAGTCCGTACAATAATCCCAGTGCAACTTTGGAGCTTTCTACACAATTGTTGCTGATTCCTCCTTGCTAATTGTTTCCACCCATAAAATTAGAAGGTGAGTTTCAAACCTCTCCTCGAGTTCCTCCTCCCGAAGTCTCAGCCACTCACACTTTTGGTGTTGGCGATGATTCTGAATATAACTTTCCACCTGAAGGCTTTCCATATGTGGGAAGTGTGCCACCTCCACCACCGCCTGAAAAAAGTGAACCTTTGTTTCCACTTGGTTACACCTCTTTGGCTTAATTGGCTTCAGGTACTCCAAGCATGTCTTCACTTTATCACAATCCTATTTGGTTGTTGGGTGCCATGCCTACTTCTGGTCTATTTGTTTCAAGCACGACCTCTCAAATTCCTGTACAAACTATAGTTTCATCAGTTCCTATACAACCAACAGTTACGGTTGGGACAATAAATGTCCCTATAGGTTCCTCAGGTCCTCCATTAATTGTACAATATGTGCCACCACCTATCCCATCACATGGGGGGAAACAACCACGTCCTCCATATGTACCTCTTGTTTTAGGTTTAACTTATGTGAGTGGATCTCAAACTCATGCGACCGAAGTTAATCAAAATGTTGGTAGTGTACCTTATCCTAGTGGATCATCCATTCCATCTAGATTAGGTCAAATCCTGTATCAACAACCTCTTTTGTCCCATATACCTTACCAACAACCGTACCCTCTTTATGGCTCACAACAGCCTCAAAATACACCTTTTACTCAACAGACAGAAACCCAAATGTAGCCTGGTTAAAATCCCTCATTTGGGACATCTGGTCAAGTTCAAACTAGAAATTAAACCTAGAACTCAACAAATTCCACAAGGAACTTTCCAACAATAACAACCTTATGTACAACAAGGACCTTATGTGAAACAAGGGCTTTATCAACAACCATTGCAACAACAAGGTCAACCCTTGCAGCAGCAAAACCAACCCTTGTACCAACAAGGCCAACCCTTACAACAACAAGGTCAACCCTACAACAACAGGGTCAACAATTTTACGACCAGGGTCAACAGTTGCAACAACAACCTTATACTCCATACTCTTTGCAAGTTTTTTATTCACCTTATGGTTCACAACGGCCTATGACGGGTGAGTATCACCCTTACCTTGGTGAAAACCCACATTTGTGGGGGAAAAATCCACCTTTGTATGGTTAGAATACCTCTTAGTGGGGGAAATATCAAGCTCCTTATGGTAAAAATACGCCACTTTGGGGGGAAAAACCCATTCCAACAAGGTTGGAATCCACAAGCTGGGCCTTATCAAAGCCCCGCTGTTTCCGGGAAAACTAGTGTCCATTAGAGCTGCTAGTCCCACGAAGACTGGTAGCTTTCTTAGAAACAAACAATTCAAAGTAACTTGTGTTTTCCTTTATGAGAGATAGATGAGAGAGAAGCAGAGAGTACCAACCTCAGTCTTTCGCTTGGCTCCTTGCTTGTTTCCTCTCTCCTTTGATAGAGCTTCGCCACTTCTTTCTCACTTGTCCCGCTTCAAAGAACACCTGTAGAGTCAAAGCAGCAAAATACTATCAAAGCATAGAGATCTATAACCATAAACAATGTAGAATCAGATGTACATTAACCATACAAATGCATACACAAATACAAGATTCATAAATATACAAGTATATGGAGGAAAACTCAAATAGCTTTATTGATAGAAGTAGTAGAAGAGAGGATTACAACCCAACTATCTGATCTAGCATCATCCTCCCAACATGAAAGCCCTCTTCACCTCATGAAAATCTAGATCACCCAACAATACAATGTCTCAAAGAGAAACCAACAACACTTACAAATTACAAAATTCTAGCCTCTGGATCTTTAGGATGAGGGATCCATATATAGATATTTGCAGGGGGGTGAGTCAGCTTCTGGGATTTTTATTAGTGTCATTTCACTGATAGTTCTTGGTTCTACTTGGAGATTTCATGATCTCTTACTCATCCCTGGGTGAATTCAGAGAGGCAAGTGTCACATGAGCAGTTTCTAGAAGATTCTCTAGGTTTCCACCTAGAAAAATGTCTCTGCCATTTGTCTGCTCTCGCTCATCGCACCCTACAGAAGGGATTTTCAATATGCATCACACCCTTTGTGTGTAGCAGGTGAGATGCATCACACCCTCAGCATGGAGTAGTCTGTATGGTCCAGTTTTGACCAGTTCTGAGCAGTTTTTCAGGGAGAACTTCTGGGAAATGATGTAATCAGTTGACCTTGATCCTTTAGGGTATGAAACAACACTTTTAGGGGTTTAGAAGCCCTTGGTTTATGGACATATGTGATTGGGGTTACAGTGCCCAAATATGTCTATAATAATTGCGCCATAAAGCATGAGGTCGTAAATCTTTTGATGTCGGGTGAAATGCTTTATCATGAGGATCCGAGGTTTTTCGAACTGGAAGGTGACCTATAATAAGATACAATACAATACAATATCTTCAATATATTTTCATGATCTAGTTGAGGCGGGCATTCCCATGTTCAACTTTATAAATTCATTTTTATGTACATAGGACAGACAATTTTCTGTGTGGTAGACTGATGATTCTAGTAGAGCCATCATCCTTTAGCTTGGATGATTATTTGTGCAGCTATGGTGTACATTTGATGTCTTTATTTTCTTGAATATATCGCAGCCCGGATGGATGAATATAGATCTGGGGTCTTCAAACTCGTTCAATCTTCGCCCGAAGTACAAGTCGATCCATGTGAAAATATATTCTGATGTCGAACATGGAAAGACATCACCTGATTACCAGCCAATGATGTAAGCTGTTAACAGGCGCGAGAGGAATCACCGATAATGATAATGACCCTCAAGGTACTGCAGTACAATTCATGTGGTGTGAATACATGAGTTGATGTCGAACACCACACAAAATCTTTCGGTCGAAGGCCATTGATGTAAACCTATCGCCGGAAGTGAGAAACTTGCCATTGAGGCATGCAAGCTTCAAAGTACTGAAAGGGTTGTTCCTAAGTCAACTTCTTGGATAATGAGCTGATGTCGACAAGAAGTGACCCATTATAGGAGGGCCTTAATGAATCCCACATCTACAACACGGAACGGAGCAAATGATTTTGTGGAGGTGAAAACGATATGATGATACAAGGTTCAGGGTGGCGGTCATGAAAAAAATGGAGCGTGAAGTTATTGCAACGGATGAGGAGTTCGTTGGGTTGGTGAATTCTCTGAGTGACTTCTCTTGAACATATCAGTGACACTGGTATGGATTGGTAGCGTTAACCCAAAAATGGATGGTACAGAGGACCAATGGTGATATGACCGGTGAACGGAATAACCCAACTCGACTCAATCATGGTGATGGAGTGAAAGTGTCATGTTCAAGAGCGACCTGCTACCAATGAAGTTCTTCAAGTTTTCTTCCCTTTCCCCCAGTCATTGCTGACCGGTACCTCTTTATTTTTGTCAAGCTTGAGGAGGATAACATATGCTTGTTCTATAATCTGCCCTTTGGGCAAACTTGTCGCTATGTTTTAGCGAGCCTAGCGACAGTGAAACTCGCTCTTGTCCGTATGGACAAGTTTGCCGCTATTGTTTTAATGAGTTTAGTGACAAAGATAACTCGGTCCTTTTCAGTTTTAGAGAGTATGAAAAGAGACAGAAAGGAAACTCCAGTAGTCCTTTTTTGTAGTATAATCCCTTAAGTCCGAAAAAGTATAAAATTATACGAAAGGGATGACTTTTCTGATCACTTTAGCGAGCCAAAAAAGACAAGTGCTCGATATTTTTGTGTAATGATCCCTTAGGTCCAAAAAGATTAAAATATAGAGGAGGGATGGAACATCCCATCACTTTTACGAGCTGGAGAGGCCAATTGCTCGGCAATCTTTTCATATTTTACGAGTCTAAAAAGATCTTAAAGGAGACTCGTTTTCGAGTAGTGAGTGATGTTTTTCGGATAGCAACTGGTTCCATGTAAGGTTTGGAACTTTTCAATCACGACAGTGTAAAGAAGGTGGCTAATAGAATCACTCATCGCAACTGTTCCTCAAAAAGGGTAAACAATCAAGTGGAGGCGTATGATCGGCTAAAAAGGTGGAGGTGATGGTAAGAACCCGACCAAGGCTCAAAATTTGATAGCAATGCGATCACAAAGGTTATTTACCGAAGGTGGGTTCATTTTTTAATGAGCTTGAACTCTGGGGGAACATATGCTCATTGCTGGGTTTATTTTTTAACGAGCTTGAACTTTGCGGAAACATTGCTCGTTGTCCTTTTTATGTAAGCTAGGAACGACCAAACTATAAAGCTGAAAAGCTAAAAATGCTAAAAAGCTAAAAAATGAGATTGGTCATTTTTGCTTGTATAAAAGGGTTTGCATGCCCCTAGCATAAACACGTCTTCAGTAACCATATGGAAACTTACTGTGGTTAAGCAGGATGATTTTCTGTCAATACTTAGACAAAACACTTCCTGCACTTTGTCTGCCAAATAGAAAAAGGTGAAAGGTCACTCGGACCGATCACATAACTTACAGGGAAACTTATCTCTACAGCTGGGTTTGTCTGCAAAATAGACAAGGGTGCATGCCCCCTAAGCTTCGTTACATTCACCAGACTACTCGTGGTAATTAGGTGGATGGAATGAAGGTTCCTTTACGAGATCAAGTGAAAGACTCGACTTGGAACTTTGCTTAGCCTTGTTTCATTTTTTAACGAGCTTGACACAAGACAAGGAATTCTGCTCAGATCCTTGGTTTCATTTTTTAACGAGGTTGACACCAGTCAACGAAATATCCTCTAGCAACCTTTGATCACAACTCATAAGGGGTCATGAAGGAAAGATCTGGTTCCAATGCCCCCAGTACATAATCTACAACATCACTGAATTGATCATCAAATGATGTAGGTATTGTAAGGCTTGGAGGCAATACCTCGCGATGATCCACACTATCAAAATGTTCAGAGTTCTTCTTCATCTTTGTTGATGTAGAAGATATCATCTGACAGGTTTCCACCGTGGCCACTTCTTCCAGATTACTCGGAGGCGGGAGGGCAAAAGTACCCATTAAGGAAGGGTCTTTCAGGAGACCTACTAGAAGCGATTGAGAGCTTCCATGGATCAATGGAATGCTTCCGGTAACTTGAGAACTGTTGGGGAGGAAGGTTAGTTGGTCAATGATTATAATTCTGCCTTGAAAGGGGAATGCAATCTTTCTAAAATATGTTGACACAACAGTAGCCATAGCATAAATCCAGGGCCTACCCAGTAGGATGTTGTAGTCAAGGTTTCCATCAATGACCTCGACTTCAATTTCTACTATCTTGCCCCCCAGTTCAACTTGCACGTTACTTAATATCCCATATGGCGTGTATGTTTTTCCATCGAATGCTTTTAATGTCGTTGATGATCGTGACAAGGGTGGAGAGCCTAATGTTTTCCAGCAACTCATTGACATAATATAGGTAGATGCCCCCTCATCAATGATTGTTTGATGAACAGTTTTGTTGAGGGTTTTTACCTGTATAAGGAAAGCGAGTTGGGCCGGTAACTGAGGTTCGTATCCTTTATGATTTAAGGCCACTAGATTGGAATCCATTGGATCAATCCCACCTATCGCTGATAACAAAGCCTGCTTTTGGGAGGTGCAATTCTGCAATACTTCAAGTGTCAACATAACGGATGGCGATTGGGCCAGATCCTCCACTATATTATAATTCTCTCTGCTCGAGCACGAGGATTAAATGTCAATTTATGTACTACTCCCTTAGGCGGTTTTATTGTTAATTCAGGAATGATTGGTGGAACAACTTCTGGCAAAGTTGTTGTCGAACTACTGGGTTGATCTGTAGCCTTGCTATTCGACGAATGTGGATTCCCATAATCTTTTTTCCTTGTTGATATCAAAGCATCATTTTGATGTTTTGAGATGGATAACATAAGCACTTGGGATGGGGAAGCATGATCGATAGCAACCAGGTTTGTTTCTGGGCTTAGAAATGGATTAGTTGACACCGCTGGGGTATTTGAAGTTTTTAAAAATTTCATAACCTTAGCTTTATGTGGAAAATCTTTCATGAAATGCTTATCGTCGCATATGTAACATGGATAACGAGGTTTGTTTTGCCCAGTAGGGTTTTCAAAAGAATTTTAAGGAGGTGAATTTTCTTGTTTCTTCTTATTATTTTTCACTTTCTTCTTACCCCCTGGTTACTTTGGATTTTTTCCCTTGTCAGATGACATGGCATTAATCTCCAAGGCAAGAGGTTCTTCATCTGCTTTTTGACTAGAAACTCCACGGGATTTTTTTAGATGTAGCCTTTGCGGTTTTTGTGCTTGTGGTACCGATCATGCCATTACTGGCATGACAGTCTTTATTTGATTTAGGATGATGAGGAACAAAAGATTCTGGTCTAGGAGCATCAGGAATTTTGTCGTAGAGCATGCCAGACTGAGTATAGATCAAGTCTAAATATTGCGCACGAGCAATGACTTGCTCTTCAGTGACAACTCCTCCCTTAGCCACATCCTCTGTAATAGAGGGTAACAATGAATTTATAAACCATTCAGCTAAAAGCTGATTAGGAACATACATCTTCACCATTCTTCGACGACGCCGCCACTCATGAATATGATCAGATATATGAGTGGCTGTCGTCTGTTTAAAGTTGGTAAGGAGTTCTGTCCCTGTTTCGTACCTTATGGGTAACTGAAAATGGGTTAAAAAGGTAGTGGCAAGGGTACTGAAGTTGTCAAACGAAGCTCTAGGCAATTCTATATACCATTTAGCTGTTGGACCTGTTAACGTTCGCTGGAAAAGGCGAAGCCTAATCGAATCATCATTCAGGGTGTTGGATGAACACCACAAATGGAAAGTCATCACATGATTCGACGGATCTTCACCCGGATTTCCATTGAATTTAGGAATATCAGAGGGAAGTTTATGAGGAATCACAGGCCACCAAGAGGCATAAGAAATTGGATCATTCGTCAAATGGTTTAGATCTGGTAATTTTAGAGTTGCTATAAAGGGAAACTGTTGATTCAAGTTAGGCGAAGCATACCCAGGATAAGATGGAATCACCTGAGCAGTAGGTCTTTGCATACTAGCATAATGTATTTGATGCTGGTAACTTTGATAAGGTTGATGGGCATAACCATTATAGTATGGTTGTTGATAACTGCTTTGGAAATGTGATTTCCCATTACTTACAAAGACTTGTTGCTTAGGTCCTTGGTATGATTGTTGGAATTGCGGTTGTTGGTATTGAACCAACCATGGTTGTTGGACCATTTGCTGTTGCCCATTACTGGATGATTGACCAAGATGAGGATTCATAGTACCTGTTTGAGCCTGAGTAGCTCTAGATAAGGAGGCACTAACTTGAGGTTGTGATTGGATCGTTGAGACGAGAGGTTGTTGTATTGCAACCTGAGAAACTTGAGGTTGACATACAACAGGTAGTGCTTGTACTTGCGATATAGTCACAATAGCAGGTGTACTGGGAATATTTGACACAGGATGGACTGGTTTCATTGAATATACAACCCCTGGTTGTTGAGGCAGTATTGGTACCCAACCGCTGGATGTAATTCCAGTTTGACTTGAACTTTGTTGTAAACTCTCATATGGTTGTTCTCTAGGAGGGAACAATGAAAAGGCATACTACCCCCCATATGGTTGTAATCCGGTACTTAAAGGGTAGATTGGCCTTTGAAGACACATCAGATCGACTTGTTTAGTTTCAACATAAGAAATAACAGATGAGAATTCAGATGAAGAAATAGGCACTGACCATGTCATCGAAACAGTCCCTGATTGGACTTCGGTTTGTTGTTGATAACTTGCCGAGACAGATGGTATACCAAAAACCATTGTAGGAATGAAAACAGGAAGCTCCACTGTAGCTGTGTCGGTTGAAACAGTCCTAGATGTTGATGGTTGTTCAGACATGTTTAGTCTATCCAAAATATTTCCTAGCGATTCGACAGGAACTTGCGATGAAAAAGAACTGACTTCTGTAGTAGAAGGATGTAAGTGGATCCCAACTCCAAAATGAACTGGAGTACTGGGTGGAAGATCCTCTACTATCTCTTCTATAGTAATCAATCCAGGTGGAAGAGGTAGACCGTCAGGTCCATAAAATATTTTTGGAGCCGAAGAAAGTGTAGCTTCTGCAGTAACAAATACTGGAGGGGTGACACCTTCTGAATTCTGGGATTCAACTTCCAGATGTTCAGGTAAGTGAAATTTAGTTTCTTGATCAGTCCTAGTTGGAGTTGCTTCAGGAATAGAGGTGTCTACCGTTACACTAGGATCAGTTCTAATGTCCTCTTGTAACTGCGGAACTTCTTCTGTAAAGGCATATGTACCAGAGATAATTGGAGTAACTATAGTCTCTGACGATGTTGAAATGCAAGTTTCAAATAAATAATGTAAATTGGACTTAGTTAAACGAGAACGCTTTTCTCGAGATGGTTTCGTTTCCGGGGTCAAAGACGGTTGACTCGCTAGTCTCTGCGAACGACAGGGTTTTGATTGACTTTCCTCCATGATTGCGGATTTCTTGATCAACTAAAAAATTAAGGGGAAAAATGTTATTCCAATTTAAATGAATTTTAAGACACTTTGACGTAACTTTCTTTTTCAATTTTCAAGAGTCGAGAAAAAGCTAAAGGTGACTCTAGTCGCCTTCGATTTTTAATGAGCCTGAAGTGACAAGTGGTCAGATGGACCTTTTCTTTTAAGGAGTCGAAAAGGAACGAAAGTGACTACTCTGGAAATCTAGACAGAGGGATTACTAACCAATCACAAAACTACAATATACACCTCGGTGGTAAATTATAGAGAAATTACCGAGGACTTTATGTACGACAGTCAATCTTCCTGAATGCTGTGTTCAGTGCATTGCGATCGATAAGCCGGCAGACACAGCTTCCTAAGGATAAATGATACCAGCCTATTGTGGTCTCCCTATATATACTTGACGGTACGTGGGAGCACAAGTCCGTACTGGCACTTGTCGTATCAAAGAGGATGAATCACCCAACCTACGATGAAAAGGATAGTTACCAGGCTTTACGACGTCGGAATACGTCTCTAGCCTAGACTTCTAGATGTTGTGCGTTAGGTTCCAAAGCGTTTTTATGTTCATTGAGGTTTATTTTATAGTTGATATTTCTTAAGAAGTTTGCCTTTCAAGGTTCATCGCGTGATGTAGATGTACGACTCCTAAATATGCAATCTAAAATGATAAACAGTCATTTATTTTCTTTTAGCAATGAAAATCCTAGCTACTAAGGAAAGGAAAATATGATTCTTTCAACATAGAGTAGAGAGCACACACTAAATGCACTTTTCCTAAACCAATTTTCGCATGTAGTCTAAATTCAGATGCACATGCATGTATTTGTTTTTCAGTTCCCTTAATGTGAGAATAACAAAAATAAAACTAAGTACAAATCTGAACTACTTTTCTTCAAAGCGACACTTTAACAATTTCTTTTCAAAAGAAAAAAGGAAGACTAAGACGACACTTTCTCTTTTGAATGGAAAACTGTGTTCGACACTTTGAAGAATTGATAATTCAAATCAAATACAATGGCAAAAGTGTAATCAACTATCTAAAAGAGGAAGACTTTACGACACTCTTTTTCTTGACTGAAAACAACAATTGCGACACTTTCCAATCAAAAGACGATAGTTTGATTAAGCTACTGTTTGCAAAGGAGGACTGTAAATGATGAAAAATACATTAAAAAAATTCACAATTACTTATCAATGGAGGCTGAATAATGTGAAGGAAGAAGGTTTCAACAATGATATACTGATCATAGACAGCAAAACTACTGAATAGAGCTGAAAACAATGAAGAAAAAACCAAAATCTAGATGCAGAAACAATCTCATTCAATCATCGGACCTGTCTTTGAGGAAAACAGGGATGCATCTCACCTGCAGCACATGGGAGGTGCGATGCATCCAGACTGCCAATGAGAGACAGTGCAATGGTCTAGGGACGAGACTGAGTTTGGTTTTCACCCACTGTTTGCAGCTAAGTCCAGGGATTTAGATTGAGCTTATGATAGACAGTAAACACAAAGTATAGTAGCTGATCTAATGAGGTTATTGAGCTACCACCAGGGCACTTAGGATGTTTGCAAGTCAGATGTTCAGTTCATAAACCAACTTGGAGATTGACTAAAGCAACGTTGATCTACTTTGTAGTTGCATAGCAAAAGCAGTTCGAAGGCTAGCTGGCTTAGCTTCAGGCTCCGTCTATAGTTTATAAAGCAAACAAAAATAACAAAGAAACAAACTATTCGTTCCCCAGTGGGGTCGCCATTTTGTTTCCAGGAAAACTAGTGTCCATTCAGAGCTGCTAGTCCCACTAAGACTGGTAGCTATCTTAGAAACAAACAATTCAAAGTAACTTGTGTTTTCCTTTATGAGAGATAAATGTGAGAGAAGTAGAGAGTACCAACCTTAGTCTTTCGCTTAGCTCCTTGCTTGTTTCCTCTCTCCTTTGATAGAGCTTCGCCACTCCTTTCTCACTTGTCCCACTTCAAAGAACACCTATAGAGTCAAAGCAGCAAAACACCATCAAAGCATAGAGATATATAACCATATACAATGTAGAAATAGATGCACGTTAACCATACAAATGCATACACAAATACAAGATTTAGAAATATACAAGTATATGGAGAAAAACTCAAATAGCTTTATTGATAGAAGTAGTAGAAGAGAGGATTACAACCCAGCTGTCTGATCCAACATCATCCCCCCAGCATGAAAGCCCTCTTCACCTCATGAAAAGCTAGATCACCCAACAATACAATGTCTCAAAGAGAAACCAACAACACTTCCTTACAAATTACAAAATTCCAGCCTCTGGATCTCTAGGATGAGGGATCCATATATAGATATTTGCAGGGGGGTGAGTCAGCTTTTGGGATTTTGATTAGTGTCATTTCACTAATAGTTCTTGGTTCCACTTGGAGATTTCATGATCTCTTACACATCCCTGGGCGAATTCAAAGAGGCAAGTGTCATATGAGTAGTTTCTAGAAGATTCTCTGGGTTTCCACCTAGAAAACTGCCTCTGCCATTTGTCTACTCTCGCTCATCGCACCCTACAGAAGGGCTTTTCAGTATGCATCACACCCTTTCTGTGTAGCAGGTGAGATGCATTGCACACTCAGCATGGAGCAGTCTGTATGGTCTAGTTTTGACCAGTTTTGAGTAGTTTTTCAGGGAGAACTTCTGGGAAATGATTTAATCAGTTGACCTTGATCCTTTAGGGTATGAAACAACACTTTTAGGGGTTTAGAAGCCCTTGGTTTATGGACATATGTGATTGGGGTTGCAGTGCCCAAATATGTCTATAACACCTGCCATACCATTCAATCCACAATTTCCATTTTTAGCAACATTGGAACTATCAGATGTGTGAAGGCTCACAAATGACCCAATACTCCATTCGCTGTATTGGCCTCTGGTAACTACTAAGATTCCTGGTGATTATCTGAAATTTGAAGGAAAGTCTGGAGAAGATCCCCAGGCCCATGTTATGACTTACCATTTATGGTGTTCATCTAATTCTTGGGTGGATTATTCCATTCGTCTACGTCTTTTCCAATGAACTTTGATGGGTGCTTCTGCGAAATGGTACATCAATTTACCTTGAGGTGCCTACCAGGACTTCAACTCTTTAGCAATGGCCTTCCTTACTCACTTCTAGTTACTAGTTCGATATGAAACTGGTACCCATTTAATTACATCCTTGAAATAGAATACTGCAACCTACATCTCCGATCATTTCATGAATGGAGATGTCAACATCACCTTATCAAGTTCGATATACCTGATTACATTTTAACTAAATGGTTCACCAAATAATTCGTTAATAAAATTTCCAAGGACATAATTATGGGTGGTTGTGTGACCAAAGTCCAAGCCATTTCCCATGCCCAATATTTAGATTTGGTATATTCCCAATCTGGCACATTATATAATCTCTTGCTTGATGCTTTGAGACCATCTGCAGATCTTGCATCTTCCAAACCTCCAGAGGTACCACCCGTTGACGATATTATTGGGTCAATCACTCAGACTTCGAGTAAATCTTCTTCTGCATCCTCAAAGCATAGATCCGTTTCAACTACTACATCCAATTCTCCTTCTAATTCCTCCCAAAATATTAGTAAAACCTCCGAGTTTAATTCCATTCAGTCTACCGCGGCAGATAAAACCTCCAAAGGTAAAATGAAGGGTAAAGGAAAATCCAAATCTGGTACCGTGAAACAGGATCCTCCGAAATCATCTGCTGATGATGCATCTAATTGTAAGCCCAAATATCCTTGCCTCATTTGTGAGGAAGATCACTATACCAAGGATTTTACCCGTCACGCTAAAGTCAGTCGTTTGTTAAAATGCACCCAAGGACACTGGCTGTATTAAAAGAACCTTTTTCTTCACAATAATCCTAATTTGTATAACAACCAAAATATTCTACATCTTCAGGTTCTCAGGTTTATATGAGTGGAATGACACCTATTTCTATTTCCACTCAGTCAAAAGACTATCCGACTCCTCCCAAACAAGTTGTGGATAAAGAAGTTACTGATACTCCTTCCACTTCTACTCCATCTAGTTCCGGTCCTCTTCATATTGAGAGACCTAGTAGTGACTCCATTATACGACCACCTCCTAAAGGTGTCCTTCGAAAATCATCATACAATCCGAATGTGTGAGCTCCCTAATGAGTTTCCGTCTAGTGATTTTGTTAATCAATTCTTGTATATAGCTACTTGTTTGTTAAAATATGATGCAGTCCTATTACACAATATTTTGTCACACCTCCTATTCACTTCTTGTTCCATATCATGAAGTGCCAAAACATTGACAACTGTGCATCATATCCATCATGATATACAGATCAAAACCACCTTGAAGAATCAGAGGAAAACTACCCTGAGTCAATTTTGAAGAAGATCAACTAAAAACCTAATTTTTAGGGCCAACACGTTTTGCTACACTGCCTGCCCGTGTTGATGGAAGGTTGCACTGTTCTACCCTAGCGCTTCCAGTGCGGGTTTTGATATGAAAACCTGCGTTGAACCTCTTCCGGCAAGTTTTCCCAAACTATAGGAGAAGGTTCGTGCACTAGAACCTTTGAGAACAACGATTTGGATATTGGTTTTTGTTGATATGGTTGCACTCACCCATTTGGACCTCTTGATATTATCATCATGGGATTTCCCATTGAGATGTGGAACTTCCTCCCTCTTTTGTGGATCCATAACTACTCTCCCTTCCTATAATTCAACTCCCTTCCATCCCCAAATGGTTGGTCATTGATTGCTACATTCCTATACTGAGATTATGCTTACATGCTGCCCACTCTAAATTGGAGAATGAGTGCTTGAAGAGTATTTGCTTGGACTTGGACATCCACCAAAGTGAGGTATCCAACATCAAGTTATAGGTTGTATGCTTCCCTTTTTAGCTCACTACTATATACATCTGATGTTCACTTTCCATAATTGTGTAAATGTTTATGCTATTAGCTTAATACTCATTGATCTATTAAGTAGTGTATGTTTGATGTATGCAATATACTCTCTTGTATCTTTCATAGCTCTTTGATCTTTCTTGCAGCTACTCGGGCATGAATAACAAGTAAGAAGCAAGCCTAGAAGCAAAGGATTCAAAGTCATATCTAAAGGATTGAGAAATTAGCATCAAAGCGAGGTAGGCTACTCTCTCTATACATTTGTCAAACATAAGATAGGAAAGTGTATGTCAGTTTGTTTATTTTGTTGCTAGGCCCACTCATTGGGATAGAGGGATCGACTCTGTCTGTAGAGGGGATTTACCTTCACAACAAAATAGCGACTCCACCGGGGATCAAACCCATAATCTTTGGTTGTCATTGTGGTTGAACCACCAGGTTCGCCTTACATATCCCCTTCATCATGTGACACTAAAGGGTCATCACAAGGATTCCATCCAAATATTTCACAGTCACTTGAATCCAAAGGTATTCAAATTGGAATTATCTCGAGTATTCAACCCCTTGCTTCGCGTCCTCCACCTCGAGACTGATCATCTCAAGAACCTAACCCAGAAACTCCTAAGAATCTGTAGAGGTATTTATTATTTCCTCAAAATCTTCTTTTTGATCCATTGGTCATATCTCCTTAATGACCATATAGTCCGTACAATAATCCCAATGTACCTTTGGATCTTTCTACATGATCGTCACAGATTCCCCCTCGCCAACTATTTCCACCCATAGAATCAGAAGGTGAGTTTCAAACCTCTCCTCAAGGTCCTCCTCTTGAAGTCTCAGCCACTCACACTTCTGGTGTTGGTGATGATTTTGAATATAAATTTGCACCTAAAGGCTTTCCGTATGTGGGAAGTGTGCCACCTCCACCACTGCCTGAAAGTAATGAACCTTTGTTTCCACCTGGTTACACCTCTTTGGCTTAATTGGTTAAAGGTACTCCAAGCACGTCTTCACTTTAACATAGTCCTATTTGGTTGTTGGGTGCCATGCCTACTTCTGGTCTGTTTGTTTCAAGCACGACCTCTCAAATTCTTGTACAAACTATAGTTTCATCAGTTCCTGTACAACCGATAGTTACGGTTGGGACAATAAATGTCCCTATAGGTTCCTCAGGTCCTCCATTTATTGGACAACATGTGCCACCACCTATCCCATCGCATGGGGGAAAACAAATACCTCCTCCATATGTACCTCCTGTTTTGGGTGTAACTTATGTGAGTGGATCTCAAATTCATGCGGCCGAAGTTAATCAAAATGTTGGTAGTGTATCTTATCCTAGTGGATCATCCATTCCGTCTGGATTAGGTCAAATCCCATATTAACAACCTTTTTTGTCCCATATACCTTACCAACAACCGTACCCAATTTATGGCTCACAATAGCCTCAAAATACACATTTTACTCAACAGGTAGAAACCCAAATGTAGTCTGGTTAAAATCCCTCATTTGGTACATCTGTTCAAATTCAAACTAGAACCTATTAGTACCGACCTGGAACTCAACAAATTCCACAAGGAACTTTCCAACAATAACAACCTTATGTACAACAAGGACCTTACGTGCAACAAGGGTTTTATCAACAACCATTGCAGCAGCAAGGTTAGCCCTTGTAGCAGCAAAACCAACCCTTGTACCAACAAGGCCAACCCTTACAACAATAAGGTCAACCCCTGCAACAATAGGGTCAACAATTTTACCACCAAGTTCAACAGTTGCAACAACAACCTTATACTCCATACTCTTTGCAAGTTTTTTATCCACCTTATGGTTCACAATGGCCTATGACGAGTGAGTATCACCATTACCTTGGTGAAAACCCACCTTTGTGGGGGAAAAATCCACCTTTGTATGGTTAGAATACCTCTCAGTGGGGGAAATTTCAAGCTCCTTATGGTAAAAATCTGCCACTTTGGGGGAAAAACCCATGCCAACAAGGTTGGAATCCACAAGCTGGGCCTTATCAAAGGCCCCCCATGCCAACAAGGTTGGAATCCACAAGCTGGGCCTTATCAAAGGCCCCCCATGCCAACAAGGTTGGAATCCACAAGCTGGGCCTTATCAAAGGCCCCCCATGCCATTCAATCCACAATTTCCATTTTTAGCAACGTTGGAACTACCGAATGTGTCAAGGCTCACAAATGACCCAATACTCCATTAGCCGTATTGGCCTCTAGTCCCTACTAATATTCTTGGCGATTGTCTAAAATTCGAAGGAAATTCTAGAGAAGATCCCTAGGCCCATGTTATGACTTAGCATTTATGGTGTTCAACTAATTCTTGGGTGGATGATTCCATTCGTCTACGTCTTTTCCAACGAACTTTGACAGGTGCTTCTGTGAAATGGTACATCGATTTACCTCGATGTGCCTACAAAGACTTCAACTCTTTAGCAATGGCCTTCCTTACTCTCTTCCAGTTACTAGTTTGATATGAAGATGGTACCCATTTAATTACATCCTTGAAACAAAATACTGCAACCTACATCTCCGATCATATTCATGAATGGAGATGTCAACGTCACCTTATCAATTTCAATATACTTGATTAGATTTTAACTAAATGGTTCACCAAATAATTCATTAATAAAATTGCCAAGGACATAATTATGGGTGGTTGTGTGACCGAAGATAAAGCCATTTCCCATGCCCAATATTTAGATTTGGTATATTCCCAATCTGGCACGTTTTATGATCTCTTGCTTGATGCTTTGACACCATATGCGGATCTTGCATCTTCCAAACCTGCAGAGGTACCGCCCGTCGATGATATTATTGGGTCAGTCACTCAGACTTAGAGTAAAGCTTCTTCTTCTTCCTCAAAGAAGAAATTCGTATCAACTACTGCATCCAATTCTCCTTCTAAGTCCTCCCAAAATCTTAGTAAAACCTCTGAGGTTAATTACATTCAGTCTACTGCGACAGATAAAACCTCCAAAGGTAAAATGAAGGGTAAAGGAAAACCCAAATTTGATACCCTGAAATAGGATGCTACGAAATCATCTACTGATGATGCATCTAAATGTAAGCCCAAATATCCTTGCTTCATTTGTGAGGAAGATCACTATACCAAGGATTTCCCCCATCACGCTAAAGTCATTCATTTGTTAAAATGCACCCAAGGGACACTGGTTGTATTAAAAGAACCTTTTTCATCACAACAAATCCAATTGGTATAACAACCAAAATCTTCTACATCTTCAGGTTCTCAGGTTTATATGAGTGGAACGATACCTATTTCTGTTTCCACTCGGTCAAAATACTATCCGACTCCTCCCAAACAAGTTGTGGATAAAGAAGTTACTGATACTCCTTCCACTTCTACTCCACCCAGTTCTGGTCCTCTTCATATTGAGAGACCTTAGAGTAGTGACTTTGTTATCTGACCACCTCCTAAAGGCATCCTTCTAAAATCATCTTACAATATGAATGTGCGAGCTACCCAACATTACAATATTGTCAAAGATTTAGCTCAAGCAACTTCGACGATGTCTGCCTTGGAATTTCTCAAGAGTTTTCCATCACAACGGAAAGCATTACTATCCACTATAGGATGAATTGATCCTACTGATTCGAGTCTAATTACCTTTGACTTAGAGAATCATGTTCCACGTCTTCCGCATCAACTTGCCATTTTAATCCATTGAGTCATTATCAATGGGAAGACGATTCATCAAACCATGTTTGATGAGGGTGCTTCAACCTAGATCATGTCTGTCTCATGCTGGAAATCTATTGGCTCTCCCCATCTCAACTAGTCTCCTAACACCTTAGAAGCCTTTGATGGTAGAGGATCTCGTCCATACGGTATTTTCACAAACGTGTCCATAATGTTGGAAGAGAAAATTGTTAACTTAGAAGTAGAAGTCGTTGATGAAAATTTGAAGTATAACCTTCTACTTGGTCGAAGTTGGACCCATGCTATGTTTTGCATCATTTCTACATTGTTCTGTGTGCTTTGTTTTCCTCATGAGGGGAAAATAGTCACCATTGATCAGTTAGACCTTTTCTCTTCTAGCTGTTCGAATGGAAATGTGCCATATGTGGGAAATACTAACATCCATTATGAGAGTGTTGGGGTGGGTCTTTTTAAATACTCTGCTCTTATGGGAACTTTTTCCCTCCCACCTCCAAACATTTCTTCCGTCAACATGATCTCCACTTCGCACGATCCTTGGATCTTTCCTCATCCTGATCAAGTTGATTCTTTTAGTGATGTGATGTCACTTAGCCCAGCAGAACAAGCCTATCAAGCTATTGTTTTGGCTTCATTTGTCACTTATAAAAGTCATGCTAATCTTAGTATGCATCTAAACGCGTACTCACAATCCCCTTGGCTTAGTTCTTGGGATTTTCCTGATCCCTTGAACGAGACATTTCCCACTAACAAGAGTATCACCGAGGTTTAAATGTATCTTGAAGAAACTCCCTGGATTGATTCCCATCATCGTTCCTCGTTTCTCCCAAGTCTTTGATAGATTTCATAGTGTTTAGATACCTTAGTTCCCCATGCACTGACTCATCCACTTCAAATGCCTATTTTGGTGCATGAAGTTTTGTCTGAGGAAAACATGGGGAATATTACTGCTATGATGCCTATCGACATTTTTGTTAAACCAGGAACTGTTGAAAACATCCATGTTGGGGTTTCTTATTCTCTAGACGAGATCAAGATTTACACTGCCCTCTTTAATGAATTCTGCGATGTCTTTATCTGGTCATATGAAGAAATGCTTGGCATAGATTTGAGTATAGTTGTGCATGAAATACCTACTTATCCAAATGCAAAGCCTATTCGTCAGCGCTTTTTCTCAGTGCACCCTAGAAAGGCAGCCACTATAAAGGGAGAAGTTGAAAAAATTCTTAAGGATGGTTTCATTTAACCCATTTCGTTGAGAGATTGGGTTTCAAATATTGTCCCTATAACTAAAAAACAATGGACTATTCGCATTTGTATTGATTATCATGATATCAATTGGGCGTGTCCAAAGATAATTATCCAACTCCTTTTGTAGACCAGATTATTGATGAATGTGCCGGGAGTGATATTTTTTCTTTTATGGACAATTTTTCTGGCTACAACTAGATTAACATTCTTCCCATTAATCATCATAAAACTACTTTTATCTGTCCATGGGGAACCTTTACCTACAAAAAACTCCCTTTTGGTATAAAAAATGCTGGCGCTACCTTCCAACGAGCGATGTCTTATGCTTTTCATGACATTAAACACATCATTCAACCGTATCTTCACAACTTACCGACCCATTATGCTAAGCGTCATGATCATCCTGACCACCTTTGAGCGATTTTTCTTCGTTATAGACACTAATATTCGTTTAAATTCGCATAAATGTGTATTTTGCGTCAAATATGGT
Source organism: Pinus tabuliformis (assembly GCA_031772625.1). NCBI lineage: Eukaryota > Viridiplantae > Streptophyta > Pinopsida > Pinales > Pinaceae > Pinus > Pinus tabuliformis. The sequence goes on from CM062811.1 coordinate 315,711,654, forward strand.
TCGTCTCCTAGGGTTTGTAGTATCTAAAGAAGGCATCCAGATTGACCCCCTCAAAGTTGAGGCCATTGTGAATTTACCCCCTCCATCATATTTACACCAGTTGCAGAGCTTGCAAGGGAAAGCTAATTTTCTTCATCGTTTTGTGCTCGATTATGCTAAACTTTCCAAGGGATTTACTTGTTTGATGAAAAAGGGGATCACATTTATTTGGGATGAAATCTCTCAAAGATCTTTTGATGCTTTAAAGAACACCCTCATTAGTGCTCCTTTACTGCATCCCCCCAATTATCACCGCGATTACTTCTTGTACTTGACCGCAACCGACAATACTATTGCCATGGTATTGGTGAAAGACGATGATGATGGAAATAAACACGTGATCTACTGCTTAATCCAAAATCTTATTGACATTGAGACTTAATATTCACATGTCGAGAAACTAGCTTTAGCAGTTGTTCACGCTATTCAATGATTTTGACACTATATTCTCTTGCGGAAAACCACTGTGATTTCTGACTGCAACCCCATGACCTACATTCTAACTCGTCAGTTGCTGGGGGTGCAAGTATTCTAAGTGGATTTTTATCCTTCAAGTGTTTGATTTGGAATTTTCTACAACCAAATTAAAGAAATCATTGGTTTTCGCCAAGTTAATTTGTGACCACCTCTCCGCAACCACATCTACAACTTTTGATGAGCTTATTCCTGACAAAACTCTCTTTATCATTAGCACTCTTGACCCATGGTATAGGGATATTATTTTTTATCTCCAAACCTAAAATTTTTGACCATAGTCGTCCAATTCTGAACATCGTCGCATTCGACATTAGTCCCAACCCTATCGAATTATTTGCGATACTTTGTACTGTGTTGGTGTCGATTCTATCCTTCCTAGACGTTTGATACTTGAAGAAGCTGAGAGAGTCCTAAATGACTGTCACTTAGGGGCTTGTGGTGGTCATATATCAGGATATGCTACTGCTCAGACTGTCACTTAGGGGCTTGTGGTGGTCATATGTCAGGATATGCTACTGCTCAGAAAATCCTTCACGACGGTTATTTCTGGCATTTGATCTTTAAAGATTACCTTTTAGTAGTCCAAAAATGTCATGCCTGCTAGATTTACAACTGTAAACATCGCACCCCCCCACCCTTACACCCAGTTGTTACCGTCAATCCCTTTGTTAAATGGGGTATTGATTTCATGACATGTAACCCTCGCTCGGAAGGGGGGGGCATGGTTATATCATCGTCATCGTTGATTATTTCACTAAATGGGCCTAGGCGATGCCCAAATGTGCTGCTGGTGATAAAATTGCCACCCAATTTCTTTTCAACCATGTCATAACTCGATTTTGTGTCCCTCAAGCCATCGTTACTGATCATGGATCTCATTTCTGACATTACATGATGGCAGATCTCACCGCTCGGTTGGGTTTGCGTCATGACAACTCAACTTCTTATTATCCACAGGGAAATGGCCAAGTTGAGGCAGTCAACAAAGTGTTGGTTAGCATGCTTCAATGCACCATTGGGATGCATAAATAAAATTGGCATCTCATGCTATTTTCATCTCTTTGGGCTTACTGAACTGCAGCTAAGACTGCCACTAGATTCACACCCTTTCAGCTGGTGTATGGTCTAGAGGCAACTCTTTCGATCGAGTGTGAAATGCCTTCACTGAAACTAGTTGTCGAATTACTCCCTGATACCTCACCTGAGGAGGAACATTTACTTTACCTCGAAAGGCTCGATGAAACTCACTATATTGCAGCATTAGTAATTGAAGCCCAGAAGAAACGAGTTAAGGCTCAGTACAATATAACTATTTCTCCTTGCATTTTTGCTGAGGGTGATTTGGTCTTGCTATATGATCAAGCCAATGACAAATTGGGAGCTGAGAAATTCAAACCAATGTGGCATGGGTCTTACATTGTTAAACTATTTTTACAAAAATGTGCCTATGAGTTAGTATGATTATGAAGGAAATTCTTTGGCTGAGCCCCGAAACGAGCTTTACCTAAAGAAGTAATATGAGCGATTTTTCGTGTAAATACTTTTGTACATTAGTGTGTTTTCATTAGTATGCAATGGTTTTGGTGTGTTAGTTGGCTTTTGCAAACTTTTTCCTCTGCTTACCTAGTGATCTACTTGGTTTGTAGATGCAATCGTTACATCAATTTTGTTGATGGTGCTTGTTGGAGCACACAAAATCTATCTTCCGTTGCATGGGAAATCTATGACCCTAATGGTGAGTTAGTAAATTTTCAAGGCATATGTTTAGGTCGTACGACTAATAACATTGCCAAATATAGTGCATTCATCGAGCTTTTGTTAGAAGCTATCACTCTTAACATTAGAGAGTTAATTGTGAAACTTGATTCACAACTCATTATACTACAACTTAATGGACAATATTCAGTTAGAAACCCTCAAAATTTGAGAATGTATTTATGAGTTTGTCTCTTGGAATGAGACTTTAATTTTGTTACTTATCATCACATTCCAAGATGCATGAATACATTAACAGACGCATTGGATAACTATTTGTTAGATAGACATTTGAAAAACATGTAAATGATAAAGCATCACATAATATACATGGTAAACAACACACACACACACACACACACACACACACACACACACACATATATATGGTATTTTCAAAACAATTTTCTACATCAAAATGACAAAATATGTGTTCTGAGACACATGGCTTCATAAGCCTACATCAGTGCAGAAAGTAAACTAGAGTTGGCTATTTTCCCACATGGTGCTCATGATAGCACAAAATAGCCCTAATGACTCGGCCCAACAACTGACACAATGTGGCAAAAACCTCTACAATGTGTCTCTGGTATCGCAATGGCACCTCATCTATCGAGGCGTACTATGGAATTTCCTTGGTTAAAGCTTCCAGGTTATGCTCTACCTTAACAATAGAATCTGCGCGCTCAGAAGGATCCTCCTCAATCTGGCATTCCACTCGTCTAGCTATTGGAGAAACCCTTGGAGGTCTCTCTGGTCCCACATTTGCAAATCAGCATAAGTCAAATCTCAGTACACATACAAAAAAAATAATAATTAAAAATTCAAAAAACTTAAGAAATTGTTTTTACCTTCATCGATCCATAGTGCACCTAGTGGAGGTGGAAGATCTAGATCTCCTCAGAAATCCATGCCCGCATACGCCCAATCATCGACCATGATTAACTACTGATGTAGCCATCCAAAAAATGTTGGAGGGAATGACATTTGCTGACCGCATCGATGTCGAGGCATCAACTCACCCCATATGAGTAATCATGGATATTTGAGCGCTGGTGCATCCACTTCTATCCATTGATAATGAAACAATGACACACATTTCAGGAAGAACGTCACCAAAATGGATTCGAAACCAAATTGATTCAGACTCCCTGACTTACACTTGGTAAGTTGGTGCTTCATGCAAACCAACAAACCCTCACTCCAATTGAAGGCCGTGGGATTTAGACACTCAATTGTGTACTGGAAATGAGACTTGGTTACCTCATGCAACAATTGAGCCCTAACTATTTGAGCCATAGTGTGAAATATTGTCCATAGTGGGAGATTTGTGATGGTCTTTATGTTGATTTTCCCACTTTGGGTCTTTTTAGTCCTTGGACAATGCCTTGCAATCAGCATGTCCGTGCTCTCTCCTCCAGTGCATGAACCAGACAACTAAATCCATTGTCTCTTTCTAGATAAGCCAGTAATGAAATAAATGTCTACGACACTTATTTCAAGTTCTTGATCCCCAATCGTGAACAATTGGTGATTCATATCCCACCAACTAATCAAATGTTGTAATAACTCGGGCTAGGATCTAATCCCACGAATCTTGAAGAACTTAAGCAACCTGCATGCTCGTAGGGAATAAATACAATCTTGATCCTGAGCTTCTTGATGATATTTCGCTTCATGTCCCCTTTCTTTCCATTAAACCACCATTTTGGACTGATTATCCTGTGGAAAATAAATTAAACAACATTTCACGAGCTTCCATGGAGAAAAAAATGAAGAAAAACCATTCAACATGGAGGATTTCACAATTTTTTTTTTTTTTTTTACCTCGGTGCTAGTGCAAGGGTCTAATTGACCACAGGGTGAGCAATGCGGTTCCAATGGGTAAAACCCATGCTGGTCACCCTCAAAATAATTTTTTTGCAAGTCCTCCTTGAAACCTGATCTATGGATGAAAATCCATGAAATGAGTACCAAAATGAAGGGAAAGGACAAATATATTACTTGCAACAAATGACTCGACGGATGATATCTAGGATTGGTCATACTCCTTGCTTTAAAATAGAAGTAAAATGAGTTAAAATGATCCCAAATTTTCAAATTGGTGAAATAGTAAAAATGATTTACTTTTCAAGTTTTTTTATAAGTTTTAAATAATATTTTTTTACCAAATTAGGGCATATTTCACTCATTTTTTAATATTTTTCCTCGAAATCGGTAATGTGCATTTCCTTGTGCAGCGACAGGTCATGCATAATTGGTGATGGTGATTTATTTTGACTGATTCAATGAGTTTTATTCTATCACTTTTTCGAACTCGTAAAAAATAAATGAAAAAACAATCCCTTGGAGTCATCTTTAAACTCTTTTATGACTCTTGGAAAATGAAAAAATTGCAGAGTACTTGTCGTTTCGAACTCGTTAAAGTAAATGAAATGACGTCTACTCAGTATAAGTTTAAACCTTTTCCGAATATTAAAGTAAATGAAATGACGTCTACTCAGTATAAGTTTAAACCTTTTTCGAATTGAGATATAATATTGTATGAAAAAGGAATATCTTAGTCAAAAATGGCTAAGAGATTCTCTCGGATATTGTTTTCTACCTTTTCAGGTTCAAGAGGTGATATACGAAAAGGGACTTTTGGATTTTTCTTTTTCGCTTCTTTATCGAACTCTCTAAACATGAAAAAGATGTCGAGTTTCCCCTTCGTCGGACTCGTAAAACATAAATGACACAAGACTTGTCACCATGATGAGAGAAAGTTTCTGCTTCCTAGGGCTCATAAAACTTACTAGGATGGATTCATATGAAGGATGAACTTATATGGCAAGCATTTTCTATGCCCTTTAAGCTTGTGATACAAAATAATGGGGTACTCACTAGAAATGGTCGGGGAAAAAGTGAAAGTGATCATCTCTTGTATTCTGTAAAGATAGCATGTCGCTCTAGAACATGACATTCATCTGTTGCTCGTGTCAGGTTTGGGACATCCAAACTTAGTCAATTGCCTTCTTGGGTTTGTGAAATCCATTTTTCCTCTCATCCGATTATGCCACTTCATCATCATGACCTCTGATCCTATGTTGAGTTAAATGTTTCCAAACTCCGGAGTCGTGTCACCGATGTGTTCAAGAGAAGTCCTATATGAAGTTATTTACCACTTATACACTATCTGAATTTCTAGCGGAGTCTTGGATCACACTTATCTACTCTTCTATATCCTTTGTTTTGTGACAATGATGTGGGATTGATTATGGCTCTCCTTCGATGGATCACTTCTTGTCGACTTCAACTCATTATCCGAGAAGATGATCTAGAAACTCCCTTCCGGTACCTTAGAGCTTGCATGCCTCAATTGCAAGTTCTTCGCATTCGATGACATGTTTACACCATTGAACTTTGATCGTATGATTCCTCGGGTGTTCGACTTTAGCTTCATTATTCACATTCATGGATTGCGTTGATTGTACCTTGAGAGCCATTGCCATTATTGTGGTTTCTCTTGTGCTTGTTAATGGTTTACATCATTGACCGGTAATCAGGTGGTTTTCTATCATGTTTGACTTCGACACATATATTCACATGTTAGAATTCATACATTGATCGGGTCGAGATGGAGCTCAAGACCCTGGATTATGTCTAATAAAATTCAGGTTGCATGGAGTTATGAGTCATTCATGATTGTACACATGTTTCCTCTGAATGGGTGGCTGTGACCATACCATGGGTCCATATTCATGATCCTTTTTATTTGGATGGATGCAACCATACCTTGGATCCATACACATGATCCCTTCTGTTAGTGTCAGTCTTGTTTTCCTGTCACCGGTGATCAAATGTGCTTTTACTAAGCTTGTCAAGAGTCTCAAAGTCAAATTTTACCATGTCACTAGGTTTATAGAGTAAAATTTGGTTACTGGTTAGTTGGTCTAGGGATGACTTCTATCTTTTGGAAAAGTCATTTATGCTGGTCACCTATCTCATTCACATGAAGCTATCATAATAAAAGCAAGTTATCCTCATATCAATCATCACCATCATTCCATTCAATTTAGGTTTTTCATTAGGTCAGTAGGGTTTCCAAGGTCCATCATTACCATGTGTAAATGCAACAATGAATAAAGCATGACAAGCAACTCTTTGACATTAACTTGTTGAGTTTTCACAAGTTCTTCATGATTTCAGTTTGAAAGACTCCAGAAGAAGAAGTTCCGGTGTTCAAAAAGTGAAAATATAGCCCAGGTTTCAGCCTTCTAAGATGAATCTATTTTAAAAAGTGAAAAATCAATTTTTAAAAGGTTTGTGGGTCCCATTTCTTTTCAAAAAGGAAATTAATTTGCCTATATAAACCAAAAAGCCCCAAACTCATCTTATTTTCCTCTCATTCCTCATTGTGCATCGAGCTCTCCCTTCCATTGGTGAGAAAAAATCAATTTCCTAGGCAAAATTAGCAAAAAATCTTCGGCGCTGCGCTTCGAGACACCACAATACTCTTGGGAGGCCAGCGCTGCGCTCATAGACACTGCACTGCGCTCCTAGAGACTGCACCGCGCTTGGGCCAAAGCAGCTAAAAATCACCCGAAACTCACCCAAATCAGATTTTCAAGCTTGCAAATAATTTTTCTTGCAATCCTAGACTCATTTACAAGTAAGTATACCATCTTACTATACTTTTTAGTTTGCAATATGAATTCAAAGCTAAGATTTCTTCATTAGGGTTTCTAGTGAGTTTTCCATGAAATGATGTTAGTGTTGATGATGGTCATTTATTTTTCATGATTTTAAACATGTAAAACCTCATCCTACACCTCTACACATGTTTAATATGCTACATGAACCACTGAACCAACTTCAAAACATTAAATTACTTCACTAAAAATGAAACCCTAGCTCATTCCTATGGGATTTGGACAGTTTTCCTAAAAACTCTGTTTTTCCCCTTCCACAAATACATCATTCCTTCATTTCAGTTCCTTTCATCTTCATAAGCTATTCATAGTTCATAGTCACCTCCTAAAAATTTCACTTTCCATTTTTCAACTCCACCTACCCTTCACTTCATTTTTTAGTTGTCCCTCACTGTTTTTTTTTCTCATTTTCCTGCTACTAGGGTTTCTGTCAGCATGAAAGGAGACTCTTCACCAGAGAGGAAGAAACATCACAAGGGAGGAAAAATTTTCAGATATGAACCCTCAAACTGCAATGAGATCAATTCATCACCCTTCATCAAACAATACTTTGACGATGTGAATTGCTTATATTTTTGCAAAAGGGTGTGTGCAGTGGGTTTCCATGAGTAGTTGACAGATTGGGTTGCTACTCATTTGAAAGGAGAAAGTGCCATTATTTCTGGTGTTGACTTCACATTTTTATTAGCCTCTATTTCACTTGCTACAGGGCTACCAGATCACGGTGAATATTGGTTCAAGGGGATGAACTTAGATCTTGAACATTATAGACCTTTCTTGAAACCACCATACATGGAAAAACATGCTCATATCATACCTTTCAGGTACCTGTTGGAGAAGTATTATCCCTTGATGAAAGTTGTCATGAAATTATTCACATGTGAAGGAAGATTCTCTAGACTATATGTTTATCACATTTGGCTTCTAATGCATTTTACAACTCAGAAACCACTCAATATGTGCAACTATCTGTGTAGGAGCCTTACCAACATGTTAGAGAGGATACAAATGAAGAAAAATAACACTATCCTGGTCTATTTCATCATAGTCTAATCAAGACTATAGTCCTTCATCAACTTGCAGAGAAGAATATGACATGGGAATATTTCTTAGAGATAGCGCTGGAATGACATGAATCCAATGTGGCAGCTCAACCTTCTAGTATGCCAACACAACAAATGGAAATTGGGTCTTCTATAAAATTAGTGGAAATTCCTAAAGGACCTAAACCCGAGGTGAAAAGAATGCATAAAAGAGGACATAGGCTTGTGTTTGCTTCTCATGGTGAGAAAGGGGCCAAGCCTTCTACATCATCAAAATAGGGACCATCAGTGCACGATAAGGACTTGGTTGAGCATGAGTTTGAGTTGGTTGACCTAGAGGCAGAAATGAGGTTTCAAGCATGCAACAGATGATCAAAGATGAATATTATCAGATCAAGGAACTCATAGTCAACATGGCAAGAGCAAGGTTCATCATCTCATTCCTAGAACAGGAAAATAGTCAACTGAAGGCAAAACAATTGATCATGGAGAAAGAGCAAACCAAACTATTGCAGCAAGATGACAAGGGAAAAGCAATCATGGAGACAAATGAGCTTGAAGGAACACAAGGAAAAAATAAGAGAAAGAGGCCAAGAACTAAATGGCTTAAGAAGGCATTAGAGGAAGAAGAAAAACACATCTTATTGAATGAGGAGCTAGACCTAGAGGACATAATTGATTTAGAGGTCAATCAAGACAAAGAGTACTAGTTAAACAGGGTCAATGACCATTTGGAGAAGCTTCTAGATAAAGCTAATAGAGACAATCAACTGCTAAGGCACATGGCACACCATTTCCAGGCTCAGAACATGATTTTCAATGTCAAGGTCAAGCAGCTTGAAAACAAACTCAAAGAAGTTCAAAAGGACCAAAATGATAAAGGAACTTGGAGATGCTTGCTGAAGCATCCATGAGGGCTTAAAATGCCTCATTTTATAACTCTTGACCAATTTCGAGGAAATTTTGATTATTTTTGTTTTTTTGAAATTTTTGGTACCTTATGCAGAAAATTAGCAGTCCCAGAACCGCAATGCCTTGGCACTGCGATTTTTCCTCACGCACTCAATTCAAGAAAAGTTTACATTTTTGGAAAGCACTTGGCCCCCTCTCAAAACCCATTTCTTCAGATTTTCTAGAAGAGGCCTAAATTTTTAGAAAATGAAAAAAAGTGGCCAAAAATCAGCTTTCTAAACCTCTTTTTTACAGGCACTGCGCTCCTAGAGTGACCTTGGAAGATTTTATTTTTGAAGGCCTTCCCATAGGTAATTTTAAAAAATTCAAGGTGTTCTGGAAAATAGACTCGAAAATATAGCTTATAGTTCTTTCAGATCTTTATTTGGACCTCTGGAAGGCACCTTAAGGTGGGTTCAAAGTCGGCGCTATGCTTCTGCAATTTCCTATGTTTTTTATTTTAAATTTCAGTATGTAAATTTCCTAGTTTTCAATTTGACTTCGTCAAAGTCAAAACTCTTAATGTAATGGAACTTGTTTCGAGGTTAGATGATGTAAGCATGAATAAATGTACATGATAATTTTTTTTGATATTTAATAGGCCTCATTGAGGAAGAAAACTTCTAAACAAAGTCTCCAAGAAGCATTTGAGTTTTACCTTCTTACTCTCACTTGTTGGTTGAGAGAATCTTGGAGTAAGTTCAACCACCTAGGAATTCGACTCTCGAACGTGGGGAAGTGGGCTAAGTGAGTCTATATGTATCATTTCTCTTTCAGAGGGAAGGTTTGGACTTTTGTGGTGGAGGCTAGCATGTTTATGTTTTCTTCAGCTAATATAAAGGCAGTTGCAACTATTTTTAAGGAACTCTAGTCCAGTGAGCGCCATGGTGTTTGTTCTTCTTTCTATCAATTTTCTAATGGTTAAATCATATTTCTCCATATGTTTTGTCTTCTTTCTATGGATTAACTTGCAGTTAAATAGACATGAATTTTGATTTCAAGCTCTATTTATATGGTTTTCATAGTTGTGTTTATTTCTTCTAAAAGTTAATGAACTCATACTTGCATATGCTCATTAGTATCTTCAAAAATTGATATTCTATACTATATTGACAATATTTCAAGTACACCATGGCCTTCTGATATCTATCTCCTTTCTATATTTGTCTCTGGCTTCCTAAATCTTATACCTAATCACTGACTCTAAACCCTAAAATCTCAAATTCATCAACACACAAAAAATATGTATATCTAGCCTAAAAACTTGGTTCTTTAAAGCTATTCATTGACAAAAAACTTTGAGAGATCCCTCTCTAGCTCAGTAGGCCTAGCTACTGAGTTGAAAGTGGTTCAAGGTTACCCTTCTTGATCTCCTCCTCAGCCTAGGAAATTGTAAGGGAAAACACCTTCTATTTGGATGGCTACATTCATATCGTGGATTCATGTATTATCAGATGCATATTCATGTATCATTAGGCATGATCATCAAAAATGTCAAATATGTATATGTATATGCTTGATTTGTAGGTCTCCTGACGGTGTTGTTCTAGTCCTTGCACTGACTTATAAAGAATCTCAAATATCACTCCCTATTCTGCCTTCATGATTTAGGGGGCATCTGTTACACAATATTTTGTCACACCTCCTGTTCAATTCTTGTTCCATATATCGAAGTGCCAAAACATTGACAACTGTGCAGCATATGCATCATGATATACATACTAAAACCTTTCTGAAGAATCAAAGGAAAACTGCCCCGAGTCAATTCTGAAGAAGTTTAACTAAAAACCTAATTTTTAGGGCCAGTGTGTTTTGCTACAGTACCTTCCTTTGCTAATGGTAGGTTGCACTGTTCTACCCTAGCACTGCTAGTGAGGGTTTTGATATGGTAGGTTTTCCCAAATTGGAGGAGAAGCTTCATGCACTAGAATCTTCGAGAACAACGAGTTGGATATTGGTTGTTATTAATATGGTTGAGCTCTCCCATTTGGACCCATTGATGTTATCATCACGGGCTTTCCCCTTGAGATGTGAACATTCCTCCCTCTTTTGTGGATCCCTAACTCTCTCTCCCTTCCTATAAATCAAATCCCTTCCATCAAAAAATATTTTTTCATTGATTGTTGCATTCCTATACTGAGATTATGCTTACATGCTGCCAATTCTAACTTGGAGAAGGAGTGCTTGAAGAGTCTTTCCTTGGATTTGGACATCCGCAAAAAGGAAGTCTCCGACATCAAGGAATAGGTTGTATGATTCCCTTTTTAGCTCATTAATATATACACATGATGTTCACTTTCCATAATTGTGTAAATGTTTATGCTATTAGCTTAATACTCGTTGATATATTAAGTAGTTTATATTTTATGTATGACATATATGCTCTTGTATCTTGCATAACTCTTTGATCTTTCTTGCAGGTACTCAAACGTGAAGAACAAGTAAGACGCGAGCCTTGAAGAAAAGGATTCAAAGTCATCTCTAAAGGATTGAGTGATTAACATCAAAGAGAGGTAGGTTACTCTCTTTGTGCATTCGTCAAACATAAGCTAGGAAAGTGTATGTCAGTTTTGTTGAAGAAAAGTGTAACTAGGTTCGGTATTTGTCAATGTAATTTTTATCTTTGAACTTGTCAAGAAAAAATAAATATTATTTTTGTAAATTATATGAATGAGTTTCTTGCTCATTCCATAGGTTTAGGAAAGTCAAAGAGTCAAAATCGTGTTAAAGAGATCTTCTTGAGAATTTATGTAATGTACATGGGTCAACCTAGTGTTAAATAGCCCTCCAAGACAAGTACCATCCTCCAAATAAGAAGACTGCAAACAAAACGATGAAGAGACATTCAAGTCAACTTCATAATATATAGAGATGACATGTTGGCTCAATAAAATGACACAACGGTTCACTAAGTTCATTTCGGATTTCATACATGGACTAATGCCTATATATACACAGCTAGAGTAATCACAGGAGGATATCATTCATATCATTTGGAAACTTCACATGACATAGTGACATAAGTATGTTGCATGAAGACAACAGTTCTGTGCTTCAACGGAAGAAATATTATGTAATCTTCGATGGTTATAATAGACTATGATCTCGGTGATCTGCCTCAGTGAAATAAATATCTCTGTCTTGGCATCATGATACAGTATTCACTGTCTCGGTAACGTAATCACTGTCTCATATTCAACACAGTCACTGTGACAAGTGTTCTCGGCATACTCTTGCATGAAGAGTTAAGTGTTCTCAACATTCTCAAAGGTGGAGAGTTACTCTATCTCAATATTTCTGTCTGAATAATAGTCTTGGTAGACCTGTGATAGAAAGATACATTTGCAACATTCACGTAAACAAAGAAAGTCTACTTAACATCTCAACCAAAGTTTTAGATAAGAAGAAACAAAGACATACTCTGTCTCACCATAACCAAATACAGTCATAACAAAATCTCAGTGAACACATCTCAGTGCAATTGGGATAATCAGATCTCATAACGCGTATTAATGAATCCATGATCTCGATGAAAAACATAATTACAAAATGCAGAAATGATCCCAGTAAATATGCAGTGATGATCTCAGTAAATGTACAGTGACAAACTCAGTTAATGCATAGTAATGATTTTGATGAAAATGTAGCTATGATGATCTCAAAGATGACCTCGGTGAAGCCGCGGTGATGGTGATGATATCAATAGTAAAGAGGATTGGTGTCTTGGTCTTGGAGTGGCTCAAGAAGTCAAAGGTCGTGGTCTTGGTGCTCGTCAATAAGAATCTATAAGAAGAATTTTGTGCGGATTTTCCTCTCTAAGAGGGAGAGGTTTTGGCCCTGGAAGAATGCCATATCTTGTGCTCTTGTCCCTTTTCTTTGATAACTATTTGTTGGAGTAATAAATACACACACTAATGATAATAAGAAAAATATTGGGCTAATAATCTAAAAGATTAAATGCCTCACAAATAGTTGTCATGATAAAAATAATCTCATTAATTCAATCTTTCCTAGATTCTTCAACAAGTTTGTTTAGTTTTTTGCTAGAACCACTCATTCGGCTAGAGGGATTGCCTATGTCCGCAGAGGGGATTTACTTTCACAACAAGTCCCCAAGATTTCAACAAAGATCAAGAGAATTTTCCATCTGAGTGAGCATACATAGTTTGGAGACTGGTACTTATACCAGAATTTCACTGAACTCAGAATTTATGGTTGTGAGCTTCAACCATACAAATTTCTAGTGTTCCTCCTCATGAGGATTTTTTCGCTTGAGTATATCAAAAAAATGATGAACATGGATGAAGTTCATTTTGTTTCTAGAAAACAAAAAGCTCAGTTTAAATTGAAAGTGCAGGTTGGTCCATTCATAGTCAACACAAGAGCTGCAGAGAAAGAGGTCAATGACTTATTTAACCATATGAAGTTTAAGTTGAGTTTTAGTTGGTCATATGATGCATTAGGAGTAATCTCACCAATGAGAATTACTTAGAAATCTGCACCATATATGCATGTGGAAAAACCTGAAATTGAGCAGCATGCTAATAGAAAGGAATGGGCAAAGAATACACTGCAAGAGATTGAAGAGCTAGTTTCCAGTCAAACAACATTGGAAGCTCCAAGGATGATAGAGAAAGATCTAAAGAGACTGAGAAATTGTGTATCTCCAACCGGGTCAAATTTACATAATTCAAAAGGAGGAAAGATGTAAATTTTGAAGAAGAACCCTGAGAAGCTCAAACTTCTGAAGAGCTTACTACAGTTGTAATATAAACACAATCTCGTTTTTCATTATAGTAGATTCCCAAAGACACATTGGATTATCCTTCTTCTCCAAAGTTACAACAAAGTATTTTTGCAAAATTCCTAGAAATGAAGAAGAAAAATGAGGCCCTAAAGACTTTCACATATGCAAAGTTCTGGAAGCATTCTTCCTCAACTCTGACTAGATTAATTTCTGCTCTTGACAGTGCAAAAGGTCAGTTCCAATTAGCATTCTTGGAATCAAAGTCCATTGTGCCTAGAAGTGTTGAAGATTATAAAACTTCCATTTTTTCATTTGACACCAAGCAAATTCATCCTATTGACCATATTTACCTTCATAAGCAAGCATGAGAAATGATATATTCATCCTTGACAAGTTCTACCATGGAAACTTCTAAGTTACATACTTCTCTGAATAACATTCAATCCCAATTAAAATTGGAAAAGATGCCAACTCTAACAAAGGACAATAAAATCAAAGGGATTGAAGATTTAGTTATAGAATTAGGATTAGATCCTAAAGATATAAAGGCAGCTGAGGAAATAATCAAAAACAGAAATGCTGATATTCAAGCATTGAGGAAACAATTGAACCTGCCAACAACTGAACATCCACAAGCTCAAGAAGTCATTCAGTTAGAGAACGAGAATGAGAATATGCTTTGAAGGATAATTGAACATAAGATATAGATACAAAAGAGGGAACCATAAATGGAAAAGTCAATTAAGGGAAAAGAGCTACAACTTAGTACTAGAGTAGCAAATTCTACAATAATAATTTCTACAGCAGCAATGTCTACAACAAAGACAAAGACCAATAGCCAAAATTCAAAAGAGTAGTTGAAAAAATATATGGGAGACTTGTCATTAAAATAAATTGAAATTAAAAAACTAAAAACTATATTGGAGAAAATTCAAAACGAAAATATAAGGGCTGACAACACATATATGGCCGAAGTTTAGAAAAGAATCAGATTAAATAGACATATAGAGAAATATGAAAATGAGTCATTGATTGCACAAACAATGGCAGAGGAAAAAGAGAAGATCTGGATTGATATAAATTCTACCATGACTGAACTTTGGACATCTATTCATATTATTTTTGAATAGGAGGAATTAGTGGATAGATCAAAGGCAATCATCACAGGGATCAAAGAAGATTTGGAGCATATGCATGGAGAAGCAAACACAATATTCTAAAACTAAAGAAGAATTAGAAGAATTTGGAATGGAGGACAAAACTGCTACTGTCCTAGAGGTAAGAAAACTTTTTACAAAGAAAAAATTGATGTTACAGTTAGAGAGCAAATTTCAAAGCTTGGAAGCACAAATTAAAAAGTTCCACATAAAATTCAATATTTTGCAGCAAAAGGGACTTCTAGCTCTATGACGTGCTAGTGACTAATTGATTCCACTAGAAGATTATAGTAAAAATTGCACCAGATAGCAACATACAAAACCAAATTTTCTCAAGTCAAAGGAATAATCAGTGGGAAAACATTTTTATAAGGCCTAAAGTATGATCTTTTCATTTAGCATGAAGTTATTCATTTTTTCGTCACTAGGCTAACTTTTGAAAAAAACACAGAAGTCGATGAGGCATATAGGAAAGTAACAAAATTTTCCATCCTAGATGAATAAAGGTGGTATAAGTTACTTGAACTATCCAAGTAAACAAAATTCAAGGAATTCAATGGCCAGTCACTTAAAAGGAGAAGCAATAAGTTGAGAAAGAGGAGTAGAATGTAGAAGATTCAGTTAAAGGAAGCAACCATAAAAAAACCACACCCTTAAATTGTTTCGTTCTATTTTTGTAAATCAAAAACAATTTCAGATATTATCTCCTTTTGTAATAAACTTTGGCTTAGATCTAAGATATTTTTGGAATTATATTTTATAAATATTAGGTAGTTCAAAGAAGTTAGGGTTGAACCCTTGTAATGAACCGGTTACATGCTTGTAATGTTCAAATCTATTTCTCAATATAATTGAAGGATTTTGGATTCATTTTGAACAACTTGTGTATCTATGTGAGTTTGTCTTGTTACCAATTATGTTTTTTATATTTATTTCTGCACATATTCAAGGTAGCATAGAAGTTTGGGAAAGGCTAGATTGAATATAAATCTCCCTGAAATCCCACGGAAAGTTATAATTATTAAAAGAGATTAATTAACTAAACAAATTGTATTCGCTAATTCCTCTAAATCTTTTAATTGTTGCCTTCTGTCATCTATTGAATGTGTTTTGTTTGGTCGTAGAAAACTTCTAAACGCATCTATCGTATATGATAAATTAAATGTTATTTCTTATTTTTCGAATCAATTCAAATATTAATTTTGTAAGAAATGAAAATCAACCCTGTAATTTTATTATAAATACTTAGAAATTACATTCGTTTAAAGGTTTAATGCATTGGTCATCCATTTAAATCAAAACATAACTTTAGATGCTTTGGCACAGTTCCGCAGCCTAGAACTGTCTACAAAGATACATCATCAGATTGATGCCGTTGCTGTGGAACATAGTGTTTTAGGGAAAACTAGTGTCGATTCGAACTGCTAGTCCCACTAAGACGGGCATCTATCTTAGAAACAAACAATGAAAGCTTTTCAAGAGTTCCTTTAAGTGTGATAGATGGAAGAGAAGAAAAGAGGACCAACCTAGATCTTCCGCTTTTGATCCTAGTTGGATTTCTCCTTTCCTTGATAGAATTTTCCACTCCTCTCCTACTTGTCCCGCTTCAAAGAGTACATGTAGAGTCAAAGTAACACCAAACTATCAAAGCATCTCTATCTAAAACATCATAAACAATGTGGAATCAGAAACACATTGACCTTAAAATTGCATTCATAAATAGTAAGAATCACAAATACAAGATTATATGGAGGAAAAAACAAAGAACTTTATTAATAGTAATGTAAGAGAGGATTACATCATCCTCCCAGTTGTAGAAGCCCTCTTCATCTCATGAACAAGCAAATCACCCAACAATGCAATGTCTTTTCTCACCAACAAACCAACAACACTTCCTTACAAAATACAAAATTCCAGCCTCTAGATCTCTCAGATGAGGAATCCGTCTATAGATGTCTTGCAAGGGTGTGAGTCAGCTCTGGGTTTTTGATTAGTGTCATCCCACTGATAGTTCTTGGTTCCACTAGGAGATTTCATTGATCTCTTACTCATCCCTGGGCGAATTCAAAGAGGCAAGTGTCAAATGAGAAGTTTTTGGAAGATTCCATGATCATCCACTTAGCAAACTGTCTTTGCCATTTGTTTATTCTCACTCATCGCACCCTACAGAAGGCCTTTTCAGTATGCATTGCACCCCTCATGTGTACAAGGTGAGATGCATCGCACCCTGACCATGGAGCAGTCAGTATGGTCTAGTTTTGGCCAGTTCTGAGTAGTTTTTCAAGTGGAACTTCTGGGACACGATGTAATCAGTTGACCATGATCCTTTAGGGTATGAAACAACACTTTTAGGGACTAAATAGCCCTTGGTTTATGGACATATGAGTTTGGGGCTGCAGTGCCCAAATATGTCTATAACAGTTTCCCCCTAAAGCATGAGGTCGTAAATCTTTTGATGTTGGGTGAAATGCTTTATTCATGAGGATCCGAGGTATTCGTACTGGAAGGTGACCTGTAAAAGATACAATACAATACATAATCATCATATTATTTTCATGATCTAGCTGAGGCAGGCATTCCCATGCTCAGCTTTATAAATTCATTTTCATGTACATAGGACAGACAATCGTTTGCTGTTGTAGGCTGGTGATTCTTTGCATGAAGAGTCATCTTCCCTGGCTTAGATGACTATCTGTGCAGCTTCTGTGTACAATTGATTTCTTTATTTTCCTGAATATATCGTAGCACAGATAGATGAATCTAGATCCGGGGTCTTCAAAACTCATCCAATATTCGCCTGATGTACAAGTCGATCCATGTGAAAAGATGTTTTGAAGTCGAACATGGAAAGACATCGTCTGATTACCAACCAATAATGTAAGTTGTTAACAGACGTGAGAGGAATCACTGATAATGATGATGACCCTCAAGGTACTACAGTACAATTCACGTGGTGTGAATATATGAGTCGAAGTCAAACAACACGCAAAGTCTTTTAGTCGAAGGTCATTGATGTAAACCTATCACCGGAAGTGAGAAACTTGCCATTGAGGCATGCAAGACTGTTATGAAACCAGCTCACAAAAAGATAGAAAAGAGAGATCAACGCCTTAAAATTCAGCCTCTTCGAGGGGGAAACCTCCTTACATTACACAAATGAAAAATTCTTGGATGATTCAAATGACAAAACCTCCTTTCTATATATAGGAGTCTAAGGAGTCACAATATAACCCAGCCGACCTAACAATAATAATATAAAGCCACAAAAATAACAATAGAGGGATTCTATGGGGCACAGTAATAACAATATGGGGACAATAGGGGCACAACAATATTAATAAGGGATACGACTACAATAGTAATGGGGTAATCACTAGTATTATAGGGACCCAACATGCCCCTCTCCTTCAAAAAAATGTTGTCCTCAACGCTTGAGTAGTTCTGGATGCTTCTGTATAAAATTCTCATCCTCCCATGTGGAATCTTCAGCAGATAAGTTCTTCCACTCGATAAGATACTCTGAAATTGATTGATTTCGTAACTGTCGAGTTCTTGTTTCTGTGATTGCTTCTGGTTCCAATATAATTTTTCCTTCCTCGTCAAGTTTTGGCAATATTGTTTGAACTGGGAGCTTGTCACCTATAACCTTCTTTAAACATGAAACATGGAAAACTGGGTGCAATTGAGAAGCTGTAGGAAGCTCCAATTTGTATGCCATAGTACCAATCTTTTGCAACACCTTGTACGGACCATAATACTTTGGTGATAATTTATTATCCTTCTTAGCTTGCTTGAGGGAAATTTTCTTATATGGTTGTAGCCGTAGGAATACCCAATCACCTACATCAAAACTTCTTTCGTTGCGATGTTGATCTGCCTATTGTTTCATTCTATTCTGTGCCAACACGAGGTTATCCTTTAAGAGTTGGAGGACTTGTTGTTGATGTTAGATGTGATGTTCCACTGCTTGAACCTTAGAATTTTCTCTTAAATATGATGTGATGGATGGTGGCTGATATCCATAAAGTGCCATAAATGGGGTCATTTTTGTTGCTGTATGGAAGGAAGTGTTATACCACCATTCAGCTAGAGGCAACCATTTGACCCATTGTGTCTATTTATCAAATACAAAGCAACGAAGATATATTTCCAAACATTTGTTTACTATCTCAGTTTGCCCATCAGATTGAGGATGATAAGATGAGCTATGAGCTAACTGAGTACCAAGAAAAGAAAATCATTCTGTCCGAAAATTTCCAGTGAAAATGGGATCTCTGTCACTTACAATAATCTTTGGGTTTCCATGTAGCTTTTGAACTCTTTCCATAAATGCAGTAGAAATTGTACTGGCTTTAAATGGATGTGATAATGCACAAAAGTGTGCATACTTGGTAAGTCTATCAACTACCACCATGATGACACCCTTTCCCTCAGACTTGGGTAAACCTATGATAAAATCCATTGTAACCTCCTCCCAACGTTGGCTTGGAATGGATAAAGATTGTAATAGACCCGATGTCTTAATTGTTTCAACTTTATTTTGTTGGCAAACCAAACATTCCGCCACAAACTTTTGAATATCTGATTTAAGGCCCTCCCAAAAAAATTCCTTCTTAACCCTGTGGTAAGTTTTTAAAAATCTTGAGTGCCCTCCTAAGGGAGAAGTGTGCAATTCCATAAGAATATTTTGTTTTAGCTGGGAATTCTTATAGAGGTATAAGAGATATTTGTACCATAACGAATCATTTTTCCAGCTACATATATCAGACGTACTAGAGTCTTGTTGTAACTTTCGAATAAGTGCCCACACTTCTTCGTCATTCTTCGATTCCTCCCTTGCTTCGTTTATCCAATTTGGTTGGATAATAGAAATGGCGCACAACAATGCTTCCACATCCTCATCCTTTCTTGAGAGTGCATCTGTCACCACATTTTGCTTCCCTTTTTTGTAGATGATTTCAAAGTCATAACCCAACATCTTTGCGACCCACTTTTGTTGCTCTTCAGAGGATAATCTTTGTTCTAAAAAGTATTTAAGGCTATCATGATCCGTTTTTACCTTGAAGTGTCTTCCCATTAGGTAGGGTCGCCATTTCTTATGTGCATGGAGTATTTCCAACATTTCCTTCTCATAAATAGCTTTTTGTAAAAACTTTCCCTTGATTGGACGACTTTCAAAAGCAATGGGTGTTTCATCTTGCATTAAAACAACACCAATTCCATTTCTTGAAGCATCACATTCCACAATAAAGGTTTTTGTGAAGTCTGGTGTAGCTAAGGCTGGTGCTTGACACATTACCTCTTTAAGATGCTCGAAGGCCTTTGTTGCTTCTGGAGTCCATGAAAATGCATCTTTCTTCAATAATGTTGTTAGAGGTGCTGCTATTCTCCCATAATTCTTAACAAAATTGAAATAATACCCTGTCAACCCGAGAAATCCTCGCAGATGCTTTATGGATGTGGGGATTTTCCATTCCTTAATGGCTTTAATTTTGCTAGGGTCTACCTTAACTCCTCCATGAGATACAATATGACCCATATATTCCACCTCTTGTACTCCAAAGAAACATTTGGATCTTTTTGCATATAATTGTTTCTCCTCCAATAGTTGTAGCACCCTGTCAACATGTTCAACATGATCCTTCCAAGACTTGCTGTAGATTAGTATATCATCAAAAAATACTAACACAAATTTTCTAAGGAATGGTTTGAAAATGGAATTCATCAAACCTTGAAATGTTGAAGGTGCATTGGTAAGGCCAAAAGGCATGACCAAAAATTCATAATGACCCTGATGAGTTCTAAATGCTGTTTTCGGAATGTCTTCAGTCTTCATTCTGATTTGATGATATCCTGAACAAAGGTCCAACTTGGTGAAGTAAATTGATCCATGCAATTCATCCAGTAATTCATCAATGACAGGAATGGGAAACTTATCTTTAATAGTGAGCTTGTTGAGCTCCCTATAATCTGGACACATGCGCCATGATCCATCCTTTTTGTGCACCAATACTACTGGAGCAGAGAAAGAACTTTGACTCAGTTGAATTATACCAGCCTCTAGCATTTCTGCAACCATACGTTCAATTTCACTCTTTTGGGCATAGGGATATCTGTACGGCTTGATGTTTGGAGGAACACTTCTTGGAATCAGATGAATAGCATGATCATGATCAAGAATAGGTGGGAGACCTTTGGGAGTCTCAAATACCTTGGAATGATTGTCCAAGACTTTTTGGAGATCTAGAGAAATAGATGATTCCAACGTGGAAACATCTGGTGAACATAATTGTGCAATTACACCTCTTTGTTCCTTTTTAGAAGCTTTGTCATACCATTAGAGCTGATTATCTTCCTAGTTTCCCTGCAATACCCCTTAATTCAACTTCCTTTCCTTCCACAAAAAATTTCATGAAAAGTTCTTGAAAATTAAAAGCTATTGTACCCAAGGATTGTAGCCATTGGACTCCTAGTACAACATCAACACCTCCCATTGGAATGGAAAGCATTGGGCTAGTCAATACATATTCTCCCATGGATAGCTTGATATTATGGCGCTTTCCAGAGCAATTTATTGTTCCTCCATTTGCAACCATCACTTGAAACTCTGGCGTTGGATATAAGAAGCAATTCAATTCTTTTTCTACCTTACAATGAATAAAATTATGGGTACTTCCTGAATCAATCAACACTATTACCTTTTTCTTCTTGATTTGTCCTTCTATCTTGATGGTTTGAGGAGTGGTAATTCCTGCCAATGCATTACAAGATATGGTCGGATTCATTTCTTCTTTATCTAGGCTTTGTTCCTGGAGTATATCCTCTTCTTTTTACCTTTCTTGCTCCTTTTCTTCTTCCTCTTCACAATCTATGTAGAATAATTTCTTCTCAGCACACTTATGACCTTTAGTGTATTTGCTATCACAACTGTAACAAAGCCCTTTTGCTCTTTTTTCTTCCAATTGTTGTGGTGTTAACCTTCTAGGTTGTGGAAGACTAGAAGCAACAACACTTCCATATTTATAGTTGTGAGTGGTATGCTTCGTGGTTTCCATAATTTTGCTTTCCATCTTTCTTGCTAACCTGAATGCCTTCTCTAATGAATCAGGTTCCCAAAGGCGAACATCATGTTGGATATTATCCTTTAAAGTCCCTATGAACACATCAATCCTATGCTCCTCTGGAATATTTTTTACCCTTATGTTCAATTTTTGGAACTCCTCAATGTGCTCCATTATTGAACCCTTTTGTTTGAGACTTATCAATTGGCTAAAAAAAGTGTTGCTTTTTGTATCCTCATAATATGCTGTCAATTCTTTCGTAAAAATTTCCCAAGTGATAATTTGTTTACGAGAGCAAAGCATTGATACCATACAAACTAATTTGGTTCCAAATATAAAGTTGCAATACATACCTTTTGTGTGTTTTTCACATTATTGAGATCGAAAAATTGCTCCATCTGTAATATCCATGTTGCGGGATCCTTGCCATCAAACTTCCTCATATCGGTTTTTGGAATATGGTGGGTCTTCGATCCAACATTAGAGTCTATGGAATCATGATTAACATTTCTTTTGTTCTCATCATGAGTTTCCTTTACTACCCTTTCACCATTAGTGACCATTTATTGTAGCAACTTATTCATATTTATCTTCAATTCTTCCATCTTATCATCCATGCAATCAATTTCAGCGTCCATGCCATTCATCCTAGCTTCCATGACATCCATCTTAGCTTCTACACCTTTCTTTAATCTTAGCTTCTACATAAACCATCCTTAGCTTCTACATCTTTCCTTAAACCATCCATCTTAGATTCTGTTGCTTTTTGTGCAAGTGACACTTGTTGCACTTGGTCTCGTAATTTTGATATATCATGTTGCATTTCTTCCTATTCCTCATGAGTCATGCTAGAGCTTTCAGGTTGCTTACTAGGTGTTTTCATTTTCTTTCCTCGGGGCATCAATTACCGATTCAAACTAATTTTTCAAACCAAGCTTATGCAAAAAATTAAAAAAAACTACACACCTTTTTTCACTTTGTAGAAGATTGATATTGAATCTGATGTATATCTGTAATTTCGGACCATCCAATTTTGAAATTGCAACTTGTAGTAGCCCTCTGTGTCCTCTTTCCAATGTCACTAGTCTGATCCAAATTGGATTCTCCAAGGAAGATTTATGCACAATCTCCCAAGATGAGCTGATTATAGACTAGTTCAGTAGAGCGAACTTGTATGACGTGCCACGAGTCACTGTTTCAACCTTTGGCTCTGCAAAATATTTACAAGAAACTATAGTTTGTCCTCTTTCTCTATCTTCTTGCGAAATTTCAATCCGATGCTCAGAGAGAAAGTTATGACGATTTTCCCCAGGTCACCTGTTTGGAATGAAATTCAGGAGTCTTCAAAAAGACCACCTTCCTCAGATCATATCTCCGCAAAAATAGCGCAAAAAGCTATAAAATTCAGATCCAATATTCAGCGTGATTTCTTCTCAAATGGGTTTTTTTTTTAGCTTCTGAAACGTCGCAGAAAAAAAGTTATAGCAAAAGTGCCACGATGACCTGTTTGGAGCAACGAAACCCTAGAATCCAAAGCTCTGATACCAAATGTTATGAAACCAGCTCACAAAAAGATAGAAAAGAGAGATCAACGCCTTAGAATTCAGCCTCTTCGAGGGGGAAACCTCCTTTACATTACACAAATGAACAATTCTTGGATGATTCAAATGACAAAACCTCCTTTCTATATACAGGAGTCTAAGGAGTCACAATATAACCCAGCCGACCTAACAATAATAATATAAAGCCACAAAAATAACAATAGAGGGATCCTATGGGGCATAGTTATAACAATATGGGGACAATAGGGGCACAAAAATATTAATAAGGGATACGAATACAATAGTAATGGGGTAATCACTAGTATTATAGGGACCCAACAAAGCTTCAAAGTACTGAAAGGGTTGTTTCTAAGTCAACTTCTTGGATAATGAGTTGATGTCGACAAGAATTGACCTGTCATAGGAGGGCCTTGATGTATCCCACATATACGACGCGAAACGGAGCAAATGATTTTTGTGGAGGTGAAAACGATCTGATGATATAAGGTTCAGGAATGGCGGTCATGAAAAATGAAGTGTGGATGTAATGTAGTGGATGAGGCGTTTGCTGGATGGTGAATTCTCTGAATGAATTCTATTGAACAAATTGGTGACACTGATATGGACTGGTAGCGTTAACCCCATGGATGGTATGGTGGACCAATGGTGACGGTGAATGGAAAAACCCAACCCAGCTCAATCACAGTGATGGAGTGAAAGTGTCATGTTCAAGAGCGACTTGCTACCAATAGAGTTCTTCAAGTTTTCTTCCCATTTTTCCCCAGTCATTGTTGACCAGTACCTCTTTATTTTTGAAAATCTTGAGGAGGATAATATATGCTTGGTCTATAATTTTCCCTTCGGGAAAACTTGTCACTTTGTGTTTAGCGAGCCTAGCGTCAGTGAGACTCGTTCTTGTCTGGGTGGACAAGTTTGTCACTATTTGTTTTAACGAGTTTAACGACAAAGATAACTCGGTCCTTTTCATGTTTAAAGAGTCTGAAAATGGACGAAAAGGAGACTCCAACAATCCTTTTTCGTGGCATAATCCCTTAAGTCCAAAAAAGTGTAAAATAATACGAAAGGGATGACTTTTCGATAGTTTTAACGAGCCGACAAAGACAAGCGATCGATATTTTTGTTTAATAATCCCTCAAGTTCCAAAAGATTAAAATATATTAGAGGGATGGCGTTCCCCTTACTTTAACGAGCTGGGAAGGCCAATAGCTCAACAATCATTTTATATTTAACGAGTCTAAAAAGAGTTTAAAAGAGGCTCATTTTTGAGGAACGAGTGGTATTTCTGGGTAGCAGTTGGTTCCAGGTAAGTTTGGAACTTCTCAAAACATGGTAGTGTGAAGAGGGTGGCAATCAATATCACTCGTCGCAGATGTTCCTCAAAAGGGTAAACAATCAAGTGGAAGCGTATGGTCGGCCGAATGAAATGGAGGTGATGGAAGGAACACAACCAAAGTTCAAAAGGGCAGATAGCAAAGCGATCACAAAAGGTTATTTACCAAAGGCGTGTTTATTTTTTAATGATCTTGAACCTTGTGCCAACATGTGCTCAGCGCAGGTTGATTTTTTAACGAGCTTGAACCTTGTGGGAACATTTCTCTTAGGCGGGTTTATTTTTTAACGAGCTTGAACCTTGCGGAAACATTGCTCATAGGCGGGTTTATTTTTTAACGAGCTTGAACCTTGCAGAAACATTTCTCATTTTCCTTTTTACGTAAGCTAGGAACGACCAAACTATAAAGCTAAAAAGCTAGAAACGCTAAAAAGCTAAAAAATGAAATTGGTCGTTTTTGCTTGTATAAAAAGGTTTGCATGCCCCCAACATAAAAAAGTCTTCAGTAACCATGTGGAAACTTACTGTGGTTAAGCAGGATGATTTTCTGTCAATACTTAGACAAAACACTTCCTGCACTTTGTCCGCTAAATAGACAAAGGTGAAAGGTCACTCGGGCTGATCACATAACTTACAAGGAAACATATCTCTATAGCTGGGTTTGTCCGCAAAATAGACAAGGGTGCATGCCCCCTAAGCTTCGTTACATTCACCAGACTACTCGCGGTAATTAGGTGGATGGAATGAAGGTTCCTTTACGAGATCAAGTGAAAGACTTGACTTGGAACTTTGCTCAGCCTTGTTTCATTTTTTAACGAGCTTGACACAAGACAAGGAATTCTGATCAGATCCTTGGTTTCATTTTTAACGAGGTTGAAAACAGTCAACGAACTATCCTCTGGTGACCTTTGATCACAACTCATAAGGGGTCATGAAGGAAAGATCTGGTTCCAATGCCCCCAGTACATATTGTACAACATCACTTAATTGAGTCATGTCAGTCGGATTTTCAACTATGAAAACCTCACTGTGATCGACACTATCAAAATGGTCAGAGTCCTTCTTAATCTTTGATGATGTAGAAGATATCATATGACAGGTTTCCACTATGGCCACTTCCGCCAGATTACTTGGAGGCGGGAGGGCAAAAGTACCCATTAAGGATGAGTCTTTTAGGATACCTACTCCGACATGTTGAAGCAATTGAGAACTTCCATGGAGAAACGGAATGCTTCTGGTAACTTGAGAACTGTTGGGGAGGATGGTTAGTTGGTCAATGATTGTGATTCCACCTTGAAAGGGGAATGCAATCTTTCTAAAATATGTTGACACAACAATAGCCATAGCATAAATCCAGGGCCTTCCCAGTAGAATGTTGTAGTCAAGGTTTCCATCAATGACCTCGACTTCAATTTCTACTATATTGACCCCCAGTTCGATTTGCAAGTTACTTAATATCCCATATGACGTGTATGTTCTTCCATCGAACGATTTTAATGTCATTGATGATTGTCACAAGGGTGGAGAGCCTAAAGTTTTCCAGCAACTCATTGACATAATACAAGTAGGTGCTCCTTCATCAATGATTGTTCGATGAACAATTTTGTTGAGGGCTTTTACCTGTATGAGGAAAGTGAGTTGAGACGGTAACTGAGGTTCGTATCCTTTATGATTAAAGGCCACTAGATTGGAATCCGCTGGATCAATCCCACCTATTGCTGAAAAAAAAGCCTGTTTCTGGGATGGGAAATTCTGTAGTACTTCAAGTGTCGACATGGTGGATGGAGATTGGGCCAGATCCTCCACTATATTATAATTCTGTGCTGCTTGAGCACGAGGATTAAATGTCGATTTATGCACTACTCCCTTAGGTGGTTTTATTGTTAATTCATGAATGATTGGTGGAACAACTTCTGATGAAGTTGTTGTCGAACTTCTGGGTTGATCTGTAGCCTTTCCGTTCGACGATTGTGGATTTCCATAATCCTTATTCATTGTAGATATCAAAGCGTCATTTTGCTGTTTTGAGATGGATAACATAAGAACTTGGGATGGGGAAGCATGATCACTAGCAACCAGGTTAGCTTTTGGATTTGGAAACGGATCAGTCAATACCGCTGAGGTATTTGAAGTCCTTTTGAAAAACTTCTTGAATTCAACTTGATGTGGACAATATCTTGTGTAATGGTCCTCATCACATATGAAACATGGCTAATTAGTTTTCTTCTTTCCAGTAGGGTTTCCAAAGGTTTCTCAGGAGTCGAATCCTCTTGTTTCTTCTTTTTTCTTGTCCCTTTCTTCTTGCCCCCTGGTTGCTTAGGATTTTTGCCTTTGTCGGTTGACATGACATTAACCTCTGAGGAGAGAGGTTCTTCATCTGCTTTTTGACTATAAACTGTACGGGATTTCTTAGATGTAGCCTTTGCGGTTTTCGTGCTTGTAGTACCTATCACGCCATTGCTGGCATGAGAGTATTTGTTTGATTTAGGAGGGGGAGGAATGGAAAATTATGGTCTAGAAGCATCAGGAATTTTGTCGTAGAGCGTGCCAGACTGAGTATAGATTAAGTCTAAATATTGCGCATGAGCAATGACTTGCTCTTCAGTGACAAATCCTCCCTTAGCCACATCCTCTGTAATAGAGGGTAACAATGACTTTATAAACCATTCAGCTAAAAGCTGATTAGGAACATATGTCTTCACCATTCTTCGACGACGCCGCCACTCATGAATATGATCAGATATGTGTGTGGTGGTCATCTATTTAAAGTCGGTAAGGAGTTCTGTCCTTGTTTCGTACATTATGGATAGCTGAAAATGGGTTAAAAAGGTAGTGGTAAGGGTGCTGAATTTATCAAACGAAGCTCTAGGCAATTCTATATACCATTTGGCTACTGGACTAGTTAACGTTTGT
Organism: Pinus tabuliformis; assembly: GCA_031772625.1. Taxonomy (NCBI): domain Eukaryota; kingdom Viridiplantae; phylum Streptophyta; class Pinopsida; order Pinales; family Pinaceae; genus Pinus; species Pinus tabuliformis. The sequence goes on from CM062811.1 coordinate 315,739,380, forward strand.
TGAAAAAGGCGAAGCCTAATTGAATCATCATTCAGGGTGTTGGATGAACACCACAAATGGAATGTCATTACATGATTTGATGGATCTTCACTCAGATTTCCATTGAATTTAGGATATTAGAAGGAAGTTTATGAGGAATCGCAGGCCACCAAGGGGTGTAAGCAATTGGATCATTCATCAAACGGTTTAGATCTGGTAATTCTAGAGTTGTTACAAAGGGCAACTGTTGATTCAGGTTAGGAGAAGCATACCTAGGATAAGATGGAATCACTCGAGCGGTAGGTCTTTGCATACCAGCATAATGTATTTGATGCTGGTAACTTTGATAAGGTTGATGGGCATAACCATTGTAGTATGGTTGTTGATAACTGCTTTGTAAATGCGGTTGCCCATTACTTACAAAGACTTGTTGCTCAGGTCCTTGGTATGATTGCTGGAATTGCGGCTGTTGATATTGAACCAGCCGTGGTTGTTGGACCATTTGCTGTTGTCAAATATTGGATGATTTACCAAGAGGCGGAGCGATAGTACTTGTTTGAGCCTGAGTCGCTCAAGATAAGGAGGCACTAACCTGAGGTTGTGATTGAATCGCTGATATGAGAGGCTGTTCTATTGCAACCTGAGAGACTTGAGGTTGACATACAACAGGTAGCACTTGTACTTGCGATATAGTCACAATAGCAGGTGTAGTGGGAATATTCGACACAGGATGGAATCATTGCATTGAATATACAACCCTTGGTTGTTGAGGAAATATTGGTACCCAACCACTGGATGTAATACTAGTTTGACCTGAACTTTGTTGTAAACTCTCATATGGTTGTTCTCAATGAGGGAACAATGAAAAGGCATACTGCCCCCCATATGGCGGTAATATAGTACTTAAAGGGTAGATTTGCCTTTGAAGACACATTGGATCAACTTGTTGAGTTTCAACATAAGAAATACCAGATGAGAATCTGGATGAAGAAATAGGAACTGACCATGTCGTCGAAACAGTCCTTGATTGGACTCTGCTTGTTGTTGATAACTAGCCGGGACAGATGGTATACCAACAATCATTGTAGGAACGGTAGCAGGAAGCTCCACCGTAGCTATGTCAGTTGACACAGTCCTAGATGTTGATGGCTGTTCAGACATGTTTAGTCTATCCAACAGATTTCCTCGCTATTTGACAGGAACTTGAAATGAAAAAGAACTAACTTCTGTAGTAGAAGGATGTAAGTGGATCCCAATTCCAAAATGCACCGGAGTACTGGGTGGAAGATCCTCTAGTATCTCTTCTATAGCAATCAATCTAGGTGGAAGAGGTAGGCTGTCAGGTCCATAAAATATTTCTGGAGTCGAAGAAAGTGTAGCTTCTGCAGTAACAGATACTGGAGGGGTGACACCTTTGAATTCTGGAATTCAACTTCCAGATTTTCCAGAAAGTGAACTTCAGTTTCTGGATTAGTCCTAGGTGGATCTATTTCAGGAATAGAGGTATCTACCATTACACTAGGATCAGTTCTAATGTCCTCTTGTAATTGCGAAACTTATTCTGTAAAGGCAGATGTACCAGAGATAATTGGAGTAATTGTAGTCTTCGACGATGTTGAAACATAAGTTTCAAATAAATCAGGTGAATTCGACTCAGTTAAACGAGAACGCTTCACCCGGGATGGTTTTGTTTTTGGGGTCAAAGACGGTTGACTCTCTAGTCTTTGCAAATGACAAGGTTTTGATTGACTTTCTTCCACGATTGTGGATTACTTGATCAACTCAAAAAATAAAGGGGAAAAAGTTATTCTGATTTAAATGAATTTTAAGGCACTTTGTTGCAACTTGATTTTTCAATTTTTAAGAGTCGAGAAAAAGCTAAAGGTGACTCTAGTCTCCTTCGATTTTTAATGAGCCTGAAGTGACAAGTGCTCAGATGGACCTTTGCTTTTGAGGAGTCGAAAAGGAACGAAAGTGACTGCTCTGGAAGTCTAGACAGAGGGTTTACCAAATCGATCATAAAACTGCAAAATACACCTTGGTGATAAATGATAAAGAAATTACCAAGGACTTATGTATGACAGTCAATCTTCCCAAATGTTGTGTTTAGTGCATTACGATCGATAGGGCGGCAGACATGGCTTCCTAAGGATAAAGGATATCAACCTATTGTGGTCTCCCAACATATGCTCGACGGTATGGGGATCACAAGTCCATACTGGCACATGTCGTATCAAAGAGGAGGAATCACTCAACCTTTGATGAAAACGATAGTTACCAGGTTTTACGATGTCAGAACATGACTCTAGCCTAGACTTCTAGATGTGTTGCGTTAGGTTCCAAAGCATTTTAATGTTCATTTAGGTTTATTTTAGAGTTGATATTGCTTAGAAGTTTGTATTTCAAGGTTCACCGTGTGATGTAGATGTGAAATTCCTAAATATGCAATCTAAAATGATAAACAATTGTTTATGCTCTTTTAGCAATGAAAATCCTAGCTACAAAGGAAAGAAGATAATGATTTTCTTTCAGCAGAGAGCATAGAGCACACACTAGATGCACTTTCCTAAATCAAATTTCGCATGTAGTCAAAATGCAGATGCACATGCATGTATTTGTTTTTCGCTTTCTTAGTGCGTGAATGACAAAAAGGAAAGCTAAGTACAGATCTGAACTATTTTCTTTCAAAGCGACATTACTAACAATTTCTTTTCAAAATGAAAGGAAGACTAAGACGACACTTTTCGATTTCGAAATGAGAACTGTTTTCGACACTTCAAATACTAATAATTTCAAATCAAGTACAATGACAAAAGTACAATCAACTATCTAGAAGAGGAAGACTTTACGACACTCTTCTTTTGATCTCTTAGTCATCCTTGGGCGAATTCAGAGAGGCAAGTGTCAAATGAGAAGTTTCTGGAAGATTCCATGATCATCCACTTAGCAAAATGTCTCTGCCATTTGTCTATTCTTGCTCATCGCACCCTATAGAAGGCCTTTTCAGTATGCATCACACCCCCCGTGTGTACAAGGTGAGATGCATCACACCCTGACCATGGAGTAGTCAGTATGGTCTAGTTTTGGCCAGTTCTGAGTAGTTTTTCAAGTGGAACTTCTGGGAGATGATGTAATCAGATGACCATGATCCTTTAGGGTATGAAACAACACTTTTAGGGACTAAAGAGCCCTTGGTTTATGGACATATGAGTTTGGGGTTGTAGTGCCCAAATATGTCTATAACACATATATTAAAGTTTGTTTCCCTGGGACAACGATCAGACTTGCTTCTAATGGTGAATAAGAGGTCACTAGGCTAAAATCCTTCACCTGAAGAATATACATACAAATATGACTTCACGCAGGCATACCAGGTCTCACTCAGATCCATAGATTTTCTCTCCTTTATCATATCTAGAGATATTAGTAAGAATTGCATCTATTAGACATAGGTTAGAAGCCTATCTTACTACTTCTGCCTCTATTTGATCTAAAGCACCCTCACAATCTAACCCTTCACATTCAACTCCAATGCCTACTAAATTATCAGATCTTCCTCCAAAAGTTTTAGAACTCTTTTCTAGAGGAGGAGATCTTCAAAATTCACTATTAGTTCATCGAATTGGGACCTTTGAACTTCCTTATTCCCATTTGGAACTTTCTGATAGTGAAGAAGATCATAAACTTTCTCCCTCTGAATTTAAACCAATTGATTTTAAATCTTATTTTGTGCATAGTTGTCCATCCACTTCTACTAAACCTGAAGAGGAGCTTAGTATTTATATTGATCCTCTAGCTTTTGAGGTTCCAGAAAAGGTGTTACCTAAAGTTCAAAAATTGGTTATTAATCCTCAATTTTTCTAGAAACATAATTTGAATATTTGAGAAGGAATCCCGGTGAACCTATTGCTGATTCATTAAGAGATTCAATAAAATTTATAACAAGATGCCCCCAGATTGTAAACCTCCAATTATTGCTGCTAAATTTAGGTTTTATAAAGCATTTGAAGATGACTTTGCTATAATGCTTAGAGAGAGAAAATATGAAACTTTAGAAGACATGCAAACTAATGCAATTGAAGTTGAAGCTAATAGGTCAACATCTAGTAAACTGAAAGAAAAGATAGAAAATGATGAAAAGAAAATGAAAGCTAGAGAGGAAAGCACCTCATCATAAAAAACTAAAGATGAAGAACATAAAATTGATGAAATAACCTCTCTACTTAGAAATCTGTCTAACAGAATCTCAAGAATGGAAACTCAACCTAGAGTAACCCAACAAGTTGCAAATAGACCACAAGTTCAATATATAAGACCTTTTCAACCTCAAATTTTGCAAAGACCAAACACTAATCAACAAATTCAACCTCCCCTAATGATTGATGATCAAGACCCTGAAGAAATTGTTCTTATCAATACAAATGATATCAATTATTTTGAAGATCCATCATCTCAGAATGCTATTGTTCCAATCAATCAAGATCAGTCCTTGATTCAAAATAAATAAAATTCCCAAATTTCCAAATATCAAGTTTTTTGTTTTTTTTTTTGTATTTTGTATTTTGTTTTGTTTTGTTTTCTTGTTTTTGTTTTTTGTTTTTTGCCTTTTTTTTTGTTTTTATTTTTTTTGTTTTTGTTGTTTTGTTTTTTTTGAATTCCTCATCGTTGAATTAAATAGAAGATATGACTTAAGACCGATACTAGGACCTGGTAGACCGGTCAAAAAAGTTACCTTGATGAATCTCAAGTAAAAGATGATGAAACATAAACATAATCAATTCAACCACTGAATCAGTTACAAGAACATAGTACTCTTGAAAAATCCGTTCCAACTGTTTTTAGTGTTAAAAAAGAGTTAGAAAGAGTAAAAATTCCAATTCCATTATCTGAACTCTCCAAAAATTTAGGATATAAACATCAAGTCTCTAAATGGACTCAACCTTCAAGTGTTGATGTAGAGGGGGATGCCATTAGTTTACAGAATGAAAAGCCTTTGGTTGTTTTTGGTCTTAGTTCAGATATGATTGATGAAAGTGTATGTCCTTTTTATGTCACATTGAAATTTCACGATTACCTTTTATATAATTGTATGTTAGATTCTGGGGCTTCCCATAATCTAATGCCTAAAATAATCATGGATCAAATTCAATTGTAAATCACTAGACCATATCATGATTTGTATACTTTTGATTCCAATAAAGTTCCTTGCTTGGGATTAATTAGATATTTAGTTGTAACACTTGCTCAAATCCATTTGAAAAGTATAGTCTTGGACATTGTTGTTACATATATTCCCACAAAATTTGGAATGTTATTGTCAAGATCTTGTTGTGATAAGTTGGGGGGAAATCTACAAATGGACATGTCTTATGCTATAATCCCAGTCTATGGAGGTGAACATTTAAGACTATATAGGGAAGTAAGATTCATCAATACAATTTGTAAAGAAAATCAAGCAATTAATCATCCCATTTATGCAATTGATCAAGACTTTGGATGCTAATGATCTTCCAAATCCTCAAATCAACATTGAAGAAACTGCCAATACCCCTCACTCTTCATACAATGACATTTGGAAAATGGATTTTGATGGGGCATTTTCTAAAGTCGGGGTTGGGCCTGGAATTGTGCTCATCTCTCGCGATAAGAAAAATATAACCTAATCTTTTAAATTAGATTTTGAAGTCACAAACAATGTGGCAGAATATGAAGTCCCAACTTTAGGACTGGAGTTAACTAAGAGTATGAAAGTTCAAAAGTTATAAATATATGGTGATTTAGAGTTAATTGTGAAAAAAATAGAAATCTTTTGTCAAACTAAGAATCCTAGGCTCAAAGCTTATATAAATGAAGTTTGGGATTACATAGAAAATTATTTCAAGGCTTCAATATCACATCAATCCCAAGAGAAGTAAATATTCAAGTTGATGATTTGGCAATTTCTGCTATTTATTTCAAAATTCCCGATCCTCTGCAATTACATTATCAAATTGAAGTGAAGTAAAAACCTTCCATTCTTGAAAATACGAAACACTGGAAAGCTTTTGAAGACGATGAGCAGTTAATTTTTTTTACAAGCAATAAATGAATTTTCTGCTTTACATGTTGAAGAAGAAAATATTGATGAAATCAAATCAAATGAGGATGATTCAAATTCAAATTTAGAACATAATATTGCTGATCATGATATCATTCAATTATCAAATAATTACATCCCAAAGGGGTTAGTTCCCCTTGATTTTTTTATTTTTTATTTTATTTATTTATTTATTTATCATAATGATGTCTCAAAAACTTCATTGATAAATTCACAGCAAGAAGATGTTCATGACTACAATATTGGTACTTATGAAGAAACCAAAAATGTTAAAATTTCGGCATCATTCAAGAAATCAAAGACAAATATATCAATCTTTTCAAACAGTACAAAGATGTATTTGCATGGTCATACAAAGAATTGAAAACTTATGGCACAACCATTATTGAGCATAAAATTCCTCTCAAACTTGGAGCCAAACCATTTCAACAAAAATTAAGAAGAATACATCTAGTCTTTCTTCCAATCATTAAGAAAGAAGTAAATAAGTTATTGGATGCCAAAATAATAGTTCCCTTAAGATATTTTGAATGGATAGCCAACCTAGTCCCTGTTAGGAAGAAAAATGGAGAAATAAGGTTGTGTGTTGACTTTAGAAATATGAACAAACTGTCTTAAAATGATAATTATCCATTACCAAAGATGGACCAATTACTTCAAAGAGTATTAGGTTCTAACAAGATTTCAATGTTAGATGGTTTTTCTGGATATAACCAGATTCTGGTTAGTCAAGAAGATAGAGAAAATACAACATTTAGAACTCCATGGGGTACATTTATGTATGGAAAGATGCCGTTTGGTTTAATCAATGTTGGAGCAACATTTCAAAGAGAAATGGATTTTGATTTCATTGGTAAGATAAATAAATTTATTGTCATTTATCTTGATAATTTAATCGTGTTTTCTAATTTCGATGATAAACACATGAAATACTTGAGGAAAGTTTTTGAAAGATGCAAAAAATATGGGATTTCTCTTAATCCAAAAAAGTCAATTTTAGAAATGAAAGAAGGAAAGCTATTGGGACATATAATTTCAAAGGAGTTGTTATTGATCCAAAAAGGTTTTCAACAATTCAGATAATCACTTTGCGAGAAACAAAAAGGAATTTTAGTAATTTATAGGAAAAATATTTTTCTTGAGAATAATTATACCTAATTATGTTGAGATTGTGAAAGATATCACTGATATTCTTAAAAAGGACCATGAATTTAAATGTTCAGTACATGCTATTTATTCCATTTTACAGATTAAGAAGACAATATCAGAAGCCCCAATACTAGCTAGTCTAGATTACACAACTTTTTAGTATATTCTCCTTTGTTTCAGATACTACCATAATGATTATTTTACTACAAAGAAATAATGATCAATATGAACAACTAATTTCCTTTTTCAGTAAGGTTATGAGAGATTTTGAACTAAGATATGACATCATAGAGAAACAAGCTTATGTCTTAGTGCAAGCTTTGAAAGAATTTAGGATTTATGTCTTACATTCTCCTATAATTTCATATGTTCCCAACAATGCGGTAAAAATAGTTCTAACTCAACCTGATATAGATGGAAAAAGGGGAATATGGATTGATAAGACACTTGTGTTTGATCTAGACACCATACCTACCAACTTGGTGAAAGGACAAGGTTTAGCTAAAATTTTGGCTGAATCAAATTGTAAAATACTTGGCATTAACACTATCATGCAAATTTCAATTGAGAAGAAGCCACAAGAGTCTTCTCAAATTTCAGGTGAGAAGAATCCACAAGAACCTTCTCAAATTTTAGGTGAGAAGAATCCACAAGAACCTTTTCAAAATTTAGGTGAGAAGTATCCACAAGAACTTTCTTCCATTGTAGATCCTATTCCTCTTCCTTTACATTTTGATGATAGATTTTTACTTTCATATTGTTAAAAAGACAACGCATTTTCTTTGTGATTTTGAGTAGCCTCTTGAATTCATAAAGAACCATTGAAAATCTCTTAGACTCAAGGCCATGAAGTATTGTATAATAAATGAAAATCTATATTGGAAGGATCCTTTGAATATCCTTTTATTATGTTTGACTGAGAGTGAAACTAAAGGAGTAATTGAACAGTTTCATGTAGGCATTTGTGGAGGATATTGTTCTTGGAAGGTAATTGCATATAAATTTTTGAGAGTAGGTTTCTATTGGCCCAAATTGTTTGCACAAGTTGGAGAAAAGGTGATGCGTTGTATCCCATGTCAGATGTTTGCCAGAAAGCAGACACTAGCAACACTTCCCCTTGTTCCAATTTCAATTGAAGCTCATTTCTTACAATGGGGATTAGATTTCATAGGTGAAATAGTTCCAACTTCCACCAATAAACATAGATGGATATTAAAAACCACTGATTATTTCACAAAGTGGGTAGAATCAATTCCTGTTAAGAATGTAATTGATACAATAGCGATAAAATTCATTGAAGAAAACATTTTGTCCAGATTTGGTTGCCCAAGAAAATTGTTATAGTAAGGCTCAAGCTTTCAGTAGTATCAAAATGATAGAAGTTTGTCAGAAATATCAGATTACATTACATCATTCTACACCTTATTATCCACAGGGTAATGGGTTGGCAGAATCATCAGATAGTTTGATTAAAGCTATTAAGAAAGTATTAGAATATCACAAAAGGAGTTGGGATAGTCATCTCAAATATGTAGTATGGGAAAATAGAGTTTCATCTAAAAGATCTATCAATAAAACTCCTTTTCAACTTGTATATGGAGTTCAAGCAATTTTCCCTACACAGTTAGCATTTTCAGTTATGAAGTTTGTGAAAGAGTCATATGAACAAGCAGATGATTTTTAAGGAGAATCAATTCGATCATTGAGTTGAATAAGGAAAGAGATGAATTTCAGCATGAACTTCGACAATATCAAGATGAAAATAAAGAGTTTACTTGATAGGAAGACAAGAGAATGAGATTTCAGACAAGGAGACCTAGTGCTAAGATGGGATGCCAAAAGAGAGGAAAAAGGAAAGCATGAAAAGTTTAATAATTTATGGTTGGGACCTTTCAGTATTGCAGAAATGAAGGGTAACAATACATTCATTTTACAAAACTTGGAAGGACAATATTCCTCATTTCCAGTCATTGGGAAAGACCTCAAGCATTATATTCAATATTAAATGTTTTCAATCATCATCATTGTACATTTCCAGTTTTCTTTAAATTTCAACAGCAAGTGTGATTTTCACAACAAATACTCCATAGCCTAAGGAGAAGGAACATGGATCTGCAAGTTCTTTGCATCCCACAGGGGGAAGCAACCCCCATATGGAGCTGATGTTGTAAATTATTTTTACCCTATTAATATTTTAGTTTTTACTTTTTGTTCAAAAATAAAAAAGAATAGAGAAAAAGAAAAAATAGAACAATAAAAAAGAAATAAAAGATTGAAAAGAAAAGAAAATAAAAGGGAATAAATAAAAAAAGGAAAAAAATTAAAGGGATAAGAAATGAATTAAAAAAAAATCCCAATAGAGGCGTGCACGTTTAAATGCCGCTCATCATATTTATTGTATTTTGTATTTTATAAATAATAAAATAATTTGACTTGACTACTGCCCGTCAATAATTAATGAAGGCGCATCAAAGAACAGTGGATATCGAGCTTGCCGAGATCAATAGATGATGGCTAATAGCGGGACCTCCTGCATCCTCGAACATTAATGAAGGAGGGGGGAAGGGGTCCACAAGGAGAATTTATTACATCCCTCCTTTTCCCCTGCCATCCGACATCCCGCTATTTTCGCCATCCTCCAATCTTCCACTGTATTTTACTACTGGTAATCCCCCCGCTAAACTAGAACATAGCCACTATTCATTTATATCTCCCCCCAATGTTCATATGCATTAATTCCTTGCATCAATAACAGTTAAACTGACAAAGAAACTATTATTGACTCCTAATAAAATCTGTTGTCCTTTTCAAATTACCAATTCTTCTTATCACTGTAATTCCTAGAATGACACTGCAAGCAGAATCTTGCCAGATAGCGACCTCCAACCATCACATTTCCGGTAACACTCTTTCTATATTTTCTCAGTAATTTTGTTTTCCTAATGGTGCCACATAAAAGGAAAATTGAAACTCTCTGTAGATAATCCTTGGCTGCTCCCTGTCATTAATCTAGATGAATTCTAACTAGTTGACACTCAATTTAAGATTGTAGAGACCAATTGTGAGTTCGATCCGTACAAACTTCACAATTGGGCATTTCAAAAGTATGTAGATGCCAGTGATGAGTTATGTTTTTGGGAATCCCTTCTACCCCAGTTTGCTTTCCTTCAAACCCGTCATTTTCCATAATTCATTGGATGGTGTGGAGCCCGATACCTTCCTAGCCAAAGAGCTGTAATTGCTTAGAACAATGAAACTCTTTTCCATACATCAATTGAGTTAATTTTCCAAGCCCTCTAGATAAATCCACATGACTCTTTACACCCTTTTCCTTTTGATGCCCTAATGGAAATCTATCAGAAACTTAATTTCCCAAAAAGAGCTCACATATTTGAGTCATTTTTACCAGAAAACTTTGAATTACATAGAACTAAGCCACCTTATCCCTCTGCAATGTTTCCTGAGATGTCTAGGCAGGTAATTTCCTTAGTGTCTTGTCTGTTAGTATATCCCAATTGTTACATAGTAATTTGTCACTGCCTTCATACCAGTCTTCCTACTGTGTCATGAGTCCAAATCATTCATGCTCATGCTCTCTGATGTTGCCAAATGACCCACTTTGCCAAAGTTTTTTCCATCATCACGACTGTTTTAAAAATAAGCGCGCTGAGGAGTGCTCCAAAACAGACCGAACGCGCTGCCATCGCGGAAGTACACGTGATTCCGCGATGGTCGAATTTCATGAGACAGCGCGACTGTTGCTTATATTTGATCGCGATGACATGAATTTCTCCATTATGCAGTAGCGATGTCAGCGCTCGAGTACAGTTATGTACCTGCGATGATCCATTCTGGGCGAGTTTGTTCTAACAGCCGGCCTTCCAGATGACTCCAGACCTGGTTGTTGGCCTTGTATATGTCGCCCTCCCTTCTCTGGCATGTTTGTTTCATCATTTGAGCCACCTTCCTTGGAGATAAGCTCATCTTCCCACCATTCATGGAGACTCCTTCTCCTATTTAAGCCTCCACCATTGCTATGAGCTGCTAATTTTTTTAGTTTGGAATTCATAGTGTTTGGAGTGTTGCTGATAGTGTGTGAGCTTGATAGGTAGCTGGTGTGACAATTGTGGGATTGTTAGAGAGCTTAAGGAAGGTTGTGAAGTGTTTTTATCTTGTGTAAACTTGTGAGTGAGAGAGTTTTGTCTTGGAAGATCTACCTTCAAGGGTGAATGGTTGAGGAACTTGCTGGGTGGACCCTCTTGAGAAGGATTTGACGTCAGAACTATGGTTGTATTCTTCTTTGTTTATCAATAATAGACGACTATCATTATGGTTCCACTCTTATTGTCTCTATGATGGTGTTTGAGTTATATCCTTTCTGACTGATATACAGTTGCATCTATTGGATTTTATGCTTGTGTTTGTATCGTTCTTTGCATGTGTAGGTGTCCGTGCATGAGGATCGTGGGGACTGTGACCAGCCGGAGCAAAGGAACGGGAGCGTCGACTCTTCTACAAGTACTAGCGTTGGAATCCATGTAGGCCTTTATCATCGGTCTTTAATTTGCAATTAGGAACCTGTGTGTTAGCGTTGTTTGATTATTGCTAGACCCTATTTGGACTAGTAGGGATCGCCTCTGTCTGCAGAGGGGATTTACCTCCACAATAATTTGGTGACTCCGCTGGGGAGTTTACCTTGTTGTTTGATTTGTAAACTTTAGACGGAGCCTGAAGCACGGCCAGGTAGCCTTCAAAACACTATTGCTCTGCATTAGCGAAGTAGATCAACGCCACTTCAGTCAATCTCCGGTTTGGTTTACGAACTGAACAGCTTGGAGCTGGCTTTTGTCCTTTTTTGTTCATTCTTTCCTTGAGCTTGTTTTTGGTCTCTTTTCAAAGTTTGGGGATTAGTTCTCTGTTTCTTGGTTTCCTGGTTCGGTCTGGGAGATGCCTTGTTTGTTTAAAGATTGATTGTCTTGGTTTGGGAGTTTTTGGCTTGATTGTGGCTGTTTTTGAGCATCATCGCGGTTTATAATTAAACAGTCGCGCTGTCATCGCGCAGCCCTTTCTGTGACCTCCTAATCATTGCTTTAATATACCAAACAGTCGCGATGGTTCTGTAAATCGGACCATCGCGGGTAAGGCGTGTACTTCTGCGCTGACTTCGCATTGTTGCTACGTGTAGTTCTTTATCAGCGCATTGTTGCTGTGTATCACCCGCGCTGATTCCTGTAGAATTGAATTTCTTCAATTCTGCCTCCTGAGCCTGTTGGTCTTGCTATCCCCTGCTATCCTCACTTGGTTTATGACTTGTTCTTCACTGTCTGGAGGTTGAAGCACTCTCTTGTGAGTCTTGTTGAGCGAATCTTGCCTTTTTGCTTTGTGACCTAGTTTTATTATTCCAAGTTTGTTGGATCAGCTTTGCTTGGTTACTGGTTTGAAAAGGTTCATTTACTGCTTGCTATTGGTTTGGTGAAGCCTTCCTCTTTGCTTGCTTTTGCTTGGTTGTTTAAGTGATCATTGTTGAACCAATCTTGACATTGTTTCGATTTCTTTTCACTACCCGGACACAGATCACAATTGTTTGGGGTCAACTGGTTTTTCACATTTGTTTGTTATCATTTCTCAAAGTTTGTTTAATGCACTTTGCCATCAACAAAAAAAAAAATCTCTTTTTCTCTGTACTAGTTAATGAGAATTAGAAGCTTTTCATTTTGATTAGTGATTAGTGATCTTGAAGAAAAGTTTGTGAATTTCCATTAGCTACATTAGGGAAGCTATTTGTTGTTTTGTGATCATTTCATTTGCGTGAAAGCCTTCAAACCCTCTTGTAACTAGCATTCATTGAATGGAATGACATATTTTGGCATATAGTTTGCATTTAGGGAATTTTGAGAGATTACATACGGTAAGGCCTGAAAACCGAAACCTAATACAAGATCAACCTTAAAATGAACTGAATGAACCTAAAAATGAATTGGAACATAATGCACACTGTTTAGAGGTCTAGGCTAGAGACGTGCTCTGGCGTCGTTAAACCTAATCACTTTTGTTTCACTTAAGGTTGGGTGATTCCTCCTTCCGTGACACAATAGTGGTCTAGCACGGATTTGAGCTCCCACGTACCGTCGAGTATATGGGGAGAACCCACTAGGTTATCATCCTTTATCCATAGGAAGCCGTGTCTGCCGCCTCACAAGCCGTAACGCACCGAACACAACATTCGGGAAGATTGACTGCCGTATGGAAAGTCCTTGGCTTTCATATGACTGCCAAGGTGTATATGCAGTTTTACGGATTTGTTTGGTAAACCTTTTTGCCTAGCTCTCCAGAGTAGTCACTTTCATTCCTTTTCGGACTCTCTAAAAGAAAAGGTCCATCTGAGCACTTGTCACTTCGAGCTCATTAAACATTTGAAGGCGACTAGAGTCATCTTTTTGTCCTTTTCTCGACTCTTAAAAAATGAAAAGGTCAAGTTATGTCCTTGCGTCCTAAAAATTTATTCGACCACGTTCACATCTACCCGGTTAGATCTTGTTTGCGTTAGTTTGTGTAGGGTTTCTCCTCATTTGTGATGGCAACTTTCCCAGAGTTTACCAACCCAAGCATCCCCTCTGATGGGAATCCTGGTCATTTCCCTCCTTTTAGAAATGTTGGCGCTCCTTACATGGCAACGTTGTCCCTTCCTGGGTTAACTGTTGGGTTGCTTGTTTGGTTGTTCTCAACCTCTCTGGTCCCTACCGTCTCAACTGCTGGTCAATCAGTTCCTCCACCTAAACAACATCATGTTGATTCTAAGGTGGACCTCTCCCCTTCTTCGCCTGTTTCTACATCCTCGTCTTCTACTTCACCTGGTGAAAGTCTGGATTCAAGTAACCAGGTGGCTAAGAAGAAGAAGAATAAGACGAAGAATAAGAAGTCTCATCAAGGAGAGGCTAAAAGTGCAGTGACTGCTCCAAATCCAACTCAAGTCGAGTCACCTTCTGCTCCTTGGCGGAAGGTCAAATTTTCTTGTAGATTGTGCAAGGATGACCACCTTCTTCGTGATTGTCCTAGCATTCCCAGGATCTTAGAAGTATGGTCTCGCGATCTGGCCCACCCCTCATCATCCTCTGAAGCTCATGGCGATGCTACCTTCTCGACTCACAAAATTAAAGAGAAAGGGAAGATTCGAATCCCCTGTAGACTATGTGAAGGAAACCATCCCCTTCACCTTTGTCCGCTCATGGACAAAGCTTCCGTTGTTTTGGAAAGTCTTACAGCTTCATCACCCCAACTTCCCGTTGGTTATCAATGTCTCTCTGCAGCTATAGATCGTCTCCCTATTGACAAAGAGATTGATTTATATTCTTCTCTTGTCCAGGCTCCTCTTCCCGAACCTGGCAGTGCCAAGCCTGTTCCAGACCAACCATTGGTCGGAGAGAGTGTTGACTTTGGTTCACCACCTGTTGATTACTCTATTCCAAAGGAGCATCATGATTCTACTGCTCATGTTCTTCTCGTCTCGTCAGATTCTCCTAAGTCTCAGAACGGCCCTCCTATCCTTGCTGATCAAGAGGGTCCTTCTTCGGTTCCTATAGAGCATGGGGGCAATCATGCGATTCCCCCACCGAGTAGTTTGGCCATCTCCTTCGACTGGAGTCACCTGACTACTTTCCGCCTTCCATCCCATGTGCCTTTCCAGATTATAGTACTTGCCTATGATAAGGCAGTACCTGGCACTGTTTTGGATGAAGGTGCGTCTGTCAGTCTCATGCCATCCACTACTTGGCAAGCTTTAGGATCCCCACAGCTTGGGCCGGTCGCACAGAATCTGTTAGCATTTGACGGAGGAACCAGTCAACCTCTAGGGGTCCTCCCAAAATTTCCTATTACTTTGGGAGGCAAAACCGTCTATATTGATGTGCTGGTTGTCCAAGGTGCTTTAGACTTCAGTCTCCTCCTTGGCTGTGACTATGTTTATGCCATGGGGGCCCTTGTCTCTTCGCTTTTCCGTGTGGTTTTCTTTCCACACGACGGAAGAATCGTGACTATAGATCAATTATTGTTCTTTAGTCCCCCGATGCCTCCTGCGTAGCTGCCACCCCCTCCTGGTTTTACCCACCGGTTGTGTCTACCCCATCGCAGGTCAACTATGTGGCTACCTACCCCGTGCCTGTATCCCATGATGATGCCGTCGTGCATAATGTCCTGGGGGCATTGGGTCCTGAATTCCAAGATGTTGTCCTTCCACCGGGAGTACCATTCTTGGACGTGACGACTTCCTGTTCATTATGGCGAAGTTCGTTCGGAGCATAGTTCCTTTCCTGTGTCAAGCTCCTTAAAAAATGAAACTAGGTCTGGTCGGAGCATAGTTCACTTTCCTATGTCAAGATCCTTAAAAAATGAAACTGGGTCTGGAGCACAGTTCCTTGTCTAGTGTCGAGCTCATTAAAAAATGAAACAAGGGTTATGAGGATAGTTCTTTCACTGTTTCAACCTCATTAAAAAATGAAACAACTCCCTTTCCAAATCAAGTCTTTGATTAAGATCTCGTAAAATCCAAGTTGTGTCTTTCCAAGATCTAGAAAGTGAACCTTCATTCCATCCACTGTGTTGAATGCAATGAAGCTTGTGGGGCATGTACCTCGTTTTGCGTCATCATGTTGGGGGCATGCGAACTTATAACAAGCATAGTTTTTTCGTTTCAAGCTTGTGTAAACATGAAACTGAATCCAAGCAGAGTTCTCCATGGTTCAAGCTTGTGTAAAAGTGAACCCATACCTAATTCACATCTTGTGATTGCCATTTATCCGCTGACTTTTGCTAGATGAGCCTTGGTTGTTTCATTCCATTGCTACCATCTCTTTGGCCGATCATATGCTCTCACTTGGTTGTTTTTCCTTTCCTGAGGAACCGCAGCGATGAGTGGTTTTACTAGCCAGCCTCTTGACCATTATATGTTTTGAGCAGTTCCACCATTGCCGGAACCAGTTGCTACCCTTTACACCACTCGTTCCTCTAGGATGAGTCACCTTTAAGCTCTTTTCTGACTCATAAAATATGAAAAGATTGCCGAGTATTTTTCCCTTTTTGACTCATTAAAGAGAATAAAAATGGAGGTCTGCTTTTAGCTCTTTTCTGACCGTCTAAATATGAAAAGATTGCCGAGTTATTCCTCTCGACTCGTTAAATGTAAATGAGAGGCGGTCGTCTTTAAACTCTTTTCTGACCGTGTAAAGATGAAAAGATTGTCGGGCCCTTGTCGTTTCAGGCACATTAGCAGTTATGAAATGACGTGATTTCGATCATTTTTTTACTTTTTCAGGTCGAAGTCACTACTCATGAAAAGTACTCCTCGATCATAATGGTCGGGCGGTTCTTTCGAGCATTGTTTTATACTTTTTCGGGCTTGAGAGACACAACTTTACGAAAAAGGACACCCCTGGAGTTTCCTTTTCTGTTGTCTTTTCAAATTATCTAAACATGAAAAGACGCCGAGTTATTCCTTTTTTAGACTCGTTAAAATTTAATGACATCGGATTCTGTCGAAATGACGCCTTTCAAGCATATGCTATCCCCGTCAAGCTTGTCATCAAAAAATAACCGGGGTACTCGCCAGCAATGGTGGGGAAAATGGAACCACAATCATTGTCGTGTCGGAAGTATGTCGCTCTTGAACATGGCACTTGTTTGCATTCGTGTCTGGGTGGGGACATCTCATCTTGTTTTTACACTTGCCTCCGCGGGTTTGGGTTATCCTATTTGACCTCTTATCTGCTCATTTCCTTGTCACCATGACCCCTGATCATTTAATGTCAAATACTGCCAAGTCCACTGTCATGCCGCCGATATGTTCAAGAGAAGTTGACCTCTGCAGAATACTCAACCTCCCTCTGATACCTCACACAAAATATTTTATCCTTCTCTGTCTCGTGTCGACGATGTGGGAAACATTATGGCCCACCTTCGATCAAGGTCACTTCCTGTTGACTTCAGCTCATTATCCAGGCAGTTGACCTAGAGACTCCCTTTAGGTGCCTTGGAGCTTGCATGCCTCAATGGCAGGTTCTTCGTGTTCGACGCGAGGTTTTCATCATTGGCCTCCGATCGAATGATTCTGCGGGTGTTCGACGCCAGCTCACTGATTCACACACCGTAGATTGTACCTATAGTACCTTGAGGACCATTGTCA